>BPLQ01002838.1:0-688091 GCA_021605075.1 Caerostris darwini | reverse complement strand
CTTTTCCTCATTCTTCCGGGTAATAAAACTAAGCATTTTGTAAATACACGAAATATTTTTTACTATTTAATTTTTGTTGAATGTCTATTGTTTGACGATATAACACACTTAAAATAGCAAAATCATAAAGCTGTATTGCCTGTATGCAGCGAAATAGAAATGGTTTTCCGATTCTAAATTCTGAATCTGCCAGAAGGCAGACGACCTTGGTCCACCATGAGGCTGTTGCGCCAATGTTATATTCTTAAAATATATCATAATGCGAAATTTAAATAGCATAATCATATTAATATTGTAATTGTGTAGTTTACCGTTGTTTATATTTCGGACTTCGTAGATAATACAGACAATTTCATATAAAATATGTTTTTTGTAATAAATGGAATTTCAAAAGTACTTATAATAGATAGATAGAATATTATGTTATAACATTTAGTTTCTAATTTATTATAATATTATTATTTATTACAATAGTTAAAATTTAAATATCCCTTATGACAGTTACCTTCAATCTAAGAGAATATTATTTTTCCAGTTTCTCTCTTTTTTTTTTCTCTGCATGCATGTCATGAACAACCCACCGACGTGAAAGGAGGGGAGGACATTATTGTCTTCCGGGAAGAATTGTGGATAATTGTCCCACATTTGCGTATCGTATGGGTTTGATTTAGTTTGTCGCTTACTGTCACTTTTTGCACACTTCGGACTAATTAGATCGGAAGCTGCAGTTTCACGTGGATTCCGAATCACTAACAAACACCCATGCCAAAGCCAGGATTCGAACCTGAAGCCTATGATACCAACGGCCAGAGAGCGAGCCAGTTAGCCATAAGGCCGCGTGTATCTTATGCGAGAAAACCCGGAAATCTCCCATCAAATAACTTAAATACCATGGCAAGACGCTTTACACACGTATCATTATCGACATCGTGTCTCCTCTTTTCCTAAGCGGCCGGATGGTCAACTGGCTTGCGCTCTGACCTTTGGTACCACAGGCTCCAGGTTCGAATCCTGGCGATGGCATAGATGTATGTGAGTGGTTCGGAATCCACTTTAAAGTGTAGGTCCCGGCCTGTTTAGCCCTAGTGTGAACAAGATGACCGTAGAGCGACAAACTAAGCCAAACCTCTTTTCCTAAAGCAGTAAATGCAAAGAACGCCACCAGTGGTTTCGAACCCTTGTCCTCTCTTACCATTGAGCCACGAGTCGGACATCCACCAGCAATGAGACAAAAAAAAATGATAATTTGAATACAAAAAATATATATATTTAATTTATCGCATTAGAAAAATTATCGAGAATTTCTTTTAAAAAAAAAAAATCTTCCTCTTTCTAAAAGACATTAATTCATTTTTTTTCTTCACCATTTAAAATATTAAATTATGCAATTATCTCTTCCTCTTTGATAAAGAGCGTTTCCGAAATCAAACCATTCATCATCCGTGACTGACCACCCCGAACAGAGCCCGCCATTGTACAGTGGTCGGGCCGATTACGAAGGCAGGCGTCTAATTGGGCACGCGTACGAGCGGGGTATAAATTCCGTGTCCAATTAACCGCGATAATTACCGCGTCAGATTCTTGACGCGGCGCGCGTGGTTCCCCCCAGACGAAAAATTTATGCAATTCCCGAGTTCGAGATAGGGCTCTCTTCTTGCATATGTTATATATTCCTTCTCCCCCCACAAGATGCCATAAATCGTCTTTCTTGTCTTGGCCCTTCGAAAGTGCTTATACGCTATAGAACTGGATGAATCATATTGCTATCTTAGAAAGGCTGATATGCTTATGTAAATATTCATAATTCACTCAACTGCGTCTCGTAAGAGAACTAGTTCTCAAACTGTGGAGCCCGATCGTGAAAAGGGATGGGGGGAATGATCGTTTAATTTTAAATTTAAGAAAAGATCATTTAATTTTTATTTCTTTATAAAAAAATTAAACGATCTTAATGAAAAAGTTCACAAAATATAATGTGGAAATACTTTTCCATGAACACCCATTCATTTAAATTTTTTTGGTTATCAAAATGAATCATTTCCTCCTTTGTGGCCTAGGGAAAACTTACGCAGTTAGTTTGCAGGAGAGCTAACGTTTGAACTCACTAGTTCCAGTAATATGACTTGGTCGGTGTCGCTGAAGAAGTAGGGCAGTGCCTTCCGGGTAGGACCTTTACAGGGAACTACCCCACACTGGCGTATTGTATGGGAGAAAATCCGGAATATTTACACCAAGTAGTCTGACTAAAGAGACAAGATGCTGAACATCACAAACGCCATTGAATCTCCTTGCTTTTCAAGCAGTGTCTAGAACTTCAGCCCTAGTGCTCACCAGTAGCGCAAAAGACCATTAAACCACGTTTTGGGCATTTGACTGGTTTGTCATTCTACGGTCATTTTGTGCACACTTGAGGCTAAATAGACCAGGATCGGGCTAATAAGACCACAAACATCCATGACACTGCCAAGATTAGAACCTATAGCCTGTGGTACCAAAGGCCAGAGCGCTAGCCAATTGGCCATCAGGCCGCGTGGGGCATTTGAAAATTTAGATATTGTTTCATTTCAATATAATTACTTGAACCTATATATAAATAATAATATTCTGATTAGTTAGCTTTTCATTATTATATTTTTAAATTAATTTATTAATTAATATAATTAATTAATTGTTTAAATACATATTTTTAAGTATATTTTTACAAATGATTAGAGCGATTATGATATTTAATAATGAAAAATTTCTAGGGATGTGGGACAAGGGGCTGCTTGTCCCTTTGCTAGGAGGGGGGGCGGAGAAATATCTGAATAAGACTATGTTGATTGAAATTAGATTGTAAATACTTGGGGAAAATGATTAATGCATATATTCAATGGTTTCATACAGACAGATATACTTAAAGTAATAAATGAACTTTAATTCTGCATTTCATTTCACAGCTTTCAACATAACTGATGCGTTTTCTAATTACCACAATATCTTTTCTTATCTTAATCTGTTCCGCTTCATAGGGTTTTTATTCTTTGCATATATATCCATATTTTATCTCTTTTTGTAGTTGTTATTATTATTTGAAAATACCAATCTGTTGGACTTTACGCCATTACATTTATAATATCAGACGTGTAGTTATCCGTAGGGCACCATGAGAGACCTACTACATTTCAATTCGAATTATGCCATCATAATTTAAAATTGAACTGGAACTGAAAGATTACATATGATTAACCTCTCAAGCTTCACGGTCCATTGAGATACAAAAATATCATGACATAAACACGCTAACTTAATTATTGCGTCAAATTTTGAACATGGAACTCGAGGATTCTACACATACTCCCAAACTATAAAAATTATGTAATCTGTAAAAGAGAAAAAAGAAGAAAAAATTCGTATATATTGGATCCCAATCTTTTTCAGCATTTGTTATATTTCTTCTTCGAAGATGTTACAATAAATCTTTTTTTTTTTTTTTTTTTTTTTTCGGGATCTCAAAACCGCTTTTCAAAAACATTCTACAAGCGTTTTATCTGCCGTGGACTGCTCGGCGTCTTGCTGAGACTGATAAGCTATTTACATATGTCACCAGAAATTTATACTGTTGTTGAAAGCAGTGAGTAATTGCATTATGTTTGTGCTGGAGACTGGTGGAAGGGGGATTAATATCAAAAAAAATGTTTCACTTTCTCTCTCTCACTCTGTGTGTGTGAGTTATTGGTCTCCACAATTTCTTTTGGAAAACTGTTTTCACTAAAAAGAGCTTTTATGTAAATTATTTTATTTGTTGATAATGGTGTTAGGAATCTTGGCGATAAATTTGGCTGCAGATATAACCGAATGAAGTCCAGGCTGTTGTCCACCCGCACATTTAATATGATAAATGTGGCGTTGGCTAGACTCGATTGGCTTGGTCATTTTTCAATATGAATGGGCTATGTATTTTTTTTTATTTATCTCCATACATAAAAATGAATTTTTAAATAACTTTTTAAGAAATTTCTTTGAATCTGCTGTTTAATTACACAAGATTCGTCATGCTTAAATATTTATTAATAGATTTGATTTGAAAAAAAAAAAAAAATAAACCTCATGTAATAAAACGAATATTATCAATGAAATTCTAAATATTTATGTAAACACTTATTTCTTTTTACTCTAACTTAAAGCATTTTTGTCCGATTTCATTCAAATTTTTTTTCCAAAACAAAAATTTAACTGTAATACGGTTACATTTCTTATATTACACAAAATTATATCGTTATTTTAGTATTAATATCATTTTAGAGCCTACTGGAACCATTCTAAAATCAGTTCTAAAAGAAACACACTATTAAACCAACGATTCCGAAATCCATATCGTACTTCGAATTGAAATCCAACTTCTAATATTTATTAAATATCTCCAATGTACGAGATGTACTTTTACTGCTTAAGAATGAAAAATCCTGTCCGCATTGTGTCAATAATCCAGCTCGTGACATAAACGTCCGTAATTATTAGCATGCAGAAAAGTTGTCATTACTGCTTTCAGATATGAGGAGACTCGATGGCGATTGTGAACAACGTGTGCAAAGTATCTGGCATAGAAAATCAGACTGCCTAACGAGAGTTTTCCCTATTCACATTTACTATTAGCAAATGAGAAGCGATTGCCCTTAAAATTCACTCGAAAGGTAATACTCTCCTTAATATCGTACGTTGGTGGACAACTCGTGCCAACAAAATATGATCTGAAATATTGCCTGAGCTTGTCCGTCCTTGATTACATTGTCTAAGGGTATACGAAATACAAAAATGTGGTTATATGCGTAGCTAGCTTACAGGAAGACTTAAAATTCAATCCGCTCGTAGTGTACCTTTGCAATCGCTGCTTTTAGAAACGAGGTGATTCGATGGCGATTGTGGCAATGTTGTAAACGTTATGCAGCGTATGCATCGATACCACACACTAGATTTTCCGGGTTTCTCTCATATGATTCCCAAATGTGGATCAATTATCTCTAAAGCTTCTCTATCAGTTATCTCTAAAGCTTCTATCTCTTGAAGAAATACCATGCCTGTCAGTAGCATGCTTGTGGCATACACGAGGCTCACCGATGTTCGAGGAGAATATATATATATATGTGTGTGTATATATATATTATGAGGCTGTAGGCACAGGATCGAGTCTAAATCAACAAAACAAAACGTGAACTTGATAACATTGTCCAGAGTATAAGAAAATCTTTGTATTACGTATTAGCGATAGTTGCTTTCAACACACCACAGTCCCTTTATAAAATATAAAACTGACAAAAGATATGCAGATGAATGATTTTCAGATTCAAAACAAACATATTTCTGTCACCTATTTCAACACCCATCGGTGCAGCGATCTGACACACACACAACAAACCAAAAACAAAATAACTCTCCGACGAAAAACAGCTTGATCGAAAAAACGGTGCTGTAGCAGCCAGCGGATCATATAGTAAGTAAGTAAATTCGCGCTGCATTTTTTATGCCGAAAACCGATTCCGTTCTCCGAAAAAACCGGGTCAAGAATCTTTTATCGAAAATGCGCAACATTCGGGGTGGGAGGGGCTGATCGAATGGTTATCAAGTTAAAAACGACGCACTCACTCACTTAATATTCATTAAACTCGCATTTGTCAGTTTTGCCTTCCCCGTATCGTTTGTTTAGGAGGAAGTGCAAACGACATATTTACAACTGTTAAAGTGAAAACGAGATCTCTTAATGAAGAAGAAAAAAAAAGGCGGGAAATAAAATGGATAGTTTGTTTTTAAAAAGTGCTTAATATGGATGGTCAGCGTTGGACGGTGGTAATTGGAGAAATGTATGAGTGATTACAAGGCAGAAGTGTAGTTGTAGGTCTTACTGGGTTAGTTGATTGATTTTGTTTTGAATGGTGTGTCTTCTTTCGATTATTCATTTATTCTTCACATTTTCAATCACGTTAATGATTTGATTTCGCTAATAATGAATAAATTTAAAGTATAAGAAATGACTGGTATAAATAATAGCATGTTAATTTTTATTACCTTTAATTGACTTTACTATTTTTAAATTATTTTAATTTCTTAAAATATTATTAAAAATATTGC
Organism: Caerostris darwini; assembly: GCA_021605075.1. Classification (NCBI taxonomy): domain Eukaryota; kingdom Metazoa; phylum Arthropoda; class Arachnida; order Araneae; family Araneidae; genus Caerostris; species Caerostris darwini. The sequence goes on along the minus strand of BPLQ01002838.1, from coordinate 681,986 downwards.
CTAATAGTAAAAATATTATAAATTGAAAAAATATTATTTAAATATTATAAATTGTAAAAGTATTATAAATTGAAAAAATATTATTTAAATATTATAAATTGTAAAACTATTATAAATTGAAAAAATATTATTTAAATATTATAAATTGTTAAAATATTATCAAAAATATTATCCGATTGCAAAAATATCAAAAATATTATCCGATTGCAAAAATATCAAAAATATTATCCGATTGCAAAAATATTATCCAGTTATCAAAAATATTATCCAGTTATCAAAAATATTATCCAGTTATCAAAAATATTATCCAGTTGAAAAAATTATTATCCAATTGTAAAAAATATTATCCAGTTGTAAAAAATATTATCCAGTTGTAAAAAATATTATGCAGTTGTAAAAAATATTATCAGTTGTAAAAAATATTATCCAGTTGTAAAAAATATTATCAGAAATATTATCCAGTTGTAAAAAATATTATCAAAAATTTCATCCAATTGTAAAAATATTATTAAAAATATTATCTAATTGTATTATCCAAATGTAAAAGATAATACCTTTTAAAGAATATGCTAATATGTAAAATAAAAATGCAATCTTTGTATTAAACTATCCAATTTATAATAAAATTATTAGCAACTTTATATTCCATTAATCAAATCATATTGATAGTTTAATTAATTTATTTAATTAATTTTTAATTTATTTAAATTACCTGCAGCAAATTAAAATGTCTAAAATAATATTCAAAGTATTATCACTCACAGTATTAAATAAATCAGGCAGAAATACAAAGATTGAAATATTTAGTTCGATTAAAAAATATAAAATAGCAAAACCTTTAATTTCATTTGAGAATGAAAGTGAAATTCGTATTTATTTCATTAAAAAAATCCTTTTTAAAACCTGTAGATTTAATTAATTTCATTTCAAAAAAAAAAAAAAAATTATAACTTCCCTATTCCATCAAAAAAGAATTACTTGCATAAAATTGTGATTGAAAATTCCAGATTAAAGTAATTTTCTTTTCCTTTTAAATAAATGAAAACTGTAAAATAAGTATAAAGCAAACATCGTGAAAATTAATTCTTTAATAAAACAAGGAAAAATGTTAATAAAATCTAGACTTAAAATTCCTCTAGTTAATTGGATTAAAAATAGTTCATTTACTTACCAGTCATTATAAGTTTACCCACTGCCTTGGTAACTTGCTTTGTCAATGCTATGAATTGTTATTAAAGACATCACTGTCAGCGTTTATCAACAATAAATAAATCTTCAAAGCTGGAGCAAATGGAATTCCGCAACCTTCGAACTGATTTATTTCTCGAATATCTGTAGAATATTTACATTCTTTATAGTACATCTACAAAGCATCTATTTACTAAAATGAAGATGCACCTTGTGTTCATTTTTAGATATTTCAGATGGATGGATATTTTTTTCTCACTTGGCTGGTAAGTCTGAAATTTTTACAACGTTTGTTGATCATTCATTCATGTCAATTTGTTATTGCAATGCTTTCTTCTGGTATTTTTACATGAGAAAAAACATTCCCAAATGTTTACAAATTTGTTAAAAATATACAAGAAATGTCTGTTTAGTAGACAATGTTAAAATAAGGTTACCTTATAGAATGGACAGTTCTTAAAATGTCGCCAAGTAAAATCGCCAAGCAGTCTAGTTCACTTATAATGAACGAGAACCGAACGGCTCGTGCAGATTATCTACGAGTAAAAAAAATTATGGTCTATGATAAAAAATTATTTAAGCATTTATATAGAATTCAGGAATTAAGATAAGTTTTTATTTTGTTTAATTTATTATATTATTTTTATGCTTTTTATTAGATTCAGAATTATAATTCATCGGCAAAGCGGTTCATTCATCGGCAAAGCGTTCGAGATAAACCATCGCAATTATTGCATCGCTGCTATTATCGCTAAAAATGTCTCAAATTTGGCTCACTTTGGCACTTTTTCATCGAAATGTAAATGCAAAAAGTCATAAACAACAAATCCACTCACCTGATAAATAATTCGGATTTACACGTATGTAATACAACATGAAATCGTCATAGAATGACAGAAGAGCTAGACGTACGGCATTACCACGAGTAAACTCGTGTTGTCTTAGAAAGATAGCTAAAATACTCGAGTAGCCCAGAATTAGAAATTTCATTTCACACGAGTTAACTCGTTTTGTCCCCAAAAATATGAGATACGAGTATATTCGGGGTAACTGGTTAAGTGGCTAATATTTAAAAACAAAACAAAACAAAAATTGTTGGTTTTAGAATAATGAATCTAAAATACTTGAGTTAATCCAGAATTAAAAATTATAATTCGCTCGAGTTAACTCATTTTTGTTTCAGAAAAATATGTGATACTAGCATAATCGGGGTAATTGGTTAATACTTAAAAAAAATGCTGTTGGTCATAGAATAATGCGAGATATCTAAAATAGTCGATTTAACCCAGAATTAGAAATTTAATTTCGCTCGAGTTAACTCGTTTTTGTTCCGAAAAAATATGAGATACGAGTATATTCGGGGTAATTGGTTAAATGTTTAATGTTTTTTAAAAAAATGTTTAAAATGCATGAATGCAGCTGTTTTTATTTCCTTTAGTACCGTACCGTTGGGAAGAGGATGGTTTAAAATTTCCTTGCATGTGTTAGTTATGTATTATCCGTACTGTTTGAAGATATGTTTAATGCTTTCGGTACCCGTCCGTTCGGCGTATAAATCAAGTGCCGAACAATTGGATATCAAAAGACAATGCGACAACTACCTCCACAAACGCAGGCTTCATCGTACCTCAAGAACAGGAAATATTACACATGTTTTGAAAATTTGAATTGCACTGGCTTTCGGATTTGACGTTTATCGCCGCTTGTGATAGGAAATCATATTTTAAAAAGAAATAACACTATTCGCATTCAATGCTTTGCCTAAAGGCATTTGCAAGAAACAGCATACATTTTTTTAAACCGTTTCTTCCACTATGTTTAAACTAAATATATATATATATTTTTACTGTAAAATATTTGTACCATAAATTATGGTTTACACGATAAAAAGAAAAAAAAAAAAACTTTATCATTTTTATTGAAAATTTCTGTTTTGCCATTTTAATATCATGGATAAATTCCATTTGGTTTTTTTTTATTTACTTATTTTGGATTAAATGAAATTTGTTTACCTAACAAGCACATGCGTTATAGTGAAAATTTCCCCACATGCCACAAGTACCTCATATGAATTGCCATTTATGGAATTGCCACTTATGGAATTGCCACACTGCTACGTATAGAATTACCCCGTACTACTACTTATGGAATTGTCCCAAACGAATACTTATGGAATTGCCCCAAAATGCCACTCATGAAATTGCCCAATATTGGAACTGGCCATTCATGGAATTGTCCCAAACTGTCATTCATGAAATTGGACAATATTGCTATTTATGGAATTGCCCCACACTGTCACTCATGAAATTGCTACTTTATGGAATTGCCACTCATGAAATTGCTACGTATTTCCAAACACGAAATCCTGCCATGTATTTTTATGTTTATTTATATACATAAAAATACCTCTATACAAGGGACAGACACAATAAATCCATTTGTTAGAATATGCTACGATATAGCGGAAATCAAATAAGTCAGCTTCAGTGTTGGGAAAATAATAACTATTATAAAAAGCATGATTTAGTTATGCATTGCATCAAAATTTTAATAAATTGTGTAAAAATTCCATTAAGTCTAGAAAATTTACAAATCCAATTTATGGATATAGTCACAACAATTTTATTTCTTAAATAATTGCATTTAGTTGTCAATTACGGAAATAGTCACAACAATTTTATTTCTTAAAATAATTGCATTGAGTTATCCAATTACGGAAATAGTCACAACAGTTTTATTTCTTAAGTAATTGCATTTGATTGTCGATACCAAAAAATTTAGGACAACGTAATAGCAACAATAATTCATCATCATTTCATTTTTTCCGCCAAGTAGGAAATCTCAATTTCGCCACTACTCGCCAGAAATAAATGACGTTTCTCCCACACTTTATTGACCTTTTACATATTTGCTTCGTTAGCAGATGTTCCTTATTTCTAGGAAAAAATTCTTCATCAATTGGCACCGAGTTCCCATCCTATTAAGCTCACAGCTGGGCCGTACGGAAAGATGAAAATTAGTTTCAAAGAATCAACAAACCAAAACGATCAGCTGGGCCAAAAAAAAATGTAATCAGAAAGCCTGATCAGTTTAAAGAGGTCAGTGCCAAAGAATCTCGACACATTTTCCTATTCTCTTACTTTCTGTTCTTTTTTTTTATTTCAAAAGAGAAAACAAATAAACAACCGATAAATAAAACACCAGCGTGGATTAGGTCCCTCAATCGTCGAGGTGATTTTCGTCTGGTGTCAAACGATAATGACGTGTGTAGTATGTACTCCAAGGATTTTCGAGAAGGTACCTGGAAAACTCGATCGCTATCTCGTGAAACCATCTATTTGATAGCAAAAAAAGACGAATGAGTTTTTTGTTTGGGCCAGTTTTTAATTTGTGTAACATTCCGACACAGAAGTAACTGATATGCGTGGGAATGCTTGTCATTATTGTGTAGTAACTACTTTTTGATTACTTACTGAATATAAGGGTGGTGATGCAATTTTTTTATTTTTTTATTTAAATAGATACATCCTTCTATTACGAAATTTATAAGGATAAATGACCTTTTACTGATGAAAAAAGAAAAATTGGAAAAAGTTAATTGGCTTTTACTATTTTGGATAGTGATTCTAAAAAAGTTATTAAAACTTTTTTTACTTGAAGTGTTTTTGTATAATGTTTGAGTTAGGACATTAGTAAAATAATCATGTTTTTAACGAACAACACATTTATAATTTTTAGATCTGAAAAACAAGTAATATAAAAAAAAACAATTTTAAAGTCAATTCCTACTTTTTTTTCACTCTATTGCAGAAATTCCTTTATAAATAATTTTCATTCATTTGTTTAAAATTATCTGGCGCCATCTATTGATAGATACATGCAACTTAAATCTAAAAAAACTAAAATTAATTAATTTAATTTAATTAATGAATTAATATTTGAAAAAAAAACTCCATTAACATCCAGTGTCATCCACTACAAGTTCGAAAAAAACGTATCTGAACTCGAGGGGATGAATAAAAAGTATTTTATGAACGATTGTAAATTTGAACAAGATATATATAGAGAGAGTGTGAGCTAATAGAAGGAATTGAAAAAGAAGAAAAAAAATTGAAAAAGTTAATTGGCTTTTACTATTTTGATAGTGATTCTAAAAAAGTTATTAAAACGTTTTTTTCCTTGTAGTGTTTTCGTATAATGTTTGATTTAGGAAATTAGTAAAATAATCATGTTTTCAACGAACAACACATTTATAATTTTTAGACTGCAAAAATGCGCGTGGTGGAGTAATTTAAGCGAAAGTAAATTCCAGCTGACATTTGATCCTACTTTTACTGCATGATTTAACTAGATGCAAATAAGTTGCCCAACACTCTAGCGTAGAAAAACATTATAAATAGCTTCACGTACAAATTTTTTTTTTGTCTATAAAAATAAAACGGTATGTGCATAGTTAGTATTTAATTTCTTTTGATTGCGCAAGTAAAATCCTTTTCATAGAAGCTGATTTAAAAATAAAAAAAAATCAGAATTGTCGTCGAATTTAATTTTTAATTTAGAGTTATTCAAAGATATAGTAATGCATCATACTTCTTTTAAATAATATGCAATTCTTATGCGTGAATATGCTGTTTTGATTATGCATTTAGAGAATAATTAGTTTTATGTCTTTCTTAAACAAAATATTCAGCTATCAAGCTGAATAAATATTATGTTATTTTATATTCAGCGTTATTTAAGATATTCAGCATTATTTTTTTTATATTTTATTTCGTCTTTTTATGGCATTTTTTTATAATGATTATAGTAAATATGTTAGAAAAGATATATTTGCTTTATGTCTACATGGATTCATAAATATATATTCATCTGATCTGTTTATCTACAATAGTTCCTTATCATTTAATATTTAAATGATTGAGGTATTTGTCAATGCTGGCAATCAATCTTGGGTTTTATCTTTTAATATATTCTTTTAGATTCAGTGTCTTATATGTTATTCAGCGTTATTTATTATATTTTATTTCGTCTTTTTATAGCATTTTTTCTAATGATTATAGTAAGTATGTTAGAAAAGATATATCTGCGTTGTGTATCTATCATCTAAAATGGACTCATATATATATATATGATCTTTTTATCTGCAATAGTTCCCTATCATTGAATATTTAAATGATTGAGGTATTTGTCAATGCAAGCAATCAATCTTAAGTTTGACCTTATATTATATTCTTTTAGATTCAATATTATGTATATTATTCAGCGTTATTTATTGCATTTTATTGCGTCTTTTTATAGATACGTTAGAAAAGATATATCTGCGTTATGTCTATCATTCAAAATGGATTCATATATAAATAAATATAGATACACACATACATACATACATCTGTCTGATCTTTTTATCTACAATAGTTACCTATCATCGAATATTTAAATGATTGAGGTATTTGTCAATGGTGGCAATCAATCTTGGCTATGATCTTGGACGACTCCCAGGTGGGTTAGGTTAGAAGAAATATTCAACTCGGGTTATTCTTGGACAATGATAACATACATGTTCAGCCAATTGTATACTTTGTAGTTTATCTAACTTGACAGCTCACGATTCTTTACAAAGTTAAATATAATCCGCGAATTGATCTTTCTCTGTCAGTCTTGATTTTTTGTTTTCGTCGTGAAAACATTAATCTTTTAGATTTCTGTCTTTGGATTAGGGCGTTTTCGCTTTTTCTAAAAAAGGGATCCACCATCGTAATAAGATGACATAAACTTAATATAGATCTTGAAATAAAATGAGAAGTTATCTGATAAAATAAAGATAAATATATATATATATATATATTATTTATTAAGAATTTTTAAATGTTCCTAAATAGATGGGAAATCCAATTCAATTGAAATAATGAATATATTTGTATTAACAGTAGATGGCCAATTGGTTAGTGCTCTGGTCTTTGGTACTACAGGCACCAAGTTCGATTCCTGGCGGTGGCATGGATGTTTGTGAGTGGTTCGGAATCCACTTTAAACTGTAGGTCCCGGTCTGTTTAGCCCACGTATGCACAAATGACCATAGAGCGACAAACCAAACCTATTGGATAGACAGGCCTGGTGGCCAATTGGCTAGCGCTCTGGCCTTTAGTACTACCGGCTACAAGTTTGAATCCTGGAAGTGGCATGGATGTTTGTGAGTGTTTCGGAACCGTTAAACTGTAGGTCCCTGTCTAATTAGCTTCAATTGAACGTAAAATGACTGTAGACTAAATCAAACCTATTGGATAGAATCACTTTGTGACAAACCAATCAAGATCATTGGAATATAGATAATCTTAAATTATTTTTTAATTAGTCGAGAACAATTAATTCATAAAAAAAGAAAATTGAGAGCATACATGACATTAAATTCTAAGAAGATAACATGGTAGAAAAAAGAATTTTTTTTTTTTAATCTTTCCATCAAACAACCTTTAAGTTAACGTGTTGAACTGCTATGTGATTAAATAAAAAAAAATTCTGAATCGGTAAAAATAATGCCATCTGTTTTTATTTTATATTGAATCATTTCGTTAGCAATAATTTGTAAATTCTATCCAAAAGTGTCTTTTTTTTTCTCTACATAAGACATCTGATTAGCAAAGAATGCTTTAAGATTTTCGCAATTGGTTTTCCTTATGTTTTTTTTAAAGCCAAGTACAATTGCTACATCATATGCCCAGCACATTTTCTTGTATGCAAGATCATATATATGAAAATTTCGGAAAAAAGCGGTTATAAAAGTTATTATGAGTCTGAAACCCACGGCCAAAGTTTTTGTCTAATATCGTGACAATAAGTCACCAAATTCGTGATTTTTTTAAACGATTTAGTATTATTTCCTTTTTGTCTTTTGATTCCATTTTCATAGAATTTCAATTTTTGTCACATATACAAAGATATGAATAACCTTTGAAGATAAGAACTATTCCAAATTTGTGTAATTCTTAACAATGTTAAATTTTATTTCTATATAAACTATTGTTTAAATGAAATTGTTTTTTTTTAAAAATATTTATTGTTATAAAAAATATTGCAGTCAATGCTTCTATATATAAAAATGATTCATTTATAAAAAATTAAAAGTACTTATGCGTTTACGGTGCGAAGTTTATTTATGCGTTTTATATTTATAAGGAAAAAGATGAACAAAATTTTGAGTTTTAAAACAAATGTTGATTTTGATAGTTTGCAATATTATTAATTCAAACATTAAACAGTTATGAGTTATTAACGTTTTCAGCTATAACTTTAATTTTTTAAATAATTCTAAGAATAAATATCAAAACTGACGGATTAATTAATTTAGTTGTTTGTTGTTGTTTCTTATCCCACTTGATAGACAGCAAACATCTAGATCAAGTCCAAGAACCCGCGTGGTCTTGTGGAGGGGGGAGCTTCTGTTGTGATGGAGCATCCATAGGTAAATGTCTGACTTGACTCCGTGATGCTGAAGAAGGATGGCAGTGCCTTCCGAGGGAACTTTTAGGGTGGAACCATCCGCATTTGCGAATAGTATGGGAGAAAACCAGGAAATCATCCACATGGTAGTCGTAGCCTGGTGGCCAATTGGCTAGCCCTCTGGCCTTTGGCACCATAGGCTCCAGGTGAGAATCCTGGCTGTGGCATAGATGATTATTTGTGGTTCGTAATCCACTTTAAAATGTAGGTCCCAGTCTGTTTAGCCCTCGTATGCACAAGATGACAGTAGAGTGACAAACCAAACCCACCAAGTAGTTCGGGGCAAGATGCTGAACATCACAAATGCCATCAAGTGTCCACGTTTTCTAAAACAGTGTCCACAACAAAGCGACCAGCGGATTGTACATCCAGTGCTCGCACGCGGCGCACGTTGCCACTGATGCATAATCAGTCCTAATTATTTTCATTTCTAAAATTATATTACGTTTGAAAACCTTATACAAAAATGTTATGTTACGAAAAGTTTATTTCACTTACTTGCATGAAGAGTGACTTAAGTCAATAATTTCCTATTTCACTCAGGAAGTGCAAGAAAATATACGGCAGGAGAAACCTTGTTACTAAAAGCAAAGTGTCACATAATGCAACTTAATGATTTATTCCTAGTTTTGTTGTTAATAAGTTCATAAACAGAAAAACTGAATTCTTTTTATATAAAACCCTTATTTGAGATATTTTGGTCTATGGATCTGAAACTTGACTTTGGCAAAATCTGATGAGGACCATTTGGGTATATTTGAGCAGAAGATTTTAAGAGCTATTCTTGGAAGTGTTAAGGAAAGTGATTGTTGGAGAAGCCGGTACAACGCAGAAATGCATAAATGCTATAAAGACCCAGATATTATGCAATTTATTAAGATCAATAGATCAAACTGGGCTGCTCATTTATTTAGAATGAATGATTTATAAATCCCGTAAAAAGGCTCGTTTTGGCAAAGCCACAGGGACAAAAGGAAGAGGACGGATTTGCTGTAGTAAAGGTTAAGAATTGGTGGACCCTTGTCACCCAGAGAAATGCATGGAAATTTCTTCAAATGAAAGCCTTGACCCACTCTGGGCTGTCGTGCTATTGATGATGATGATTTTGTTAATGAACACGAAATATTTTAATTTCTGAGATAAAATACGAACTAGAATTTTTCTTTTTTTTAAACCATTTCTTTTTTGTCGTAACTCAGCGATTTGAGTAGCAACACGTAAACAAATGTCAGTTTTAATGCTTTTGCAATATTATTAATTAGAACATTAAACAGTTATGAATGGTTCTGAATATTTTCAGCTATAATTTTAATTTTTAAAAGAATTCTGGGAATAAAGGACTTATGTTAAATGACATATGCTAATTTTGTGAATAAATGATATATGTGTTTTTTTAAGTTCTCTAATAATTAACCCAGCTCCTTGTACAATATGCAAAAGGTAAATTTTAATCGATGTTAAGTGCAGCAATTTACTACAGAATGAGTCTAATTTTATCAGCTGCGAAGAACACTTCCATTATTACATCACTTCATTTTCTGCTTATAAATAATTGACGCTGCATAATTGACATACGTGCCTTTTTCAAATCTCTAATTAGCCCATCTCCTTGTACTATATGCAAAGGTAAATTTTAATCGATGTTAAGTGCAGCGATTTACTACAGAATGGGTCTACTTTATCAGCTGCGAAGATTCCATTATTACATCACTCCATTTTCTGCCACAACGATAAAAAAGCAATCGAAACGATTATTATTTTTTTAAAATGCATGAGAAAAGAAAAAAAAAGAAAAACAACAATGGTGTTGAAATCATCTCTGCAGGAGGTACACTTCTTATCCCGGAACCAATCGACTCCGCGTCCTTTATTTCTCCAGTTTCCGATTTGTCTGTCCTTTTATTTGTATTTTTTTTTCTGCGCGTTTGTTCTTTCCATCTGCAACTTCGTTTCGCGATAGCGGACAAGCATATCGCTTCCGAACCCTTTGATGCCTTTTGTTGCTCGCTGCATCTGATTAAATAATCAATCTTTCGACGGCTCTGGGCCCTCTTCAGGAATTATTGTTATTACTTTTATTATCGCTTTCTATTTTATATATTCAACAATTCGCGTTTTTTCCATTTCTGTGTTTGTGTTTGCTCTCTCTCTACCTTATTGTGAGATCCAGGATCTTCTCTCCAAAGTGGCTCTTCAAGTTTGTTTAAAAAGATGACCGCTGATGATTTGGTACTTATTTTTCTTTTTTATCTCTAATATTTTTAAGTGCTTAATATCTAATTATAGAAAAATAAAACTAGTATAGGAGTATTTTATATGGATATTTTTCTGTGTTTTTGAGGATATTGCATTTTATTATTATATATTTTGTTTGTTGTTGCTGATTCAAATGTGAACGAGATCCTTAAAATGTTAAGTCATTATCATCATCAATGGTGCAACAGTCCTATGATTGCCCAAGGCCGGTTGCCATGTTGGTAGATTTTAGGACATGTTTTCTTTATACGGAGTAGGGTTGTCACCCTACGCTCTACAGTCATATTAGACCGGGACCTACTGTTCAAAGTGGATTCCGAACCACTACAAGCATCCATGGCATGGCGCGCCAGAACGGTAGTCATTCAGCCATCGGCCGAATATATCATCATTATTTGAACCTTAAGCCTGGGTTAGCAAAGGCCAGAGCGCTAGCCAATTATTGGCCATCAGGCCGATAGCATTTTAAGGATCACGTTAACATTTGTTAGTCATTCGGCCATTTAAATCAACTTTATTTTTAGTTTAAAAAATTACATAAAGAATTAAAAAAAAAACGAATTCTATTTCTCAACTTTTTTTTTAAAAACCGTCATTATTCATATGGAAGAATGAAGATTATGCGATAGTTAATACTGAAAATAAAGGAACTCGCCATTTTATATATCTATGCTAATAATAGGGGATCTTATATTTTCTTACTAACAGCAAAAATAAAGACGGAATATTTTTCTAGTCCTGCTGAGAACCAATTGACATTTGATGCAAGACATTTAACCTTCTTTTACAATCAATCTAACATGGCAGACCAATTGATAAATATACATCTATTTATCATTTTAAGTTGACCTCAATTTGTATGACAGGATATCCCAATAACATCTAGATCTCATACAGTTTGAAAACACAAGTCTCCAGTGTAGTAACTCTGGATAGTATGTGAACTTCAATGGATACTTACTTAACCAAATTGGATAGTTGAACCCAGTGACTCCTATTTTTTATTATTTTTTTTTTTAATAACTTTTTTTTTCTGAAGAATTTTCACATGCCAATAGAATTATTATGAATTTAAGGAAAGCATTTCTGAAGTATCATGTATCAGGCTTTACATGTAAAACTGTTTTACTTTATATATCTATCTATCTATATATATAAATGTATATATATTTCAAATTAACTAATTAAAGATCAGATCGGTTTTTTATGGTATATTATAAATTTATAAACGCATGAAAGTGAATACTATTAAACAAAACCGGTTTTAATTTAAGCTGGTTGTCATAATCAAATTTATGCTTTATAATTGAAAGGTATTTTTTAAATTATCACCACAAGAAAATTTTTAATATTCTTCGACATTATTTAATATGAATATAATTTTGAAAATAACTTTTTAATTATAAATTTTTCGAAAATTTTTTTTTTCTAAATGGGATAAATTTAACTAATCACACAAAAAAAAATTTAATTAATAAAGAAAGAATTTTACTATTGTTTTCAGTACATATACTAGTTTTTTGGAAGTGATTATCCTCTGAAAATTTCTTTTCTTTTAAATTTTTTTTTTTGTTTTAAAGGTCAAACATTTTTTTTTTCCTGACTATTTTCTATGAAATTACAACAAAGATAAAAACACTACAATAGTACCAAAAACAAAACCCCTACACAATGGTTTCTCCGTACAATATAAATTATACAAAAACGAACAAACTTAATATCAACAAAATCCTGCTTTTGCCCTCCATATGTGCGTGTTTGCCTTTTGAAAAAAAAAAAAAAATCTGCAGTGCTTACACAACAAAAAATAAAAATTATATGTGTATGCCAATTTACTACTTGATGTTTTTGGTTGAAAGGATTAACCAAAAAAGCACCCGAAATCTCTAAATAATAGACCTGTGCTTTTGTTTTGCCCAAAAAAATTCAACTGTAGTATTTGCACGGCTTGATTTGTTATGTGTTTACTGATTTTAATTTTGCCAAGTGAATAGGTTTTGCTATTTCTTTGCTTACTGACCTGTCTGACTGTCTGTTTGCAAATAAATAAATGAAAAGAATCCAAAAAATTTAATGATTATTTTCCCAACCATTTGGAGTTCCAGTTAGTGAACTTCAATTATCTTCTGTTCCGAAAGGAGGAATTTTATCTGGCCTCGAGTTTACCGAAAGTATCACCTATCACTGCGCGCTTTCTTTTTTGATGTGTGATGGTTTTCTGTTAGCGTGCAAGACGGATCATTTCAACAGATAAAGGAATCAATAAATAAACATTTTTCTGTATGCTTATTTTTATTTATAAGCGTCTTTTAAATCACTCTTTTATATGTATTTTTTTTTTTTGTGTGGAAATAAACAACAGTGAAAATAATTCATCACATCCATCTCCTGTTGATCTATCGTTGAAATAAACAAATAAACAAAAATATTTATTTAACTAAACAATTTTTTTCATAACAATTTATCGGAATATCATTTTTTTTTCTTTAAAAGGCATTCGAAACTTTTGTGATTCTATTTTTTTTCAATATTTATAAATTAGTAAAAAATTATTATTTTCAGTGGCAAAAAAAGTAAGTGACCAAATACCACTTTTTATTATGGATAATATAAAAAATATCGTTAATTTTTATTTGGGAATGAAGATTACGCGATGAAACATTGAAAATTATTATTAGCATTGAAAATAAGGGAAATGAATATAAGATATCATTTTAGTTATGATGGGAACTAGTTGATATTTGATACAACATATTTAATCTATTTTAAAACCATCCAAATGTTAATTGGACGGTATAAGACTGTAGATTTATTTTTTAAGTATTCTAAGTATTCTAATTTTACACTTAAAACAAAAAATAAAATTTTTTGAATTTGTATCATATTTGTAGAAAATACGTCACACAGTATGAAATTAATGTATAATTGATTTATGAAATGCTAATGAAATTAATGTGTTAATTGATTAACTTACTTAACTTATTACCATTATTGTTTCATCATGGGCTACTATTAGAGCGGAAAATTATGTCTACGTTTGACCTTAACTTGTGAATTGCCCAAACAAATTTCTACAGCACTTTTAACATTTCATACGAGAAACCAGCGAAAGCGGTTCAATACATTTCTAAGAAAGTTTGCCCGAATTCCTTCGATCAGACAGACATTCTCATTATTGCTTCATTTTTATTATATCATTTACCATTATTGTTTCATTATTATTATATCATTTACCATTATTATTTCATTATTATTATATCATTTACCATTATTGCTTCATTATTATTATATCATTTACCATAATTGCTTCACTATCGACTGTTATTTATTATTAATACAAGAGTCAACGAAAATTATGTCTACGTTCGACCAAATTGAAACAAATTTCTACAGCACTTTGAACATTTCATACCAGCATTCAGCAAAAGCGGTTCAATACATTTCCAAAAATGTTTGAACGAATTCCTTCAATAAGACAGATATTTACATTATTGCTTCATTATTATTATATCATTTACCATTATTGCTTCATTATTATTATATCGTTTACCATTATTGCTTCATCATCGATTGTTATTTATTATGAATACAAGAGTCAACGAAAATTATGTCTACGTTCGACCAAATTGAAACAAATTTCTACAGCACTTTGAACATTTCATACCAGCAATCAGCGAAAGCGGTTCGATACATTTCCAAAAAAAGTTCGCCCGAATTCCTTCAATCGAACAGACACGATGTCGAAAGCATTCTCGGATAAATGATGGGCCCGCCCCGTCGTCCCCCCTTGTCCCTCTCGTGTCTAAATCGGGCAGTGTCCATTTCACAAACACACAAGCAGTCAGTCGGCGCCTTGACGAATCGTGACGTCAGAACTCTCTTTTTTCCGATAAGGTCCGATAAACTTCGGACACACGACAAAAAAGAAAAGAATAATTCATGACGTCATCGCCCCAGTCTTTTTATATCCACTAACGCTTTTACAGCTGACATTGCCACTTTTTTATTTATACTATACATATTTCTTTTCTTTTTTCCTTTCATTGGGTTTGACGAGCTCCGAACAGCTAGGGCCACTGGGACCATTCGTATATTACACCACTTTCCTCTCCGCCGATGGGTGGTTCTGTCTGTTGCATAGTTTTTTTTTTTTTTTTTTTCTTTTTTTTTTTACCCCAAACAATCTTGTCATTTTTATGAAACAAATTACGGAAAGTGGACCAAGAAAAGAGGACATGGACGGTGGTGTGTATGTGTGCGCGCGAGAGAGATAGAGATAGAAAGAGTTCTGAAAAATTCACACTCCATGCGTTTTGATGCATGGTTATGGCTATTTATCAGCGCCAAGTATCGTATGAAATCGCGCACTAGACTTACTGCTTTTTTAACTTTTCTCTGTGACAGTGAATCATATCCAAAAGCTGTTGGCTTTACTTATTCAGTCCTTATTTAAATTCACATTTTGTTTTGTTCTTTACAGCTGCTCCGTCTGCTGGATTATACAATATCAAAGTTACAATTGAAATTTTTTTTAAAAAGGAAAATAACTTTGTAAGGCAACTTATGTATGAATGAAAATATGCTAGCGCAACGGAAATGACGTAGATCGTGAAGTTCGCTGAGGTTTTTATTTGCCTCTCACTGAGTTGCGTTAAAGCTTTTATTTGGTATTGAATTGTTGAAAGAGTCAGAGTAGACTGGTGAATAAGCACATTAGGTTTCCTGCAACTTAACCTAGTTTGAAACCTGACAAGTGAAGTCAAATCGAATGTTCACATGTCTGTGCAGAGAATTTGCATGGTAAATCAGTAGACTGGAAAGTTCTCGTGCAAGGAAACCTTTGAAACCTGACAAGTGAAGTCAAATCAAATGTTTACATGTCTGTGCAAGGAATAGAAATAATAAATCTGTATATTGGAAAGTTCTCTTCGAAAGAGGGTGCAAATTTCCTAGAAATTACCCCTTGGATTATTCATCTTAAATTAAGGTTACACAATGCGGGTGTAATGCTATAGACTGACAGGCCTGTATAACGCTGAATCTGCTATGTTCTTACCATACTAGTTTTACGTTGAATGACGGCCGTACCATGCTGAATATACCGGTTCTCGTTAGATCACCGAAGTTAAGCATCATTGGGCGCGGTCAGTACTTGGGTGGGTGACCACCTGGGAACACTGCGTGCCGTTGGCAAATTTGGGACCTGAATGGCCGAGTGTCTAGCGCTCTGGCGCTCGGTGTCACAGGTTTCGGGTTCGAATCCCGGCGGTGCCATGGATGTTTGTAGTGGTTCGGAATCCACTTTAAGCCGTAGGTCCCGGTCTTCTATGACTGTAGGAGCGTCACGGAGCAAAAGTCAGGCTTCTACCTACGGGTGCTCCATCACAACAGAAGCTGCTTCCTTCCCCTTCAATCATGAGTCCATATGGGCTCGTGGGCTTGGTCAGCCAAGTGGGATAAGAAACAACAACAACAACAACGTTGAATGATCTCAATTCAAAATAACTAGCACTAGGAAAAGCAACTATAGCGAAATATTTATTCTTTTAACATAATAATACAACCTTTAATGGGATCCAACTTTAAAAGAACGCTGATCTATTCTTTCTGTTATATTACTGCAAATGTGTAGAAATTCTAAACGTGACTTTTGTTGAGTAAAGTAGTATAGAAATAGTCACAAAAACAAGTTGTTTCACTTTCAAGTTATACCGGCATGATACTGGTTGTGTTTAAAGAATAAACACAATCTTTTTAAACTATACAAATTGGGATATCTATTTTTAGTAAAATAATTTTTAATATAAATAAAGTAATTTTGATTTTTTTTTTTTTTTTTTTTATATGGGGAAATCAATAATAAGCACGACTGAGAAAGAAAATCAAAATATTTTTTTGTTGGAATGAATTGTTTCCTAACTATAGACAAAATAATACTTTACTTTATCTGATGAGTATACGTTATCCAATAGTAAAGCAGCGCATCTTTGGGTCAATGGCATGCCTCGAAAAATAATGAAAAGCACTTTATAGAAATGATTTCAATCGGCTGGATAGTTTGTTTTTAGATCTATGAAATTTTTGTTTTTAATTAATGTTATAAAATGATTCTGCACTTAAGTAATGATAAAATAGTTTATGAATAATTTCGCAGTATCAAGATGAACTTTTTTAAAATATTTTTTTATTTAATAGTGTCAATGACTTGGGTGTAACTTATTAACTTCTATACACTAATTGTGCTTGTAGAAAATATAATTTATAATTTTAATGATTGCCAGAGTCGCCCTGATCCTGAAAACAAGGACTACAATAGTCTCCAAAGGATTCTAACTTGAGCTTTCCTGCATTTTAACTGCGCACGGCAGCCTGATTGCCAATTGACTTGCTCTGTGGTCTTTGGTACCACAGGCTTCAGGTTCGAATCCTGGTGGTGACATGAATGTTTGTTAGTGGTTCGGAATGAAGGCCTGAATGGCCGAGTGTCTAGCGCTCGGTGCCATAGGTTTCAGGTTCGAGTCCCGGCGGTGCCGTGGATTTTTGTAGTGGTTCGTAATCCAATTTTAGTCGTAGGTCCCGGTCTCATATGACTAAAGAGCGTCACAGAGCCTAGTCAGACTTCTCTCACCCACATCATTCCCAAACTGTATAGGGGCAACTCAAATCTAGGCACCACAGTGGTGTGGTGTTTGGTTTGGTCTGTCACTCTACGCGCAGTTTGTGCACACTTTAGGCTAATTAGACCGGGACCTACAATTTAACGTGGATTCCGAACCACTCACAAACATCCATGCCACCACGAGGTTTCGAACCTGAAGCCTGAGGACCAAAGACCAGACGTGATATGGTCTGGTGGAGTAGTAGTAGTAGTGTTTCGGAATCTACATTTAACCTTAGGTCCCAGTCTAATTAACCCAAAGTGTGCATAAAATGACCGTAAAGCGACAAATCAAACCTGCGATCGTTACTACTGAGCTATGAATCAGGCTTTTAAAAAAAATATTAGAAATAGAAATACAACGATTTAACCTTAAAGTTGATTTTATGTCTTTTACCACGACAGTAATCTAGATTTTTTTTTAAAATTCATTTATAAATTAGCATGACCGACAGCTGTCCCCCTATTAATAAAGTATGTCACATAGATAAACACTGATTGTCCTTATATATATAAACTTCCGTGGTTATATATATATATAGAGGATCATATATTTCTGTGTTTATCTAAGAGCGAGATAGCTGGAGATGGGAGAGAAGGAGGAAAAAGAAGGGGCGCAGCAGTCTGAATGGGGCATCCTTTTGGCGCCACCGAAAAGAAAAGAATCTTCGCTTTTGTTTTGTTTATATTTTAATCCCCGCATCTCCCACGCATGCTTCTTTTTATTATTATTATTATTATTTTATTTTTTTTATTTATAGCTTTTTGTTGTGACGTCTCTTTCCATTGTTGTAGTAGTTCGGTTTTAACATTTTCTTCCCTCCGCCGCCAACTGGCTACTCTTTTTTTATTCTTTCTTTTCACTCGTTGTGGATGAGATTTTGAATCGAGCGTCTCGTGAGTAAGCCGGGAAGGGGGTGGAGGGATGAGTGAGAGGGAGGTGGAGAGTTATTTAAAGTGGCCTTTTCACTGCTGCAGCAAGGCTTTTCTGGATGAGATATGACTTGAATTTCATGAATGAAACTCCGAACGTTTACGTTGCTGCCGTAACCATTTTTTTTTTTTTTTTTTATTCAGTTACATAATTCTTTTTTTTTTTTATTGTTATTATTATTATTTCTTGGCGCTGATGTTAATATTCATTCAGGATTTTTACTTTCGATAGGGGAAAAAGGAAATTGTGTGTGGATGTGTCTTTGTTGAATGGGTTTTATGCATAGGTTGACCGGTTTTGCATTTGATTCAGCGAATGTATTGTCTTCGAGTGTAAATGTTCGATTCGTAGATTATACCGTTCAATGTAGTCCAATACTTCTGTGAGACTATATATATATATATATATATATATATATATAAATATATGCAATCAAACAACTCGATTCAAATATATGAACGAATATGTTTTATAAATGAATATTTGATTAAAGGAACAAGTATTGAAATCTATATATGGATATATGAACAAAATATTCGAATATACAGATATATGAACGAATTATTCGAATATACAGATATATGAGCGAATTATTCGAATATACAGATATATGAACGAATATTTGAATTATATATATAAATATATACAGGAATTTTTCGAATATACAGATATATGAACGTATTATCTAAAGATATGATTGAACTATTCGAATATATGAATATATTTGAATAATATATATATAAATATATAAACGAATTATTTGACTATACAAATATATGAAAGAGTTATCTAAATATAATGAATTATTCGAATATACAGCTATATGAACGAATTGTCATGTATGAATGAATTATTCGAATATATAAACGAATATTTGTATAATATAAATACAAATATATGAGAAAAATATTCGAATATACATGTATATGAACGAATTATCTAAATACATTATTGAATTATTTGAATATGCCTACTTATAGTTTCATATATAAATTCATAAATTCATTCATATATCAAATATGAACGAATTATTTGAATATTTGAATGAATCTATGAACGAATATTACAATATATATATATACGAAATTTTTCGGATCGAATTATTTGAAAAAAATAATTTATAAGAGAAAAAATCGTTCGACCATAATTTAACTCATGATAACAATACAACCGATTATCTCTTTCTATTATAAAAAGGTTAGATTTGATTTACTTCATATTTTATTTTTATCAGTGAAAGCTGTTTCATTCAATTATTGCATAAAACATGGCAATTGCTATTTAGGAATAAAAAAATTCACAAACTGCAAATAATTTTAATTTTTTAATACTTCTGAATTTTGTTTTTTGTGAAATTTTTATTTATTCGTTTTTAACTTCTAATCATTACATGCGTTTCAAATCAACTGACCTTGTTTTTCCTTTTAATTACTGTAAACACAACAATATTTACTTTTGTTCTTTTCTTTTTTTTATCCTATTTCCTCATTCGAATTACTTCAATAATAATTCTAAATAATTATAATTAAAAATTAAAGCAAAGTTTCTACTTGAATTACATTTCCGCTATTTCTGCTTGTTAACCTACGTGCCCTTTTCTTATGCAATATTGCATTGTAAAATCCACTGAGTAAAAATAAAATTCTATTGGATAAGTATCCTTACTCAATGATTAAAATCCAAACTTTTGATTTTGGTAAACATGTTTCCTCATTGACTAGTAAGAAAAATATGGATATATTTTAGTTAAAACACTTTAATTTATAATAAATTAGAAAGTATTGGATAAAATTTATGCTACCTTATTAGAAGCTTAATATCTCTTGTATAATATATGTTTTATTTTAATTAATTTTGTTAAGAAAGGATATTAGTAAACTTTAAAATTAAAAAATTGAGAAAATTTTAAAAAAATATTATACATGTATCTCACCTCAATGTATAATCAAACATTTTGCATTTTTAAGCAATAAATGTAACCTACCTGCAAAACCCCATCAGTTAACTTATCTAAAATTGCATTATATTAAAAAAATTTAATGAATTAAAGGAGAATTAATTAGAAAGACGAAAAAACAAACATGGTGATAATGATAGTGCAGTGTCTTTTTGAGACCGAGTCAAAATTATTAGGAAAGGAGGATTGTTGTCATTATCTTGCGACTCCACCCAGCAAATTAAAAGGCAGCACCAAAAGGAAGAGGATCCTCCAATCTATTCCTCTAATCGAATGAAGAGGTTTACCATCGTACAATGGCCGTCTATGGTTTTGATGTAGGAATTTTTTATTCTACTCGTTTCTAGAATTTCAAATTGATCTATTCATTTCTGGCTAAACATTGGTTAATAGAAGTCCAATAAATAAATCTTATCAGAAATTAAGCATTCAACTCAAAATATAAAAATAACGTAAATAAAAATACGTGTAGCAGTATTTGTCATTAAAGGACAGCATTGTGTATATTAAGGAGTTGAATTTCATCTAATCAACTTATTGATTCATATATATATATATATTCCTAAATTCATTCATACATTCGAATATGAACGAATTATTCGAATATATAAACGAATTATCTTATATTATTGAATTATTCGATTATATGAACAAATTATCTAAATATGTGATTAAATTATTCGAATATAAACGAATTATCTAAATATATGATTAAATTATTCGAATATATGAACGAATTATCTAAATATGTAATTAAATTATTCGAATATATGAACGAATTAACTAAATATGTAATTAAATTATTCGAATATATGAACGAATTAACTAAATATGTAATTAAATTATTCGAATATATGAACGAATTATCTAAATATGTAATTAAATTATTCGAATATATGAACGAATTAACTAAATATGTAATTAAATTATTCGAATATATGAACGAATTAACTAAATATGTAATTAAATTATTCGAATATATGAACGAATTATCTAAATATGTAATTAAATTATTCGAATATATGAACGAATTAACTAAATATGTAATTAAATTATTCGAATATATGATTAAATTCTTCTAATATATGACAAAATTATTCGGATATACATGAACGAATATTCATAGTTCTCTTTCATAGAGGACTTTCAAGGTGATCTTTTTATTTTCTGGCTAAACATTAGGTTAATCGAAGTCCCAGAAATATATTTTTTCAAAAATTAAACATTCAACTCATATAAAAAATATGGTAAATAAAAATACGCCTAGGAGTATGTCGCATTAAAGGATAACATTGTGTATATTAAGGAGTTGAATTTCACAGAATCATCTTATATATAACATAGGTATATATATTCCTAAATTCATTCATATATTCGAATATGAAGGGATTATTCGAATGTACGTATGAATTATCTAAATATATGATTAAATTGTTCGAATGTACGAACGAAGTATCTAAATATGTAATTAAATTATTCAAATATATGATTGAATTATTCGAATATATGAGCAAATTATCTAAATATGTAATTAAATTATTCGAATATAGGAACGAATATTCATATAGTTATAGAACGGAATGATAGAACGAATATTCGCAGTGGTCGTTCATAGAATTTTAGACTGATTTATTAATTTTCTGGTTAAACATTAGGTTAATAAAAGTTTAATAATTAAAAATTTTTTTTAATTAAACATTCAACTCAAAATATAAAAAATATGATAAATAAAAATGCGCATAGGGGGTATGTGTAAATTAAGGAGTTAACCGAATTTCAACCGATTTCATGTATGCATTCCTAAATTCATTCATATATTCAAACATGAGCGAGTAATTAGACTATATCGAATCGTTACGGACCGAGCAATTAAAGTCAACCTGTTATGCCAAGTCGATGGAGACACAATTCTGCGGCTGACCCCATCTGCCCTTGTCTCATGCATGGCGATGATAGCGTAAAAAGATCTCTCTCCCCCAATCCATCACCCGTCGATGGCTTCCGTTTTCGGCGTCCCATCCGTCTTCTGCAGCTCTCTCTTGTTTTCATTTCTCTCTCATTGTTACATCTCTGCGGAGAAGGTTATTAACAGCGGGCCCGAGACGACGAATGTGAGTGATATTGGCGCCAGGCACGAATTGGGCTTCGATCACGCCGCTGCCTAACGATATCGTTATTAATAAAACGGTACCACGGTTTTTATTTATGGGAGGATGAGGTGTCCAGAGGACGGGTGTGGCCCACGCCATCTCGCGAAGATGAGCGATGTGACATTCATTTTTTTTTCTTGGTGTGTTTGATGAAAATAATGAACTAAGCGAAATTTATGTGGCTACTTCCATGATATCACACTTTCCTTTTTTATCTTTATACATCTGTGTAAGACGTGGGTGTCCAACTTTTTAGCTTCTTTGGACTACATTTGAAAAAAAAGGAACAATTCCTCCACTTGGGACATTAATTGTCAAGAGAGTATATATATACCAACAAAAATGCAGTCTAAATATCTGTTGTAATGAATAAGCACAATTAGTGTAGTCTAATAAGTTTTTTTTTTTTTTTTTTTCCTTTTTAAATTGGTTTTTTCTTTTGTATGGTTATTAATTTTTATATATTTTACTATATTTTGATATCGATTTTTTTTATAGTTTAAATCGTTAAGCAGATAAAATTTTAATCAATGAAATAATAAATATGTTCGAAAATAAAATGGGAAATTTTCAATGGTATATTCACTCTCTTATTTCATTATTTTTTTAATTTCATTTCAATGTATATATATATATATCTATTTCTATAGAAAAATTTCTATTTCTATGGTCAATTTCAATTTCTATTTTTAATATATAAATTTCTATTTAATATTAAATTTCTATATATTATAAGTACACAAAGATCGTACAATTTTAACGAAATTTGTGTTTTCATGTTGGGCCTCATTCTTAAAATGTTGGCACGCTGCTATAAAATACTGCTTCATAGACATACTAGAAATATATTTTGATTTTAGAACACTTTTAATTGGTTGATTATTTATTGCACATCGTCATTTTAATAGAATAAAAATGTATATACACTACAAAAATTATAACTTTTATTTAATGAAAGAACTTAATTTAATTTTTTTCTCATTTTTAAAGTTTTCAATATTAATGCTTAAAAAAATTCCCGTTCATCAAAAATATTTAAAAAATAAGATGATTACCATGAAAATGAGTTTTTATTAAAAATATTAGGAATACTTCATAATATTACTTAAAACATGTTTTAGGAAATATTTTTAAAAATGAATAAAGTTTGATTGATTAAACTGTTTTGTTATAAATTAATACTATGATCATAATTTGTGACATTGTTACTATTGATGTGCTGCCGCTTTTAGAATTCAATAGAAAAATAAAATGAAAAATATCAAGGTAATTAGAGTAGGTTTCTTTTTACGTATTTGTCATGAAATAAAAATAACATCCTGTGAATAACCGCCGAAGCTATTTTTCGAGAAAATGATATGATGTTCGAGTGTTTGTTTTAGGACAGGTGATGTAAAAACAAAATTGCATAACTTTGCATACTACTGAAATGAAGTTGTAAATCGTAAAATGAAATATTACCTTGACAAATATTTATCATGGAATTTTGATGTTGTTTTCCCATTAAAATGTCAACACGTACCGAGCCTACAAAAATAATGAGAAAAAATGTTGTATGAGAAAAAGGTCATATTAATATCTATTTTTAAAAAAAGTTCTATTAATTTTGAATTTCTTTTTTTTATAAATAACGGTTAGAATCGCTTTTGAAACAATCTATATAATTTAAAATCTATCTTTTATTTAAATTAAAATAAATAATAATAATTTTTTAAATGAAAATAAAATCATCAGCATCATCAGCATCAGTGGTGCAACAGTCCCAAGTCCGTCTGCCTACTGGCAGATTTCGACACAGAAGATGTTTTATTTTTATGCTGTAGGGTTGTCAGCCTTACGCACAAATCTCTACTGTCATATTAGACCGGGACTTACGGTTTAAATTGGAATCCGAACCACTACAAACATACATGTCACCGCCGGGATATGAACTTGAAACCTTTGGCATCGAGCACCAGAGCGCTAGTCACTCTGCCATCAGGCCGCAAATTAAAATAAAATTATTTTAAAATTTCTTATTCGAATGAAAGTTTTTTTCTGAAGTATTAATTAAAAATTAATGTTTTTCTTGATTCCCATTTATTACCAAACAACCCTGGTTTTTATTATATAGATATCAGTTTATTGCAGAGATAAATATAATCTTATCAGTAATTTTGTCAGTAATAACATCAGTAATCTTATCAGCAATTTTTTTTAAAATTGCGATATCAGAGAAATATTAATATATATAGCATATTTATCATTACGATATATTTATAAAAAATAATCATATGACATTTAAACAAAAATGCATAAATATTTTATAAATTATATAAAAAAAAAAAATTAGCAAATCAGACATAATTACATCTCGTGTCAGTAATGACAGTGACAAAGCATACATACTATTTAACTATTTCAATATTAGTCAGCAGTAAATTACCTCGTTATACTTGTACGCAGAGAATCTTAATTAAGTCGGTGTGCATTAAATGAAAATAATTCATTGGTATTCCTGTCTCTTGTCGTTGAAGCCTTAACTTGAAAAATATATCTGTCATTTCTCCCAACATGTTGACTAATGTAATTTGATTTCAAATACTACATCAAAATTAAAAGGGGCACACACACAAGAAGAAGAAGAAAAAAAAGCGGTGTTCACATAATGGATAATCGCACGAGTGTTATTAATGACATACCGTTTAATGCGGCATGAATGGAGAATGAAGACGTCGGTGGGGAAGTGTGCTAACTAGGAGACGAGAGAGGCACGTCTGGTAATTTATTCCCCTCTAATAACTCCATTCATTTTGGCAGCTGACATAAAGGCTGTTGGAGCGAGACAGGTGTAAGTGCTTAATGTTTACACTTGTGACGTATCAAGGCTAACCTCGTTAATAAGGGGAGGAAAAAGCTATTTGCTGAATGTTGCCAATATTCTGCTCTCGTGCGGATAAATTTTTTCTTTTTCTTTTCTTTTTTCTTGCCAATGCTGTTTCCTGGCATTTTTTCTTGTTATTTGTGTTATACGAACCAGCGATTCGGTTTCTCTAATTCTCTTCTGCGATTCCAGTCCACTTGTAGAAACCTTTTTGGGGTTTTTTGTTGGTGGAAAATGTTTTAACAGAGTTCTGTTAATTTGGTTGCTCAAGATAAATCCAGATTCTATAGCTTCAAAACTGTTAATGCAGTGTGTCTAAAATAATTTGGATATAGTAGGAAATTAAATTTAAAACAAAATTAGAAGAGAGACAGAAATAAAATAGCTTTACTTACTTAGAAGTAATTATACGTTATGTTAATACCAAGGATATACCAAATATAACATTGGTTACTCGTAGTACTTCTAAGCTGTATTCAAGTGATATACATCCAAATGGTATTTCTACCATGCATTGTAAGCATCTAACATTAGGAGTTACGGAATTCCAAATAGAAGTTCTTCAATTGAACTCGATTTGATCTTGAATAGTGTTATGGTAAAGATTATGCCTATCAGACACCTTCCTCTAATTTATAGAGCGGTCTGATGGTCAACAGGCTAGCACTCTGGCCTTTGGTACCACAGGTTTCAGATTCGAATCCTGGCGGCGGCATGGATGCTTGTTAGTGGTTCGGAATCCACGTTAAATTATAGGACCCGGTCTATTTAGCCTAACGTGTGCACAAGATGACAATAGAGCTACAAACCAAACCAATCTAATTTACAGAACATTTAATTTTAAAAATTAAATAGTCGATTTTAAAATTAAAATTGAAACTATTTTTAAAGATGGAAATTTCTTTATAAACATCTTACTTTCAAAACGCTTAATATATATTTTTTTTTCATATATGACATGCAATGATTTAAAATATTTCTAAAAATTAAAAAAAAAATACATTTTTAAATAAAAATGCAAGTGTTACATTTAACAGCTATGCCAATAAATATAAAGTCAAGTTTTTCCATCTATGTGAATCAGAAAAATATATGGCATATGTGTATATAAATTAATGTATTCTTATTTTTCAAAGCGTTCTAACTCAGAACTAGTATATATATATATATATATATATATAATAAATAAGGTGTATAATTGCTAAAATAAGGTATATAATTGCATTATAACTGCTCATATAATATATATCAGAGCTCTAATACAATTATATATCTATTTAAATTATTTATTTGATTAATGTGCCGAAATCATTTAAAATATTAATTCATTTAATCCAACTTGCATATTAAAGGGATTTTATTACTTTTTATTATATATTTCTTTCACGCTTAAATATAACTTTTTTTTTTTTCAAAATTAAAAAATAAAATCTATTTTCATATTTTGATACCATCAAAAATCTAGAGTAAATTCTATCATAAATTCCCGTACTGAATCGAAATATCCACTCTGTTCCAATGCTATTTAATTTATCATCGAAGTTAATTAAACACCAACGACCCGACGACACCCATCAACACGGAAAAGACCCTTCTCTCTGAAGGACCTGTGCCGACCACCACCTTTTAACATCATGACAGGGGGTTTCATAAGGAAAGGGTGGTTTGCAGGGGGGGGCTGAGGAAATGAAGAAATGATAGACACCTGGGAGAAATAATTGAGCTCGCCTTAAAATCTTCAGGCGGTATAGACTCCAGCCAATTAAAAAACTGCGGAACTTGTCCATTAAAAGTCGGTACTTTCTGAAGGAAAAAAAAAGATTCTTGAGGAGTATAAATTATTTGTGGCGAAGTCTCTCATCAAGATCATTTAAAATCTTTGTTTAGATTGCTAAAGGTGATAAAATTCTGCCCCTGTAGTTTTCTCTTGACGCTAAGGTTAACTCCAAGAGAAGAAATAATTTGATCTACCTTCCAAAATGGCCATCAATTAAAAAAGAAGAATCTTTTAAGTACTATTTAATTATATTTAGAGAGAATTCGGAGTAAGAGTTCATTTCCACTTCCTTGTTCATTTTTTTAAGTGATAATATTTACTTGACGAGAATTTGTAATGAGTGTTTTCAGTTGACTGTGTTCTCTTAAAGAGTTCTGTTTGAACAATATACTATAATGATTCAAATGTTTGTCTTTGGATTACATTTAAACCAGCAACATCGTGAAATTTAATTATGCATTTTTATTTTTATTTTATTGTTTTATTTAATAGTATAATATGTTATTAATTGGAGCAGTAATTGTTTTAAGCTTTTAAAATTTTAAATATAGATTTATTCTTTTCTAAATAAAACAAGATGTTTTAAAAGCTAAATAAAAACTATTCTTATTTCTCACCTCAATACAATAAAAAAAAAATATTATTAAAAAACACTCACATAAAACAATATGATTTTAAGAACTATTTAAGTATTCTGAAATTGTATGTGTTGTGTTGTATTATGTGTGTGATGTATTATTTTCAATAGCTTAATTAAATCTTGATGTATATTTTTCAAACTACAACAATCTATTCGGTTCTATGTCTGTTAATACATTTTTTTTTATTTTACTATTCAAATTTATATTTGTGTCATTGAATTTAAATAAAAACCACAAATGGTGCTTAAGAAGACGCATATTTTAAAACGAAATAGATTAGATAATCTTTGTGAGGACATATGATAACATAAATTGCTGTTGCTCCAATTACCTAAAATGGCCAAATAATTCACTTTAAATCTGAGTCTCCACTGGGTAAACTACCATCAGTGTTTCCATGCTATCATTTTTCTTGCCAGTAGTGACATATTTACATATTTAAATGTTTTAATCCGGCAGTTAAACCAGTGAATTATCATAATCCATCCTTTAAGATAAAATTCACGTACTATTTCAGTGTAGATTTTTATTAGAAAAAATAAAATAATAGAAGAAATACTACTGTGCCCAAAAGTAAGACCAATTTTTTTTTTTCAAATACTTTATATTTATTCTTCCAAATTTATTTCATCGCCTTCGAAGTAATTCCCTCCGGACACAATGCACTTATGCCAACCTTTTTACCAATTCTCAATGCATGCTAAAAAGTCATCAGCAAGGATGGCCTTCAAAGCGCGCGGCGATTCACGTTGAATCTCATCAATCGACCCAAAATAGTGTCCCCGGAGTGGTCTTTTGAGTTTAGGGAATAGCCAGAAGTCGCACGGTGTGAATACGCTGCTGGTGGAACAATATGGGTTTCATTTTTGACGAAAAAGTCACGAAGAATCAATGCAGTGTGAGTTGGCGCATTCAGTGTTTTCGGTACCAATCGAGATTTTGGACGTTTGAGGCCCAAAATGGAATTGACCGATCCTTTTGAAATTCCAACATCATCAGCAAGGTCTGTCTCTGTAAATCGACGATTTGCAAGCACCAAATCTTTAATTTTTTTGGACGTGAGATTCGTCGGTTGAGGTTGAGCGTTGACCAGAGGGCTCCTCATCTTCAACGCGTTCTCTGCCTTCCTTGAACTGATTATACCGCTTCTAAACAATTCTTTCCAATATAGGAATGCTCACCGAATGCCTTCTGCAACATTCTATAGATTTCCGCAAACAAAATTTAATGCAAGTTCTTTGCTCGATTAATTCAGACATTTCAAAAATCACCGGAATCAGTTTTAGCGTCTCACAAAGCCAAGCATAACTCAAATACTAATCAATATTTTGACGTTAAATGTCACACAGATGTCAAGGACAGTGCCAGCAACCTAAAAAAAGAAAGAAAAATTGTAATTCCATAAGCCCCGGGAATTTTAAATTGAAAATGGGTCTTATTTATTGGACACAGTAGTAAATAGTTTATTTTAATAGAGCTGTGTTTCATTATCATAGGACTTGGTTTTTTTTCTCCCTCCGCTAGCATTCGAACAGTAAAATATCTTGTAGCGTACATTTGCAACAACATGTTTTGGTAAACCAACACGTGTTTGGTCTCAGTGAAAACAAACGATTGACAAACTGGAAGGTTCTTCAAACAATCTTTCTTACTCTGATAAGACGAGTTGTGAATATTTTTTCTGTCTTTTTTTCGTTTTCTGCCTTGCGTCGCAATTTAAATGTTTCAAGATACTATATCTAACGAGGCGGGAATTGAAGCGGTACGAATTGAGTCTCCATTAATCATTCATGCTTGTTGTTACTAAATTTGTTGAAATCGAAATACTTTTATTCTTGAGCATAGATTTGTTGCTCTTTAACTAGGTAAACTAAATGCGTTTTTTGAAGTACAAAATTTGTTTCAAATGGAAATGAAATATTTGAGTTTCAAGAGTTTTTAATCACCTATATCTATGCATTTATCATTAGAAGTATGTCACTGTCCTTGGTTTTGTTGCACGTCGAGGAAAAAATTATTCACATGTATCATTTTATAATAAATATTCACATGTATCATATTTATAATAGTTTTTATTAGATTTTTTTTATTTTTAGTGATTAAAAAAATATTTCCTGGTAATTCTCTATTTAACAATGCAAAAGTAATTTTTCAAATCTGATGTGTTATAAAAATTAATGAAATTTTTATAAAATAATTTTCTAGTAGTTTTATCATTTTTACAATACATTAATAGACAATATGCTGAAAGTCTGATAAAACGGCTTCTTTATCTAGGAGTGATATTATTTTCTTAAAAAAACTCGCATTTTGACGAGGAGCTATTGTATAAAAAATACAATACTGCAATTAATTTATTATTATTCTCATCGTTACAGATAGAAACATACAAATTTAAGTCTACATACATAAATGTACGAAATATATATTTATCTACACATACAAAAGATACTGAAAATCTGATAAAATGGCTTCTTTATCTAGATTAAGTTATATGTTTTTTCTTTAAAAAATCCCGCGTTATAAGGAAGAGTTACTGGATAAAAAAAATACGATACTGCAATTATTTTATATTATTCTCATCTCTACAGATAGAAACATAGAAATTTATGTCTACATATGTAAATGTATAAAATATATATTTATCTAAACATACTAAAGATAAATTGTAATTTATAATGCATATATATTCTTGATTTGCTCATTGACAATATTTGTTTTCATTTTTTGCAGGGTTTTTCAAATTGCCTCCCTAGCGTACCTGTGTAGTTTATTCTTCAACATGGTAAGTATTTATAATTAACTATATTATATCATGAATCAATAATTCCAATATTCATGCTAGATCCATTGCCACTGTTCATTGAAATAAAGCAGAGAACTCATAATTAAACTGGAGAGAGAAATATAAAAAATGATACAATTGTAAAGAAATATTAAAGGGTAGAAACATTAGCATGCATTAATAAGTGATATTTATGAATTAATTGTGTTATATCATGAGTGAATTCCAATTCCAATATTCATGCTAGATCCAATACCACTATTCATTGAATAAAGCAGAGAATTCATTATTAAACCAGAGAAAAAAATGTAAAAAAAAATATACAATTGTAAAGAAACATTAATAAGCAGTATTTCTGAATTAACTGTGTTATATAATAAATGAATAATTCCAATATTAATTCCAATATTCCAAATTCTATATTCATGCTAAGTCCAATGCCACTATTCATTGAATAAAGCAGAGAACTCATAATTAAACTGGAGAAATAAATGTAAAAAATAATGCAATTATAAAAAAGCATTAAAGGGTAGAAGCATTAAGTATCTTCATCGAAACGCGGTCCTGTCAAGTATCATGTAACAATCACAGTTACAAAAAGAAAAAAACTACGACACGTTTTTCGTCACGATTACGCCATTGCCATTCGTTAAAAGGGAAATAAAAGGTGTCGGTTTAGTCTCTTAAGAACCATCTACAGTCTAACAAGCCCTTTAGATCTGAAGTTATTATTATGAGTATCGTTTTCGAAAGAATGGGTACTTCTAGAATGGTTATTAGATAGATTTGGTGATAAGCTGGTAGGCGAAAAAGAAATTACAAGCTTCTGTTATGGAAGCATAATAATTAAGAAGAAAAGCCATTTGTGATTTTTTTTCCAAGCAAGCAGTTCTAGGTCTTACTGATTAAGAAGCAAGGATCTTTTCTTATTATTATTGTCATTATTATTAGCGGAAAGGCTAATTGTTTTCGGTCATCGTTAGTTGATTGATTTTTTTTTTATGTGTCAGTGTTTTGCTAATGAAGCTTCAAGTACGAAGGCTTGTCAAAATCAAAAATTGAAACAAAAAAAAGTCGGTATCTAAATACGTCCATTGTGAAAGTGAAAAAATAAAAAAAAGGAATAAAATATGCGCATGTAGTATGTGACCTTGATATGTCAAGTGACTAGACTTTTACTAAGTTTCCTGCTCATTCTTTGATCTTCTGAATTCCTGCAATCCTTCGAAACTACGTAGCTCGGCGCATTCATTGTGTGATGCGAATGAAACCCTTCATTTGATTTTATTTATTTTTTTTTAACTTTAACGTGGAGCATTAATGATTAGTTAGATATTGCCATAACTATTTCTAAACAATCGGCTATTCTTTTAAATTAATTAAGACAATTGCAGGGGAAGAAATTGAAAAATGAAACGATTGAACGTAAAACCGTGAGTGTAAATGTATAGCATATATTATCTACATTATAATAAGAGACAATGTTTTGTAAGAAAATTATCAAATATTCGTACATATTTAAAAATTGACGCCTAAAAAAAGTTATTTAACAAACGTAAATGCCCAATTAATTTTTATTATTTCAAATATATTTATATATACGTAATCAATTTTATCACGGCATATTTTCTTACTAAAGCAACTATTTCAGGAATTATATAAAAATTATTTATTTTTTTATTATTATAATATATATTTAATATTATATATATTATTAAATATATAACATAATAAAAAAATTATTATTATTTAATTAAAACAGCATTTACTTTTCTTCAATTTTATGTTATATATATATATTATAGACAAGGATATTTTTTTTTTCATGCTCTTTAAAAATGGCTGAAAGTAAAAAAGTTAGGACTACTTATATTTTTTTTTAAAAAATAAAAAGACAAAAATCGATATAAATCAAATATGTGAAAACAATTATTTTTTCTTTAAGTTTACCTGCAACCGCCATAAAAAAAAAAAACTACTGAATGAAGATTGTATTAGTTTATTTATTGCTAGGCGATTCACACGGTAACTTTTCAGTGTGAATTTATTTTTATGGATCCTTTTTTTTTTTGTCTCTGATGAAAAAAAAAAAGAATCAAAAAGTACTTTTGAGCGTTTAAGTCTCTAAAAGAATTGTTTTTTCGTAAAATATGAGAAACTTAACGGAAAAATCTTCCTATCAAATAGTTTTGAGGACAATGGCAAAGCAACTTGTGGAATTTCAACTTCAAACGATAAAACTCAGGAAGAAACGTTCATTTTTTTTTAAGATTCCAACAAAATGCTTCTGGTTTTCCTTATTTTTATTTGCAATTAAAATATAAAAAAAGAATGCTAGATCGTTTTATCAGAAATAACTTATGACTTGAAAAGAGTTTTCTTGGAATTCTTTTGTTGTACTTTTAGATGCTCTTACACACACATACACATTTATATATATATATATATATTGTTCAGTTTTTTTTTCTCAGACCTTACAAAAAAAGGAACATAAAAAAAAAGTAATAATAATAAAAAAAGTTGAACTACACACGTATAAAAAAAACTGTAAAATCGTCTGTTTCAAATGTTATAACTGTATCTGTACCGCATGTGTGTGTGTGTGTTTGTGCGTTTTTAATGCATTTTTTTCAAATCGCTGTTTACTTTCTTCTATGGTATAAGTAGTTTTTGTTAATTTTGTGTGCTGCTAATTTAATAAATTCATGCTATTAATTTAATAAATATGTGCTCCTGATTTAATAAATGTGTGCTATTAGTTTAATAAATAGGTGCTATTAATTTAATAAATATGGGCAACTAATTTAGTAAATGTGTGCTATTAATTTAATAAATATCTTGCTAATTTAATAAATGCATGCAATTAATTTAATCAATATGTGTTACTATTTTAAGAAGTGTATGCTATTAATTTAATAAATATGTACTACTAATTTAATAAATGTGTTCTATTAATTTAATAAACATGTGCTACTTATTTAATAAATGTGTGCTATTAATTTAATAACAATTCAAGCAATTTTTAATTTGGATTGTGAAAAAGATATCATGAAATACATATTTTAAAGAAGCTGAATTTTATAAAAATTTATGTACAAAAAAAAGGGTTAACTTTTTTACTTTTAAAGAAAAGATCAGTTTAGTTGTATGCTAGCTAGGCTACCCTCTCCCCATTTTTACCGTTCTTAGGAATGTCAAATGTGAACAATGAGAATTTACCTGCTAAATTTACGAGCTACTATCACGTAATAACCAAAGAACAAAAGATTTACCTCTTATGATCTGTTTTCTTCCAAAAAACAGTTTTCTTTTTTTGCAAGCCATATATGTGGTTGGCAATCAATGTTGTATTGGCTGGCTTAAACCGATTCAAATCCCAGATATAACTATGGTGATTATTTTGTCGAGTTTTCACTGTGTATATTTGGGAATTAATTCCTAATTCAAAATATAATCTTTAAATCCATACGTTAATCATTTTGCAAAGTTATATTATAATTTTATTTTGTTTTAATCTTGGTGTGATGTACTAACATATTTTGAAAGATTTAGAGATAAAGTATCTGTTTTGATATCCAAATTATAATAATTTTTTCCCCAATTGTTGAACTGAATTTTATAATATTTTAAACATACTTTATTTATAATATTTTAAACATACTTTTGTACTTTAAACATAAGTAGCCTTCGTTATATTAGTCTTTGAAATATTTTGTTTTAAGTACTTCTGGGAATGGGTGTATACTTTAGATTTAGAATTAAAATTTCAAATTACAAGACATTTTTCATCGAAGATATGAACTTGTATCTTTTTATGGATTGTAAAATATTTCCCTTTTTTTTGTCACACGAATTAAAATTGTTTGTTAGTGATTTTTTAAAAATAAAAATCTATTTAAGTATCTATGTATGAAAAGAGGAGGGGGGGGATCATAGAATCGCATTCTTCAAAGAGAATAAGAAGTTACACCCAAAGAAGAATGCCTTGTCATTATATTTGTTTTATTGTGGCCCGACTAGAGATCTGAATCACCTTGGAAGGACTAATTACTGCTTTATTGGCTGAAATTACTTCGCTCATTTGACACGAAATCTTCAATCTGTGCTTTTGAAGTCCTTGATTATATAACAGGTTAAAAAATTCATTTGCTGTTAAAAATTTTCTATTAAAAAAATTCACAATGTTAACGCACGTGGGAAGTATGATACTGCCCTTAATTTACGTCTCCACTCCTTTTTTTCCCGAAAAAAGTCGTTAAGCGATGAACAGGGTGGATAAACTATTTTTCTACTCTGTCATTTATTAAAATGAATGCTTACTTTTATGCTGTAATGGCATTTTTAAAACGTGTGTTTAAATATTTTTTGAATATATAGTTATCTAATATTTTGTAAATATGATGTAATGCATACTATCTACTTGTCAAGATAAATTTATCGTTCCCTATCTTTCTTTCTTATTTTTTTCTCCTTTGCTAATCTAAGAATAAAATTACGTAAGAAATAAAATACAGCGGTTACTTACATCTTCATTATTATAAAAATTGACAAATGAATTTCATGAATAGAATTATTTAAGTAAATTGTCAACATAATTCAGCTATTATTTAAATTTCTATTATCTATTTTTGCACGAACAAAAAAATGTAAATGTTAATAAAAATACACAGAGATGACAAAAGAGGAATTTTGTCATTAAATATAATATTTGCTTGACATTAAATTAGCTATGATTATGAGGTAAACTATCGAGTCAATAGGAATGTTAATATGCATATTAACACTCCTATCGACACGACAAATATTATAATAATCACATACAATTTTACTTTAATACAAAAAAATATTTATAAATGTATATTAGCACTCTTATCGACACGACAAAACATACACATTTTAAATTTATCAATGTCAACCCAAATTTAAAAAAAAAAAATGTATTTTCTAAACTTTTATTTTAAAATTGCGTTCTACTTGTTCTACTGTGATAATAATACCCATTGAAAGAGTGCATTGTTCGATTCCTTCAATGACATGCACTACAATATATTTATAAAAACGAGTAAACTAGGTGATGATTAATGCATTAGCTGTCGGATTTGAAATGACCTGTTAGTTTTCCTGAGTTTTCTCCAACACAAAACGCAAATCATGCGGCATCAAGGCTTAAAGCATTACTTCCCATAAATTTTTATAGGGAATAACGTGGGACCTGATGGTCGAGTGGCTCGCGCTTTGGCGCTCGGTGTTTCGGGTTCGAGTTCCGGCGGAGCCATGGATGTTTGTAGTGGTTCAGAATCCACTTTAAGCCCGGTCCCATATGATCGTAGAGCGTCACAGAGCCCAATCAGTCTTCTGACCCACATCATTCCCAAACTGTAAAGGGGCAACTCAGCTCTAGGCACAGTGATGTTGTGTAGTGTCGTAGTAGTAGTAATAGGGGATAAAGTTGATGCATCTTTACAAAGATGCCAACAACTATGCAAATGTGTAAAAATGAAAAATAAATGTAAAATTTTTCTTCTTCTAAAATTATGATTTCAATCCAGCTTATAATTATTCTAACTAATTTTATAAAAGTCAGCCACTTTCCTTCACAAACAGTTTTATTTTAAGAGGATAATGACTGAGAAAAGAATGATATGTCAAATGCTGCTATAGTTGAGACTTTTGAAGAGGGTAACGAACGGATTCGAAGCTAAAAAGGCTGAACTCGGGGTTTAATAACAGTTATCTCCTTTTATATTGCAATGAACGCCTGTCTGTTTTTATTGTTGCATGGATATGTATATTGGAAGACATGAATTATTACTTTTCTTTTCCCTTTTTTTTTTTTCCTTGGCAAGGTTCCAAAAGAACTCACGCCCACTGTTACATTCGAATGCCTATTGAACTCAAAGGGGGAAATGAAGAAGACAAGGATTTTCATAGTCTTCTTGGAATATGATCTATCTGCAGTACATCTACAACTTAAAAAATTTATATGTATATATATATATATATATTTATATATATATATTATTATTATTTCATTCTTTGTGCCACAATCCTTATTCTCTCCCCTTCCCCACACTGCGCTGTCCTCCATGGTTATGTGCTTTGTTTTGGTTTGATATATAGGCTTACAAATCACTGGGGAATGAGCTTTGGATGGATTTTCGGAAAAAGAAGATGAAAAATTCTGAACGTAGAGGGAAAACGTCTGAATGGATTTTCAGCTATGCTGCTTTGACAGTCTGGGTACATTTTAGACCATTTACGTTAGTGTGCAGATTTTCAATGGTCTTTATGGCCGGCCATCCATTTGAAAAGTGAAATTCCAGACGCACGTAAAATATGATGGACACGTGGCGGCAATTTAATTTTTTATTTCTTTTATTTTCAGACAGACACTTTAGGAAAGCATGCAAATGTTTTTAAGATAAAATTGTTTTCCTATGTTATAAAGGTTATGCGACTTTAAATAATAATTAATGACTAGTAGATTAAAATTTAATCATTCATTTTAGTATTTGTGTGATGATCAGAATTTTTTATTTTTTTATTTTGCAATCAATATAATTTTTTTAACAGTCGGTAATTCTGTAGTAACAAAAATAATAACTTTTTACGTGAACTATTAATAGAAAGCTGAATCTGTATTAAATATACAATTAAAAACAAAATTAAACAATACCTTCATATTTTTTTATCCAATGACATTTTAAATATAAATTGAATTACTAAATACGTGAACTGTTAATAGAAAGCTGAATCTGTATTAAATAATTTATACAATTAAACAAAATTAAACAATATATTCATATTTTTTTTATCCGATGGCATTTTAATTATAAATTAAATGTACTAAATTGAATTGCTAATTGAATTACTATTAAATTACTAAATGCGTGAACTTTTAATAGAAAGCTGAATATGTATTAAATAAAATACAATCGTATATTTTATCCAATGGCATTTTAATTATAAATAGAATTCCACAATATTTATTTTCTTATAGAGGATTAGTAATTGTTAATAACAACAATTGTGCTGTTTTCATTCTAAGAAAAAAAACTGACAATGCAATAATCAGATAACGGAAACGATAACCGAAAATTATTTTAATATATATATATTTTTTTAAATAAAAGCAATTTCAAGCGATTATTTTAATCGGAAAACCTTTAGCAAGAAAATTAATTAATGAGATTGTTGACCTATCATTTCTAGATCATTAATTAAATTAACAAATGTCACTATGAAGGCAAATATCAAATTTCATTATAAGGTCATCAGATAAAAGACCATGACCATTTTTTTTATTATTATTATGATATTAACTAAAGGTGCAGCCCAAGTTTTTTCGCAATGCCATTTTGCCAAGATTATTTCAGTTTGAAAAGAAATCCTTATTTGAGTTTGACTCCTTTGATTTAGAAAAAAAAGATTAGATTTATTGCCAATAAAATTAAATTTTGTTTTTTAGGGAAAAAATAATGTTAATAACAGTCCATTGCCTTTTGATTATTTTTCAAGTACACATTTGATTAAAAGGGCGTTTATTTTTAAATTACAAGCATAAATCACTACGGATAATTTCAACCGGGGAGTGAAAAAAGTTGTTTAGAATTACTGCATATTTTTGGTTGTTTTATAATTGTTATTTCGTTATCTGTAACTACTTACTATATTATTCAAAGAAAGAATCTTTTACAATTCTATATATTTGTTAAAATCTTATTGAACAGAACGATATTCATTTGACATCGGAAAATATTGAACATTGCATTATCATAGACAAGATTTTGTATTGTCATTTAAAAAGTGATGCATAAAGTTGTCATGGTTAATTATTTCCTATAAAATAATTATTCTATTAGAGTTCTATATTTCATTATATAATTTCAAATAATACTTTAGGACAATTCAGCTAATAACGCAACCCTGACCGAACCTCATAACCATACTTCCGTTTCGTAAACATTGGCTTTTTCATATGCGGACAAGCTTATAAGACGTTTCACAATAATTTTAATCTTTTTGAACTAAAATGATATTAAACTATACATATTTATTTAACATTGTATGATGTCAAAGACTGCATTTTCATGAAAGAAGATGTATTTCTATACAGGAATGAATCATCTAAAAATGGATACCAAAAGTTGTTAGGGTTATATCCTTTATAATAATACCACAATATAAAATGCAAAAATAACTACTTTAACGCAATTCAATTCGTGGCAAAAAGCATGACATATAGGCACGAACTATCTCACTTCCGCTTTGTTATCATTCACTTATCCATATTCAGTTAGACTTTTAGGATATTTCATGATATTCAAAGAAATAACCTTTTGGAAATCCTACATATTTGCCAAAATGCATTTAAACAGAACGATATTCATGTTCCGTTAGACTTTTAAGCTATTTCCCGCGATTCAAAGAAACAACTTTTTGGAAATTCTACATATTTGCCAAAATATATTTAAACAGAACGACATTCATTTAGCATTGCGTGATATCGAAGAGGGCATTACCATAAAAGTAGATAAATAGCAAGATTTCTGTACATAAATGAACTATCTGAAGGTTCATGCAAAAAAATTTATGGATATGGCTTGAAAATATCTCAATATGATACATCAAATAGCAGCTTTAAAGAAATTCAGCTGGTGGCAGAATCACCTGAAAGAATTTCACGTTCCCACTTCCGTTTCGTTATCATTAATTTTTTATATATATATGCCACCAAGCGTATAAGAACTTCACTTCTCACGCCTGAAATATCTTTATGAAAGCACACTGCAGCACACTAAATTATCAAACAACTCTTGGGCATCATATCGAGCGCCATGCAGCGCATGTAAATCGCACCCGACAGATAGCTCGAGATCTATGAATGACGCCCCGCCTTCCTACGCCAGTTCCACGAATCCGTTGTTGACCAGGACAGATCTCGAAACCGACTTGTCAGATCATTCATTTCGGTCTTATCGGAGGCATGACGGGGCCCTGCATGTCAAGTATTCGTACACCATCCCTTCTCGTTGACTCCCGACGATTTATCATGCCACGTGCCTGGCATGACCAACTAGATGGGAATTGTGGCAGAAGCCAGAAAGAGGGTCTTTGCAATCAGTGGCCGCTGGCTGCTGCCGGCTATTGAATCTCTCGAAGAACAATTTAATACGTTTTCCGCGTGTGACATTGTTTTCTGGTCGCGAAACATGTTGTTGTGACAAGGTGGAACGTGTGAGTATTGGAAAAATAACATGTTTTTTGCAGAGGGGAGGGAGAAATGGAGGTTTTCTGATGGGAACGTGACAATTTTGCGAATTCTTTGTAGTGAGAATTGATCGATTTTTCTGGTACTTTAAGTGATGACATCTCCATGAATAAGAAAATGTTTTTTTAATATATATTTTTCTAACTGATTTTTTTTACTGTTTATTCAAAATATAGACATTTAGTAGGATTTGAAGGTATTTTGTTTTAGTTTTAGACCTGTATTTGTAAAGATGAAACATTTTTCAAAAGACGATTCATAAACAAATAATACAATAAGATTACAGCACGAAAATGTATAATTGTTATGGATTTTTTTTATTGAATTTTATATTCATTTCTTATGAAAATTACAAGTGCTTTAAAATAGTATGATTGCGCTTAAATAAATTTAATATTGAGCAAAACAACTAATTTAGTTCTTTATCTTTTTCTACTTTTTTTATTTTCGCTTTTGAAAAAGTATTTTGGAATGCGCATTTTAATTAATGTATTCATTTTCTCGGTGAAATAAGTTTTTTTTTATTTTTTTAGTAAAATAAACTAATTTCTAACATTTCATTGAAACGAAAAATATAATATCTAATCTACCGAAAGAAAACATAATTAATTACATATATTAAGAAGACATGCCCAACGAAATATACTGAAACATTCTAATGTAATGTTGGGTGGATAACGATAGAATTAATGATAGACAGAGCTAGTGAAAACCAATGTTTAATCAGTTACAAGGTGATGCCTATTACTTCCTTTGTTGATGCTTTCTGCCATTACTTATAGTAGTTTCAAATATTTCAGGTTGTAAAACACTGGCTTACTAAATTTGAAAACTGCAAAATTTTGGTTTAAATCTCTTCACATTCATTTACTTAAAATTCCATCTCTTACTTATGTTAATAGAACTCTAAGTTTGTATTTGCTTATATGAATATAATATCTTAACGAGAATGAATGTTGTTTTTTCAGGCATCGTGTAAGAGTTTTTCAGTCGACTTGGAGAAGGGAGCTCCGTCGATCCGGGAAAATCCCACACGATCATGGAAATCCCACGACATCCGCAGGTCGTACAAGCTCTACAATCAGTGCAGTGGAAATCACGTACAGGTCGTCGGTAAACTAGTCAACGCCAAGGGTAGCGCTGACAACCCATTTGGTAAGTGGCATTTTAAAAATATGCACTCGAATCAAGTGTTCAGTATTTATAAAATTCTGAAATTTAAGAATCTTATACGTGTTTTTCATATGTTATCAGACAATAATCCAATGGTAATATATATATATATATGTATCCATAAATTAAAGACATAAGGAGAAACATTTTTTTTTCCTCTAATGCAGTTGGCAAAGGCTTAGACAGTGGTCTTTGATGCCTTAAGGCAAGCGCCTCACCGACGTTACTCACTTAGCAGATATGTTAGCACCCAGGAGATATGTGTAGCTTGAAAATAAAGCTACGGACGCGGAGTAATAATACCCCCGCAAAAATAAGGAGAAACATTTGTTCATTTAAAATATTAATCATTCTGAATTATTTCATGTCCCACATTTTAGAGCCATTTTTGTATTGAAATAGACATTTATTTTTATTTGAAAGAGCCATTATTTAGTTGGGCTTGCGAAATCTAATTTAGTAACTCATCAACCAAACTTCGGCAACTGTCTGCTATTTTCGTTAGAATCAAAAAAATATTTTTACAGCATTTTTATTTTAGAATAACTTTATAATTAGAAATGAAATATAATAATTATTTTTGGACATTTATCCGTTTTAGTATACTGTATTTTATACATACATTTTATTTGCGTAAGAGTCTCACCATTTACCTGCTAAAAACACGCTATATTTTTCCTTAATTGAACTTCTGCATATTTAATGAATAAACATTTAAAAATAGAATATTCATCGATAGCTTGTGCTGCAATTGTATATTTCATACTTTCTCAATTCATTCACATTTTCAAAAAGATTACGTTTTCATTTTTCAAAATAGAAAACAATTATCGAATAAAACTTTATGGAAATAATAAAGCTTGAATTTTCAGAATATAATTAATTAATATCTCAAATATATAATAAATTGGACAAGTATATTTAAAAGCAAAATATTTCATAGCAACACTTTCAGTGTTATTAATTTACGAGCATAAATCATATTTCTGTCTTTTTCTTTTTTTCTGCTTTGTGAATATAAATATTTTTCATTTTGACAAGCATTTAATATTTATAAATGAATAAAAAAAACTTTTGGGGGTAGATAATTATTTATTAAAAATGCATTCTGACAGCCATGGTGTTTTTAACCGAGCAAATTCAAACGCTGTAGTATTTGTGTAGAAATTCTAACAGAGCATAACTATTTTTTTGAACTCTGATCTCGAACTCCATCGACTGAGAGGCGCCGTAAGTTTAATCTCTTGAACACCTGTTTATAAATTTGCTGATGAGGAATGTAACTGGATAAATAATCGTCCATTTTTAGTGCTTTTTTTTCTTCTTCCATTGACGGTCTTTTAAAACTGTCTGGCATTTCAAAAACGCAGAATTTAAACAAATGTATGCTGGATGTTTTTCTTATATGACGGATTTATATTTTTATAGGTAAGAAAAATCACATATTAGGTTTGATCATTAAAAAAAATCATTCGATCTATATGGAATTATTAGATACGTTCTGTAGAAATAAAATAAAATTGGTGGTAAATTCGACTAAGACCTTTAAGTTTTAATAGCAGATACGTAGCATTAATCGTGGGAATGGCCGTGACTCATTGGTTCATCTCCAGTTCGATTTAGGTGGCCTGGTGGGCCAATCGGCTGGCGCTCTGGCCTTTGGTACCACAGGCTTTACAGGTTCGAATCCTGGCTGTGGCACGAATGTTTATGAGTGGTTCGGAATCCACGTAAACTGTAGGTCCCGGTCTAATTGGCCTAAATTGTGCAAAAAATGACTGTAGAGTGACAAACCAAACCAGTTCGATTTAGAATGAACATCTTCAATCAGAACATTTGTATCTTCCTCATCGAATACAAGGAAATATATTTTTGCTCTACAGATTTCCTGCCCACCGTCAACAAAGATACCGTAGCATTCTGGTCATTATCGCTGATTAGGTTTCGAACCAAACTCCCTTAATTCAGAATTCCAAAACGCTATCCATCAGGCCGCTCTGATTCTAGAAAACGTTATTGCTTCGTTGTGAACATCTAGTCCTTAAAATTACCACAGAAATATTTAAATTTAAATTAATTTTTGAAAATATCCATAAACGCAACATTTAAGATTTACTCGATAAATTAATTTTTATGAAATGGCGAGCTGCAAATTTAAAATTGTTTACCGAGCTTCCACGGTAAAGGAAATAAGATCTAAGTTAAAATTTAAGCGTTGGAAAATATTTTTTTAAAAATAATAAACAAAAAAAAATATTTCACATGTTGCAATTGTCGTTGAAAGACATTATTATGCGAGGCTTCCTTTTATAGCTTTTTCCTAATTTGTCGAAAACTTTCGGAGTTAAAAATAATCCCTCGGAAAGCATCTAGAAAGAAGACGTCACAGCAATTGTGGAGGTATTCACCGATAAGAGCCGTACGCCAGAGCACGTGATATCAACAACGCGGGAGGCAGATGGACTTGGTACCGTCTCGATAAGCTTGCGGAGGGTGCTTCTTCTAGACCGCGTGGGGTCTCCTCACCTTCACTGTCATTTGAACGAATCACAATGAGCGCGACCTTGTTGCGAAACTACCTTTGACCCGTTCAAGAAGCTTGGCGTTTTTTCCCCCTCTCCACAAAGACAATTGCCGGGTTCAGTTTCATTTTCCAGCATTGTTTTGTTTGCGCGTCTTCAAAAAAAATGCCGCAATACCAACGGGTTTTTTTTTTTTTTTTTTTCCTCTTTTTCTTTCTTTCTTGTATTAAATAGAAC
Organism: Caerostris darwini; assembly: GCA_021605075.1. Classification (NCBI taxonomy): domain Eukaryota; kingdom Metazoa; phylum Arthropoda; class Arachnida; order Araneae; family Araneidae; genus Caerostris; species Caerostris darwini. The sequence continues at coordinate 638,077 of BPLQ01002838.1, read as the reverse complement.
GGCTTGTTGAAAGGAGACCACTCGACACGGAATGCGTGTTATTTGATTTGAATATATGCAATTTTTTTTTCTGTCATTATTTTAACTTCTTAAAATTCTGAGCATAAATGTATTATCCATCATTCAGCTTGTAAAAATCTCTCATGTTGTAAATCTAAGAATAAAATCATATTTTAATTCAAATTTTTAGGACTGTTAAAAAAAGTGCGAAATACTAATTTTTTTTCAATGCAGGGTATTCTGATTTGTAATCATTCGTCGCTGCAACAACAGATACGTAACAGACTCATAACTTTCTCGAGTCCGCCGGAAAGACATTCTGACTTGCAAATTTATATCCATTCCCAGAATATCACGTAAACTTTTGGTTCAACAATATTTAAGTTTTGAACTAAAACTTCCCAGAATCTAAAGTCCAACGTGCTATTATTTAAGAATGCAAGTATAGATTGGGCACATCCTAATAAGGACTTCTTAATTATAGCAATAACCCATGGTGGGCCAAGGTCATTTGCCTACTGGCAGATTTCGAGACAGGAGATGTTTTCTTTTGACGGGGTAGGATTGCCTGTCCTACGCCCAACGTTTTATAGTCATAGTAGACTGAGACCTATGATTTAATGTGGATTCCGAACAATTACAAACACTCATGGCACCACTGGGACTCGAAACGACCCTGTGGCACCGAGCGCTAGTCACTCGGCCATCAGGCCCTGAGCAATCACTAAATAATTATTTTCGTGGGTGTCTATTCCCTTTTTAGGTATCAAATAAAAAATGTCCTTAGTCCCTATTATAAATCTTAAAAATAAAATGACTTTTCTAAAGAATATTGCAATACCTAACCTTATGTATACGGAAAAACACTTCTTTATAGCTATTGCATGTTAGTTATTTTTTACTTGAAAAATTACAATTCCTCACCAACGCAAAATAACAACAAACATATACCTTAAACGTCATTATTGATTTGATGAATATTCTTGTATATTATCATATGCAAATTGAAGATAAACACGAACTATCTCCTGAAAAAAGTAGCTGAAGTAGGGAGTTCGTTTCATTCAGACAAACACCTATGCTGCAGTGCGTGGCGGGAGACTTAAGAATAATAAAGCTTTTCAATAAACCCCCTACCTTATGTGGCAACTTTCACAAACATTGTTTGAAGCGGAGGGGGGAAAAAAACAGAAAGAAAAAAAAATCAATAAGGGATCCAAAATCATAAATCTTGGGATCTAATCTAGTAGAAGACTATATATTTCCCCCTCTCTCTTCCTCTTTACCTTCACTTCCTTATCTTTCTAGAAGCATTTTCTTATTTCTTCTTCCATAAATTTATGGTTCTTTTTTTCACTCCATCCCCCCCCTCACCCCACGAGATACTTTCTTTCCTTTATCCCCCCTCATCCCTATTGACATAACTAGTGACTTCATAGTTCGTGCTTCCGATGGAACAAAGCTAACTGAAAGGAACTCAACTCGACAAAAAAGAGGTTCTCGGAAAATAATGATACCGCCAGCCATACTTTAAAGTGAGTTAGCATATCCAGACATTCCAACTTATCTTGATAATTAGCGTTTTAACATTGGATTTTTAAAAAAACAATTAGCGTTAATATTTTCTTGCTAATAGATACTTCAATCCACAAATGATTCTATTTAAAGATGGCGATGTATAGAGATATATGTATATATAAAAATATATCGCTAGCCATACTTTGAAGTGAGTTTGCATATCAAGACATTCCAACTAATAGAAAGTTTTTGCATAACGTTTTTTTATCGTCCGATATTTTTTTCTTCTTAGTGCGCATGCTCATAGGAATAGCTCAGTAGTGCAGTATTACAGATATGCATGCGCAATAGGTACAATGTTTGCTGTGAGCACGCGCGCTAGGAAGAAAAATATTGGATGATAAAAAAACGTTATGCAGTTATCTTGATAATTAACGTTAACATTGGATTTAAAAAAAAAAACTATCGTTAATATTTTCTTACTAATAGATGTGCCAATCCTGAAATGACTATTTAAAGAAGGCAATGTGTAGAGAAATATGTGTATATAAAGACATATTGCTAGCCAAACTTTAAAGTGAGTTAGCATATCAGAGAATATCGACTGTATCTTAATAGTTAGCGTTTTAACATTGGATTTTTTTAAAAAACAATTAGCGTTAAAATTTTCTTACTAATAGATGGGTCAATCCATAAATGACTCTATTTAAAGAAGGCAAAGTGTAGAGAAATATGTATATATAAAAATATATCGCTACCCATACTTTGAAGTGAGTTAGCATATCAAGAAATTCCAACTGTATCTTGATAATTAGCGTTTTAACATTGGATTCTTTAAAAGCAATTAGCGTCAATATTTTCTTACTAATAGATGTTTCAATCCTCAAATGACTCTATTTAAAGAAGGCAATGTGTAGAGAAATATGTATAGATAAAAATATATCGTTAGCCATACTGTGAAGTGAGTTAGCATATCAAGAAATACCAACCGTATCTTAATTAACGTTAACATTGGATTTAAAAAAAAAAAAAAAAACAGTTAGCGGTAATATTTTCTTACTAATAGATGTTTCAATCCACAAATGATTCGATTTAAAGAAGGCAATGTGTAGAGATACTAGAAATATGTTGTTAAAAAAAAAGAATGTGGAAAACATCTCGGGTTAAACTGGGCGGAACTTAAAACATGACGTCAATGTCTCTCCCATTATAATATGAGATTATTAGGGTGTTAAAAACAAATGGAAAACCAGATAGGGAAAACAAAGAAGCAATAATTATCCAAAAATAAACCAATAAAAATTCATGTGATAAATGTTTTCGTGCGATAAAATCCATTAGATGTATACAAATTCTTCGATATATCATAAGCCCGATATAATTCTGATAGTTCATTACAATAACATCTCCAGAAAAATTGTGCATAATCTCCTTTTTTTTTTATTTAATCACAAATGTTAAAAATAATGCTAAAATTAGAACTAAAAAATACTTAATTTTGAATCAAAATTAACTCTGTATGAATAAACGTGATATAAAATAATAAAAAAAAATTCCCATAAAAATTTTTCCCATAAGATGTTTAATAGATTATTTTAAAAGGATTTTAGACTTCGTAAAAATATTTAAAACATGAATACCAACTCCAATACAAAAGTAAATGCTTAAATATTTAAACATATTTTATTCATTGTTTTCTAATTCATTATAAACTTGTAAATAAGATTTTTTTCTAATAATACGTTAACCTCGAAGAAGAGTTCTTACTTATGAAAGTTAGATTTTCGATTGTTTGTAAAAGGTAAACCGTTAAAAGGTTTGTCCGTTTCCGGTTTTACCGGAAGCGGACAAACTAATTACTTGTTAGAGGTGTTTGTCAGATATGCACGGAGCAAGGCAATGTTTTAAAAGAAAAAAACCTAAATAGTTATTGTGGAATTTTTTCGTCCTTTTTAGGTGCTAGACAATTTTTGCTAAATTTTAAGTCATTAAAAATTTAAATTATTCTTTATTGTAATTAAAATTCTACCGAAATTTCATTCCATCCCCTATAACTCTGCTCTGTTTGAATCGATCCGATTTGGGCGCATGCCTGAGTCTTTTCTACAAAATCGGTGGTCTAATTATGCATTATTTTTTATTTGTTTATTTCATACGTTAACGCATGATTCTATTTTGCTATAAAGATATTAAAAGTCGACAAACAAATATTTGTTCGAGTATATCACTATTTCTTTTTTTTTTTGGGGTGGGGTGGGGGGAAATTGTCAAATAGAAAGCACGTTTGATCGAGTGATTGTGATAGGCATTAAAACGTGCAGTTCTCTTTGGATCATTATATAACTGTGTGCAAGAATAAACTAGAATGCGAAAGATTAAAAAACTGTTTATACTTTATATATATATATATATATATAATGTATATAAATCTGTAAAGGCGCGGGCCGAACATGCTGACTGTAACATGACTATGAGTCCTATACACATAAAAAACAGAAACATTGCCAATTATTTATAGTATTTTTATTTCATTCAATAGTTGTCATGCATGTATATGTGTATACACCCGCGATCATGTTACAGGCAGCATGTCCGGCCCGCGGCCTTTACAGATTTGTGCATCATTGAAAATCAGCTAAATATAGCCATACTGTTGATGATAATTTATCACTGCAAAGAAACTAAATCAGAATCCTCCCTCCTCCTTTTTTTTTCTTTCACTAAAAACTAAAAGTTTAAACAAATTTTAATAAAATGTAATTTTTTTCTTATTTTAATATCTTTTAAACTACCTATTATCCCTTTCCTTTCTCAATTACCAAAGTGGTCTCTATCTGGCGGGGAAAAAAACCTTACTTAAAGGGAAAAACTACGTGTGTGTGACCCCTTGCAGTGATAATGTATTCCTACAGATTTCCTATCAAAGATATCCCATGCATGGTGTTAGTTAGAAAAACAAAATTACTTCCAGCTAATCTTGAATTACCGCCTTAGCTGTAAAAAGAAAAAAAGCAAGAGAGAACATTTACCACCTTCCTGTTTATGAACGATATCACGCAGCGATGCGCTGAATTCCGCGTTGAAAAGACAAGCATTTCCCTACTGCTAATTAAGACATTTTCGTTCAGCGAATACCAGTCAGACGCCTTGTTTGTGCTGCTCAAAGACTGAACGTGTGTGGCATCGTGTAGTATAATGAACCGATAACTTTCTTAGCGGAGCCGTTTTTCGTAACTGACGGTAATGAGCTTTTACAATCATTTGAATCATTATACGTGTTTTGCGGTTTAAGAAGTTTGTAGTATACGAAAGATTGTCTCTTCCGCACTGACGGATTTAGATTCACCCAAGTTAATTTAACGCCCTTGAAAAAGGCCTCACATTACGTAAAACTATAAAAATTTTATGCGGTAATTAAATATGGTGAATTAATATTTTGTGTTATAATAATGAGTAAATAAATGCCACATTTAGATTTTTTTTAAGAAAAATTCATGAAAAATGTAACGCCAATAGATAAATGCTATACTTAACGAAAATTTGTTTAGTACCTATTTGTGGGATATTTGAAATTTTACTGCTTACACGATTAATTGTTTTAAAAAATAATTCTACCCTTTAAATATTGACATCTTGAGGTTGAGCCCGTGCCTCGCGGGGCTAAGCCTAAATCTGTCACTGCTCTTCCGTGTTTAATAGTTTTAAGTTCCAAAAAGAAAAGTTTATTTATTCTGTAAAAAAATATATTATACGTTTATTAAAAAACAAGTAATATAAAAAAAATATTTTAAAGTCAATTCTTATTTTTTTTTTCATTATACTGCAGAAAGTCCTTTACAAATAAGGTTGAAATTTTCCTCTTACATCTGGCGCCATCTATTGGTAGATATATGCCACTTAAAACTTAAAAAAACTAAAATTAATTAATTAAATTTAATTACTGAATTAATATTTGAAAAAACTGCATTAACATCCAGTGTCACCCACTACAAGTTCAAAAAAAAAATGTATTTGAACTTGAGTAGATCAATAAAAAGTATTTTGTTAATGATTGAAAATTTGAACAGGACATATATAGGGAGAGTGGGAGCTGATAGAAGGAATTGGAAAAAGATTTTCTTCGTCGTCGGAATAAGCTTTAAAAGTCGCTGTCTCTCTGCTTTTTATCGTCCAGCGTTCGCGGTATTATCAGTGTGGAATGTTGTTGATATCGGAAATTTCGATGAGTACTGTACTTCTTTCGTGATGAGAAGCGGTCATTTATCGTACAGTGGAGATAGGTTCCATAAGAAATACAAATAAATAGAATCGTAAAAGCGTATTGTATTGTCTGGTAAACAATGCTTTTTGGCTTTACTAGCTAGCTGTTACAATGTGAAAGTAATAATTTTTCGGGGATTTATAATAGTTTGATTGATAAAAAGAATTCATATTGTTTACGTATGCGTTTTTTATTTCTTTCGAATGAAATACATTTCATATATTTTTTAACAAATATTTTCTGCTTTTGTTTTTTTTGAAATTATTATATGCTAACAAACACATTTTAATAAAGTGTGTTTGTTAACGTGTATGTATATTAAAGTGTGTATGCTAAAGTGCATTTGTTAACATATTGCCAATTGAAGAAAGGCATCAGGGATCACATCATAAATTTACTATACATGATTTAAGTTAATAAGCTAATGTCAAGTTTGGTTTGTCGCTCTACGGTCATTTTGTGCACACTTTAGGCTAATAAGACCGGAACCTACAGTTTAACGTGGATTCCGAACCACCATCACTATTACTACTACTACACCACATCACTGTGTCGTCAGTTGTCCCTACACAAGCTGGCAATGATGTGGGTGAGAAGTTTGTTTAGGCTCTATGACGTTCTACAGTCATATGAGACAGGGACCTACTGCTTAAAGTGTACTCCGAGCCATTGCAAACATCCATGGCACCGCCTGGAATCAAACCCGAATCCTGTGGCACAGAGCGTTAGACACTCGGCCACCAGGTCCTTAATTAAGAATTAGGCATATAAAAAAGCAACGAATTGATTTCCAAGTATTGTATAATTTAATTAACAGTGCGCTAGAACACTCGACCATTCAGACCCCTGATTCCGAACCACTAGCAAACATCCATGGCAAGCCAGGATTCGAACCTGAAGCCTGTAGTACTAAACACCAGAGCACTACCTAATTGCCCATCAGACCGCCAAGCTAGTGTCAGAGATGGCTCACTGGTCGAAATATCGATTAATTATAAAACATAAATATTATTAAATTCATTTTTTTAAAGAATTTATATTCTAAGAATAACGAATTGTAAAAAAAAATGTGTCGATTTGTGTTTTTAGCGTGCTACATTCCTTTCTCGATTCTATTCACAATAATTTAGCAAAAGGTGAAGGAGAATATGCCTGCTTTCGAAATTCAGTGAACGAGGAACTAGTGACGTATTCAAAGAATTTTTATTTTTGTTTTCTTTCCATTTTTCTTTCTGCTGAAAGAAAAAAAGAAAAGTAAAAAGCGCGCGGAAAACTGCTTCCTTCGAGTCAAGTTTTCCTGGGTATTAACATTCTCTTGTTACTATGTTCTTTACGATATACTTCTCGCGCTCGGTGTGATAAGGTTTCTTACAAATACGAGCGAAAAATCATCCCAGGGAAAAACCTGCGTGTTTTCTTTTAAACAAATATTTTTCTGTAAATATGTTATGTTGTTTTACGTAAAGGCGTTTTACTTGAAGATTCAATGCACTTTTTTAAAGTGAAAATGAATGCTATTTTAAAAAACTTTATCGTTATGAAACTTAATTTTCCTTTTAGAATATGTTTTATTTAGATTTAATTTCCTTTACATTCCTAAATTTAAATTCAAAAGTTCCTTCGTTTATTTTTGAAAAAAGATTTATTTTTTTAAGCAAAATAAAAAAATTCTTTCTTAATTTCATATATTTATTACAATTGAACTTTTTTGCTTATAACGAAATATTTAAGTTATTAATTATAGTTTTAGATATTAATGTGATGTTTATATTCTATTTGAATAATGTCTATTTTTTTTTAAAAATAATTTTAATAATTTTGGAATTTTGAAAAATATTCTTAACTTTTAGCTTTCAACATCCTTTTTAATCAAGTAGAATAATTCTCTAAAATAAATTACCTCAATCATTCAGATAAAATCGAATGAACTTGTCATTTAATTTTTGTGTTATTTTAATCTGCACGGTATGTTTAAGACAACTTTAAATTTTGTTTTCTAAATAATTATTTATACAATATTTCTGATGAGTGTTATCAATAGATTTTGTATGTTTCTATGAAAAATTTACAAATTTTTCTTTATTTTATAGTTAACATGAGCTTCATCTCTGCCAGATCAAGGCATCATCAAAATGCCATTAATATTGTTGGACAGAAAACTAAAAATTACGTGTGCTTCAACAAAAAGGGCAAACTTATAGTCAGGGTGAGTATTTGCAATTTTCTTATACCCTATAAAATAAAGTATGATGTCATTTATAAAGTATGTTAGTTGCAATCTTAATTCAAGAAAAAGGTATTTTAACTTAATAATTTTTACTTGTAGCTATAAACAAGTTAATAAATGATCAATGGTTTTGATTTTGTCAATGGTTTGTGTTGTCGCTCTATGGTCATTATGTGCACATTTTAGGCTAATTAGACTTGGAGTTATAATTTAATGGGAATTACGAGCCACTAACATACCCATGCCACAACCAGGATTCTAACCTGAAGCCTGTGGTACCAAAGACCAAATGCGGCCTGATGGTCAATTGGCCATCAGGCCGCATTTTTGTCAATCAGTTTCACGTAATAAGATAAATATTTTATAAATTATGCATAGTCATGAAATAAGGTGCATATACAATAAAAAAAGATTAAATAAAGATTATAAACAAGTAGCTGGAAATATCAAATTAAATTATTACAAAATCAAATTAAATTATTAACAAATTTAATTATTAATTTAATTATCAGATCAAATTAAATATCTTTAATTAAAATAAGTTATTAGGAGGATATATAAACAATCAAGTTTTAAATAGAAATTGTATATAAAAACATATCCAAACATAAAGTGCATGCTGCGGTGTCTGTTACAATCCAAAACTTTCAACCTAGTTTATCTTTTTAAACATCCAAAACAAAAGACAACAAATATTAAAATAATTCTTAACTTGATTTCCTTTTTTAATTCTAAGCACTCATGTTAAACCATCACACTGAAATCTCATGTAAAAAGTGTCTTATACAGTACGCAGACACTTTCTGGAATGCTGTCCAGCTTTCCTCTGAATAACATTTTATTGTGCATCTCTCTCTCTGAAAAGTCCGAATGACAACCGACGCAATCATTCACAGTTGCCTCTATTGACTGAAACAGGTCTTGAGTTTACCTGAGGTATCTATCACTCTCTACCTTGGGTAGTAGTGCTTGTTTTTCAAACGAAAAGGAAAAAATAAATAAATAATACTCTTCCCTACAAGAATCTCTATCTTTTGGGCGCCACCGCCGCTTTTTACTGTCACCGCTTGACGTCTGTTTCAGGGCAGCTTTCCATTTCACTTCCCTCCCGTGCCGCTTTGTGTGTTTATAAGAGGTCTAAACGCTAAGAAAGAAACCTAAGGGTATAGAGTGTAGGTTGTTAACAGCCAACTTGGCGTTTGAAAGATTATTTGAACTTTCAATTAGTTCCCATCCAGTACGAAATTGATTCAGTTATATGAAAAGATAGAAAGCCTTTTATGTAGTATAATTACTAGCAATTTCAATGGATTTTTTTTTATATATATAATGCTACACAAAATTAACTTTTAGTATTAGAAGAAAGTAGCGTCGGTAATAAAAAAATGAGTTATTTAAATAGTAATTGGCTTCATAATGTCAAAAATGGGAGTTGCTGTAGTCTGGGGAATAAGCAGTAGCTTCCAAATTAGAGAAGTCCAATTCGACACCCAACAAATAAAGTCAAACTAATTGCGAATGCTGCGAATCGATATAATAAAATCGTAAATCCGAAAGTCCTTCTGATGGGTTCAAGGTGCGAACCCTCCAGAATTGTGGTTGAAAATGAGGGGATGTAGAAGACCTCGTGTTCTATTCTGGATAATGCTGAATCTGCTGCATATCTGCCGTTGTAGTCGGCGAATGACCTCTGGTCAATATGTAATTAATAAATACTCCAATTTAAGTCACATTTTAAAATAAGCAGTGTAAAAAAAATCGTATTTCATAAATTTTGCGCGTATAAACCAACCAGTTTAAATTTGTGTCGAAAAAAGGAGCTATGACGACATCTTTTCTTTATTTTCTTAAATTTGTCTTTTATTTGGTGGATTTTGTTTCAATTTATTAATTAGTATTAATAAATTTGAATTTTAAACAAGCAATATCTAAGCTTAATTAAAACAACAGTCAAGAAATTTAAATGAAACAAAATGATTCTGAATTAATAATTTAAAAACATCTACTAAAGAATTTTAGTAATACATTACATCATTTTCTTTCAAAAATTCTTTCTCACATGCACGCGAATAAATCTTTCAACCCGATCTAATAGACAATCTTTTTCCTAACTAACCGTGGAAATTTATGGAAGTTCGGATAGAAAAAATTCAGGTACATTTAGAGGCGGAAAGGAAACTCACACTGGGCCTAACATCTATCACTTCTTTTGTACGAACAGGAATGGGTCTAAAGCGTTATAACCCCCTGAGTACACCAACCGCGACCGCCCCAAAAGAACCCGGCACCTCGCTGTTTGACAACTCACTTACTACATCCCGTTTTGACCGTAAACAACAAGATGGTTCTCTTACCCATGTATTGAACGTGGCTCCTTCTTCAATGTAACTCACCTGATCAAATGTGGTTCCCTTTTTTTCTTCTTTTTGAATGTATGTGGACTTTGTTGTTTAGAAGTACTCCATTTGAGAACAAAATGGTTTTCATCCCCTAATTCTTATCCCTTACGTCAGTCGTAAAGGAAGCAAGAAAAAATAAAAAATATCAACGATTTCTTGGTGGTCTTTCAACATTCCATTCTTCGTTAAAAGTGAGAAAGAAAATATTTGTGTTCTCTTATATAACAAATAGAATCGTTTACCCATTAAGTTGTTTTCCACTTCTCCCTACTTCATCTTTTTTTTGTAGGTTTTTACCTTTTTTTTATGTAGACTTTATGTAAAGAAAGTACTTCGTTTTTATTTAATTTCTCACTACATAAAATGTAGTTCGAGTTGTTTTTTTATTTTTATTTATTTTATTATAATAGTATTTCCTGTTGATTTTTTGGAGAAACTTTTTAGCATTCTTTTTTTTCGAGATATAAAATATACAATTGCATCAAATTAAAGCAAGACTTTAATTAAAATCTTGCTTTATATAAATCCTTTTAAACTGAAAAGAAAAAATAAATTTAAAAAACCTAGCTAGTAAAGATTTTTTTTTTCTGTTGTGCATTCGCTTTACATTTTAAAAACCTGTTATCTTAACAAAGAAATTATATTTTAAATTGCTCTACACTCAGCAACGAAGATGCTTTCTTTTCTGAAATTTTGGTAAAAGTATTTGGGGGAGGGGGTGGGGAGTTCATTCTAAAAATTCTTTCCATTCTGTTTTCCACCTTTCCCCAGATTATCTCTTTATAGGTTTGAGAACGTCATTTATCTACCACAAAACATCAAGCTCCAATTGCGATATCGTGTCGAAAGACTGTCCACCAAGAAATGTTTTCTTATTTATCTATCCCCCCCCCCCAATTCATGATGGAGACAGACCTTTTAACTGTTATCTCTAAGCTGGACTAAGACTATTATTAGAGTTTATCTCGGTATGTTCTCTTTCAATAGAGTTTGCTTTTACTTTAAAGGTCTTCACACCACAACTTGACCAATGTTGTTCTGTTTTACAATGTGCTGAATTCGACCGTTAAGTAACTTTCTTTCTAGTGTATTAAGGCGATCTACCGAGATTAAAAGATTGTAGCTAGAATTTTCAATGTTACAATAGAAAGATTGTGGCTAGAGTTTTCAATGTTACAATAGAAAGATTTTAGCTAGAGCTTTCAATGTTACAAGTTTGATTTTACGGTGAAAAATTTTATAAATATAAAAAAAATTATTTAAAATATTTAAAAATAAAAAATAAAATATTAAAATTATTTAAAATATTATTATTACGTAAAAGCTTAGAATAAAAATTATTTTTTAAATAAAATTCATATAGTTTTTTTTTTTAATAAGAAGTTATTATATATTCGTTGATAATATTAGTTAACAGATATAAATTTTTAAATATTTACTTTAAAATGAACAATCATGAAAATTAAACAACAAAAAAATCAACTATTCATATATTACTAATTTAAGAGGCAAATGTTAAAAAACTTTCGTTTAAATTACTTTTACTTTTCAATTACGATAATGCGATTTTTTCATATATGTATGCATTATTTTTTTTTTTTATCTTATAAGCATGCATTTATGAATAATTAACAACTTATAACTTAATTTAAAAAGTAAGCTTCATCGCTAAATGTCATCTTAACTTTAAAAAAACAACTTCTTATTTCATAATTTAAAATACTACATACCTTACGAAATTTATACTTTATAATTCAATTTATTTAGATTTCTTATGTATTTCCTTTAATTAAAAGATCCAACTTACATGATAAGATCGGTAGTGGGAAGATTTCATTTAAATGTAGTAATTTTTCTGCTCCAGAAATATTGCTGCATTTTCATTCATCAGATAAAATGCTAAAAAAACGACTTTTTTTTCCCGCATACTCATGGTTAATCCATTTATTAATAATAACGAATGCCTGTACCCCCTCCACTCCCTGCAACCAATTAGTTATTCAATAACTTATACAATCGTATTCCGTATCCCTGCGAGCCGGGGTCTTTTCCATGCCGATGTAATTGGTCGGGATCACAGAACGCCATTCGCATAGACGCCACCCTAATGGTCAATTATGTAACTGCCGACATGACGATTGACCACCCAAGTTCGAATACAGACATCAAGGTAGTCTGCTTCGTTTTTTATTTTTACTTGCTTCCCATTATGTCTCAATTCAGTGCCAATTTACTTTTCACCTCATCTCCTGGAGATGATTGACAGTGCTGCCATCTTGCGAACTTGTAATAACTTATTATTTGCTACTTGTGGAGTGCCTTATAGAAGTGGATGGATTTTTTATTTTTATTTCGTTATTGTTACTGTTTGCTACTGTGTACAACTTATCATTACATCGGAACCGGATATTTTAGGTGGTTTTTTTTTTTTCTTTCCCATTGGTAATTAACTCTGAATAGTGGAATATATTGCTTGAATTTGCTGCAAATCGCTTCGGTTTTAGTTGTTAAATTGAAAAAAGGAAATTTTCTTTATGCAATTTAAATTTATTTTTGTAAATTAAAATAAACTAATAATAAACATAAATTTTAATAAACTAATAGATTTTCCTCTTTTAAAGAAAATTAACAAATTTATTCAGACACGAATCAAACTGGAAGTGGTCAATGATTAAATGTAACTAAAATAAATGAAAAATGTAAACCTTTTGCAAAAATTATTTATTCTAAATAATAATGAAACATTTAGATATTGACACTTCATACATAGAAATATGGTTTTCAAAAATTAATATCTAATTCTCATCTAATTGACTCTTGCAATGTATTAGATAATTTAATCCATTGTTGAATTTTATAGTTTTCTGCTAGACATTAAAGTCTATATTGTTATTTTTACTTTCAAAACTAGTAAATATGAAAAAATAATTTTCTGTAATTCATTTGAAATTACACGAAGGTAAAACGTTTTTAGAAAAAGAAAATGATGTTATGAAGTAAGATAAAAGCAGTTTTTATTAAAAGGAAGAGGAAAGGAATTTAATATTAGACACATATTTCCTGTATCAATCAGATGGTATCGCAACATTATGTGTTGAATGTATGGATATCCTTAGCTGACATCCTGCGTTGTCAGTTTATCTGCGAAAGAACTTTAAAGAGGTACATTTTATCGAATGAGGGCTCTTCATATGCCCGACCCACTTAACCTTAAACCTCAGCAGGACCTCCCCATGGGACGTTTACGTTAAATATGAAAGTGGGTTGCCACAAAGTGGCGAATTTTCCTCATTCAATCTAACATTAAATTGCCAAGAAATGCTAAGATTTCTCTATTTCTATTCGCTACTATTGATATTATATTCTCTATTTCACATTTCTATGTTTTTTGCTAGATTTTGAATTTCTGTTTAGGGGTTACATGACAAAAATAAATTACCATTTAAAATCACGCACTAGAATTTCTTTTTAAACAGCTTTTTTCCCCAAATTTTTGAATAGATGACTCAGTCTTTATTTAAAATTATAAATAGATTAAATAAACATTTTAACTTCTTCCTATGCAACTAAAAATGTATTTAATTATAACTTGCTTCTTTCTTTATTTTTTTTAATTATTATGCTATATTGTTGTTCCTAAAATTTTGATAAAAACCTGTGATAACATTTACTTAAAAGTAGAATTTCAAGTGCTAGAATGTAATCTCATATTATCTGCCAATCGTATTCCTGGGGGTGGCATGGATGTTTGTGAGGAGTTCGGAATCCACGTTAAACTGTAGGTCCCCGTCTATTTAGCCTAAAGTGTGCACAAAATGAACATAGAGAGACAAACGAAACTGTAAACTGCCAATGGTATTTACTTTTACTGTAAAAATGAATGTTTAATTTCCTATAATCGTTTCTAAGAATATTGCAATAAAATTACGAATACCTATATTTAGAAGGGGAAAAAAAAGATATATATTATTAATTAAATAAATTTTGAATTAAAATTAAATTCCAAAGAGATAGCACGTATTTTTATTTCAAACTATCTGGCGAGAGAATAAGCCAGCCAAGACCTAAAGGTAGCAAACCTAAAGAGGAAGTCATCAAGAGCGTGGACAGAGCATACTAATGGAGGTGGGCACACAATACGATTTTTAAGTTTTGTAGAGCTACCGATTTATTCCCCTTCTCCCAACAGGGCGTCAGACTTCTAGTCTCCGACGTCTCTCTTCAGATTCCATTTATATTATACAATCTTTTCTTTTCTTCTTCTTCTTTCTTTCTTTTTTTCATATCTTTCTGTGCACGCATACATGTTTACGTTTATAACCTTCTCCCGCGTGGGAGTTGCGTTGAAAAAGTCGCATAAGTGTGACGAATTGCAACTAGTGTCCCCGTTTCGGGGGCGTCGCGGTTTGGGAAAAATCTTGCAATACTACCTTTGAATCATCCGCACTTGTGTGAACAAGAATGAAAAAATTTGATTCTGCATTGCACTTTTTATTGCAATGTATTAATAATGTAATTCAACGAGCCATATGAACAAGATGTGTCACCATGTTTGTCGTTTGAAGATGATCTCATTTCCTTCAAGATTTTTTCAATTAAATTCGATTAGTGGGGGTGTGGATGCATCACTCTGAACATCCCTTGATTAAAGTCATCTTTATGTATTAAAGAAGTTAAATGATATAAAGAATTCAACTTAATTTAGATCTGTAGATGCTCAATCTTGCAATGCAAATTTAGTGATATAAATGAATTCTTATTAAAGATTTTATATAAATCTGTAGTTTTACAATTGTCCTAGAGAATAGTGTATTGACAAATTTGGACACATTTAAAGAATATTGTAACCTGTATGTATGTTAAGAGAATAATTTAAACTTAGAAATTAAAACTTGTTTAAATATAAAATATTTTGTTTTGTATATTAATTGATGCTTAAGTTTAAAAAAAATTTAAGTGTGTTAACTAAATGCATTAAGGATTCCTTATTTGCTAAATATATTAAAAATGTAAGATATTTATAGTTAAATATTCGTTATTTTATTAGTGACATTTCTTTATTATTAGAGTAATAATTTTTTATTCATTTTTTTTCCAGAAAAATGGCAGGAAGAAATTGTGTCTGTTCCGCGAAGATCTCAGCAAAGACCACTACACAGTGCTACAGTCGTTGTACGATCCTACATGGTACGTTGGTTTCAACAGGAGAGGTAAACCACTCAGGGGAAGCCAATACTCCCTACCGAAATTGCAGAATTGTTTTCACTTCGTCAAGAGGGATCATTCCTACAGCATGGATGAGTACATACCACCAGTAAAGATCAAGCCTTGGAGACTTAAAGAGTTGTTGACTGAAGGACATGGTCACCACCGATCTCGGCAGCAAAGAAAAGTGCCAAAAACGCCCACGAGGTGAAACCTACTCGCGTCTTTCCGACGAAAACGTCGTGTTTCAAAATGTTAGATTTCGAATTTTTTTGGTTGTTGCTTCTTTTTCCTCTAACTAAAATTTTTCGAAAATCAGTTGGAAGTGAATGGCAAGGCAGGCCTTGTGCATTTGCTTTCCTCGTCGACGTTTTGATGTTCGCCGACGTGTTGGTGACCATGCTTACAAATCTAATTGGAAGACATTATCTGGGTATCAACTTTATATTACTGCAAATTAAAAAAAAAGTGCCAATTTTGTGTTCTTAGGAACCCTCCCTAAGAGTATTAATCAATATCTCTGTGGACTTTTCCTCCATGTTCAAACGCAACTAGGTATTCTCAAAGCTCTAATCTTAGATAGGAACATTCATGTTATACGTAGTTTTTTTCCTGAAATCAATGTTATTTATCCTAAGAATAGAAATTTATTTATTGCAATGTTAGGTAACCTTTTAGAGACTTGTTATAATTAACTGTGTTCAGGAAAGATGTTCCGAGTGAAACTAGATTTGCAACGCGCTCTTTTTTGTAAACTGGTGACTTGAATTGAAGAAATTCCTGTAGAATTATGATCCTCGTCTTCAATCGCACTTTATAATAAAATTTGGGAAGAATATCTCTTCACTGATATACGCTACTTACTTTCTTATTAGTATCTAAATATTCTTCAACTCCCGCAAATAAAAAATAAAGTGCAAGAAGAAGAAAAAGAGTGGATTTTTTTTTCTCCAAAGGAAAAAGTATGATTACTTCTACTTCGAAATCAAGCCAGTATAGATTGGTTGTAGTTGGACAGTAGACAACCTGAGTCATGTGTATGAAGAAACATCGTCTCTCATTATTTGTACAGAACATTTCGTTTCGTTTATGTGTTGTTCGATTTATGTGCCATCGGTAAAGATTCGCTCCTGATGGTATTTTGTTTGCCTGATTTTTTGGTAACTTATGTTTGTTTCAAATCATTCCAAGTGGCCAGTCCAGAGTTATTGTAAAAATATGTTTGACACCAAGCTTGAATTTGCAGACAGTATGTTACATTTCCAAGTTGTAATGTTATTCATTCAGTGTGTAAATTTGTACATAATTATCCTAAGTTAATGAATTTAATGTTTTAATGATTTTAATTGAAGTAACAATATTAACTTCATATTTTAGAATATTTGTATAATCCATTAGATATTTTAACAATTAATTTATCATTCATGACAGGAAAAATGCATTATCTGTTTTGTATATGCCTATTGAATAATTTTGATTTAACTTATTGATATTAACCGAACTTTTTTAGAATAATCGATAAAACAATAAAATGTTACATTTAATAAGTTGTCTTGATGAAAAAATTAATGTGTCAATTAGTCAGATTTCATTAATGTATCGAGACTTGTGCCTACTTAATATTTGTGTTTATTTTGTCAACTCTGTAATTAAAATAATTGTAATGCCATGATGTTAAAAATCTAAGTTGTATTTGATTGCTGGTATCGCAAATATCTTTTTCTTATACCTGAAAGTTCTTTGTTTAATGAACCCATAATTTGGAAACTTTGAATAGAACAAATTATAAAGTGAAAGGAAAAAATTAATTTTGAAATTTGTCCTTGGAAAAAAATGGTTGTAAGATGATCCTAAACTTTTGACTTATAATATATAATTTTGAAAATATAATTGTATTAATGCAAAATCTCTTACTTGAAAACTGTTAAAATTTTTAAATACTTTTTGCAAAATAAATAAAAAAATTTAATCATTTCTTTTAATACATTTCATGCCTTAAATTTTTTTATCTCTAATTTCATAAACTAGAAATTAGTGAATGAAAAAAATTTATGTCCAAAAGGGGAAGAAAATCTAACTTTAGCTTTTTTCCTGGTGTTGGTGGAAAAAAAAGTCAAAAGTTTAATATCGCTTCCGAAATTGTTGCAGTATGAATCTGAAAAAAAAGGTAGCATGGAAATATAAAGTGCATTGAAAATTCTCAAAATAATGTTTATGTTTTTGTAATCGAAAGATTTTTACTAGTTCTCCCATGTTGTTTTACTAATCGTGCAATTGTTTGCATTTTTTACACTGCCATTTTGTATTTTATCATCCTTCATTTCCATGTATTCAAAGTAAAGACTTTTTTTTTTTTTTTTTCAGTTCATCATCTAAGTTGTAAATGTTGTAAAAAATGAATAGATAAAAAACTTTGAAAGAGAATTTTTTTGTGGTATTTCTTTGTTCAACATCATACATCAAAATTACCAACCATCGATTTTTTTTCTTCTTTTTTTCAAAAGAAGTTTCAAATCCTTCTAACCGTTTATTTTTTTTTTTATTTTTTTTTTTTATTCGTTGGGATTTAGAAACACAAATGGTACGTATGCTGGTACCGTTACGCTCTTATGTGCACCGCGCAATCCTCCCTTATTATTCTGGTCCAACACATGTATCTTCCCTTACCACAATTGAAAAAGAAGGGGAGGCCGTCCTGTTAAACTGTAATAATACTTATACATTTATTTTCCTTCAATGGAAGGCATAAGAACGTGTTCAATCAATATTGAAATTGCAAGCGGAAAAGTATACATTCGTAAGTGATAAATGACAGGTTTGGATAACTGGGATCCGAAACACGCTTTCGTGTGAGTTGAATATTAAAGAGTGATGAATATTTGATGCATTTTATTCATGGAAATATCTCTTCCTCATTCAGAATTCAAACTTGATTGAAGGTTTTTTTTTTTATTGTTGTGGATTTTATGCTATCACAAATCACCGTTAAATTATATCTTTAAATGGGAAGGAATAGGTATTTACATATATTTTTTATTTGTTATATTAAGCCTCGTTTTTTTTTTAATACCTGCATAAATTGCATAATCTATTACATTATCTAAAAAGTTTGGAATATTAGAATATATTTTTTATAAAAAAGACGCCAAAAAAGTAAAAAAATGACAAATAAGATAGCAAAAAGAGCGATGATAAAATAGATATAATTTTGTAATTAAATATACATTACATTACCTAATTTATCATATAAAAAAAATAACTTTTTGAAGTAGAGCCATTTTATTATTCTTTAACTGTACGTACAATTACAATAATAGCAAGATATATTTCAAATATATGATACACTATTATTATTTTTTTTGTCACTATTCAAACTTTGTGCTTCAAATCCATTACAATAAACAAGAATTTAAAACCTACCATTAGTTAGATAATTTATAAATGTACAATTATAAAGAACGAGGTATTATTTATGAATTAAAAACGAGGTATTATTTAGAAGCAGAGAATAATGACAAAAAAAACAATTAATTGCTTTTATATTAATTAATTCTGATGTTTTATTTATTTAGGGGTTTTTTTTTTTTTTACTTTATTTTTTGCTACAAAAATTAAATTGAATAATTGAAATATATTACAATCAGAAGAAAATTACTATATACATTGTTCTAATTATAATTATTGTAATATTTGTATTTATAATTTAATTATAATACTTTTATTTATCATTATATTTTAATTTATAAACAAATTTAATCAATTATTCTTACAATATTAAAATAAATAACATAAAACATCAAATAAAAATGAATAAAAAACGAAAAAATAACATCACAAATGCTAACTAAAGAAAAATTTGATTTTTTCAAGATGGATTTCAGTTAGGAAGCAGTTTAATTATAAACTTTACTTAACCTAAAATTTAATGAACTCGTTAACTTATATACATTATTATTAGAATTTTTTTTGAGGCTGATAAACATTTTTGCAAGTTTTCATAAATTAAAAATAATAATAACAGCAGCAAAACAACGATAACTGGAAAAGAATATAATTTTTCTGATTCCATATTCGGTCTTTTAGATAATATTTACATTCACATTTAGATCAATTTATTATTATTCATATTCATTCACAATACTGTACCCTGTACCATTAGGAAAATTCAATACCGAATATGTTCGAAATGATAGATCACTGCTGGCGACTGAGAGCATCCCTCATCTCCCGTTAAAAAGCAACAGATGGCAAAGCGAAATCCACTTGAAGGGGGTTGGTCGTAATCTCCATTCCCTCCCTCATGAAATATCAATAAAAGATGTGAATAAAGGGGCCACAAAGAGGCCAAAATAAGGGTTTTCGATTAATAACGATTTTGTCATCATCATATGGTTTGACTAAAGACAGCTGGTCATACGCTTCGTCAAGAGGCCAGTCAGTCTACGGACTTGCAGGGAGAAAACACAATCGTAAAAATTTTGTGGGCTCACTAACCTATGGTTATCGGGCTATCAGGAAATGTTAGGCAAGATCTTAAAAAGTTAAGAGTGATCCCAAATTGATTAACTAGTAAAATATTTGTTTTATCTTTCCAAGATAGGTTCACAGTTATGTCATTAAAATTAAAGTCGTTTGCTTTTATATTTCGTCTACATTTATCTGATTAAAATGTTAATCAAGTTATTTTTAAAAATTTAAATCATTAAATTTTTCTAATTTGAAATTACGGAGGCATCCAGAGCTTTGAAATTAATTTAAAAGATTCTTTTAAATATAATTTTGGAATTTATTTAATATTTTTTTCCTTAATTCATATTTCCTGATATTAAATAATTTGTTATTAAAATTTGAATTTCCCTTTTAAAATCAAAATCAAATAAACAAGTTTGATTTATTTGAATATTTTTAGCCGTAATATATAAATTTTTCAATAATTATATATAGACGTGGTCAAATAATTTATAAAAAAAAGCAATAATAGATTTTAGATTACTTGATGTTGTTAGATTACTTGAAACTATATTTTAAGATAATACATACATTTTTTGGGTTCCCCCCCCCCCCCAAAAAAAAAAAATTAAAACTCATTTTTACCATGACTTAATTCTACTTATTTTACAAATTCCTTTTTATTAAAAAAATATTTAAATGTGAAATAAATATCGCCAAGGACATCTTAACAATATGATCTTTGTAATTAAGGAACAGAAAGAATTTCAGAAATATGTGAATGAATTTTTGAAATATTTTGGAAACATGCGAATCAATTTAAAAATATTTTGGAAACATGCGAATCAATTTAGAAATATTTTGGAAAAATGCGAATCAATTTAGAAATATTTTGGAAATATGCGAATCAATTTAAAAATATTTTGGAAATATGCGAATCAATTTAGAAATATTTTGGAAACATGCGAATCAATTTAAAAATATTTTGGAAACATGCGAATTAATTTAGAAATATGTTGGAAAAATGCGAATCAATTTAGAAATATTTTGGAAATATGCGAATCAATTTAAAAATATTTTGGAAATATGCGAATCAATTTAAAAATATTTTGGAAACATGCGAATCAATTTAAAAATATTTTGGAAACATGCGAATTAATTTAGAAATATGTTGGAAAAATGCGAATCAATTTAGAAATATTTTGGAAATATGCGAATCAATTTAAAAATATTTCGGAAATATGCGAATCAATTTAGAAATATTTTAGAAACATGTTAATGAATTCATAAATAATTTAAACCCTTTTAACTGTGTTAAATGTATCTATTCCTGCAAGAATGAGTGAGAGCAAAATATTATTCCTTGCAAACTGATTCATTGTGAAGAAATTTAATATAATTATACAACATTTACAAAAATTATTGAAGAATTTTAATTATTTAAAATTACTAAATTACTAAAACTACTAATACTTCGAAATTGTTTTTATTTTGTAAAATTATTTATATTGTTTCATATTAAATTACATTTGTTTTTCTTTATCTTGATAGAAATGATTGAAAATATATTAGGTTGATTCGAAACATTTTTATAATCGTAATGAACATTCCTGATGTCACATGCACTCACACCTGCTATGTAATAAACACAAATATTTACCAGTGGACAAGGGCGATTTGACCACAATTACACATTTTGTTTTGAACAAATAAATTGTCACCATAAACTTTATAACTGCGTCTTGGCCTCTTTTTCAAACACAAATATAACGTTCCTTTTAGAGATCTAAACAAGCAAGTAATGAAAAAAAAAAAAAAAAAAAAAAAAAAAGAAAGGTGTTGTAAAAGTGTCTCATTGCCACATCCGTGTTTGATTTAAAGCACTGTAGACATTGTTCTGCTTCTGTTTGCCCAGCCCCCTGGAGAGGCCCTGGGTTTTCGCCTCGGGTTGCTACTCGAAAGCATTTCAGGTAAAGTTCATTGGGTGCGTGCTCCAAGGCTCAGATAAGAAGATGCAATTTTCCTTCTTGGGGATTTCCTGTGACAATTGTTTTGATGAATTACCGTACGTACTGCGAAAAACGAGATAAATTTGGGGAAAAAAATTCTTTGTTTTTAGAGAGAACAAGTAATATAAAAAAAAAATTTGTTTAAGTCAATTCCTACTTTTTTTTGTCACTCTATTGCAGAAAGTCCTTAATAAAAATTTTCATTAATTTTTTTTAAGTTTATCCGGCGCCATCTATTTTTAGATAAATGCAACTTAAATCTAAAAAAAACTAAAATTAATTAATTAAATTTAATTAATGAATTAATATTTGAAAAAACTGTATTATCATCATGTGTCATCCACTACAAGTTAAAAAAAATGTATTTGAACTTGAGTGGGTGAATAAAAAGTATTTTATGAACGATTGAAAATTTGAACAATATATATATAGGGAGAGTGTGAGCTAATAGAAGGAATTGAAAAAAGAAAAATTGCAGCATTGAGCATAATTCGATAGAGAAAAAATAGAAACTGATTTCAATATTGTATTTTAATATTTCGATTGGTGTTGCTTAATCAAATGGGGAAAAATGATCCTTGAATTAAAAACAAATTTTAAAAGAATGCAAATACCTTTCTCCTTAAGTTCTAAAAATAAAAATAATACATATGTCACTATTTTTTTTCATCTAAATTTTTGATTACTTTAGTTATAATTATTTATTCAACAAATTTTAAAAATTTCGTTTGTATTTTAGCATAAAAATAATAATATTAATTTGAGTAGAAATATAATTTCATTCAAATAAGAGATTTTTTGTTTATAAATATTTTAAAAAGTTTTATTTATTAAAAATTTATCATTTCATCATTTTATTTAAATGTTTTTTTTTAATTGTGTCGAGGACTGGGTCGTATTGTCCATGTCCCTGCGAGCAGCCCCAAAGTGAACTGCACTGACAAACGCTGTTACTCATTTAGCACTACCCAGAGAGAACGTGTAGTTTGAAGATATGCTACGGACGCGAGTAACACTACCCCCGCAACGCTCTACTATCCTATTAGACCGACACCTACTGTTTAAAGTGGATTCCAAACCCCTACAAACATCCATTACACTGCCGGAACTAGAACCCGAAACCTGTGGCTTTTATTTAAATGTTAAAGTTATAACACTCTTTCAAGGAAGTATTATAAATAAAAATTAATTCATAAAAACATTTTTCAAAGAAATAATTTTAGATATTAAAAAAAAGGGAAAAAAATATCATAAGATTTTCAAAAAAAAAAAAAAAAAAAAAATTATATATATACATATATGTATATAAACAAAATGCATTTCTCTAAATATAATACAGGAAAAGAAAATCGACATTTTTATTCATATAAAATCTTTTGAAGACTTTATGGGAAGAGAGCCCATATATTTAAAGTATATCGAAAACCCATACATCCAAAGTACATAAAACATAAGTACGAAACATTTACAATAAATTTTATATGTTAAGTGCATGGAGCAAATTACTAAACTTGATATGTCTATGAATCAAATTGTGGCCAACTGTTTCAATAAGTGCCTCGGAAATTCTATCCTCAACTAGACCACTTCCATACCTGACGAGGCTTGGGGAAACACACCTGTGGGGTGTTATATGTACTTCGTAGAAAAGGGACGAACCCCCTTCAAAGATGCCCTCCAGCTTTTTAGGGCAAAAACGAGAATGAAAACAGGTAGAAGCGAATTTCCCTCGCCAACGACCACCCAGATTTCGAATAGAAGATTCTGAGTTGTTCTGTTGAGGCTTAATTAGGATCCTTGTCCTTTATCTGAAATGTCATTGTCGTCACTTCCTAATCCGGTTATGAATGGGGATCAAAACATTTCTGATCTTTTTTGGGGTTGTTTTTTAACAATGCTCTTTTGTAATAAGAGAACAGTCGATGAAAAATAAGTCTTAATATTGTATCTTTCTAATTGGAGTCCGAAATTCCTGATGGTTAATGAAATCGCTAATTCGTGATGCGATAAATAAGTGGTGAATATTTATTGTTTCAGATGGGTTTCATGATTTCTGAAGTTATATAAAATATTGCATAAAAAAGTCATTTGCGTTGGAAGCAATCTTTATCTGACTGATTTCAAATTTGACTGTCTTTAAGCTTCTTTTTTCGCGATGTTTTTTTTTTTTTAACAATACTACTGCATGTCTAATTTTGAATGTACAGTTATTGAAAACGCAAGTAAATAAGTTATTGATTCCAGTTTTAAATGAATGTAGATTGAGACAATCGCGTCGAGTGAGAAGGTCAATTTAGATGAGATGAGAACTTAGAATGAAACACTTTACCTACTGAATTTTTTAAAAATTTCTCTATTTAAAAATAAATTTTCTAAAAGAAATAAATTATTTCATTTACAAATACTTCTTTTTTTTCCCTCTTTCCTGTTGTATATATGGATATGTACCTTTTTTTTGGGGAGAGGCTGAAATTTCTTTTAAAAATTGTTTTTTCCTATCTATTATGACAAAGAAGATTTAAAAAGAAAGATTTGTTTCTAATTTGAAATCTGAATTAAATAAATAATTTTTCAACTAATTTTTGATAATTGCTTTGAAAGTTTTCGGAATGACATGCAAGCAGTATTTGCTAAACAAGGAAGGGGGGAGAGAAGTAAGATAATCGTTAATTACATCAAAATTGTAATTACTTCAAGATATAATTTAAATTTAAAGAAGTATTCCTCCTGAAATGAAGTATTTTAAAAATTAGACATTTAATTTATTCAGCCATATAAGTAACAGTTAGTTCTCCATGTATATATAATTTTTTTTTTTTTGTTTTTTTTTAGATTTCCTTCTTCTTTTCTTTTTGTAGTGTGTGTAATTTTTACTATTTATATTTTCTTTTTTGGTCTGCCTCTGTAATTTTTACCGTTTACCCTTTGATGTTTATATACATCTAAGTTTCTTCATTGCAGCTTATGTTCATCTCAGAACTTAAATAAATTCATTTTCAATGTTTTCTGTAGGTTTTTTTTAAATAGGAAATTATCGAAAATTTTGTACAGAGTATGCTATCAGAGCTTTGTTACACAAATAAATGTTGTTTCTGAAAAATCCCTAGTCCATTTTCTATATATATAAGCCCTGGTCCTTGCAATTTGTAATGATATCCAGTCATGTGCCATTAGATTTAAAAAATATTTCATCCAACCACCACATATATGCCACGCAAACCATTAATTTAAAAATTAATTCTGGAAAGGTGGCCATGCATTTTAAACTACAAGAATACCCTAAATCCAATTGTCTGGGGTAAGAAACAGGCCTCCAGTATACCATATAGACGGAAGCCTGTGTGATAAATAACGGTCAATGACGTCTAATGGCTGGCTCTTGCCCATTAAGTATTGGCTTTCAAGTCACCGCCATGCATTCCCTTTGAACCAAGAATTGTACCTTTCACAAAACAGGAGCAGGATTTCCAGAAATCGTGGGTCTCAGGGTCATTATTCACAAGTTTGTTACCTGGAACTGGGGAAAAGGAGAGTGGAAAGATCTCTTGTTATTTTATTTTGTCTCCTCCCCTTTTTTCTTTTTTCTCTTCTTCTTCCACGGAGAGTCAGCGAGAATCAAAAATTATGCATCTTAGAGGTCAGCTTATTTCTCAGTTTGGACTTATTTTTACACCTCTTTTTAACAAACACTCCCTTTACTTCCTTTTCTTATTTCGTTTATTTATTTTTGCCTCTCCTTCAATTTCCTTTCCAGTGCGGTGAAAATACTGTAGTTTCTTACTTTGCGGTAGGTAACCATTTACATTCAGATTTATAAGTATTCGTTAATAAATGTTTTATTTTAAATTTTAAAACCGGACAATGAATAATGAAATAAGCATAATAAAAAGCATAAAATAAAAGTCTAAAATATATTCCTATCAGATTTAATTCCCTTTTCTCTGAATTAATTATAGTATTCTATACCCTTTTAATATTAATTTAAAAAAAATCATTTTACAGTTTAGCAAAGAATAATGACATTTTTAGGATAGCCAAATGTTAATTATTCATCTTTATTGTTCGAAATTGTGGCATAAGAGGAAATTTTAGGATAATACATTTAAAATTATTCCAACTCAAATAGTACAACTTCATCCTATTCCATTTTTAATATATTACTCGAGCATTCATAACGATTAGATGAATTCATATGGAATATTTATTAAATTATTTAATATAACTAATGAAACTGGTATAGTGACATCGCATTACAGTGGGATTGTCAACAAACAAATTCAAAATTTTATCAAATTATATTGACAGCTACTTAAATTTTTACGAGTAATTATGTGAATTTGAAAATTAGAGATATAGCAGACATTTTAAAGGCAACTGACTTGAAAACTCAACACAGTAGACAAAAAGCGTATAATGAGCGATCATTTTTAACCGGTACAATTAACGTAATTTGAGCTTTATTTTTAATAGTAGAAAGTTTGCAATAGCTATATTGAAAAATTTGATGCACTACTTTTTCTTCATTATATATATATATATATATATATATTAGGTTGGGGAAAAAGAAATCCATTATTTTTTCGATAGATGGCTGTAGTGATCGATATCACGTAAAGTATCAATTAAACAATTTCAGATTTATGCTCGTTAGAAAGGTGGCACTTCGTACTAAAATAATTCTTTTTCTGTTTTTTGTTTGGTCCATTCAGTTGGGAGTTACAGGGTGTTAAAAATGGAAGTGAACAAAGAGAAAATTCGGTACATTTTACAGTTTTTCTTTGACAAAGGCGAAAATGCAAGCCAGGCGGCTAAAATTGTGAATGGTGTTTATGGTTCCGATACTGTAACAGCCAATTATGTGCAATTTTGGTTTCGTAGATTCCGTTCAGGAATTTTTGATGTTAAAGATGCACCTCGCACAGGTAGGCCGGTCGTCGAAAATGTCGATAAAATCGGAGAAATAATCGAAGTTGACCGGCATGTTAGCAGTCGTAACATCGCCCAGGAGCTAAAAATCGACCATAAAACAGTTTTAAACCATTTACACAAAGCTGGATTCAAAAAGAAGCTCGATGTTTGGGTGCCACACCAATTAACAGAAAAAAACATGATGGATCGAATTTCCATCTCCAAACGGAATGAGATAGACCCATTTCTTAAACGGATGGTGACTGGAGATGAGAAATGGATCACATACGATAACCCTGTGCGAAAACGATCGTGGTCAAAGAGCGGTGAAGCACCTCAAACGGTGGCCAAACCAGGACTAACGGCCAGGAAGGTTTTGTTATGCATTTGGTGGGACTGGAAGGGGATTATTTATTATGAGTTGCTTCCATATGGCCAAACGCAAAATTCTGATCTCTACTGTCAACAACTGGACCGTTTGAAGATAGCGATTGACCAGAAACGGCCAGAATTGGCCAACAGGAGAAGTGTCGTGTTCCACCAGGACAACGCTAGGCCACACACATCTACAGTGACTCGCCAGAAACTTCGGGAGCTTGGTTGGGAAGTTTTAATGCATCCGCCATACAGTCCGGACTTGGCACCAAGTGATTATCATCTTTTTCTTGCATTGCAAAATTTCTTTAATGATAAAAAATTAGCATCTAGGGAGGATTGTGAAAATCGACTACTAGAGGTTTTTGCAAATAGAGACCAGGACTTCTATGAGAGAGGCATTATGAAGTTACCTTTAAAATGGCAACAAATCATACAACAAAACGGTGCATATTTGACCCAAATCGGACAATCCGAAGCATGTTAAATAAAGTCCTGAAGTTCATATAAAAATAATGGATTTCTTTTTCCCCAACCTAATATATATGTGTGTGTGTGTGTGTGTGTGTGTGTGTGTGTGTGTATAAAAACTATTAATACGAATTTATAAATATTGTATATACTGTTGTATGTATTGGATTATTGTTCCTAAATATTTTTGCCCATAATTAAATAAAGTCCACTTATTAGGTAATTTTGAATCAGAATAAATACATTAACTGCTCATTATATCGCTCGCTGCCAGGATATCGCTCGTTTTCTATGTGTCACGACATGTGTTATATAATTGAAATTAATTTTTATTTATAGAAAATCATATCCATCAATAATCAAACAGTGAAATAATCACTCAAAGTTATTTATTTTCCCCAAACCAATTTTTAATTAAATGCAAAAATAATTAAAATAACTTAATTGAACTTAAAACTGCTGAAAACCTTTTATATTAAAAAAAAATCAATTACATACCTCGTCAAAACAATCCAAGTGTTTGAATAACTGATCCTTTTTATCATCCTGGTTTCTGTAAAATGAAGGTATGAATTAAAATTTATTTTTACACATAGGTGAGAAAAAAATATAATTAATATTAAATTACGTGCACTTAAGCACTGCAAAGAATATTTAACAGACCTATTTTTGGATTATGAAGATTGATAGTATTATTGTAAAGAGTGGTAAAAAATTAAATGTTAAGACAATTTTATGATTTAGAAAAAGTTTCTAAAGTTTTTGGACGAAAAAAAAAATTCATCACATACAGCAGGATGAGTGCGTATGAGATTTAGCATTTTTTGTAGATGTCGCAGAACATCTAAATTGAAAAAAAAGGCTATTGATTCCTGAACTTCATGAGCATACCATTTTTTTTTTTTTTTTTTTTTTTTTTTTAATTTTTTTTTTTTTTTGTTAATTTTTTTTTTAGTTAACTGAAGTCAGATAAGAGCTAAACATTATTATAATTTTGCTATTCCAGTAAATCTTAAAAATATCCCTTAAAACTGCTATGGAAATGAATTGAAGATATAAGTAGAGCAATTTGATACAAGATGTGTCGACTTTCAATGCAGAAACTTTTCATTCGCTATATGTGCATCTGCGAGCAAATATAGCAGAAAAGAATTAAATTGTGATGGAGGCTTATGTGGATAATGAGTAAAATCTTGAAGATAGAATTTATTGAACTTGGAGTTAGACTAAAATCACAATTTAATAACATTGCTTTGAAGTATTTTTATAAAATTATTTGGCGGGAAAAAATACACAAATTTATGTGTCTTTTCAGAAAAAATTATTTGTCTTTTCATAAAAGTTATTTGTCTATCTTCATATAAATGCGTGAACATTTTTTTTCTGAGGATGAAATACAACATTCTATGAAATAAAAAATAATTAACGGACAAAATTTTTATATAATAATCCTCAAGCAACAAATTTTATATTTACAATTTCATAATATAAGTCTTATCTTCACAATCTATGGCTATCTCATCACAATCTCATCGCTATCTCACTGCAACAAGTTGGTTTGTCTTTCATTACATTCTAAAATTTATGTAGAGCTATATATACCCAAACATTATAATATAAAAAAATGAAATATAACTCATTTAATAATAATTTATTTTATTTAATAATTGGATTACATTGAAACAATTATGTTTTAGCCACAAAAACTAGAAAAGGTTGCCTATGCCTCCATTATATAATTCTAGATTTGGGCAGTAGTTAAGTAATGATGTTTCTCATTTAAACTACTAATAAAGGCACAAGCAACTATGCCTCTCTATACTCTATGAACAGACTATGCACTTCCAGGCTCTCTCTACAGGCTGCGTACTCGCAAAAACAAGCCCACAAACTATCAAGGGGTCCGGAGACCCTGTTACAAATCCATGTTCTAAAACAAGCATATAGATGATTAAATTTGAAAAAAGATGTGAATTGCAAAGTTTATTACCTGTTATTAAGTTTATTAACTGTAATAAATAATTATAATAAATATTTAATAATAAATAATAAATCTTTATAATCATATATAATAATTTTTATTGAGAATTAAAAATTAATAGTTAACCCTGCTCTTTATTTACTGGGCAACAATTCCAAATTTTTTCTTATTGGAATTACTACTCCATTAATGAATATTTTGTTTCCTTCTGTGATTAAATGAGATTTAATTAAAATGCAATTAATGTTATTGTAAATGTTATTTAAGTGAATTTAAATTTTAAATATTAAAGGAGCAATGATATTTAAATTATGGATACAAATTTCAAGTTGTCGACTAGATGTTATCTCAATTGTAATAGAACCTTAGAATATTACATAGACTTAATATTATTGTATTGTTAATGAGGTAATTATTTTTTCATAGTCAATGTAATTATCTATCAGTTAAGAATTTAATATTCTTCGAAATATAGGCAAATTATTACATTAAATGATATGTTAAGGATGCTATAAGGATGCAAAAAAGGAAAAATATAAACACTTTCAAAAGTCATCTTCAATTTTAGCCACTTTTATTTCTACTGTTAAATAATTGTGAAAAACCTATAAGAACATACTGCATTTTACTTCTACATAACTTACAATTATTTTTTGTACTCTAATTTTAAAAATGTATTAATAGTTTCTAAACAGATTTTACTCTACGATTTCATTCAATAATTTTCTTCCTTTTATGATTGAGGAGAGGGAGGAGGTCAAATTTCAATTCATTTTTAATTCGCATATATTTATTTAATTCTTCTCATATATATCCATTCCCCTCCTATTTAATTGGAAATTCCTCTCTTTTTATTCATCCATTAAAATGCTGGAAAATCTCAATGCATTAAAAGAATGAAGAGTTCCATTTAGTAGAAAACATAATGAAATTTAGGCATTTTATGATAGAAAATTTAACAAATATTTTAATCTTATTAAAAACGAAAAAAAAATCCTCAATCTACGAAGACAGATGAAGCGATTATTTTTTAAACGTCTCAGATACCCATTATTTAATGAAAGATAATTAGAAATTAATAAATCAATGATTAATTTATTAACTGACTGATTTAGTATTTTTATCTCTAATTATAATATATGTTAAAAACATTTTAACGATTTGTACAGAACTTACAAAAAATTCAAATTACAATAAAAATTTATTAGCTATTTGTAAAATTAAATAAGAAAATGTCTAATTTAAAATTAAAAAAAGAAGAAAATAGTTAATGCTTGCAGCAAAATTTACATACTTTTTAACAAAATGAAATAAAATTTTTATTAAGGGAATATGCAATCATCAATTGAAACTAGATGTAAACAAAATGTATGGCAGCTTTTTACATAATATAACTACTATTGCATATTTGCTTTGCTTTTTAGAGTATGGGGAAAAGATATATGGGGGGGGTATATGGGAAAAGTATATATAAAAGTATGAATATGGGAAAAATATACTATTCATTCATTCCTAAAATATAAAAAAATATAAAGTAATTATAAAAAAAAATAACATAAAATTAAAATAAGTATAATTGTATATTCCATTTTATTTTTTTGTATCTAATGTCATATAAATAAAGTGAACCATCACCTAAATTAAAAAAAAAATGTCTATTAGATTCTTCATAAAAGGTATGGGGGATGGAAATAAGAAGAAAAAAATCTTTTTCAACAGTAGCTTGATCCGCAGTTGTCATCGTGGGAATTTCGCTGAAACGCCATGAATAACAATTTAGAAAATTATCCTAATTCCTCATAAGATGGATACTACAGTAGCGTCGTGAGAGACGGCATTAATTATAAGGCCAAGAACACTACACCGGTGACATCAAGGCCTGTAATATCTTCTCTTTCCTTCTATCTGCCAAACCAAAAATTCGTCCTTCTGCATTGTTTATGGGGCCCTTAAAGTACGCCGATCACACACCGAAAATTGCCTGGCTTTATTACGACAGTTCTAATACACACACGTCAAAACGTCTGCCCAGTTTTTCTGAAATATAATTGCTCGCTAGTTATAAATTTCAGAGAGGTACCCCCCTCTGAATTTTGACTGCTTTTTTTAACAGGGAGAAAGACAGTTTTGAGAACCCATGTAGTGAAGTAATGTATGTAATTTAGTCAGAGTTGTCCATGTTCTTGTCTTAACAATTACATTAAAAAAAGAAAAAGAAAAATGCCAGCTGCTTTTTTTTTATAGTTATATGTAATTAATGTAAAAAATATTCATTCATATTAAATTTTTTTTCTAATTTGGATTCCATGGGAAGCAATATAGAAATAAAATGTCATATTCTTTGAATTAATTCAACGTATTAAAAAGAATGAGATGTTGTGAACAACAGCTAACAAATAAATTGTTTTTTGATGCTTCTATTAAAAACAATTTTTGGCCTTATTTCTATGAATTATTTATTAACTGTCTCTGTATGGCCAGCTGCATTAAAAAGAAAAAAAATGAACTCTTTATTGATACATTAATAATTAATGTATCTCAATTAAAGAATTTTAAAAGTCATAATTAATTTTATTTATTTCAATAAATTGCTTCAATATTTAGCGGCCTGATGGCCAATTGGCTAGCATTCTAGCATCTAGTACTACAGACTTCAGCTTCAAATCTTGGCGGTGGCATGGATATTTGTGAATGGTTCAGAATCTATACTAAACTGTAGGTCCCGGTCTGTTTAACCCTAGTATGCACACAATGGCAATAGAGCGACAAACCAAACTAAGCGACCTGATGGCCAATTGGCTAGCGCTCTGGCCTTTGGTGTTCCAGGTTCGAATCCAGGTTGTTGCATGGATATTTGTGAGTGGTTCGTAATCCCCGTTAAGTCCCAGTCTACTTAGCCTAAAGTATGCAAAAAATGACCGTAGAACGACAAACCAAACCCTACCAATATTTAAAAATTGAATCTTAATGATCGTATTTTTTTAAAATTAAATGTATATTTTTCATAATATAGAATGTTTTGCAATTCTGAGTAAAGCATTATACACAGCCGAACGTGACATACCCACAATCAATTATAAATTGCCCTTCAAGAGAGTTTTGAGATGTAAGTAGGCAGAAATGTGAAGAATTTCTCACTTGACTTTTTGGATATTCATCTATCTCAATTCTATGGATCTCGATAAATTTCTGGACTAAATTATTGCTGTGATGAGCATTCCTTTGGTTGCGTAAAGTGTCTTACACATTATCATAGGATGCAATTTCTTATTCAGGAGCGGATATGAATGAATGAACGTTGGATATGAATTACAAAATCTTCACTAAACGGTAACATTTTAATTCAGTTTCCTATCTGCATTTCGTTGATATGTTCTGTCTACGTTGCAAACCGTCCTATTTCTCCATAAGGACAACTTTGGAATTTTTTTTTTTTTTTGGGGGGGAGGAGGAGGCATTCTAATTTTAATGTCTTGTCCCTCAGACAAATTTCGTAACATTCCAATTGCGAGACTGAGTTGCGATAGTTTAATAGTAACAGCTTAATTATGACTATCCGGAATAATGAATCAACATTGTTTTACTAAGCCTCATAAAATACAATGTTTAGTTTTAAAAGCAAGTAATATAAAAAAAAAAATTTTAATAATTTTCCTTTATAAATAATTTTCATTCATTTTTTAAAGTTTATCTGCCGCCATCTATTGGTAGACAATGCAACTTAAATCTAAAAAAACTAAAATTAATTAATTAAATTTAATTACTGAATTAATATTTGAAAAAACTGTATTAACATCAAGTGCCATCCACTACGAGTTAAAAAAAATGCATTTGAACTTGAGTGGATGAATCAAAAGTATTTTATGAACGATTGAAAATTTGAACAAGATATATATAGGGAGAGTGTGAGCTAATAGAGGGAATTGGATGAAAACAGTTTTCCAGTTTCAGTTTCTATATTTTATCACTGATATCCTTTGATGAAACTTGAATATATAATATTTAGTATTGGTCAAAGAAACTCACAGACACAGAAAATTCAAAGTGTATTTATTCAAGATCCGATGTGCGCTTAAACTGCAGCGACGAAACCGAAAATCATAAGACATTCAGAAGTAATAAAAAGGGCGATGGGTAAAAACTGTAGAGGCACACCAAAAAAGAAAAGTGCATAGGGTGAAAATAGATTAAGAAACAAGTTTTTCATGAAATCATCAGAAAATAGTGCATGGGTATAGTTTTATAAGGAATAGGAACCCTTAAGATATTAAAATCCATTCTATTCCTGAATACCAAATTATTGGATCTAAGTCAAAACAAATTTATCGACCTATTCCAATAAATTGTCTTATTACAATAATTGCGACTTATTCCAATAGTTGAATCCTTTCACTTAAGGTGGCAAGGAAAAGAATTAATACAGTGTGTGTTCAGACATTTTCACAAATAATTTATTTTTATTTCTATTTATTGAAGGTAAATCTCCAAGAGGGGCCTGAATGGCCGAGTAGATAGCGCTCTGGTGCTCGGTACCACAGGTTTCGGGTTCAAATCCCAGCGTTGCCATGGATATTTGTAATGGTTCGGAATCCACTTTAAGTCCCAGTCTCATATGACTGTTGAGCGCTGGGCGTAGAGCTGATAACCCTACCCCGTAAAAAAGACAAAACATATCTCGTCTCAAAATCTAACAGTAGGTAGACGGCCTTGGCCCACACTGGGCTGTTGCGCCAATGATGATGAAAAATCTCCAAGAGAATTTATTTATCCCTTGTTATTTTCTTAAGAATCCGATGAAAACATGTTGACTCAAGGATATTTTGAAAAATGGAAAGAAATCGATTTAAAAAAAATTTAAATTCTGTTTTATAATGTATCAATTAAATAATAACTGGAAAAAATAATTCGTTAAAAATTGTTTTGAAAAAAAATATATACAAATATATATATATACGTATACAAACAACCAAATTGTTAGAATAAAAAATACTTGTAAAAGTATAATCTTTGTTTCAGGTAAAAAGAGAAAAAAAATGAGCAAACACTTATTCTTTACAAAAGCTTTTCTAAAACTATTCAAACAAGTTATTTCAGCATATTTTGTGGACCGTTACAAGCAACAGGAATGCTGAAAGCCACTTGAGAAGGCTGGTCTTTCACATTAAGTAGTGGTTTTTTTAAACTTTTTTTTTCTTTAATGTTCGCTGAAACAGCGGGTGACAAAATATGTGGCTATTTACAATTCACACCTAACCCTTTTCTTAGAAAAGGGAGAGCAAATATTTTTTGCTTTTCTCAGAAAATGGTCATTATGCTCTTCAGAAGGATTTTTTAACACAAAAAAAATATTCAAGAAAGAATTCAAATAATGCTATAGGTAAGTGTGCTGCATATTTCTTGGAATAAAATATGGAAATGGTTGTGCTGAATTATCAGAAAGTTTGAAAGTTAATGGCTGTTTAATTTTTTTTAATAATAATCTTTTTTTTTAATTCATGGTTTTTTTACTTAACTTTTTTGTCAAATCTCTTAGTCATTTTATTTATTCACTTTTAATTTTATTTGCATTTAATTTATTTATATTTAATTTATTTACAATTAATTTTATTAACAAATGTTTTTAAAATTATTAACTCAAAATTAAATCTATAATGTAAAATTAAGATATTTTTTAAATTATACTAATATTATAAACTGCTTGACCTTCTTCACTAAATAAAAAAAATATGCAATATCTCAAAACAGTTTTCAGATAGATGTGCCATTTAAATAAATAGTTAGGAAAAAAAAGGTATTGAACCAAATAATTAAAATTTATTGCTATGAAGCAAATTAAGTATGAACATGCTTTTCATTTATATTTTCTTTTACTATTTTTGTTTCAAAAGCAATAATATATGATGAAAGAATGAATGTAATAACAATAAAATATAATAACAATTAAGCACAATAACAATCAAATTTAATATAAGGATTGCTAATTAAACAATTTTAAGTTCATGATTAGATATCCATAAATTTAAGGAACATTTAGTAATTGTTTTGGCATAGATATCAACTAATTTTCAGTATTTATTCCATTTTTCTTTCATTATAGATTTTAGCTGGTGCTTTGAAAAAAAGGTTATGCTATGTTTTTCAGTTCTACTTTCAAATTATGATCAAATCTGCTCTATTAGATTCAAATCTGATGACTGAAAAATGTTATTAACTTATATACAATAGTAAAGCACCTCAATTGAAAATTCAAAGCAGTATATTAGGCCCATCATTGTCTGAGATTTTCGAATAGTTTTTCAAAATTTAATTTATATATTTTTTTCAATACCTAATCTATGGTATCATCAAAAAATTCTATCTTTTCTCCACAGGATAACATACACACCCACACCTTAAATTTTCCAACCCCATATTTACCAAATGGAAGTAAGTTGTCTTTTTGAAATTTACTTTTGATTTTCATCACAGATTATGCATCTTTTTGCTTCGAATATTCACTCATGATTTCTTGCTTGTCTTTTGGGACCCTCTTAATAACCTTTTCAAAGCGCAAGTTAATAATCAATTTGAGATTTTCCATTGAAATATTTATAGTTTGTTCTTTAGCCATGGATATATTCTAATTATATAAATAGATCTTCTTCTTCTTTGGCGTTACAGCCTCATGGTGGGCCAAGGCCATCTACTTACTGGTAGATTTCGAAACAGGAGACGTTTTCTTTTTGCGGTACTTTTTAACCACTAAAAACATCCATGGCATCGCTGGGACTCGAACCCGTAACCTGTAGTTCCGAGTGCCAGAGATAAAAATAGATACTATATACAAATTATTGAAAATTTTAAGCAAACGACTTTATTTAGTGTGACAAGATATGTCTGAAAAAATATTTATGAATTGTTATCGGAAAAATTGTATGAAGTAAATACAGCATTATATTGGACGTTAAATCATATATAAAAACTGTTGTGATACTTTTAAAATTAACAATTTAAAAAAAAAATTTCACATTGTGAAATTATCAGAATATTAGCCATATTGTAATACTTAAAATATAGTTTGTTTATAAGTAGTATTCATTTGAAATTTTTAATTATATCTACTTATTTTCTTGGAATAATAACGAGAATCCCTAATGTGCAAAGTAGTTTTTAGAGACACTGCATTTTTTCAGAAAAAGATATTTAAAAAAAATGGATAAAAATATAAATAGCAAAATTCAAGAAGCATTTAAAAAAATGACCCATAATTTTAAACTACGATTATTATTATTAAAAATATAGATCATTAATTTAAAATATAAATCAGTATTTTGAAAGATTCCTTATATTTATTGCTAAAGAAAAACTCGAATGTTTTAACTAGAAATATTGTATGATAAAGCAATGCATATACATACCAGCTTTTAAATTACAGGAATTTTTTCTTAGCAGATATAAATCCGGATTCTTCATTCTAATAAATTTCCATAAATGGTTTATGAAATTTGAATAGAATAAACAAAATAAACGTCTATAAAGAATGTTTCTCAAAAATAATATTGACTCCACAGTTTTTAAATCCAGACTAATAAATTCCACTAAATTGTGAATATTATCGTCTGTCTCGTTTTGTTTATTTCTGAAAGCTAATTCTTAAAAAAAAATTTAATATTTTTTATTTCCAGACGATTTTTATTCCTCAAAATTATTTGTTATAAAATAAAAATGTATAATATGATTAAAATAAAATTGATAATTAACTATGATAAACATTAACTATTTATTTGAAATAGTTATCGATATAAATAATATAATTCGCAGTATTTTATATTATTCTGAATCATTTAAAAAAAAAAGAATTCAAAAAAATTCATGTCAAAGAATTATTTTAAAATAAGATATTTTATCTAAGGTTTCGCAAGTCTTAGTGGCAACGTTTCAAAGGAATTTTTAACTGAAAAATTTGGAAAGAATGTTATCAGAAGAGGAATTAAATAATAAAAATAATTACATTCTCAAGATGCAAAAAATGTTGAGAAATCTGAAATTAAATTTATACTGTGATTCTGAAATGCTTTTGTATATCAAATTTCTGAAAGTAGTTTTCGTAAAAATGAAATGTCAAAATCAGAACATTTGGGAAATATTCTTGGTATTGAATTATGCCAGCAGTCTTACCACAAGTTCTGGATATATTATTTCCGCTGGTTTTTAAGCATGTTGCCGCTGGAAATACCTTTCA
Organism: Caerostris darwini; assembly: GCA_021605075.1. Classification (NCBI taxonomy): domain Eukaryota; kingdom Metazoa; phylum Arthropoda; class Arachnida; order Araneae; family Araneidae; genus Caerostris; species Caerostris darwini. Next base: position 600,053 of record BPLQ01002838.1, on the reverse strand, counting down.
ATTTTTCTCAAACCACTTTTTCTCAGTGGAATGGGTTTTCCACGGGTAAAATTGCTGCTTTTTAATTCAATTGAGTGGTGTTTATATTTGAAAACAGGTTTTAAAACCATCTATTTCTTTTTCTTATATTTAAATTGAATATCAATATTTAGCGCGCAGTCAAGAATTTTTGATGTTAATAGAGATTTCTTCTGGGTTATTGCTCTGAATATTTATTTAAATTATTTTTATTAGGACTACTTATGTATTATATAAATAAGGACATAATTTCAACCTGATATTATAAGAAATCCATTATGTGTGGTTAATAATCGCATAATATTAAAAATAAATTCTTAACTTTTCCAACAATTCTCGATTTTTAATAATATTTAGACCAGGGGTGGCCAACCCACGGGTCCCGCCTTGAATGTTTTCCCGATCCGTGAGATATATCACACTCTTACAAAATATATTTATATTATAAGGCCAAAGGAATGAAAACCAATCTATTAAAAAAATATTATGTGTGTATCCATATATACAAAAATGTATTGTCTAAATTATGAGAAAAAAAATTAACTTTGATTTTAAAATAATATCCTTGCTAATATATGACAGATATTACCAGTTTTATTTATGAGTTTACAGTTATGAGTTCGTAGAATAATTAAATTATATTCTGCGAACTCATTATGCGAGCGCATCTTGCAACCTCTAATATAACAGGTACTATGTTTCACTTTAAGTGACCTCAGTGACCTTCTCTACACATGCATAGTTGATTGTTGACTGCAGAGCAAACCAGTGTCTCAGTTGAAGTTGTTAGCGCTTTTGGTTTTTTTCTAAAATGAAATTGATCAGATACAAAAGGCGGATCGGCTATAAGCAGCTAAATCTAATATGGGGATATATAATTTTATATGCTGACCGCATGAGTTATGATGTATTTCCAAAGTGGCCCGCAAGATCATTTGGGTTGGTCACGCCTGATTTAACAGCAATTTTCTTTTACCTCAGGTCCTTATCTAAACTGCATGAGTAGCAATTACAACAATAGAATGCAAATATACGTTGCTACCCAATGTTATAATTACGTATGAAATATACACGGTGTCCGGTCAATATTACATAAACTGTGCAAATCGAAAATCCTAGCTCGATATACATAAACATTGACCATAGAACCTCAGATCTATGGCACATAATTTTCAAAATGGGGTTAGGAAATGTATATCGTCATATGTGATGCATGGAAAATAAGTTTATTGGAATCATGTGATACTCTACAACAAAAGAAAAAAAAAGATAGATTTAAGAAACTATAAAATTGCACCTCTAGACTTACAGGAACAGTTTGGTGCGTGTCTGTTATGCAATGAACAGTTGTCATTAGAATCGAGTTGCTTCAGGATATCTGCAAACTTTGCAAAAGTGATAATGTATGCCATTCGTGAACACTGTGTTATGTACTTTATCTACGATCAGCAATGCATAATCAATTGAAAGGAGTACGCCTCTCGCTATCCATTACGCCGTCACCCTGGTGTCATCTGCCAGTTGGATGGCAGGGGTCAAATCGTGTTTCCGCCCAATCTTTAAATACTACTTCTTAGGGATTTTTTCTTATGGAAGGAATAGGATTCAGTTGCTCGTTCGGTATATATATATATATATATATATTACAGACGAGCAACTGAAATCTACTCTTTAATTATGCTGCTGTTGTTGTTGTTTCTTATCCCACTTGGAGATAAGAAACAACTAGACCAACGACCCCGTATGGTTGTATGGAAAGGGGGCAACTTCTGTTGTGATGGAGCACCCGTAGGTTGAAGTCTGACTTGGTTCCGTGCCGCTCTACAGTCATATGAAACCAGGACATACGTCTTAAAGTGGATTCCGAATCAATGGCACCACCGAGACTTGAACCCGCCAGAGCGTTAGACACACGGGCCATTCCGGTCCCATTCTCTATATATACACACATCGGGGCCTGATGGCCGAGTGACTCAGGCTCTGGCGCTCGGTCTAAATGTTGCTGTCTGCCAAGTGGGATAAGAAACAACAGTAACACAATATTGAATATACACAACACACACACAACAACAATACAACTCCTGTCTCGAAATCTACCAGTAGGCAAACGGTATTGGCCCTCCATGGGCTGTTGCGCCAATGAAGAAGAAGAAGATTTAGTACATTGGCAAATTACTAAGGTCGGAGGATACTATCCTCCGTAGCAAACACAAAATGAAAAGCACCAAAATGTAGAAAATTTCAGAAATTAGACTAAGTACGGAATGCAGGAAGAAGTATTGTGCGCATGCCCATTTTACATTTCATCACCTGTTCATCACGTAATACCATTGATGAAAAGATTTAAAGGAGGCAGGAATTGTTTAAGGTGGAAGTATAGCGGGAAAGCTTTAATTAACTAACGTGAAATTTTCGGTACGTAGTTAGATGATTTTACTACTGCGCCCAAAAAGTAACGCACGTTTTCGCAAACAAATTTAAATGCAAGTTCTTTGCTCAATTCATTCAGACATTTCAAAAATCGCCGGAATCCGTTTCAGCGTCTCACAAAGCCAAGCGTAACTCAAACACTGATGACTATTTTGACGTCACATTTCACACCGATGTCAAGAACAGTGCCAGCAACTTAAAAAAGGAACAAAAGATTGAAATTCCATAAGCTCCGGGAATTTTAAATTGAAAACTGGTCTTACGTTTTGGACACAGTAGTACGCGTGGATTATTTAAAAGCTTGAGGAAGGGCGAAATATAGATGGGTGAAAATAGAAGGGAGATATCGATATCCAGGCAGCCAGGGGATTCGATATCGCTCATATCGTTGTTCCACAGCTTTGGAAATCACTTAAAACATATGGAATGTGTACCAAATGTCACGAGGGAGCTCTGTTTAGAAGTACGACGCCTGCAGAAGACAAGTATATTGTCCTGTCAGCTAAAAGGGATGAATTTATTGCTGCCACAGACAAGAGGATCACCCCAAAAATCAGTAGTCAGACATTTGGGAGAAAGACTGTATGCTTGGAGCCCTTGTAGTGTGGATTCCATTGTCCAGATTTCACCGTCGGGTCCGTTTTCAATGGTATCGTGATCATTGCAATTGTTCTGAACGGGACTGGATTTGCATACTTTTCTCAGGTGGGAATAGGTTATTTTTAGATCTGATTGGCATTTCATCTGGTGGTAGCGTGGCACCGCTTATCTATGAAAAGTATGCAGGAAAGGGACCAATATCCTACGTGCGTTATCAAGGTATGACTTGGCATCGTGATCAATGACCACACGCCCTTACATGCACTTGCGAAGGGGACTTTGACAGCCCGATGCATAGATAAAGTTCTGCAGCCCCATATTCACCTTTTCCATCATGCTGTCAGTGATAAAATTTTCTTTTATGGACAACATCGCATCAAGCCATCGAACAATTACTGTCCTAGAATGTCTAAACAGCAAGAATATTGAATTGCAGCATGTTCTTCAATCCTAAATCCCATTAAATGTTTTGAATTTTTTGGAAAGGCGCATTCATAATCGACAATATCCTCCAAGAAACAACAAGAACACTCACTTTCGTCCATTAACAGATGGGAAAGATAACTGCTACAGAAGCTGCTGAATCATGTTGGACAAAGCATACCAGGACGTGTGGAATGTTGCATTGACTCCATGATAGATATATTTAGTACTAATAAATTTCTCAAACGTCTATGCTGTTAAATAAGCATTATTTTTTTCATTTTTTCAAATGATCATTATCATTACCAAATGATTTTCATTATCATTATCAAATGATCACATTTTTTCTTTACGAATTTTCGAAATTTTCTATATTTCAAAGCATAATAAATTAACTTCATTATAATGTCCCAACAATATGACATTATTTTATCCCGCTTAGATTCCGCAGCCCCTTAATTTTTTTGTTTAGGCATTTGTGATGCGTTTTTAGGCCATTGTCGACCAATATAAATATATATAAAACCATGCTTCCTGCTACACACTGACATCGGCATGAGTGTCCCTCTTTGCGTTCAAGAGAAATGATCAGTCGGCCTCGAGATTCTCAACCTAGAGAAACTACAGCGCAACTACGCACTTCTGTTGAGAAGCATTTAGTTTTATAGTCTTTCATCCTGAGAGGAAATATATTTAACGCAACCCTGCGCATTAGTTAGCCTACAGACTCTCACCCGGACAGGAAGTTTATTTCGCACATCCTGCGCCTAACTGAGTATCTGATTTTCGGCTTAGAAGTTGAATCCTTCCACAAATCTATAATTATATCTTTAAATGTGTTAAATATCGTATGTCTGTAATTGTATGTGTGGTGGTTGTGTAAATAAAGCTGTGAATTTGTCAACCTCTGCCTCAAGTATCTCAACCCAACCACACCCAGTTACAATCGGGTTGCCCAACCTGTACAACGCAACAGATAGTTACATTATTTACAAAACATTTTTATAACAGTATTTTACAATTACAAAAACCAGTAAAAAATGTTGGATTAACACTAATCGGTTAATAATCTAGGATTTCCATTTATTCTTTCGTTTCTGAATAAACACTATTAAGAAAAATCCATCATATATAGTCAAATTAAAAACAATCCAGTAATAACAAATAAGGATGTGCCGTCCAAGGACTTCAAGCGAACGCAAAGTTCGCTTGTTATATATATATATATGAATATTTCGAATGTTTGTTGTGTCCATATACACTGAAGTGACAAAAGTCATGGGATACCTCTTAATATCGTGTCGGCCCTCCTTTCGCCCGGCAAAGTGCAGCAACTCGACGTGGCATGGACTCAACAAGTCGCTGGAAGTCTTCTGCAGGAATATTGAGCCATGCTGTCTCGATAGACGTCCATAATTGTGAAAGCGTTGATGGTGCAGGATTTTGGGCACGAACAGACCTCTCGATGATGTCCCATAAATGCTCGATGGGATTCATGTCGGTTGATCTAGGTGGCCAGATCATTCGTTGGAATTGTCCAGAATGTTCTTCAAACCAATCGCGAACAGTTGTGACCCGGTGACATGGCGCATTGTCATCCATAAAAATCCCATCGTTGTTTGGGTACATGAAGTCCATGAATGGCTGCAAGTGATCTCCAAGTAGCTGAACATAAGCATTTCCAGTCATCCTCCCTTTCCGCAGGTGTGTACTAAAACTACTGTAGCGTCACCTTGTGTGATGGGGTCAGGGGCACGCCTGCGGCGTCCACGTCCAAGCATTTCCAGTCAATGTTCGGTCCAGTCGCACCAGAGGACCAAGTCCATGCCATGAAAAAACAGCCCACACCATTACGGAGCCACCACCAGCTTGAACAGTGCCTTGCTGACAGTTTGGGTCCATGGCTTCGTGGGGTCTGCGCCACACTCGAACCCTACCATCAGCTCTTACCAACTGAAATCGTGACTCATCGGACCAGGCCACGGTTTTCCATTCATCTAGGGACCAACCGATATGCTCACGTGCCCACGAGAGTCGCTGCAAGCGATGTCGTTCTGTCAGTAAAGGCACTCGAGTCGGTCTTCTGCTGGAATAGCCCAAGAAAGCCAAATTTCTCCGCACAGTTCTAACAGACAAGTCCCTTGTATGTCCCACATTGATTTCTGCGGTTATTTGACGCAGTGTTGCTTGTCTGTTAGAATTTACGACTCTTGCAGACGTCGCCGGTCTCGGTCGTTAAGTGCAGACGGTCGACCACTGCGCTGTCCATGGTGGGATGTTATGCCTGAAATTTCATACTCTCGGCACACTCTTGACACAGTGGATCTGGGAATGTTGAATTCCCTAACGATTTCCGAAATGGCATGACCCATGCGTCTAGCTCCAACTAACATTCCGCGTTCAAAGTCTGTTAATTCCCGTCGTGCGGTCATCATCACGTCAAAACCTCTTCACATGAATAACTTGAACAGAAATGAAAGCTCTGCGAAAGCACTGCGCATTTATACCTGTTCTACGCGATGCTACTGCCATCTGAAAATTTGCATATTGCTATCCCATGACTTTTGTCCCTTCAGTGTATATATATATATATATGTGTGTGTGTGTGTGTGTGTGTGTGTACACAACAAACATTCAAAAGTCAAGGTCAAAGAATGAACTAGATACACAACCATTTTGCACAACAAAAACCCCAACAATATTATCGCGTACTTCATAAAAACACAATTAAAAAAAAAAAAAAAAAGCATCACAGCATTCGCAATACAAAAAACCATGAAGGAGCTCACATTCAGAAGCCTTAAAAAAATAAAATAATAATAATTGTTCAAGATCCGAAGTGCACAACGAAACTGAAAATCCAAAAAATATAAATTTCAAAAGGGTGAATGGCTACAACTGCGTTGGCAGACATAAGAAACAAAAACGAAAAAACACATACGAAATAAACAATAACAGATTATGAAACAAGTTATCCAGGAAATCAGTAAAAACTCAAAGGAATTAACAAAACCCCCCCAAAAAATTTAAAAAACCAAAAAGAAATTAATTACATTCTGCAGATAGCTTTATCAAGGAATGTGCTCCTTTAGGATAATATAAACCATGTTATCTCTACCAGCAAGATGACTAAATTGAAGTCAAAAACATATCTACTGATTATTACATGCATTATATTATACATATAAAGTGTTTGTGTGTGTATCCGCTTATGAAGCCTCAATTTACTTCCAAAATCCATTAAAATGGTCGAAGAAACTTCTAATGACAAACTTAGATCAACTGAATTTTTTTTTTAAAATTGGATCGCTATTCATTAAAAAAATTATCCAATTTGAAATAAATTACTTTTTAAGCCAATTTGGCGATTTTTCGTACTTTTGTGAATCTTTCATGGTTGGCATTATTTTTTATGCTTTTGCACTCTTCATAGGAGGCCTGATAGCCGAATGACTAGCACTTGGTGACCCTGGTTTTACATTCGAGTCCCGGCGGGGCCCTGGATGTTTGTGGCAGTTACTTTAAACAGTAAGTTCCTGTCTAATATGACTGTAGAGCGTAGGGCCGACAACCCTACTCCGTAAAAAAAAAACTATCTCCTGTTTCGAAATCTGCCAGTAGCAGATGGCCTTGGCTGTACAAAGGTCTGTTGCGCCAATGATGATGATTATTGTTCGTAGACAGGCCAACAGAAAATAAATAAAACGTACTAACCAATGAATTGCAATCACATAAAATTCCATTTAATAAATAAGAAAAATTTGTTTTATCGTTTAAACAATAGAAATGTTCCAGTTTAACTGTAGATCCTACACGCCCAAAAGCATATTGGCAATTCTTTTAGAATTACCGTTGTGCAATTCAAGAAACTACTTTTTTCAGGGGTTTTTTTAAAAACATTAGAGAGCTTTTGCATACCGTATTTTTATCTTCCGATATTTTTTTCTCCCTAGCGCGCATGCTCATAGAAAACATTATTACAGATACGCATGAGCAATTTCCTATGAGCATGCTCGCTAGGGAGAATAAATATCGGACGATAAAAATACGGTATGCAAAAGCTGAATATTATAATGAATCTTTTAACGTTAATTTCAATTTTATCTTAAGAAAGCAATGTTAAGATTTACAAAAAGAAATGAAATAAAAAATTTTCATTTTTTTTTTTATGATTATTTCACATAAGATATCATTTAATATTTATCGTCCATTGATAGTTTTTGACCTCCTCCTCTGACAGGAATTCTCCACTCTCTCGTCTTCGGATGTTCGAAATTTGAAAACCATAAAGGTGATTTTAGGAAAAGAGGGACATAGTATGAGGGAGAAAGTATTTACAAGAGAGAAGGTATCGTTGAACGTCACATTGTTTTTTATTGTTAATTTTGCAATGCCGCTTAAGAAAAGAAACTATTCAATTAATCCAGAATTGTCTCTAAGCGAAGAACAAACATTTTGAAATTGTGTCAATATTCATTTAAAAATTAAGTTTTATGTGACTTTTCGAGGTCGAAGGATTTTTCATGGCTAACGTTATGTTTTAGGTTCATAGATATGTGGCGTAAAATAAATGAACAAAGCATGCTATCCGCTGAAATTCAAACACTAAAATTTTATTTAATAAATAAGAAATAAATTGAGTTACCATTTTACCAATAAAATTTTTCCTGCTTAATCCTAGATTTCTGTACTGCCGAAGAAGTCGCCAATGTTGCAGAGGTATATTACATTTCATAGTATATTATAGTATACTGTATACTCTGAAGATGTATATTTACAGTTTCTTCAGGCTACCATAAATGACTTCATGGAATTCTTCACTCAATATTCGAAATTTAATAGTCATAGGATTGAGTATAGAAGGGGGAAGCGCTTCTTAGAGTGAGGTTGGGAAAAACTGGCTATGTTGAACATGAAGTAGTAATAAATTCTTCTTCTCCAATAACACAACAGCCTCAAAGTCCTCAGAGACTATCTGCCACTGGCAGATTTTGAGACAGGGGGTGTTTTCAGCTGTCAGCCCACCGCCCAACGCTCTACAGTTCCATTAGACCAGGACCCACGGCTTAAAGTGGATACCGAACCACTACAATACCGGGATTCGCACCCGAAAATTCCGAGTTACCGAGCGCCAGAAGGCTAGCCCCTAGGCCATCAGGTCTGTGGTCTAATATGACTGCAGAGCGTTGGGAGTAGGGCTGACAATCCTATCCTGTAAAAAAGAAAGCATCTCCTGTCCCGAAATCTGCCAGTAGGCAAACGGCCTTTTCCCATCATGCGGTTATTGAGTCATTGAAGAAGAACACGAAATTAAATAATAATAATAAATAAATAAATGAAATAAGAAACAGGAAAATTTTTGTAACGTAATGTTTATAAGTTTCATTTAATAATTAAAATTAAAGCTGGATTTTGTATTAATAATTTTAATACAATTTTGTATTAATAATTTAACTTAATTTTGTATTAATAATTTAAATTAATTTTGTATTAATAATTTTAATACAAATTTGTATTAATAATTTACTCCTATTTGAATTAATAATTTTAAGATATGCTTTCAAATATATGCGTTGTATTTATAAATAATGTTTAAAAATAATGTTTCATTTTAAATATTAAATTATTAAAAATATTGTTTTAAAAATAAATTAAAGTAATGTTTATTAACTGTATTAAAAATAATGTTTCATTTAAAATATTAAATTATTAAAAATATTGTTTTAAAAATAAATTAAAGAAACGTTTATTAACTGTATTAAAAATAATGTTTCTTTATTTTGCTACTTCCTTACTGATAATGAGGGGGGAAAAAAACAGAAAACAATTTTGTCATAATTAGATTCTGTCACCTTTAACATTGTATATTAAAAAAAAAGAACATTAAATTGACATACCCTCCAATTATATTGACATCTAAATTAACCTAATTATACTTATCTTAAATTACCTTATTAGATTCTTTAAAAATAAAAAAAAATAATAAAAAAATCCCGATCAAACAAACAAACCTTCGTCACAAACAGGTTCAAAAAGTACATTACGATAGTGTTAACCACCATCAACAAAAGTGAGATCTATGGCCACAAGAAGCGACAAAGAGAGCCTTATCTTCAACCCTTTAAGGGAGAAATAAAATCTTATCAGATACTCAAGAGGTGGCAAGATAACATTTACCAACCGCAAGGGTCCAATAATAAATATAAAGGGCTATTAGAAGTCGTTCAGTCTTTCATCAATCTACTTTGGGAAGGCTTCGTAATTTAGATATTGAATGAACTGTAAACACTCAACTGCGGCTGCCATTTTTTTTTTTTTTTTTTTTTTTTTTTTTTTATTTATTTTCATTACCAAAGGAGCATGGTGGGATTTTGTGATTTAGAAGAAGACATAAAAATCATTGGCGGAGCGGGTATAAAAAATAAAAAGACGGCACATCTTCTTTTACAAAGCATGAGAACCGAGGTAATTATAAGATTTCGAACGGGTTTAGAAGAAGAAATTTTATTTTCTTCTGATATCTTAGTTTCGTAATTGCTTCTTTTTTTGTTTTCTTTTAAGAATGTTGTTATCGGGTTTTTTTCCCTCCTTGTATTTAACAAGAAAACTAAATTAATTTCTCTTGTCAACAGTCATTTTATTCCCTTTGGTGTATATGGCTGTAAATTAAACGTTTCCCGACATTCTTTATAATGAAATCATTATCATTATCGTGCCCAATTCGTGGCTCGGTGGCAACGTGCGCCGCTGACGAGCATTAGAGCTGAGGTTCAATCCGCTGGCAGCATTGTTGTAGACACTGTTAAAAAAAAAGAGGAGATTCGATGGCGTTTATGATGTTCAGCGTTTTGTCTCGTGAGTCGGATTACCTGGTGGGAATTTTTCCGAATTTTCTCCCTGCGATATGCAAATGCGGAATAATTCCTCTTAAATGATCCTTCTAGAAGGCACTGTCCTCCTTCTTCAGCGACACGGAGCCAAATCAGACTTCTACCTACGAGTGATCCGTCACAACAGAAGCTGCCTCTTTCCCTCCATCCATGAATGGACTACTCATGTAGTGTCTGTCCCGCTCTGCAGGACACTAAAGATTGGACGCAACATTAGACATGAATACAATACAACAAAATAAAAAGCTAGTGTGTTAAACATAAATCCCACTGAATTAGCGTTGAAAAAAGAGAAAAAACAAACAAAACTCCAACAACGCAAATTCAGAACTGCAACAGGCATTTGGACTAAATGATTGGAATTTTCTAGAGTTTTCTAATGTGACACACGAAAGTCAGAAAATTACATCTGATAGTCCTCCCAGAAAGAGTCACTCCAATCCACCTTGAGCAGCTTCCAGATTAGGAACACTCACTCGAATATTCATCTTTACGGACGGCGTGAGGGCCAATTGGATAGCGTTCTGGCCTTTGGTACCACATGCTTTTGGTCCGAATCCTGGTGGTGGCATGGAAGTTTGTGAGTGATTCGAAACCACGTTAAACTATAGGTCTCCGTCTAATTAGCCTAAAGTGTGCAAAAAATGACTGTAGCGCGACAAATCATCTTTACCTAAGCCTAGCAACTTGAAAACAAACCCCTTTATATTTCCTTCAGTCGTCTTTCAAAAAAAAATCGTGAATCCTTTGAAGCATCGTGAAAAGTCGTGAATCCTTTGAAGCATCGTGAAAAGTCGTGAATCCTTTGAAGCATGACCAAAACCCTAGGCCGAGCGGCCTTTGAAAGCTACCAAATGTTGTTGCATACGTTACGTTTTTCGTTGAAATTTAAATTTTAATTTGCAGAATGTTCGTGACAGGCACTCATGGGTTGACGTGACTTTATGTGCACTCACTGATGCATTCTGAGTTACTTTGATCTGTTACAAAATCTGTCGTACTTGAGGTAAATGATTGACGATTAATTCGTTTCGTTTGATATTCATATTGTTTTTCTTCAATAGCACAACAGCCCCATTGTGGGCCAGAGCCGTCTGCCTATTGGAAGATATTCATATTATTATTGTTTACTAATCTGTTATAGTCTGGCTTTCGGGTTCGAGTCCCAGCAGTGCCATGGATGTTTTTAGTGGTCCGGAATCCACTTTGAACTGTAGGTATCGGTCTAATATGACTGCCGCTGACAACCCTACCTCGTAAAAAGAAGACATCTCCTGTCTTGTCCTTAAGGCCATTTGCCAATAGGCAGATGGCCTTAGCCCACCATGAAGCTGTTGCGAGAATGAAGAAGAAGAATCTATTATAGAATTTGCTTTGCATAATTATATTTAAATGTTGTTTCTAATTTCGAGCTGGCTTAAGGAACGATTCATCTTTATCAATTACGGATTCCATCATGAATTAATGTAATTAATGATGTTGGTCGAGTGTAAAAGGTGAAACGAAATATGTTATGTGATTTAGATTGTTTTCAAACACAGTGCATCTTACCTCTAAAAAGCCACCATGAAAATTAATTTGTTTGCCAAAACAATCTTTTTTTTTTCCTTCAAAGACTGGCAATTTAGATTTTAGGAATGTCTTAAGAATGGGAAAATCTAAGTGGAATAATTCCTTAGGTGCCCTAGGGCAACGTAAGCTGCTGAATTTGTTGCTCAGTTCATAATCAATTAAAGGTTGGTTAATAAATAACTTCAGTTGTTATCCACTTATACGGAATCATTATTAACGGAAAATAAAAATAACATCAATAAATAAACAAATACATTCACAAAAGATTAATTGATTCCGAGTATTTCAAAAAAAGAAGAAGAAAATGAAGTGGAAAATGGCTAAAAATGTTAATGCATTTCTAATCATGAAATCTAAGGATATTCAAATTACTTGTTCATCTATTCTGAACTGTAGTCGAATAATTTCTTAAAGGAATTATTTTTCTTTATATTCATGTGTTTAAAAGTATGAATATTTGGTATTTAAGTAGTGGAGTGAACCTAAAGGTTTTGAAGTGAAACTAGTGGATTTAAAAATTTATAATTGTAACACATCCTGCAATAAGTCTCCGGAAAAGATTTCTAAAATACCAAATTAATTAATTAATTAATTACCTTATTAATTTTACAAATTTCTAAGAAAAACAATTTTTTTTTTTAGAAATTCGGCTGTATTGATCAACATACTCACCGTCGAAAGTGATACATTCATTCCAAAGCTACTCTAACTTGTTGTTGCCTTTTTTGTAGAACGATTTGTCTTTGCTCTCAAAATAAACCCCAGTTTCGGCAATCACTTCTTCATTTGAACCAAATTTCTTTCCCTGGAGCATCTTTTTGATGTCTTCAAAATTCGAAGCGTAATTCTTTCAATTTAACTATCGATTTCATCGACTTGTGACACGGGACATTTTTCTTGGTGAAACAGCATTTTTTTCTTTTGCATGAAAAGCAGTTTCTTTCTTGATTTCTACCCTCCATCGATCTAATAATGCCATGCAATATTCGCTATTGATAGTTTTATCTTTCTCAAGATAGTCGATAAACAAAATACCATGCGCGTCCCAAAATACGGATGCCATAACCGTGCCAACGTACTTTTGAGTTTTCTGTCGCTTTGGACAACTTTCACCGACTGTTGTCCCTACAGCTGACGATCTTTTTGATTAAGGTGTGAAGTAATGGATCCATGTTTCATCCATTGTCACATACCAACGCAACAAATACTTTTTATCACTCCTTTTTATTTTACAAATTCTTTTTTTTAGCGATTATAGCTAAGAATTATGAAGAAATTTAAGAAGAATTTACCAATATGAGAAAAATCATCCGTGTTAGATATTTTTTATTGCCTTTTCGCAATTAAAGATAGGTAAACTTACGATGTACCTTGAAATGACCTTCAAAAGCAATTTACAAAAATTTATTAAAAAGAATTGCAACCCCTCCCAAAAAAAATTTTTTTTTCTGAAACAATTATACATTAATTAGTGATACAGAGTAAATGAATATAGTGGATGAAATCCCTATATACAATACAATTTCTAAATTACTTTAAAAAATATATTAACCATATAGTAAATTCTATACGGACAATTAAAAATAGGTTTAACAATAGCGTAAATGCAATAAGGATGTGACTTAACCATTGAGTAAATTCAATAAGGATGTGATTTAACTACAGAGTAAACCATGCCAACATACTTTTGAGTTTTCAGTCGCTTTGGACAACTTTCACCGACTGCTGTCCCCTCAGCAGACGATCTTTTTGATTAAGGTGGGAAGTAATGGATCCATGTTTCATCCATTGTCACATACCGACACTACAAATACTTTTTATCACTCCTTTTTATTTTACAAATCCTTTTTTTAGCGATTACAGCTAAGAATTATGAAGAATCTACCAATATGAGAAAAATCACCCGTGTTAGATATTTTTTATTGCCTTTTCGCAATTAAAGATAGGGAAACTTATGATGTACCTTGACATGACCTTCAAAAGCAATTTACAGAACTATATTAAAAAGAATTGCAACCCCTCCCAAAAAAAAAACATAATTTTGAAACAATTATACATCAATTGGTGATGCAGAGTAAATGAATATAGCGGATGAAATCCCTATATACAATAAAATTTATAAATTACTTCAAAAAATATATTAACCATATAGTAAATTCTATACGGACAATTGAAAATAGGTTTAACAATCGCGTACATGCGATAAGGATGTGACTTAACCATTGAGTAAATTCAATAAGGATGTGATTTAACCCTACAGTAAATTCTATAATGATGTGATTTAACCATAGAGTAAATGCTATAAGGATGTGGTTTAACTACAGAGTAAATTCAATAAGGACGTAACTTAACCACAGGTTTCACAACAGCGTACATTTAATAAGAATGTGACTTAACCATAGAGTAAATTCTATAAGGATGTGATTCAACCATATATTTAATAATAGAGTAAATTCAATAAGGATCAGATTTAACCATAGAGTAAATTGAATAAGAATGTTATTTAACCATAGAGTAAATTGAATAAGAATGTTATTTAACCATAGAGTAAATTCAATAAGGATATGATTTAACTATAGAGTAAATTCTATACGGACATATAACCATATGTTTCACAATAGCGTACATTTAATAAGGATGTGACTTAACCATAGAGTAAATTCAATAAGGATGTGATTTAACCATTGAGTATATTCTATAAGGATGTGAATTAACGATAAATTTAGCAATAGGGTAAATTCAATAAGGATTAGATTTAACCATAGAGTAAATTCAATAAGGATATGATTTAACTATAGTGTAAATTCTATACGGACATTTAACCATAAATTTGACAACAGTGTACATTCAATAAGGATGTGACTTATCCATAGAGTAAATTCAATAAGAATGTGATTTAACCATTCAGTAAATTCTATAAAGAATGTGATTTAACCATAGATTTAACAATAATTTCAATAAGGATGAGATTTAACAATAGAGCAAATTCAATAAGGAACAGATTTAACCATAGAGGAAATTCAATTAGAATACGATTTAACCATAGAATAAGAATAAAGTTATTCTTATTGCAAGAATCGAACTTTCATTGTCGGTAATTGAAATGAAAGATCAGGGCCAAACATAAACAACGAACTTGTTACCATTTCAATAGCTACTATTCGCAAAAGTATTTTTTCCTTTTAAACTCTTTTCTGTCAACTTGGTCAACCGCATATCCCCCTTTTTCTTTCACGGACACCGCAATAAATTCGTCAGGCGATCGCTGATAAGAACTTATCCTTGGGCAAGGAGTGTCCGACGAAGACGTGAAGAAAGCCTTTCTGTGGCACTGATATCCTCAAACAATTTATCGCTCCCTCTGCCTTTCAGGACTTGCAAAAGTGATAAAGGTTAACAGACCTCTGCGGTCAGCACACTGCAGGTCTTACCTTGTTTTGGGAAGATTTCCTCCTAAACGAGAAGTCTTTTTTAGAAACTTCATTGAAAAGAAACTGCTACAAGATCCCAATGATAGTATTTGGTTAGAAAGATAAATGCGCAGAAATTTATGTCAGTGTGATAAACATTTCGAGCTTTTAATGTTGTGCTTCATCATAAGAGTTCCCATCAGAAAAAAATAATAATCATATGCGATAGGATACAGTATACGATTTGACAAATCGATATGGTTAAAAAAAATAATTAATCTGAATGAGGAAGCTTAAAATAAAATATTTAGGTAAGATTTCATTGGAGATGTTGCAATAGACTTGAGATAGTATTTGGGGATGCTTTGTGAAAGATAAATGTGCCGAAATTTATGTCACTGTGATAAACATTTTGCGCCTCCAATGCTGTGCTAAATCCTCGAATATGAAAAAATAATCGGAGCTCGAATCTGAAAAAATAATCGCAAGTTCACGGATACAGTATGGGATTTGATAAATCGATATGGCTAAAAATTATTTCATCTAATTGAGGAAACTTAAAATGAAACTTTATAACCCGGCCCGTATTGCGATGAATGCAGCCCAACTTGAAATCATAGATGTCTTTAAACATTATTATTTTATGCACTTATTTTAATGATTTTTTTTTAAAAAATCTAATTACATAAAAACCGAATAAAAATATTATGTATTTCTTCATTTTTTTCAGTATTTATTTCATATTTTATAATATTTAAGAAACATTTCAATTAAGATGTTGGAATAGATTTGAAATAGTATTCGGTGATGCTTTGTGAAAGATAAATGTGCCGAAATTTATGTCAATGCGTTAAATATTTTGAGCTTCCAATGTTGTTCTACATCATACAAGCTCGAATCTGAAAAAATAATCGCAAGTCTACGGATATGGTGTGCTATTTGACAAATTGATATGGTTAAAAATTATTTCATCTAATTGAGAAAACTTAAAATGAAACATTTAATCTTCAGAAAACCCGCTGACCGCTTGTGGCCCAGTATTGCGATGAATGTAACCCAACGTGAATCGCAGATTTCTTTAAAATATTACTATTTTTATGCGCTTATTTTATTGATTTTTTAAAAAAATTGTAATTACATAAAAACACAATAAAACGTATAAATGTTTTTCTAGCATTTACTTCATATTTTATAATATTTAAGAAACATTTCATTGTAGATGTTGCAATAGATTCGAGATAGTATTTGGTGAAGCTTTTTCAAAGATAAATATGCCGAAATTTATGTCACTGTGATAAAAATTTCGAGCTTTTAATGTTGTGCTACATCATAAGTGTTCCCATCAGAAAAAAATAGTCAGATGCGCACGGATACATTAAACAGTTTCACAGATCGGTAAGGTTAAAAAATATATTAATTAATCAAAATGAGGAAACATAACATTTCATTGAAGATGTTGCAATAGGCTTGAGATAGTAATTGGTGATGTTTTGTGAAAGATAAATGTGCCGAAATTTATGTCACTGTGATAAACATTTCGAGATTTTAATGTTGTGCTACATCATAAGAGCTCGAATCTGAAAAAGAAATCGCAAGTTCACGGATATGGTATGCGATTTGACAAATCGATATGGTTAAAAAATATATATCTAAATGAGGAAACTTAAAATGAAACATTGAATTCTTCAGAAAACCAGCGGTCTGCTTGTGACCCAGTATCGCGATGAATGTAGCCCAAAATGAAATCGTAGAATTCATTAAAATATTTATTTTTTTCCACTTATTTTGCTGATTTTTTCAAAAATTCTAATTACATAAAAATTTTCATTTTTTTTCAGTATTTATTCATATTTTATAATAATTAAGAAATATTTCATTGAAGACGTCGCAATAGATTCCTGATAGTATTTGGTGATGCTTTATGAAAGGTAAATGTACCGAAATTTATGTCACTGTGATAAAACTTTTGCACTTCCAATGTTATGTTAAATCATAAAAGCTCGAATCGGAAGAAAATAATCGCATCTGCACGGATATGGTATGCGATTTGACAAATCGATATGGTTAAAAAATATATTTAATCTAAATTAAGGAAACTTAAAAAGGAAACATTTAATCTTTATAACCGGCGGGCTGCTTGTGTACCAGTATTGTCATAAATGTAGCCGTGTGATCCTAGATTTTTGTAAAATATTAATATTTTTATGCACTTATTTAAATATGTTTTTAAATCTAATTATATAAAAACACATAAAAAAATCCTCTGAAAATAATCGAATTATCTCAGAATTTTGCAAGCATATACCTTTTCACGAAGTATGCAAATTTTAAAATTTCCATGCCCATGAGTAATAACTTCAGTCATAACCACGTACTGTCTCTGTGCTGTCGATATCATTTTTTTTTACTAGCAACGTCGTCAGATCTTTTACCAATTTATTTTTATTTGTTGAACTTATTAGATATACTTTTTCTTCAATAGCTGTCATATTAGTTACAGACCTAGGGTTTAAGGTGGATTCCGAACCACTACAAGCAACCATGGTACCTCTGGGACTCAAATCCGAAAACTGTGGTACCCATCGCCAGAGCGCTGATCGCTCGGCCATCGGGTTACATTATTAGATTTCACAGATTATATGTTTCTACAAACTGTTTAACTAACAACTATCGTTAAAATAGCAATAATTTATGAGCAGGCAAAGAAAGTTTTATGATGGGTTTCCACAGCATAGATCGCTAAAAGCTAACCAAACAGAAGCCTCTCCTACTCCCACTAGATTCCAATTTGCTGGCGTTTTACGATGTGAGATTTTAGTATCCAGCGAAAATCTACTTTTAAATGTAAATATGTCTAATATATTAATAACTTTTCCTTTGAATTGTTTTAAGAACCAACTTGCAATCTTTACCAAAATGTTTTCCTTTAAACAAAATGTATTAAAGAAAAATATATTATTGTATTAGCTGTAAACCGATCAATACAGAGTAATATCTGCTAGTGCTTGGTTTGGATTGTCTATCTACTGTCAAGCGGCGTGATGGCCAATTGGCTAGCGAAGTGGCCTTTGGTACTACAGGCTTCAGGTTCATGGATGTTTGGGAGTAGTTCGGAATCCACGTTAAACTGTAGATCCCGGTCTAATTAGCCGAAAGTGTGCAAAAATGACAGTAGAGCGACAAACCAAGCCAAATCTCTACGGCCATTTTTTTGCACACTTTAGGCTAACTAGACCGGGATCTACAGTTTAAAGTTAAATCCGAACTATTTACGAACATCCATGCCACCGCCAGGATTCGAATCTGAAGCCTACGGTGCCAAAGACCAGACCTCTAGATGATTGACTATCAGGCTTCAGTTACTAGTGCAGCATAAATAAGACTCGAAATTAAAACTTTTGAGATTACACAATCATAAATGGTATAATCTCATCTTGGAAACTATGGTCGTCTCATATCTTCTGGTATGATATACATTTTTTGAAACATCAAATCTCTAAGAAGCTGGTCCTATTAAGCGACGACGATGGTTAAAACTTGAAAAAAAATTCCTCCACGTTCCTTTTAGAAAAAAAAGAGCCATCTTTCGAATTTTGACATTGTGTCGTTTTTTTTTTTCTGTCCCAGCTGTCGTTGAGCCGGCGGGGACATCAAGCAATAATCAGGTACATCTCAGGAAATGTTATTTTTATCTTTTACGCATGTCGTCTCTTTGCTTTCAAACCTTTAAATTGAAAATGTTTACGATTATGGCACTAATTCGAGCTGTGAGTTGGTTGCTAAAGGGTTTGAAATCGGAGCTTTGGCGCCAATTGTCTTAGCGGACGTTATCTTGGCGATGTGGGAAAATTTACTCAGCGCTTCTTTAAACACTATAAATCTCTATCGTTGGAATAGCGGTAAAATGTGTCGGAACCGTGTAATCGTGTCCCTAATCTACGAACGGAACAAGTTTATTATTACTTTTACTCGTCGGTTTATTGCACTCTAAATTGATATGTTCTGGCAATGGTATAGATACAATGTATATATATATATATAAGTAATAACGATAGAGAAAATATGTCGATGATTTATGTGGAAATTAAAAGGTAGCTTATTTCTGAACTCTTGATTACGAAAATTCTGGTTTGATTATTTTTTACGAGTGTCATCAATTGTGGAAGAGCGGAAATGAAATAAAATGTCAGAGTTTTTCAGATAAAAATAGCAAAATTTATGTTTATAAGTATTAGTAAGTTAACTACAGTTAGTTAATTAACTTAGAAACTTCAGACAATAAAAGGTGTTCGTCATAGAATTACCAAAATTTCGTAATTATTTTTTAATGATTCCGCATTTCAATTTATTAAATCCTTTAATTAGCTAGTTTTAATCAAAAGTTTATCATTTGGAAAGTTGTTTTATTATTTTACATTGACTTATCTTATTGTTTTTGAAAGTCCAGAAGACAATTTCTATCAAAACGGCAACACATTAAAATTTATTAATTTGGGAGTAACAAGGATGACATCCGGGAGAACTTGGTAATTTCATTCTTCTCTCCTTGAATTCGACAAAAGGACAATGGGCATTTGGAAAGATATTATTATTATTTTAAATTGGCTTAAGTTGCTGTTTTTGAATGTTCAGAAGTCAATTTCTATTAAAATCGGCAACACATTAAAGTGTATTAATTTGGCACTAGCTAGATTGGCATCCGGGAGGGCATCGTTATTTCATCCTCCTCTTCTGGAACTCTATAAAATGACTTTCTCAATATTTGGAAAGATATTATCATTTTACATTGACTTATATTGCTATTTTTGAAAGCCCAGAAATCAATTTCTATTAAAACACGCAACATATTAAAGTTCATCAATTTGAGAAAAGCAAGAATGGCAACCGGGTGGGCTACCTAGTTTCATCATCCTCTCCTTAAACTCGACAAAAAGACTTTCTGGAACTTTCTGATCATTTGGAAAGATATGATTAATATCTTACATTGTCTTATCTTGCTGCTTTGGAAAACCTAGAAGTCAATTTCTGTGGAAGGGTTCGTAGTTTCATTCTCCTCTCCTTGAACTCCACAAAGGGATTGTTTGTACATTTGGAAAGATATTATTATTATTTTACATTGATTTATTTTTCCTTTTTTTTTTTGAAAGCCCGTAAGTCAACTTCTATTAAAACGTCAACATATTAAAGTTCATCAATTTGGGAGTAACAAGGATTGCATCCGGGAGGGTTTCGTAGTTTCATCCTCCTCTCCTCGAACTCGACCAAAGGACTTTCTGGACATTTGGAAAGATATTATTATTATTATTCTACATTGGCTTATGTTGCTTTGTTTGAAGTCCAGAAGTCAATTTGGTTTGGTTTTGTCGCTCCACGGTCATTTTGTGCACTTTAGGCTAATTAGACAGGAACCTACAGTTTAACGTGGATTCTGAACCACTAACACACAGCCATATCACTGAAAGGATTCGAACCTGAAGCTTGTGTTACCAAAGGACAAAGCGCTAATCAATTGGCGATCAGGCCGCAATCAATTTGGGAGTAATAAGGATGGCGGACTTCGGATCCGGTAGGACTTCGCAGTTTCACCCTCTTCTCCTTGAACTTGACAAAAGGACTTACTATCCTACGAATTTATAATACCTATCTCCGGCTTAGAATGGAAGATTTTTTTGAACCATAGTGCTTCCCCTTACAGATTTTCAAACGAACTCCCTTAATTTAGAAGCCCATGTTGCTATGTCTAGTAGTGCAGGCCTACAAAAAGAACAAAAACTTTCCTATAAAATAATAATACCTATTTACTTTAAGTTTATTTTTTGATGATCATAAAATTGCTGCTATTTTATAATCCTTTTAAAATAGTTCGATATTTCAGTAATTTTTTATTTAATCTTAATTTTATACTCTTCTTGAAGAAATTTGGAGAAAATCTTCAATTAAAATCTATTTATTGTATTGAATCTTTTGTCGAGAATAATCAAATGAATCTTCTAAAAGATTGATCTTGTTTTTTGGGAGATTGACTAGATTGACGAAATTTAATGAATTGTGGATAACGATGGAAATTAAGTACAAAATCGAAAAGTAGCCCAGTAATAGTTAACAATTTTAGACGATGGAAATAAGAAAAATATAAGACGATTTTTAAACAAATAATCGCTAGATTTTTTGCGAAAACTACAAAAATTCATCAAAATTTGCTCAACTGTATGCAGCGTGTCTGAGAAATATTACACACATTATAAATTATTCAAGAGGTAGAAATGAAATGTCTTTCTTAATTTACAATATAACTAACTAAAAGCTTATAGATTTCAATGTGTCATCCCTTAGTTGCTCGTAGGACGTCCAAAAGGTACTCGATATTTAGTATGAATTAACAGAGTAGTTTTAAATTAATAGTACTTAGGATACGTTTCAGGTTTCGGTTTCGAGTCCCGGTGCTGCCATGGATGTTTGTAGTGGTTCGGAATCCCGATCTGCAGAGCGTTAGGCGTAGACTGACAACACTACCCAGTAAAAAGTCTGCGTCACTGAATCAAGTCAGACTTCCATCTACGGGTGGTCCATCATATCAGAAGTTGTCGCCCCCCCTTCCCTTCTCCCCCTACCATGAGACCACATGGGTTTTGAACTTGGTCTAGATGTTGTTGTCTACCAAGTGCGGTAAGAAACATGATACGTTTGGTTTAATTTGTCGTTTTTAGTAATTTGTCTACGGTAATTTTTTTTTTGTTCAGAATTTAGGCTATTCAGATCAAGAGCTAAAGTTTGACGTGTATTTTGAAGTATTAACAAGCATCTACGCCACCGCCAAGATTCGAACATGAATCACCAAGGGCCACAGAGCTATCCAATTGACCATCGGGCCATTAGAATACGTTGTCTTCAGTTCATGCAAATTAGTATATTTAATCTAATACTAGTAATCTCTTACATAATCCCCCAATTAAAAATCCATTGGAATAAATCTGGCAAGTATCCACTTGGTGTTTTATAATTTATCGGACGATTGTCAACACGTAGCATAAAAATCAATATCATTTGGTCAGGACATGAAATTGAATCGATATCAACAATATCCACTTGGAATTCCATAATTCTTCAGATAATTGCCAATACTCTGTACGAAACCGATATCAATTGGACACAACATGAAATCGAATCTACAGCGACAATATACGCTGATAATTCTATAATTCATCAAATGGGTTCCTATACATGACAAGAAATCGAATCAATATCGAGAGTATATACTTATTCCTTAATTCATCAATTAACAATTGCCAGTAATCGTATAAAATCGATATCAATTGGACATAGCATGAAACTGATCGATATCGAAGGTATTTATTTGGTATTACATAGTTCATCAGATGGTTGCCAATAATGATATGAAATCAATATACAATTGGATAAGGCAGGACATCAAATGGATATCGAGAGTATCTACTTGGAATTCCATAATTCATCAGATGGTTGTCAATACATAGCGATTGGAATTTACTACAAACAAAGCAATTTCACATTAAAACTTATAAACTTTTGCTGTTATACTATCAAGTCAGTGCTATACTACGATCAATAACAAGACATTTTATTTTTATCTCGTTGGTTTCATTTATTATTTGACATAACTTATAAACTTTTGCTGTTATAGTACAAGTCACTGTTATAATCAACGTCAAGACATTTTATTTTTATCTCGTAGGTTTCATTTATTATTTGACATAATTTTGCGGTAAAAATCTGGAATCCTGTACCCTTTGTGCCGAATACGTCGCCAGGTTGCCAAGTAAGCACAGTAGTGAATAGACCAGGTAGTTTTCGCAGTAAAAATGATATTACGCCAAAATCTTTCACTGGGATGCCGAATCGCCAAGTAAACAATCAAAATGGTTGCGAAGTTCGGTGTCATCGGAAAAAACTATCTCGCCAAAATTCATTGCCGAACAGTGCTATTACGCCAACAATAGTAGCCAAACAGTTATTGCAACAAATTTTATTCCTGAAAGTGCTTTTAAGCCAAAGTTTATCGCTTTAACGTTAAATAATATCACTATCCTACCAAAATTTTAATCCTTGAAATGCTTTATCACTAACATTTATCGCTTTACCGCCAAGGTTTATCTGTTTATTATCAACATTTATCGCCAAACTTTTTCGCTAAGCGAATTTGGTTTTTTGAGGTGCTTTTACGCCAAAAGTTAATGTTTTATAGCCAAATTTTTATTATTAAAAATTTTTATCTCTTGAATATTTTTGCGCCAAATGTTAACGCTTTTACGCCGAAATTTAGCACTATTATGCCAAAAAAAATTATCTCTAAATTGC
Organism: Caerostris darwini; assembly: GCA_021605075.1. NCBI lineage: Eukaryota > Metazoa > Arthropoda > Arachnida > Araneae > Araneidae > Caerostris > Caerostris darwini. The sequence continues at coordinate 576,376 of BPLQ01002838.1, read as the reverse complement.
CTTTACGCCAATTTGGCCAAAATTTTACCACTATTATGGCAAAATGTTAATGTTTGCAAATGTTTGATAATGCAAATGTTTTACGCCACACATTGCCGCTTTAATGGCAAAATATATAATTATTTTGCAAACATTTTATTCCTAAATTGCTTTTACGCCAAATTTAATCGCTTTATCGCCAAATTATTATGTGGAAATTATGTTTTGCGGACTCACATAAATGTATTATTTAGGCAAAGATAATAATCGTTGGTATGATAAAATTACGCAAAATTATTCGCTAATACGCCAATTTTTTTTATTATTAATATTGTGTCAAAAATTGTTTCATGTTGTTTACGATGCAAAATTCGAATGATGAAAGAAAATTATTTAGAAAGGCAAAAAAAAAAAAAAAAAAAAAAAAAAGAATAACTTACATTTTATTCTGATACATCCGTTGTTGGAGGATACCGTACCAATTCTTGTCAAATTAATGAAGAAAGCAAAAAGAACAACACCAGAAAACCACAAAAAAATTTAATATGTTCCAAACTCTTTTTTCTTCTGTAAACTAACGTTCTAAAACTAAAAATTGCATTTTCCCGCGCGAATTCAAATAACGGTTGCCACAAAACCTTAACTATGTCAACAGCATTAAAAAGAAACATGCGATCGACGTTTTCGCCGTGAACTAACGTTCTAAAAATAAAAAAATAACATTTTTTTTACGCAAATTCAGATAACGGCTGTTATAAAACCTTAATAATATCAACAGCATTAAAAAGAAAATAATTATTTGATAATCAAATATTAATAAATTAAAAAATCGTTTTTTTTTTTTTTTTTTTGTATTTTCGTGAGTGGCAGCATCATAAGAATTATTTATTTTCTGTATCATAAACTGTAAACATAAGAACAATCTCAATAATAACCAATAATTGATCCAAATAAATATTTAAAAGTTATACTTTATTTACTATAGCTAAAAAATTCTGCAAATCATTATAAAAGTAGAAATAAATAGTCATTATATTGTTCGGGAAAAGAAGAAGTTAAGAATTCCTCCAGAGCATTGAAACCCTACAGAAATTGGCGAAATATTCCGGGTTGCAAGATTGGCGACTTTCTCAGGGGTACAGTATTCTAGATTTCAACCAATTTTCCTATTTCCAGTAATTCTGGAAAATCCATCCTAAACTAACATGATGTCCTTGAAAAAATTAGCAAAATATTTTTTTCAACTATTGAAATGTAGTTTTTTGATGCAATTAATTTCAGTATGTTAAACACAGGAAAAACAGGATTAATTATAGAACAATATTAATTTTTACTTATTTGAATAAAAAAAGAATGCAACATTTTCTTTACAAATTTATTTCAAATTTTTATATTATTTACGCTTTTGATTATCAAAATTAATTAAATAAAACCAATCATTTGATTCCCTATGATAATATATTACCTTTTTAAAAATTAATTTATTCACGACAGCGTTGGCGTTCAATTATGCATCTCTTTCATTTATTCATCGATTTTGTTTAGTGCTTTGACGCATAATTAACAGTGCATCATATTTTATTCAACAATATTATGATTAACATTTGAATTGATATATTTCAATTATTTTAAAGGATATTTCAAATTTGACAAAGTTATTAATTTAAAGCTTTAATGTTTTAATCAAGAAATGACAAGTATTTTTTAAGAATAAAAGAGTTTAACTCGGGAGTTACAGAGCGGCCTGATGGCCAGTTGGCTAGCGCTCTGGCCTTTGGTACCACAGGCTTCAGGTTCAAATCCTGGCGGTGGTATGGATGTTTGCTAGTGGTTCAGAATGCAATTTAAATTGTAAGTCCCGGTCTTTGTTAACCCTCGTGTGCACAAGATGACAGTAGACAGTCAAACCAATCCAATCCGTGAATCACCTATAGCCTGCTCAGTTAACTCATAAAAGAGCTCAAGATTTGAAACCAGTGGTAGCGTCCGTTTTAGTCAATGCTTTTAGAAAAAAAGAAACTCGTGGACGATTGTTAACAATTTGTATATGTTTGCCGCTACTGTCATTTTTTTAGCACACTTTAGGCTAATTAGACAGGGATCTACTGTTTAACTTGGATCCCGAACTACTCACAAACTTCCATGCCACTGCCAGGATTCGAACCTGAAGCCTGTGGTACCAAAGGCCAGAACGCTAGCCAATTGACCATCAAGCCGCTACAATGTGTATAAGTGATACCCCATGATTATTAGACTATCTGAATTTTGGGGGAGTTTTACTCTTACGACATGGGGAGTAATCGCACCACGAAAATCTTTTTGTAAGCCAATGGTCTTCACTTCTTTCTCATGGGTGGACTATTTTTAATATTGTAGCATTTTTCCCACGGAAAAATTATGGCATTTCTTTCCCAGGAGAGAGGAATGTATATTCTTTAACAAGTGCATAATAATAAACTATCACTCAAATTTGATAGCAGATAAGCAGTGCTCTGGGTAGTTATGTTACATGCAATTAGTGTTTTGTACTAATGAGACCAATCTGATAGCAAATAATCAGTGTCACGGATAATGAGATCTCAGGAAATTAGCGATTGCCTGTTCGACCTTCCCAGGTCGAAACAATTACATATGGAATATGGACCACGCTATGAATTGCTACATCGTGATGGGTGATAGACCATGGGCTGAGGAAGTGTCGAATCCAATTAGAAGTGAGGGAAGATTACCCCCCTCTTGACAGATTTTCTTAAAGGGAAAGTTTTGGAGAACGAGAGAAGTTTGTTCTGCGACGAGTCGACAAGAAGTGGTTTTTTTTCTGAAAATGATTGAATAGGCCGGATATTCCGCCTGTTTACAGAGTGTGCCCCTTATAGTTTCGCTTGTCACACCGTGTGATAATTAAAGTCTGCCACAGACCTGATGAAATCGATTCAGCGTAGACTCGAGAAATATCCGACCATGCCGTGAACAGCACTTGTGTATCAAATTATCTTTAATTTTCATTTCTTATGTAAATAGAGTTCTGTATATATATTTAATGCTTGTAAATAAATATTTGAGTGTTTCCATCAACCTGAAAATAACAGAAAAAAAAAACATTTTTTATTATCTGTGATTTTCAGTTTAAATATTTAAAAATCTATCTAAGCTATACCGTACATTTCCCTCGTAGCATATTCTTAGATATGCTCGAAATAAACTTGTTTGCAAACATGGGAACTTCACTGAAACGTTACAAAACGCAAGTTCAACGAAGCCCAACTTGTTGAAAAGCTGCATATCAGCCGCGTAATTTATGTGCCACCAGATGTGCTCGATTTAATCACCTCTTTCACATTTTTTTTCTTACTGATTTCGCCTCAGTTGATACATTTTTTATCAGATATCTGATTAGCTCAATATAAATACGGATCGGCCATTAAAGTGTTTACCTCGAGTTATCACTCCCGTATTGGAAAACCCCTTTACTTTTTTATATATTGGGAATCGAACGATGAAATATATCGATTGATAGTAAAGATTTATGAGTCATAAAATAATCAGACTTTCTTGAGAACTTTGCGTTCACTTGAAGTCCTTGGACGGGCACATCCTTATTTGTTATTACTGGATTGTTTTTAATTTGACTAAATATGGTGGATTTTTTTTTAATTAATAGTATTTACACTATTATTGGAAAGAATAAATGCAAATCCAAGATACCTTGTTTATTAACCGTTAATCCGACATTTATTATTATTTTTTTAATTTTATCATTATTATTATTATTATTATTATTATTATTTGTTATTATTTTTTTGTTATTTATTTTTTTTTGCGGGGTCTGATGGTCGAGTGGCTAGCGCTCTAGCGCTCGGTACCACAGGTTTCGGGTTCGAGTCCAGACGGTGCCATGGATGTTTCTAGTGGTTCGGAATCCACTTTAAACCGTAGGTCCCGATCTAACAGGATCGTAGAGCTTTGCGGAAGTATTGTTACTCCGCGTCTGTAGTTATCTTCAAGCTACACGCACCTCCTGGTTGGTGCTAAGTGAGTAACGTCGGTGCAGCGCTTGCCTTAAGGCATCAAAGACAACTGTCTAAGAGTTTGCCAGCTGCATTAAGACATAAAAAAAAATTTTTGTTTCTGGTTTTTGTAGTTGTAAAATATTGTTACGAAAATGTTTTGTAATTATGTAACAAACTACTGTCGTGTGCTGGTTGGGCAACCAGATTGTAATTGGTGTGGTTTGGTTGAGATACTTGAGGCACAAGTTGGAGAACTCACAAATTTAGTTATAAAGCGCAAACGCCACATACATATAGTTGTTGTCATTGTATCCCTTAGGAAAGGAGGAAAGAGGGGGGCAGCTCCTGTATTTGATGAATGTAGGTAGAAGTCTGACTTCTGCTCCATATCGCTGAAGAAGGAGGGTAGAGCACTCCAGGGAGACATTTAGGAGGAACCTCCCCGCATTTACGTATCATATGCGAGAAAATTCCTGAAAACTCCCACCAGGTAGGCCGACTAGAGAAGTCAGGATGCTGAACATCCCAAACGCCATTGAGACACCTCGTTTTTTGAAATACGGATCGAATCACTCCCGTATTGGAAAACCCCTTTACTTTTTATATTGCGGGAATCGAACGATGAAAGATATCGATTGATAATAAAGATTTATGAGTCATAAAATAATCGGACTTTTTGAGAACTTTGCGTTCGCTCGAAGTCCTTGGACGGGCACATCCTTATTTGTTATTCCTGGATTGTTTTTAATTTGACTAAATATGGTGGATTTTTTTTAATTAATAGTGTTTAAGCAGAAAATAAAAAAATTAATAGAAATCTAGGATACATTGTTTGTTAACCGATTAGTGTTAATCTGACATTTTTTACTAGTTTTGTAGTTGTAAAATATTGTTACGAAAATGTTTTGTAAATGATGTAACTAACTACTGTATTGTACAACTACTGTAGTGTACAGGTTGGGCAAACAGATTGCACTGGGTGTGGTAGGGTTGAAATACTTGAAGCACAGGTTGGAGGAGAACTCATGGCCTTATTTGCACAAGCACAAAAGCCACATATATACAATTAACGACAGACAATATTTAGCACATTTAAAGGCATATAATTTTAGATTCGGGGATCAATTTGGCTTGCTAGGTTATAAAAACTCATGAACAATGAAGGATAACATTTAAAATTTGGCACGATTTTCATTGTAATGATATGTGAAAACTTAGAAAATCAAAGCATCGCCATTTTGAAAAAAGTTTAGCATAGGCTTAATGAGACAATTTGACATGCTTAGTTATGAAAACTCATGAACAATGAACATTTAAAATTTGTTCGGTAACGAGGATAATATCTAAAATTTGGAGTGAGTTTCACTGTAACTATGTGTGAAAACCAAGAATAGCATCGCCACTTTGAAAAAGGATTAGCATAGGCTTAATGGGACATTAATCAGTTTTATTAAGCCTACCAATTTGTCATGCTTAGTTATGAAAACTCATGAACATTGAAGAATAACATTTAAAATTTGGCACGAATTTCACTGTAACGACGTGCAAAAACTCAGAATAGCATAGACTTAATGGGGCATTAATCAGTCCCATTAAACCTACCAATTTGGCGTGCTTAGTTATGAAAACTCATGAACAATGATGTGTAGCATTTAAAATTTGACGCGAATTTCACTGTAACGATAGGGGAAAACTCAGAATAACATCGCCATTTTGTGAAAAAAAGATTAGCAAATTATTCTTCAACATGGGTAATAGATACACAAGACGAAAGTAAAAGATCTCCTTTTCACAAACACCCTCTTCCGAATTGTCTGAAGGTCCACTGGCTGGGGACATGGGGTGAAGTGAAATGAAAGTAAGAGTCTATCTGCAGAAGCATAAATAAGATAAGTGCCCGTACCTAAAAAGTTCGGGCCATGGTCCTTATCGGTCTCCTATTTAATCCACGATAAGTCCCAGCACGTGGAACACACTTGGAGTAAATGTATCCAGAAAACTGCCTCCTCATTCCCCGTGGCAGGTAAATAGACTTCCAGGATTAACTAGAAAGTTTTTTTTCACTCTTCCAAGAAATTCTATTGGATTCGAGGCGGCTGGCTGCACATTAAAAGAGATTTAGAAGTTGATGGGAATGGGGAGTCGTATATTTTTTGTTGGCAGTGTTAAGATTGTTTTGATGTAGTTAGTGTGTGTAGAGAGTGGTATTGGTGTAATCTTTTGTGATATTGAGTGTATTATGTCATATGATCTCTTTTGCGATAATAATTTATTCATAGATTGAATGCAAAAGGAAGAAAGAAATCGAACTTTTTTTTTTTTTAAAGTAAGAAATTTTACTCCAGTTTTCCTGATTGTGATCGTTTGCTGCAGTATATTTGACTTTGTATTTAAAATATACAATATCAAATAAAATACATATTATCTTAACAACGTATTTGCTCTCCAAACAATGCAATAAGAAGTGAGCATAAATAATTTTATATTGCTAAAATTAACATTCTAAGCAATCGCTTCTAAGAAATACTTTTTTTAGGGATCATTTTTTACCATTTTAAATAATCACCTCCATGAATGGTATTTTTTTTATAGGCAATGTTAAAATTGTAACTATGTTATTGGTATTTTTTTTAACATTCTAAACACAATCGCTTTTAAGAACGCTTTTTTCGGTATCATTTTTAACATTCTAAACAATAGCCTTTTTTAATTATTTTTATCGGTATAATTTTTTTAACATTCTAAACAATTGCTTTTAAGAACGTTTTTTTCAGTAGCATTTTTTAACATTCTAAACATTCGCTTTTAAGAATGCTTTTTTTCTTGGTATTTTTTAAAATTCGAAACAATTGGCTGTATTAACTCTTTTCATCAGTATAATTTTTTTTTAACATTCTAAACAATCGCATCTAAGAATGTTTTTTTCTCACTTGGAGATAAATAAGTATTCTTTACTACGATTTGGTTTGGTTTGTCCCTCTACGGTCATTTTGTGCATACTTTAGGTATGAGGAAATAATAAGAAATTTCGTAAAAATAAGTAACTGGAAATGAGTCTTTTAAAAGTAAGTGAAAAATTTATGGAAGTTTGCTCATGAAAGTACACTGACTCCCTGTATGAATGTTTCGTATTACCAGTCAGGCAAGTTGGAATGAATTTTCGAATATTTCTTCCATTTGACATGAAAAGGAGGGGGCGGGCAGTAACCCTTAATATTCTCCTTGAAGACAATACCATCCCTTTGTCAACCGTCAGTGGGTTGTCTACAATGTATATAAATAGAACATGAGGCCCACCGATGTACATCACCAGAAAAAAAATGGGTAGAAGTTATTAGTTATGTTTAATCGTTTCTAGTATAAATGTCATAAATGATGCATGTTGTATTATATTTCTTAACAATTCAAAATATTTAATAAACAACGCTTGCTCAATTAATAAGAAGAATCATGCAAATATACCTGCAAACTCAAAATACTTTATTCTTTCTTCAAATCTATTGGTCTACAGATTTTTTTTTTCTTTTTGGTGATAGAAGCAATGCACCCTCATCCATGAACGATGAATTTTTTTCTAAACTCATATTTATTGGATTGTCATTAGCTTTTCACTAAGAAAAGCTTAAATTCTAACCCTTTATCCAAAATATGAAGAGCTTTAAAATTTTCACGTCATTTTCACGTCATTTACTAATCACAAAATCATAGAAACAGAACATTTTTTTTTCAACCGTTTATTAATGAATTTAAATTATTTTCATATTTTGTATTTCTTAGTTAAAAGCATGCAATGACATAGTTACCTTTGATTAGATATAGTCCTCTAATTCAAATGCTATTACGTTGTAAAAAGATGCTGAAGGCAATTGCATCTTGAACTTTAGAGGTTGAAATGCTTAATTGTTGTTGCCGTATCCTCTGAAGAGTACAAGAAAATCTAATATCGTAGGGCTCCCGAATAATATTGGCTTTGTTGATTGCCAGCTCGAAATATAAATCCTCTTCCGAGGGATAGTCAAGCAATGCATGGCGGCTGCAACAGATGGGCAATTAAGACATGATGAGGAATAAGCAGGACATCAGGGCAGCTGTCACATTTTTGGTATTTTTTAATGCCATCAGCAGAAGTTTTCAAATTTTTGTGGTGCTTCATCCTTAATTTTGCGGAAATAGTAGCTGTTTTTCTGTAGACATTTAGTTTGGCAATTTGGAATTTAGTTTTAATCTTAGAAGGAATTAAAAGTTTAGATATTGCCAAGGTATTTGCATCTGCAAAGGAAGTAGGAATGGCAGTCTCAACCAGACTTCTGACATTCTTCGCCGAAGAATCTGCAATTTCATTATGAATTCCAAATCCACATGAGCAGGGATGCACATTCTGTGCAAGCAGTGGATTTGTTCTAAAAGAAATATAATGTTCAAGAACATACTTGAAAAACCTTTATTAAGAGCCTGTAAGGCAGACCTTGTGAAGATTGTAATTCCATTCATTTGTTGTGATGGAGGTAGATTCATATATGTCTTAACATTCTTAATTGTTTCAGCACATTAAATGTGGAAATTATATGCTTTTCTTGTGACCCGCTTTTCCCTCTCTCTCTCTATATATATACTTATATATGTTGCATATGTGTGTGTGTGTGTAATTTTTGATATTTGATAAAGTCAATTACAGACTTAGTAAATTCAATTTTAAATCTGCATCTCAAATTTTTAGGAATTCAAAGAACAAAAGGTTTTTCAAGGAACAAAATTATTTATTCCCAGTAAATCATTTCGAACTATTTTTATTATTTAATTTTGAACAACCTTTAATTATTTTACTAAAGATAGAATTATGAATTTAACTTTCCTTGTTTTGACTCAGACAATAAAATTTCCTGCCCAACTGAGAAAAAAAAAAACTCTTTAAAATTGCATACTATTACCAAGCATTTTTTAAAGCATGCTATTTATATCACATAGCTTCGACGATATAAACATGCAATTTCTCTAGAATGCTGAGGCTTTTTTTTTTTTTTTTTTTTTTTTTGTCAGCGATGCAAACACTTTTCAATAAAACAGACTTCATATCTAAATTTACCTTCTTATGCATTAAAAACAATCATCATAGTTATTTTCTAAGCATAACAAGGAAGATAATATGATGCTTGCTGAAATAAAATTTGATCTCTGCTGTCTTAATTGTTTTATATAATACATATGTTTTAAATAAAAGAGATAGTTAGTTATAAAAATATACCAGAAAATAGCAACAAAATTTTATTAATGGTTCCATATGCGTACATACCTTGAATATTTGTCGAAATCGCAGAATAGGAGCAGCTGGGATTTGGCATCAAAAATTCTTTTCGCCAAAGTGTACCAAGAAATCCAGTTAACCACATTTGGCGAGTTATCGCTCAGTTGACTCCACAAAAAAAGCCGCCAAATCCCAATGGCCTCATTTTGCGATTTGGCCGAGCATTTTTCCACGTTGTCACTGTTAATCTGTAAACATTTTGGATGTAGGTGACAAATATTATTTTAATATTTCATTGTAAACATTTGAAAACAGGACACATCTTCAAGTAAAGGAGAATGTAAAGATTAAAGTGAGTTTCCACCGAATGCTAAAATATCAAGTCGTAGAACACCAGCCATTTTGCAGCCTGATTTCCCTCTCATTTAGGGTTCCGATTGGTGGGTTCTTAGTATTTGGCGGATATCTACTTTTAAATAAATGGCATAAAGATAATGAATTTCTGCAGCGTTATACCTTTTTACATGGAGAAAGTAAATTACTTAATCTCACATAAAGTGAGAGTTTGCATTATGACAGCTATTATAAGTCGTTACCACACAAAGACTGACAATACTAAGATGGGATTTTGCGTATGTGTGTTTGAACGAAAAATGGTGTCTACGACGTAAGAGAGATTTGACTTTATCAGTATTACTATTGACAATTTAAAAATAATAGGCTTCTTAATTTAGCAAAACTATAATTTAAGCAGAATAATGAAGTCATAAGAATTCTATATAGCTTAAAAATCTATTAAGTTCTTTTAAAAAAAAACGTGACTATTCATTATTCTGTCTTTTCATTTTGAAATATGACTACAACTACTGAGTAACATATTTACAGGATATAAAATTTAAATAAAATAATAAAATGAATAAATGCTGAAAAAAATTTAAAGAACTATGTATTAATATTAACATAATCATAATATAATAGTCCAACTTTTTGTTCAAAACTATTAAAAGAAACGCGGTAAAAAAATTAATAAATAAAATGAATATTCAATAGAAAGAGGGCATTTTGTTCCATTTTTATTCTAAGTTCTATTTTATTTCTCTCATTTTATATTGGTTTACAAGTGAAATACTATTCTTAAGTAACTTCTGTCACCATTAAGTTTTTATAACAATTTAAAATATGTATATTTCATAAAAATGTTTTTTTTTTTTTTGTAATTATCAGATTTTTAACTTTTTATAAGGATCGTGCTGCCATCTGTTAAAATATTTTTAAAACATAAATATAAAGGACTCGTGCTGCCCTCTACTGTACTGTTTTTAAACATTTTACGATTTAATGAAATATAAATATTTATATAATTCTGTTTCTTTGAATATTGTAAGATAGGTAGAAATCTATTGGTATCTAAATTAAAACCAACTAAAACGATCTAACATATATGGACAATTATCAGTTGTAAAAAAAAAAATTTGAAATACCTAAAATTTATATATTTTTAAATTTAGAAATATGATAAAGGCAGTTAAAATAAATAGTTTTTTTTTAAAACAAACTTCATTACCAGTTTGATGTGGCAAAATCGTTTTACTATTTTAAAAGTGGTTTTTAAATCTGTTAAATGTTGTATTTCCATTGCAGAAAAGCAATGGTATATGCAACAATAAAAAATTAAGAATAAGCAATTTGAAACAATATTTTATGTTTTAGTAACAAATAATTGGTAGATACTTATTCAACAAAACATTTTTTTTCCTATTTTAATTATAAAAGATTTACTAGTTGTTTGTTTTTTTTACATCTGCTACACAAAAGAGTGAAATATCTTGGAATCTGGTAGCATTAAACATTTTTTATGACAGTTTTAAATAATTCATTATTATAGATATCAATTATTTGTTTCTTTTAATGATGTAGTAAAAAGTTTGAATACAAGAAATCAACAATAGGATAATGTACAATTTTATTTTAAATTAAAAGTGCTACATTCAATAAGCAATCAAAAACACATTCAACAATTATGTTAAGAAATACATATCCAAGTTTGAAACATACACAATAATAATATACACATACACCTTAAAATCTGATATAATACAGTCACTGTACTTATTGCAACTAATTATATTTTTAAACTGCTTCACTTTTCTTTACAGTAAAAAGTTTTTTTTTTATCTGATCCAAGGATGATAAAAAAATTTAACTAATTTAAAAACTTAAATCTTTCCAGGAAGTTTTATAATGATAATTTAAATTATGGAACATAAAATTCAACCAAAACAGATAAGATAAAATATATAATTCTTAATTATCAAAGGTATGGAAAAAAAAAATTCAAATTAGTTTTTATCCAAATTTAAAGCATGATGAAATCTAAAAATATCTTTCCTAATTTATTGCAATCTGCACATTTTTTTTCTTGAACTTAAAATTTATTTAATCTTTTTTTTATTTACAATAGTTTAAAGAAACATCCAAAATAGATTCAAAAATTATAACTCTCAAAATTCTTTTCACTGTAAAAAAATTGTGAAAAATTTTATCGTAAAAAAAGTTAATCATTAATTACAATTTACTTTCAACATTGCAATACATATGTCATTTTAATTCTACTAAGTCAAATCAATATTATATATATATAATCAATCGCTTTAATTAATATAAGTGGACTGAATATTAAAAAATATATATCCCTCAAATATTCCTACTTTTAAATTTTCTCGGAAATTATAATGAAATTTGACAATTTTTAAGTACCTTTTAATAACATTGCTTTATCAAAACATCAGAATATTTTGGCAATGCATCGTTTTAATTGTAGAATAATTATCATATACTTACTTTACTTAAGAGTTGCATTAGTAAATTTATTTCATCTTTTGTATCAGTATGCAAAATATTAAATTTCATCATAACAATTGCTTTTCACAGAAAGCATCGATGGTTATTTTCATAATTTACTGACTTTAGAAGAGCTCCGAAACTTTCACAGATGAAAAGGCCCATAGAAAAATAAGTTGCATAAATATATAAACACAGACAACACATATAGGATAACAGAATTGTATGCATCTAACAGGAAATTCAAATAAAGAAGAAAAAACATTTTGTGACATTCACAAATATGCTAAACAGACAATTAAATAGATAATTCAAACATATAAATATAAATAAATTGTTATTTTAAAAAATATTCAGAACCCTTTTAAGATTTTTCATTATTAACATCAAAATTAGAAAATAATAATAATAAAAAAGATTGTCTTTGTTCAGTAAGTATTAAACAAAATTTGGCACAATATACTTTTTCTTTCTTTTAAATTTTATCAGATACTTCTTTCTAATAATTTGGTTAGTTTTAAAGATAGTGAAAAAATTAATGAGTATTTAGTAATTCTAATATTTGTAAATATAGAATTATTATGTACTTAATTTACATCATAGAGTTTATTGGTGAAATAGTGGTGTAAATAATATAAATTTGAAATATCAAATTTTTGAAAAATAATTTCTTCTAAATTTTTTTTTATCCGTGTTTAAAAGATTTATTTATCATAACATGATTAAAGGCAATACAATATTTATCAGATCTTTCACCTTTCCAATAAATTTTTTTACCTTCATTAATTGTAAAAAAAAGAGATTCTTAATTTAAAAAACAGGCCATAAAACAAATGGACACTTAACAAAAAATGATTTACAATATTTAGAATCGCCATATACAAAGCATAAAATAAGCTATCATGTAGAAATATAAATCCATATGACCATATTTAATACTTAAAAAAAGAAAAAAGCCCACTGTACAGAAGTTGCCACTTAATAAACCAAATATTTTTGTATACCTTAGGTCCTATTTATACTCTATTAAGGAATACATTTAAAAAATATGGAACTTAATAAATTTTTAAAGCAAAAATTATTTACTGCTAATAAAATATATTTATATACATATACATAACATATGTACATATATCATACTGCAATTCACTCAAAATTAATGTCATTCATCAATATCAGTTTTAGTGATCATATAATTTGATTTCAACTCCATAAATATGAATATAACTTTTTTAAAACATTCTATAAATTCTGTTATTTTTCTCAACCTGTACATTTTAAGCAGATTAATATATTATATTACATGTATCTTAATTATTTAAATGTATTTTTATAAGCAGTAGTTGAACAATACTGCATTACATACAGTTTAATTTTAAAATATTTTCCCAAGATATCGAAAATATCTGCAGCTTGCCTAATTTCTATTTTGTTCAACTATAACTTATACTTTCTGAAGATTTTTAACATTCTTTAATGACAATGTTCCGTTATATCCACAACTGTAGCCTTTCTCCAACCAAATAAGAAGTATCCCACCCCTGAACCAAATACAACAGCTAAACACAGCCAAATATTGAAAGTCATAAATATCAGCATCAAAAAGTAACTCAACACCATTTGTACAATATGCAAGAAAGTCTGTATTATGTGAGGCCAACTCAGCATTCGATTTCTAAGAAAGAAAAAAAAAATCAAATTAAAAGAATAATAACTAATTTTTAGTTTTTAAAAAATTTTTAAGTTATTTATGAAGAAATAAAAAAATTTACATTTCAATCAATGAAAAACATAGGAACTTAAACGAATCGAATGAGTTTGATGAACTTATATATCACAGTTACATACTTATTAAGTACAGTTAATAAATTAGTATACACTGGTGTTCAAAATTAAAAGAATTTGCATGTTTTGTCAATTTTTTTTTCAAAAAATACTGAAAGAAAAATAAAACTAATTCTTCCAATCAAAGATGTAAATATATATAATTGAATGCACAAGCGTATATGTAGGTGAGTGGGTGGAGGGGGGCAACAATCAATGGCTGATGAAGAATAATAGGAATACACCAGTTTTTCAATTCTCTTGTGACTTTCATAAATCCACAGAATTCTGAATTTAAAGATTTAAAAGGCTTTATGAGAGAGATCCATTTGCCAGAAAACATGGTGTGTCCATTCTGTTTACTCCTGCACACATGAGAACCTGTTTAACATAACTATACTTTACAGTAATCACAGAGAACATAAACTTTGAATCAGTAGATTTACACAATGTTCCAACTTAGCATAGCCATCAATTCTCAACATAGCTTCATCTGTAAAGAATCAGTTAAAATGCTACCTATCCTCCAATACATGAGAAAACAATTGATGGTCTAAGTAGAATCACAAACCTTAATTTTTCAGAGGATCTGTGATTGCTGTAAAGTATAGTAATGAGATCTTGAGACCCACAGTTTGCCTTTTGGTCCTGATTTCATTTTAATAGACATTCATCAGATGGATTGACCACACATGTCTCCATAACAAAAGCCTATAAAGATGTTTTGACATTCTACACAGGGGCATTGAAATTTTTCTTAGCCAAGAACCCTCCAGAGCATGAAAACAGTATTGCTGGAGGAATGGGACGAATGATTGCCTCATTTCCAGTATGAGTTCAAATTGCAACATCTGAATAATTGCAAAAAAAAGATCATACCTCCTGTCAAGAAATTTTTTGATTCAATATCTTAAACTATATTGCAGACTTTCCAGTATTGATAAGTCCTATGCACAGCCACACATGCATCATACTGTAGTGCAGTTATTTTTTAAAAATATTGTATATTAATTTATTATTTTTTTGCATTAAATCAACTTATGCACATATTTCATTAAAATTTGTCCAGTAATTCTCAAGATATTCATCCAAAGCTGAAAATTTTTTATTTTGAACATCAGTGTACATGTATGTGTGTGTGAATATATATATATATATTTTGAAAAAGTACCACAAGACTTTCAGCTTAAGAAAACAAAATGTAGTTAAAAATTTTCAAAAATGAAAGATAAATTTGATAGCTTTAAACTTAATTTGAATACTGGAAGAATTATGACTGCTTTCTTTGTGGCATATGAAATTAAATATTGGAGTTTGAAAAATTTATAAAAATTACTTCTATTTTTATTATTATTATTATTATTTAACAACAAACCTTCATGATTCTGAAAAGTTTAACAGAACGATGAAGCTGATAATACAAAAAAGAACAAAACATAATTACCTGAATAATAAAAGATTTCTGTCAGAAAGCAGAAAAAAAAAAAAGATATAGTAATAAATCTAAACTGTAATTGAATATTTTAAAATTTATAATGCATATCTGTATAATGTATAAAAAATGACTATTAAATTTTTAATGTTTTCTATAAAAATTAAAAGTGTAATATTTAAACATGTTTAAGTCTTGTAATCAGTCTTAATTAAAGGTATTAAGTCTTGTTAGTATTTTCAGTAAAACATGGTAATTTATTGAGAATCACCAATCATATATTTTATTAGAACATATATTCATCTTAAAATTCATTAACATTTACATGAAATTATATAAATAATACAATTTAATGTCAGGTAGCTTTCATAAAAAATACTGTAGATTAATTATTTTTTTTATGAAGGAATGCAATTTAATATTCCATTTCTTATATATAATATATGATGAAAATATTTTTTTTCTTGTAAATTATAGGTGCCCAATTTTTTAATTTCTTTTGACTACAATTGCAGAGCAATAAAAGTGTATAGAAAATAATACAGATGATGTTGTTCGGCTAAGAAAAAAAATTACAATAAATACAAATAAATATTATATAATCCATAACACTAACCATGAAAATAAGCAAAAATATCATGGCCTAATAATTTTTTTTTTTTAAATTATTGAATTAATCAAGAATTTGAAATCACTGAAATATTTTCTGAAAATTTAAAACTAATGTAAATTTAAATTAATGCATTCAATTGATAAATTTCAAAAACAAAATAATAATAAAAAACACACACACAAATATTTCCATATTAAATAAATAAAATCTAATTTGACAGCAAAAAATTTGAATACAGTAATAAATAAGTTTTTGCAACAATTTCATATCTTACCTTGCAACTTTGTGAACTTCAGTAACTGGTTTTCCGTCATCACCTAATACTGACACAGAAGAATATTCCAACGAAGTGAAATATTTCTTGAACAAAAATTCACGGAAGAATTTAAGACCTTCATAAAGCATAGCCAAAATAATAATACCAATAATAGATCCAATTAAACCTACAAAAATGGAAAAAGCAATTTAGCAATGTGAATATAAAATTATCAATCTAATCGATAACAAAAAATTAAGTTTTAAATTAATTAAAGTTTTTTCCCACAAAATGCTTAACTTTTAATATTTTTTTTTAAAAATTTATTAAATTTTATAACAAGATTAAAACAATTAGGAAAATGTACTAAAAAAAACTTTACAAAATAAAATTTCTGAATGTAATTTTTTTATATATTTTAAATAAATACCTTTTTAAATTCTCATTTCATTGACATTTCTAATGTTATTTGACTTCTACAAGCTAATGTTGAAAATTTTTATTTAATTATATAAACTCAACATATTTACAGTAAATTATTTCATATTAAAGCAACTTAAATGCATTTTTCCATAAAAATAATAGTTCCATTAATTGATGTAGTATATTTGTACTTTAGAAGCTGTGTAGAATTTAATAGGTTAACAATTTTTTCTTTCTTATACGTTATACAAAGGATATTAAAAATATATTTAATAAAATAGTTGATGGCCCTATCAATATTTTATTTATCAAAAAAATTGCATTAAAAAGTAAAACATTTTTAAAGTTATAAAAAACAAATAAGAGGAATATCTTACTTTCAGTTGACGATGTAGTCCATTCTTTGAATAAAATAGTAGTCTCTAGACCAAAATGAAAATACATCTAGAAAAGAGTTTAAAGAAAAATGTGAATAGAACATTGGATTAATGATAAAAGCCATGACTAATTAAGATAAAAAAAATATAACATTCTGCAAATTTGATTAGATCTGCTGTATATAACTCTTAAAATATAGTTTTAAAGCTCAAGAAAAAAATTCATTTTACTGTTATATAGTAAACAATTAGATGATGATTCAGCATATGATATTATTTTTAAGTTATTAAGTACATTTTATACTTTTTTACATTATATACATAATATATTACATTATTTACATAATATGTTACATTTTAAGATATGTCCATCAACACCTAAATATAGTTGTTTCCCTAAAAAAATAATATATCCGGAATATTTGTGTTTATAAAAGTGGAAACGAAATATTTGTTAAATGTCTTACGAGCTTTTAATTTCTGTGATTACATTTGTTTTACAATTAATTATGTAGAAAACTATTTTTAAAAAAATGGTATAAAAAATATATTCTTTTTTCATCAAAGAGAGAAATTGAATACTTTTATTTTAATGGGAAACATCAGAAGTCCTATAAAGATAATAATTGAAAATTAAGAAATCATAAATGGTAATTATATACTTGAAATGAAAAATTAATGCAAAAATGCATAAAACGTTATTTTGATAGTACAATGGTGTCAGAATAATTTTCAACATAAAGTAAGTTAAAATATATATATATACATATTATACTGAACATATTATATATACATATTATACATATTATACTGAACATATTATATTTAAAAACAAAATTTTAATTTTTATGTTTATAATACATAATTTTCTATTACTAATTTATTTGTCGATTATACTCTTAAAGTCTGTTGTCATAAATTTGGATTTTTAAATGACTCCTTAAAAATGAATTAAAAAAATAAATCCATGGTTTTAATCTTATAATAAAAAAAGAAAATTAATATCAAACAAAATATTTAAAAATTAAAATAAAGGCTTTTAACAAAGTTGAATTTTTAAGAACTTAAAAAAATGAATCAGGAAAATTCTATTTAAACAAATACAAAATACAATTTAATGATGTTTTCACCAACATATAGGCGGAAAATTCCTTAGAAACAGGCTTTTTTATCAGATTTTTTTTAAAGGAAAAATATACCAATTGTCCAAGCCACTTATATTATTTATATTAATTTACAAAACTACATAACATGAATGTTTTTGCAATGGATTATAGCTCAAAAATTGCACAGATCTTATCAGCTCTTACTAATAAAAATAAAGTATATTCAAGATTAAAATAATGAAAGTAATTAATGCTTATTATTATTATTATTATTTTTATACATCGCATTTTCATAAGCCATTTTTAGGAGATTATGTCAACATCATATTCCAATTTAAAATATCTTAAAATGTGTTAAAATTATGAATTCAAATTTTCTTTTATTTAACAAAAACACTAAAACAAAACAAATAAACTTTTGTTAAATTAACTAATATTTAACAAAACACTAGTTTATAAACTTTAGAAATCTAATAATACTTACTGGCATGTTATGATCTCCACCAACACCCATGTGCGTGGAATGAACATGAGATAAGGAGGAAGCGTCTCCAGGTATCTGGTCTGCTTGGATATTGTGTCCAGCATGGTGACTTTCTGAAGGTGACAAGTGCATATGGTGGGCATCATGTGCCATGACAGTGGTCATAGCGGCTTGCAAGAGAGTAGCTACAGTTGAGGTAGGGAAAGAGTTCAGCAAGCTTTCAGTAGATGTGGAATTGTCCATCATATGCTGTGAATGATCCATGTGATGATGGTGATGAGAGTGGTCCCCCATTATGATATTTTAAATTAAGATCTGCAATATTAAAAGACAAAATTTAAACATAATGGATATTAAATATCAAAAATATGCTAATTTTTAAAGGAAACCACTGTAAAACTAACAAATTATATAAATACATATCTTCACATTTAAATGTGGACTGCATTTAACAAATTATGATAGAAGCATTTTTACTGGAAAGAATCTCTTGATGCTCTTTATATTTTTGTTTAATATAAATTTTGTATCAGTACTGTTGCAAGAATTACTTTATTACAATTTAATACTTTGTCACATTTTACAATTTTTTTATTTCCCCCAAACTCTTATTTATTCCTGTCAGTTATAATTAAAGATTGGATGATCAATGAAATAAAATGAATATGAAATATCAAACAAAAAAATAACTATGGTAATTTTTAAAATAAACCACAGCAAAACTAACAAAATATACCCTATTTTTATATTTAAATATGGACTTCATTTAACAAATTATGACAGAAAAATTTTCACTGAAAAAAATCTCCTTATGCTTTTTGTTTTTGCTTAATATAAATTTTTTATCAGTATTATTTCAAGAATTATTTTATTAAAATTTTTATATTTCCCCCAAATTCTTATTTACTCTCGTCAGTTATAAATAAAGATTGCATGATAGCAAATACCCCCAATATTTAATTATAACTTTATAATTTACATAATTTTAATTAGTTTATTTGTTGAAGAAGAAGTTTCGAAAGTAAACACAAAAAAGATTATCAAATGTTCACATTGCCAACAATGATATTTTCTCTAAAATTTCGTTGCTAACTCGATTTGGCGAAAAAATTATAGTTTACTGAAATCAGTATCCGACTACATTACATCTGTTTGGTTTTTCACTTACCTGCAAATCTGCCCCACCTATCACAATTTTAATTGATTTGATTTTATATGCAGTAACGAACTGTAAATTTCATTGCGATTGTCGCTAGTACAGTTTTAAAAATTATTAATGACTATTTCAATTTTTATTCTTATTTCCAAAATTCCAAGGGTGCTATGAGATTTCAATTACTTGATTCATCTACTCAACACATTCTACAATGAGAATATTAATTCTTGCTTGTTGCACCCAAACAAAGAAATGCTAAAAATAAAAAAAACCTATTTTATAAAATTGCATTATTATGAAAGATAGTCAAGTCACGCAGCCAAGATGAGGAAACGGAAAATAAGCTTCCTCATTAGGGCGTGGAAAAAAAACCTGCAGATGTGTGTTGTTCTACGATTCGCATACGAGATAACTAAACTTCCAAGTTATTTTCAGATGAATGATTATACCAATAGTGTTTATTTTAATCTGAACTTGTATGCGCCTATAAACGGCATTTTCTAACAACAAGCATGAAACACTGCGAATGATCAAATTTATAACAGAATATTTTTCATTTTTTTTTTTTTAAGGGAAAGGTCGAGATATAGTGGAATTTAGATTAAAAAATATATAATTGGTATGAATTAATGTAATTTTGCAAACAAAATGGATACATTTTTATACATTAGAAAGTAACCACAATTGTAATATTTCTGAAGCAAAAAAAAATAATACATAATTTTTATGTTTCAGAAAACGATATTTTTACTATAACTCACTTCATTGATTCGTTATTTTGCTAATTCTATTTATAATTAGTATTTTTCGAATGGCAACCCATTAGTTTTTTAGAAAGAACAACAATTTAAAAAAATCAAAATATTTATAAGTAAAATGAAAATAAAAATTTCAATAGCATAAGCTTAATTCTAAAAGCCACGAATCACACAGATATTAGCAGTTGAAACGCTGAAAAGTAAACAAACGATCTGAAGTTCGCGATAAAAAAGAATCACAATGTGGATGAACCAGCTAATTTACGAGTTTTTTTTTTTTTTTTATTCGTCCCCTTAGCACATCATAAAACTTATTTTTGTTATAAAGATCAAAATTTAATAGCCATGACCTATATACCTAAAGAATAAGTCATTTCTCAACCTGATTATTGCAAACACATTACGTTTGGTTCTGCTTGAAGAGTTAGAAACTCATTCCTTGAACGAATCGTCTGCGACTTCGGAAAAAAGAAGCATTTAAAAGAACATTTAATTAATTTATTTTTCGTTCTTGTTTTTACGTATGAGACTGAATGTGTTTCACATATGATTAAGAGAAACTAAAATCCTTTTATCTCTGCCATCTTTTTTATGGCCTTCATAATACTGAACTGACGTTATATTTAATTATAAAATGGAAGACTAAAATTTTAAAATGCAAGACGTTCTCTTTTGCTTCGTTGAACACTAATCACAATGTGGAAAAAACCAAAAAATACGCTTTTTTAATTTTTTATTCATCCCTTAGCACATAAGAATAAAATGACATAAAACTTATTTTTGTTATAAAAGCGTGGGGTGCTTGTAAATTTAAAATTAACTCTGCATTTCTGAGTGAAACTAGTGAAAAAATATAACCATTGATATTGAATTTTAGAACAGTGACATTCATTTTCTGTCAGTCATTTTATTCTTATGTTAACATTTATTTTTGCTTTTTAAGAATTAACTCTAAAAGCGTATTTTTTAGTTTTTAAACTATTAATTTATTTTTTACTTTTTAGTCTAATTAACTCTAAAAAAAATTAAGGAATAAAAATTTACAAGTTTATGAGAAATACAAAAATAAATACAATTTAAATAAAAATAATGAAAAAATACTAAAAAAGCTAAAAGAACAATTTAAGCAAAAAAAAGAATAATATAAAAAAGTTGGAATTTACAAAGTAGAGTAATTGCTGCTAGAAAGGATGACTAAAGTCTAGGTCTTTTTTTTTATGCAGAGACGGTACCTTTTTTTACTTTTTGCCCACCGAAATTTTCGGCCATATGAAGAGCTTAATATGATCGCGGATATTACTGAATTTCTACCCGGGGTGAAGGGAAAGCTAAACCGGTTATGATGTTCCTTGGTGGTTTTAAGAATCACAAAACTGTCCATCTTTTTAATTGAAACATTAGCATAAATTGTAGTTTCTTAAATTAATGAATAAAGTAATTAAAAATAAAATATAAATGAATTTAAAATTTAGGAAAAACATCTGCTTGAGAACAATTTTAAAATCAAAAAAGCTAAAGTTCTCTTTAAGAGTTCGTTAAACCCAAAAATAATCAAGGTTAAAGTTAAAAAAAAGAATTTTAAGATAAAAGTAAAATAAAACAAAAGGAATTAAGATTAAAAACAAAATAAGTAGGGTTTGATCAGTTTAGATAGATGGCGCCATCAGTCCCAACATCGAGCCCAAAAGACATACAAACATACATACATACATACATACATACATACATACATACAAACATACAGGTGAAGCTAATAAAAGCGTATTAAAAAATGATGATTCGATAAAGATACTCCATTTTAAAATCAATGCATTAATTTTCGATAATCATTTTTAATTGTTAATAAGTTATCATCGAAATACCCTTATTCAGATTTGTCAATAAAATTTTCTTATAAAAAAGGTGTATAAAATCTTTAATGTGTAATATTTTAATATCTTACGACTGCATAATCTGATTCGAATACACGCAATGCCATAACAATATTTTGTTTTGATATTGTCGTTAATTTAATAGGAATTATTAAAATATTTACATATATATATCCATTACAAATTTGAAAAATTATAATGATGATGGTATATCATAAATAACTTTGCACTTGATAATGATAAGGATATACGTATAATTTCAAGGAATCAATATCTGAAATTAAAAAATACCCCGCCTTTAATAAAATATTGGTGCAATATGTCACTCAGAAATTTTAGTACAATGGATTCATCAATCGGGCCTGATGCCCAAGTGACTAGCGCTCTGTGCCACAGGTTTCGAAGTTCTGGAGGTACCATGGATGTTTGCAGTGGTTCGGAATCCGCTTTAAACCGTAGGTCCCGGTCTAATATGAATGTAGAGCATAGGGCTGACAACCCTACGTCGTAAAAAGAAAACATCTCCCATCTCGATTTAGTTTGGTTTATCTCTCAATAGTCATTTTGTGCACACTTTGGGCTAATTAGACCGGGACCTACAATTTAACGAGGATTCCGTACTACTAACAAACATCCATTCCACTGCCAGGATTCTGAAACTGAAGACCTTTGGTACTGCTCGGCCTAGTACCAAAAGGACCAGAGCGCTAGCCAATTGGTCATCAGGCTCTTATCTCGAAATCTTCCAGTAGGCAGATGACCTTGGCCCATCATGGGGTTGTTGCGCCAATGAAGAAAAAGAAAATTAATTAATCTGCTATACGTGGAATGCAGATCAAATTATACAATATGTGTTATTTTTAAATGTGTAGGCACTTTAATGCATGCTTCTTCGATACTAGAAAAATATGTAACAGATTTTTTCCCAATATGTCTATATGGATGGGGAAAAAATTTGCTACATCGTAGCCACATTTTGCTATCGCAATTTGGAATAAACATCCTTAAAGATGACATTTAGGGAGTTCGCTAACCTACTCTCCGAGACCAACAGAAGGACATAATCATCCTACAAATTCACCAAGCTATCATAGAATAGACAAGGAAGCTTTCGGATCGACATCGTTTAGTGATTTCCCTGCCAAGTACCGGCTTGCAAATAGAACACTGTACATCCATCAGACCGCATTCGCCCTGATTACTTTATATAACAGAACTGAAATGTTTAAAATTAGTAGTTAAAGAGAAAAACTACGAAAATCATCTTTATGAACCTTACACCACTAACATAACACCTGTAACAACATTGCCTGATTTCAATGGTTTTAAATCCAAATAGCCACTCATCATAAGTGTGAAATGAATGAAAATATATTTTTCTTGAACTAAAAAAAAACCTTTCAATTCTGCTTTAAATAACTTTTTTTAATTGTTTACAATTTCAAATTCGATCATTTAATACCGTATACGAGGAAACATCCCATTATTTAATGTGATTTAAGTAAGCCAACTGTTTCAGCTCATTAAATGCAGTTAAAATGTTAGCAGTTGCAGTTAATCAACTTTATGAACCTTATCACTAACACAAACTGTAACAGATGTAAGATTTAAATGGTTTTAAATTTAAATGGTTTTTTTTCTTGAAATTCAAATAGCCACATTATTACAGATACGCATGCGCAATTTCCTATGAGCATGCGCGCTAGGGAGAAAAAAATACCGTATTATAATAATACGGTATGCAAAATCTCTCAATATTAATAAAAAGAAACATTCAATTCTGCTTTAAATATTTTTTTTAATTGTCTGCATTTTCAATTCGATCATTTAATAACGTATGCAATCATCCAATTATTTAATATGATTTAAGTAAGCCAATTGTAACAGATCATTAAACACAGTTAAAAGGATACGTAGTATGATACTGTAGATAATAGTTCTGGACAATACGCAGAACACTCCGTGAATAATAATAAAACAAGGTTGTCTTTCTGAACCGGAATCTAAACTCTAAAGCTAGATAAATGACCATTGGCATAATAATGTCTTCTTAATAAAATGGTCAAATGTAATGTAGGCACAAACAGGTTTCCATGAAATGAGGTTACCAATTTTCGTTATCTTGTTTTTTTTTCAAGTGTAATTCTTAACTTATCACAAGATCAGTGGAACATAAATAAAGGAATTTTTTTAATCAAAACATTGAAATAAAAGATTCATGGGAATTTTTTTTTATTGTAAAGAATGCGTTATCAGAAGTTTCTTACATAAATACTGAAACATTTTATTCTCAGTTTGTAAAAAAGAAACTATTTTAAGTCTGGGTAAAACGGTTCATTTTTAATCACCACGTTCCCAAATCTCGTATATACCGAAGAAAATTGCATGATACATGGTTTTTTTTTGTACAGAATGTATAATAGAAAAATTTGTATAGCTAAGTATAGCAAATTTATAATTAAAATACAAAAAAAAAAAAATGAGTTTGTTTGTAGTAACTTAAAATTCACCTTACCTAAAATTAAAAGTAAATAAAAATTCAGAAAATGAATATTTTACGTATACATTTTTTTTAAAATTTTGTTAGTTTATTTGCTATACTTAGTTAAAGGAAATGTTTATTAGAAAAGTCAAAAGAGAATTAGAAATGTTTAGATCTGGAGCGAAAAGTTTTAAGTAAATAAAAAGTTCTTGATAATATGTAGAAAATTAACTTTCTTAAAAACAAAACTTCGTTTTCCTCGAGACAGTTTGAATTTTCCAAAATAATACAGAATCATTTTCATTCTTTAAATAAGTAAAACAAAATCAGCTTATAAATTCTTTTTAACTCAAATATTGTTTTTCTGATGTTGCCAAAATGCATTTGAATAATTTATCATTAAAAAAAACATTTGGGGTAAAAAACTTTAAAAAAAAAATGTAATGCAAAACATGACGAAATATAATTTAAAATATTTATTAAAAAAAAAAGTATTTTATACATAATTTTCAAAAAATAAGAACATTTTTTGCAATTCCATAATTTCACTTCCTGTTTATTCAAATATTCATTAAGATCCAAACAACATCCTACAAGAACAAAAAAACAAAATTCTTGTTGGAACAAAAATAAATTACACAAAACAGAATACATTTTAAAGAATAACGGTAACGGAAGAATGACAATTCGGAAATCATTCCAACGAATCCCACATTAATTCACCAGCGCGCCATTTTAGTTGACTTTGAACGACACGCTACGACAAGGTGAAGAGAGACATTCGTGGAAAGAAAAATAAATAAATGGATCAGAACAGCTGTCCAAGTTTCAAAAAGAGATTGAAAAAGGATACGGATTAGAAATTGGGCTGATTTACATTCTTTTAGACACAAGTGACTGCACAAGCATGCTCTCTTATTCTAGTGAGGTTTTTATTTATTTATTTTTTTATTTTTTAAAGAATATTTACTTTTCGATTGAATTCGGAATTTTTGCTATTTATAGATACTTTCAGATTCTTTTTTATAAATATATAGATAATCTTAAATATAAACAATAGGTAATACAGGAAATAGAACTAGAATACATTCAATAGTAAATGTCAAAAATTCCAAAAACTACATAATAATAAAAGAGAACTTGAACTAATTTGCAATATATATAGTTTCTAATTTAAAGGTCCCATTTCCCATGACATGAAACTTTATTTTGGTAAACGTAAGTTTTGGAAATTGATGCAAAAATCAGATCAAATGGGTGAATGCTTATCTAATGTTTATCACTTAGAAAAGACAACTGGTTTGAATGTTAAAATGCATGAAATTTAAAAACCGCCAAATCTGTAGCTGCGCTTGGCGTTCAAAAGATAACTGCGTGCGCGTGCGAACAACAAGATTGCTCTTTATTGGCGTAACTGTAGCCAAGGTAGCGTTAATACGTAAGTACGGAATATTTAAATTACAGAATACGGGTATGAAATACATTACAAATATAATGGCAAGCCTGAAGAGAGTTCAAGTTCTGATACTCAGGCCGTTCACTGTAATCGCTGCTTACAGAAAAGAGTAGACTTTTTGAATAGCAAGCATAACAGTCTCATATCGACAGCAGATTGCCTGGTAAGAGTTTCTCAGGGATTTTCCTCACATGACAACCAAGTGCGAACAGTTACCCCTATAAGTCTTCTAGGAAGGCAATATTTTCCATCATCACCTATCACTTCAATGTACTTTTCATAATATACATAAATGGTACATGTGATATTCACCAATATATAACAACAACAAAAAGAAAAAAACATAAAATGAATCTATTATTCAAACTGTAAAATGTATATTTTTATAAAAAAAATTCACAGTTAAATTTTTTATGAATCAGGACATAAGATTTTAGCGCTTGAATTTTAAGAAAATTTTCATGAATTTCCATCTATTATTAACTTTTAATGCATAGTAAATATAATGCAAATAATTTTTCTGATAAATATGATGTATTTTAATGTCTTCAGGGACTCAAATTCAAATCTTCTAGTGTCACATTACCATTCATTAGCACAGTTTACATAGATAGTCTTCCTAACGGAATTGTTCAAATTCTATCCCAAAAACGTCACAAATACGGGTAATTACCCCTAAAAGTCCTCCCAGAAAACAATGTCCACTGTTCATCGCCTCTCAGTGAACTATTTGTATACATACATAAGTGAACCATGAGCCACAATATATAAATAAACACAAACACTAGAGGACCATCAGATATGTGTTAATTTAATTTTCGCAAAGTATATTTGATAAATATATTTGACCATATCACTTTAAATAGGTATCAAATCATTGCTAAAAAATTTCAAACAACGAATTACAATTATAAATCTATGTTGTCACAAATGGGTTGATTGTAGAAATTAAGGAAGAAAGTAGTTTATCAATAGTCCTGATTTAGAATGAAGACCTTGAAGACCAATACAAAAATACCATAAGTTTTATCATATTCTACTAATAGTTACATGAATTGCAATCATTTACTAAAAAATTTCAAACATTGAAATGCAATTATAAACCTATTCTGTCACAGTACTTTGACTATAGAAATTAAGGAAGAAAAATTTTATCAATAGTCCTTATTTAGAATGAAGACCTTGAATGCAATACAACCATTCACAACACCATACGTTTTGCCATATTCTACTAATAGGTTACATGAATTGCAATTACAAACCTACGCTATCACAAGTACGTTGACTCAAATTAAGGAAGAAAATACTAATGTGTCCAAAAAAAGTAAGACCAATTTTCAATTTAAAATTCCCGGAGCTTATGGAATTTCAATTTTTTTTTTTTTTTTAGGTTACTGGCCCTGTCCTTGACATCTGTGTGAAATTTGACGTCAACATATTCATTAGTGTTTGAGTTACGCTTGGCTATTGTGAGACGCTAAAACTGATTCCGGCGATTTTTGAAATGTCTTAATTAATTGAGCAAAAAACTTGCATTAAATTTTGTTTGCGGAAACGTATAGAGTGTTGCAGAAGGCATTCGGTGAGCATTCCTATATCGGAAAGAAATATTTAGAAGTGGTATAAACAGTTCAAAGAAGGCAGAGAACGCGTTGAAGACGAAGATATCTCTGGTTCGACCATCCACCTCAACCGACGAAACTCACGTCCAAAAAACTAAAGATTTGGTGCTTGCAAACCGTCGATTTACAATTAGAGACCTTGCTGATGATGTTGGAATTTCAAAAGGATCGGTCAATTCCATTTTGGGTCTCAAACGTGTCAAATCTCGATGGGTACCGAAAACACTGAATGCGCCAGCTCACACTGCATTGATTCTTCGTGACCTTTTCGCCGAAAATCAAACCCATATCGTTCCACAACCACCGTATTCACATCGTGTGACTTCTGGCTATCTCCTAAACTCAAAAGACCACTCCAGGGACACCGTTTTGAGTCGAATGAAGAGATTCAACGTGAATCAGCGCGCGCTTTGAAGGCCATCCCTGCAAATGACTTTTTAGCATGCATTGAGGATTGGAAAAAAAAGTTGGCATAAGTGCAATGTGTCCAAAGGGGATTACTTTGAAGGCGATGAAATAAATTTGAAAGAATAAATAAACAGTTTTTGATTTTTAAAAAATTGGTCTTACTTTTTGGGCACAGTAGTAGTTTATCAACAGTCCTGATTTAGAATGAAGACCTCGAATGCAATACAACCATCCACAACATCATATCTTTTGCCATATTCCACTAATAGGTCACATGAATTGTAATTATAAACCTACGCTATCACAAATACGTTGACTATTGATAAACTATTTTCTTCCTTAATTTCTATAGTCTTAATTCAGAATGAAGACCTTGAATGCAATACAATAAAACCACAAGTTTTGCCATATTCTGCTAATAGGTTGCATGAATTGCAAATGGATAAGTCAACTCACTAATAATAGTAATATAATAAAAATAAATAACCCTTTTCCTCTTCTATTTCCTTTTTATGTGGTCGTTTGGGAATTAACGTTTAATTTCAGCAGTATGAGCAGTTTCTTCCGTTTTAAAATAGTAATGCTTCAATATTTACCTACTAGCATATTTATTATTTCAAATATCTTAGTAATAATAAGATAACATTATTTCGAGGTAAAATGACTTAATTCAGATGTAACGAGTAGGTAGGAATGTGACAAAACGTTCACTGTAATTTTCCTTCCTCTTTAGCAAATAAGGGACATTAGCACATTCGAGTTTTGATTAATTTACGTAATAAGGTAGCCACAGTATGGAATCGATACGAAATGTAAACTTCTAGCACGGTTTCGCAAATGTCAATATAACAATGTCACGTAGCGATCGCATTTTAGCCCTCGGACATTATCCCCAATTAATTTTAAAAAACGAGCACACGATTTAAATTCGAATGGGTGTGGAAAAAAAATGCCAGGAAGTCAATGTGTCTTTGAACGATTAGGAAATGAACGGTTGAAAACTCGTTTATCGTTATCATCAGTTATATTTAGGAAAATAAAAAATTTCAATAAAATGATTTCAAAAATAAAAAATAAACCCTATCTCTTTCTACAAACAGTAAAATAACCTACTTTACAAAATTCGCAAACATAACTTTAAAAAAAAAAAGGGCCGCAATGCGTATAACCTAATCGTTTAAAGGCAACGTATGTTTTCTTGGTGATCATAACAATTTCATGCTTTAAAAATTGGTGAGCTTAAGCAAGTCAAAGTAAGTTACCTTATAGAACGGCTCTTAAAATTGTTTTATTTATTTCTATATATTTCAATTTCACGCGCGAAAATTAAAATAAGATATACGGGCATGCAAGAAATAAATTCTTTAAGTAATCGCTGTAAGTAATTCATTTGACGTTAAAATTCTATTAGGATAAATTAAAGCGAAAAATTCAAATACAGCATTTAATAAAGCCTGAAAATTTCTACAATAAATTATAAAATTGTTATATAACTAGATAACGAATGGGGCCTGATGGCCGAGTGACTAGAGCTCCATGCCACAGATTTCGGGGTCTAGTCCGGGCGATGCCATGGATGTTTGTAGTCAGTTTGATGTTTTGTCATGGGAATTCACTTTAAATCCTAGGCCCCGGTCTAATATGATTGTAGAGCGTAAGGCTGACAACTCTACCTCGTAAAAAGAAAATATCTCCTGTCTCGAAATCTGCCAGTAGGTAGACGTCCATGATCCACCGTGGGGCTGTTGTGCCAATGAAGATTGGTTTGGTTTGTCACTCTACATTCACTCTGTGTACAGAGACTAATTAGACCGGGACCTAAAGTTTAACGTGGATTCCGAACTACTCACAAACATCCATGCCACCGCCAGAATTCGAACATGAAGCCTATGGTACCAAAGGTCAGAGCGCTAGCCAATTGACCATCAGGCTGCACGCCAATGAAGAAGATATTGAATATGTTTATGTTTTTGTACTAGATGTACAATATTTTTAATATTTGAAAATTCTGCCTCTTTCTACATATAAATAATAAATTTTTTTTTTTGAGCACTACAATTTATTTAAATCACTAATATGTCATTACTAGCTTATAACTTTTTAATAAATCAGTGTAGAAAAAAATTAGACAATTTAATTATTTGCAGAATTATTCTGTTAAACCAAATGTTGGTAAGGTCCACCATTTTATGGTAAACACAAATTAACACATCACTCCATATTCTGTGGTGTTTTTCGTAGAGAAAGTACAGTAGCATAGTCTACTTTAAATCTGGATTAGAAAAAGGTTTACGATGTACGTAATACTAGATGAATTGCCCGAAATAGCCAAAATGGAAGTTAACAATGCTATTGAGCAGAAAACATCACAAAACATGTGACGTATTCAATTGTGTTTTACAAGAAACGGGATAACATTTCCAACATTTGCTTCGACGAAATAGTTTTGAAAAACGACCTACCTTTGTAATTCTAAGTTACGTAAAAGTTATACGAAAATAACATGGTAGTTGTTTAAACAGATCGACCAGTAATAAAAATGAAACCCTATATAAATATTGCACAAATAGATCATCTGAATAATATAATGGCAAAAACAGATGGGAAAAAAAATCTAACAATAAACTGATTCCATTGAAAATATATGTGACAGCTTTACTGTCATCACAGCTTACAATGTATGTCTAGTGATTTTTCAACAACAAAACCACATCTGGCTATATACATCTTTTAAAGTTTTCTGTCAAAATGAGTTTTTAATATCTTTTATTTTCTTTTTAAATAGCTTAAAAGCAATAAAAGAGTAAAAATAGTGACTGGTTAAATCGGCATTTCTGATTCTTCTTTTTTTTTTTTTTTTTTTTTCCATCTTTGCAGCTTTCTTAAAATTAAAAAATTCTGTTGTCCTTTTCAATTCCTTCTATTAGCTCACACTCTCCCTATATATATCTTGTTCAAATTTTCAATCGTTTATAAAATATTTGTTATTCATCCACTCAAGTTTAAAAAAATGTATTTGAACTTGTAGCGGATAACACTTGATGTTAATACAGTTTTTTCAAATATTGATTCATTAATTAAATTTAATTAATTAATTTTAGTTTTTTTTTAGATTTAAGTTGCATGTATTTACCAATAGAGGACGCCAGATAAACTTAAAAAATGAATGAAAATTATTTATAAAGGACTTTCTGCAATATAGTGAAAAAAAAAGTAGGAATTGACTTTAATTTTTTTATTTTATTTATTACTTGTTTAATCATTAAATGTCATAATAATATTTTATCCCCTTTATTTTATAATGACAATGCATGAATTACAACTCAGATTTAAAATATTCAAAATATAAGCTTGCTAAATATATTAATAGTTGAAAATCAATCAATATATTTATTGACATGTAACGATAAATATTAATTTCTTAGAGCAAAATAACAGAACATTTAAACGATATAGATCATCAATAAAATTAAGATGGAAGAAATATTTTTTATTTATTTATTTGGCCATCTCACACATGGTCATGTTTGGTTCTTATTTGGATGTGATAGTAGTAAAAATATCACATAATTACGCTAATTAAAAAATTTAAAATCTTGAATGATTTTGAATTTAAAATCTAGAATATCTTACTAAACAGAGTAGTTATGAAATCCATGATAACTTATGCGTTTTCATCCATAATCACTGCATTGCTTTCTATAAATTTATTTTATATTTCTTTACGGTGATATAGTAATAGATCCTTTTTTTTTTTTTTATAATCTCACAATTAGAAAACTACTAAATGATTGTGGGATGTTAACCTCCAAATTATTGTATCAATAGATACAAATATGTTCCATGCAATTAATAAATACAAATACATATTATTTAATAGCTAATTTATCAATAAAAGTTAACTATATTTCAACCGGAATGATATCAATTTAAACTATTTTTGGTTTGGTTTGTCACTCTACGGTCATTTTTTGCACACTTTTAGGATAATTAGACCGAGACCTACATTTTAGCGTGGATTCCGAGCCACTAAGAAACATCCATGCCACTGCCAGAATTCGAACCTAAGCCTTAACTATTTTTTGATTTTTCAATTGACTTGTCCCGAGTATAAATTTCATATCATGATGTATGTTTAACCTTTAATGTATTAAAATATTAATATTTAAATATGATAAAAGTAAATACAAATTCTACATTCCGTTAATTATACACATTAAAAAAATAAAATATACAGTCTTAAATTTACAATCTTGTTTTGAAATAAGCTAAGGTAATCATACGATATGGTGAACAGTAAAACTTGCCAATAGTACTATGAATTATTGCATGTTTATAAACTTAATATCAATCTTTACAACGAATTTTTGTAATGCATGCGTTCAATTGCACGAAATAAGTAATCACGAAAGCATAACAAGTAAAAAAAAAACATTTACCTTTCCAAATATGAGAGAAACTTTTATAACTAACTAAACGTAATTTTCGAGCAGAAATTTTTATTGAGTAAATTCAAGTGTAAAAGTTTTAAAAATTGACTGCATTCATTTCTATTTGTTTCCAAAAACTTTAAATTTACAAAAAGTAAAAATAAGAATTTCAATATAAAATAAAATTCTTCTTGCAAAACTTATTTAAATAAAATTTCTAGGTCAACTTCGAATCGGCGGATTTAACTTAAGGTTAAATCTGTTGAAAGAATCAATAAAATTCAAAATTTAGATTCCAGATCTAGAATAATGGCTCATAAAAGTCGATAGCCTTTGTAAATTTCAAAATGGCGGCGACGAAGAACACGTTTTGAGTATAAAAAGAATACAGAGCACAGTTTGAGAAACATAGAAAAGCAATATAAGATTCAAGTGCGACACGAATCATTTTTTTTCTGCTTTTTTCTCTTTTATTTCCAAAACATGATAAAGAAACGAGGTGAGTTCGTTCGTCTACCATGACGTGCCATCAACCAACCTTCAAAAACCATTATTCAGATGTTCAAAACTAAAATAAAAATGAAAACGATTGTCAAAGTTTGGAATGAGCTATTCATCATGTTAAAAAGACACATGTTCTACATAACTTAACTTGACTGGTTGACAATTTTACCTGGCAACACTTTGAATTAATGCTTGATTTGCCAATATAATATTATCTCAGCAATTTGCTGAACAGACAATTCAGCAAAAAGTGGTTAATTGTAATTTAACTGCTGTTCAGCCTTTTGGTAAACTGCAATTTAACTGCTGTTCAGCCTTTTTGGTAAACTGCAATTTAACTACTGTTCAGTCTTTTTGATAAACTGCAATTTAACTACTGTTCAGTCTTTTTGATAAACTGCAATTTAACCGGCATCAGTCTTTCGGTAAACTACAAATTAACTACTGTCAGCCTTTTTGAAAATCTGCAAATTAACTGTTGTCAGCCTGTTTGGTTAAATGACAATTAACTGCTGTCAGCCTGTTTGGTTAACTGACAATTAACTGGTGTCAGCCGTTTTGATAAACTGCAATTTAACCGGTGTTAGCCTTTTTGATAAACTGCAATTTAACTGGTGTTAGCCTTTTTGATAAACTGCAATTTAACTGGTGTTAGCCTTTTGATAAACTGCAATTTAACTGGTGTTAGCCTTTTTGATAAACTGCAATTTAACTGGTGTTAGCCTTTTTGATAAATTGTATTTTAACTGGTGTTAGCCTTTTTGATAAACTGCAAATTAATTGGTGTTAGCCTTTTTGTTACACTGCAAATTAACTGGTGTCAGTCTGTTTAGTTAACTGTAATTTAACTGGTGTCAGTCTGTTTAGTTAACTGTAATTTAACTGGTGTCAGTCTGTTTATGTAACTGCAATTTAACTGGTGTCAGTCTGTTTATGTAACTGCAATTTAACTGGTGTCAGTCTGTTTGGTAAACTGAAATTGGTAAAACCACGAAAGAAACTAGAAAAGCATTTGAATTTAAATATAAAGAACGTTTCCTTTAAAAGTAATATTGTTACATCTACAAAAATTGCAAACATAGAGTGCAATTACAGAAACCTGGAAACTTTATGAAACTCTTGCTGAAATTTACATAAGTAACGAATTTATTACAGAAAGAAAATGATAAAATTACTTACTTTAAATTTAGTTTCACAATTGATGCATTTAGATATTATCACTTTCAGCTTATTAATATATAATGATTAATCTATAGATGCAATTATATAAATAATTTAATTTTTAGAAAAAGTCGTTTAATTCAAATTTAAATCCGTCTTAAAGTTCTGATTGAAAATATATTAGAATTCATACGATAATGCTTTGAGCAGAATCAAATTGTAGAATTACAATTATTTTAGAAAAGAAAAACTTATATGTTAAATTTTTGTATTACAAAAGAATAATTTCGCAATCATGGGGATTTCAAAAATTTTTTATACGGGTTGCTAATACCGCAGAAATTTTAATTGTATGAAACAACTTTTACTAAAATTGCAACATTCAAACCGGAAAAGTTGCCCCCTACAGTGAACTTTTCAAGGATAACAAGTTTATTTTAATCAAATGCATCTAATCAACAGGTGAATAATAGAGTTTCACAGTCTTAAAGTTAGAAAAGAATTCTTCCATCATCTTAGATTTCCAATTGAATAACACATATCTCATTATTAAAATAAAAATTCGTGAAAAAGAAAGCACAACTAAATAGAAAGATGCATTCAATATAAAATTTACTTCGATAATAAACATTTAAAACTTGAATGAAATCAACTGAGAAATATATATATATATCAATTTCAGAAGATTAAAAAAAAAATTCATTAATTTAGCTTTTGAGTGTTTTTATTATTTATAAATATCAAAAGAAACAAAGATTTTCGGAATTGAAATTGCTGAAAAAAAAAAATCATCACAAATTTTAATACCCCGGAACAACTGTTGCTCTAATGCAGCTGTCTCTGTACTGCCAGCTGCAGCTGCATCAGAACAGCAGTTGTTCTGGGGTATTAAAATTCATTTGATGTCAAAATATGTTCATAAAGAAGAAAACATTTTTTAAATTAATATTTCTTTTCACTTTATTTCTCTTCATTTCGATACCAAGTGAAAAATTCAAGCAAAATGATAATTTAAAAAATTCGAAAATACTACTTTAAGGTAACAATTGTTTAGAAACTGTCCAAAAAAGATTTTTAAAAAAATTCATTCGCTTACACGCATAAGAAACTATTCTTTTCAAGTTGAATTTAATATTACTCCATAGAATTATTTTTTTTATTTTCATGAACTGTGAAGCTGCAAAAGTAAGAGAGAAATTAACATATAAGACCACCAAAAGTATATAAAAGCAGCGAAAAAACTAATATTTTGACTAAAAATTATAGTAATTCAACAAATTGGAAGAATTGAAAACTGAAATAAAATTGCAATTAAATATAAAATAAAAAGAATGTTTAGGATTTAGGATGTTAGGATTTTATCAGAAAGAACCCCCAATAAATGCCCATAAATAGCCATTTCGTAACTGAAATTTCATATTTTGTTTGGCATTTATACTCCAAATACCATTCATTTTTATGGAACATTTGTCAAAAATACGTAAAAATTGGTCAAATACTTACGGCTCATAATCCAAAAGCCTAAAATTAAGAAAATTTATTTTCAATTATGACTTTGTCTCAATATATAGAAATAAAAATTCATACTTCTGGAATTATATCTTCAAAGAATGCAAAAACTTTTATGGCGACAGTGATATGAATGCTTCTATTACCAAACTCCGCTTTCTGAATTTTATTAAATATTAATGTTCAAAGGACTTGATTGAATACATTCAAAACAAATTTCTCTAATAATAAGTATCAACACCACTAAATAAGATTTTATAATAAATAACAATATAATAATTAAGATTGAATAATAAATAACTTATTTCAAAAGCCAATGCTATTAACTCCATGTAATTTTTTTTTCCCCCGTCCAAAGATACATGCAATACTGATGAAAACAAAAAAAGTTATAAGATACATGCAATAATTAATAAGATACATCCAATACTGATTAAAAATTGTCTTCGGACAGTGAGGGAATGAGGATCCTCACTTACAAAAAGCAGAACAGACTCGTAGTCATATGGTTGCAGATCGAATGGCAGAACAAATTTTGTATTTTTAAATATTTTTTTTACTTATTAAAAGCTTTACCCTTTCCAAAATTGACTACATCTGTAGCTTACTATAAGCGAAATTTGTATGTTTATAATTTCTGATGGCATGATTTTAATACAAATATAAGCCACATGTTCATTTGCCAGAAACTGAAGGATCTCGCGGATCTCAGGAAATTTCATCATGTCTAATAAGGGTTTTGATTTGTCGCTCTACGGAGATTTTTTCACATTTTGGGCTAACTAGACCAGGACCTACAGTTTAGCGTGGATTCCGAACCACCACTGCTACACCATACCACTGTGCCTAGAGATGAGTTACCCCTTTACAGTTTGGGACTGATGTGGGTTTGAAGAAGTCTGATTGGGCTCCGTGACGCTCTACGGTCATATGAGACCAAGACCTACGGCTTAAAGTGGATTCCGAACCACTACAAACATCCATGGCACCTCCAGAATTTGAACCTGAAGCCTGGGTACCAATGACCAGAGCACAAGCCAATTGACCATCAGGCAGCCAGGTCTAATAAAGTACATAAGGATTTGTGCTAAAAGTTGGAAAATATAATAATAACTTACTCAAATTCATGTACCAGACAAAATAAGTAATATTAAAACTGTCTTAATTTATTCAAGTTGCTTCACAGTACAGAAACACGAGCCGAGTAGATTTAAATGAAATTTAACAACAGGTAGAACTGCGACAAGAGGAAAAATTTGATGATCTTGTTGAAATTCATTCCGGTTATTAAACAGGATTATAAAAATTTAAGGATAAATCGACTAATTCAAATACATTAACGAAGAAGACATCATTTATATTGCTGATGAATCAATTTAAACATAGTTATAGTATTCGTAATATATATAAATTTTAGAAAAATATAATTTTTAGAGCAATTTTAGAATTTTAGATTTAGAATTTGTATATATAAATTTTAGAATATAACCAGAACAGTTACCTTACATTTTTTTTTCTAAAATCTAATAAAAAAAGTATATAATGAAGTTTTCTGTAAAAACAATTTAAAGACTGAATTTGAATTAATTTGATTTACTCCCTTAATGAAGCAAAAATTGTTAATAATAACGATTATTCCAAGGATATTCTATCTTATTTATACCTTCTATATTTGTCGTTAAATAAAAGATACATCTGCAGTAATACAGTCTACATCGTTTATTTGAATTTATAATTTAAAAGGATTTTTAAAAAACAATGTACATTATTTTATCATTTTTCTCAACTTTTTGTTTTATGTTAATCGATTTGGCAAATGAGACATTCATATAAAGGGGAAAAAGTAAATTAATAAATAAAACGAACATTTAATCAACTGTAAAATATAGAACTAACATGGTATAAGGTTGGTTAGTTTCCAATTTTTGAATTTTTTTCAATTTTTAGTAATTTTCAATTATTTTTTTTAGAAAAAATTTATTAAATAAAGCATCGGTTAAAAATTAAACTGTTGAAAAAGAAGATTAACAAAATGGAAAACTGTTCCAATTTCAGTCAAGGCAATGACCTCATGCTTAAATCGTATGCTGTAAAAACAAATGATGCTTGCAAAAAGTTGCTTAGCAAAAGTTCGAAATTAATTATAAAAAAATAAGTAAAAAGTCTAAAACCTCTTTACGTAAAAAGATCTTACATCATATTCCATCATCAAATTCCAAGATGCTGAAAATACTAGCAAAAGTTCGAACAAACAGGTATGTCCACATTAAATACTTAAAGGGACAAAATATTACTAGATTAAGAATCTAAAATAAGATTTTGTCAATCTATATTCTACTAAGCATGATTTATCAAATCAATAAGTGAAGAATGCAAGACAACAGACATTCCCCATTTTTCAATATAATACCATCTTCACGTTGTAGTAGAAAAAGGAATTGCACCTTGAGAAAGAAATGGGAAGCGTAGACTCCCAGCCGGTTTTTAATCTCGCATTTCTCCGGTAATAAATGTCACCGCCGAAAGCTCTTGCGTAATGAAAAGTGGGCATGTCAGTCACGTGACAAAGAACTACCAGACAAAAGGCCGGAATGAAATTACGAAATTAATTACGAGCAAACGATAATTAGAAATGCCATTCGGAATTCTCATAAAACGGACTTTAATATTTATTAAATATAATAGGTAATCCTGCAGTTAAGACGATTCGAACAAGATCAATAAATATTATTAAAAAAATTTCTACTATGTGAAAAAATTAAGCAAAAAACTCGATAAAAAAAAAATTCTTTTTTTTTTTTTCAAATATGAAAGTAGCAGTTTATAGGAAGCTGAACTATCTCATTAATATTCAAAATAAATGAGTAGTACAAGAAAGAAATAAACAACGTAGATAAAAAAAAAATTAATTGATTAAACTATTTTCTACAAAAAAACAATTTAGCTTTTCGAAAATATTGTTCAAGACATTCGTATGAGTACAACCATCTTTTCTACAACTGTCCAAAACCAGTAAAATGTTATAGAAATATACATGTAAAAATTTCCTTTCCAAATTATGTATATTTAATCCCTTGGGTACATTTGATGACTGAATTTCGTCATGCACTTGTTTTGCTTAAGTTACGGTTGACGAGTCTAATTCGGCATTCAAACTAGGACAAAATTAAAGACATGCATTCTTGTTCATGGCAAGAGTGATTTGTAACAATTGTATGAGGATGTCTCTTCCAGTGCTTCAGTGAACCTTTTTTGTAATAGACTAACCCTAAATGACAGAAATACTTAATATATTTTACGGAAGTGAAAATGAAAGAGGAGAAATATAATAATGATGACTATAATGAAAATTTAGAACACAATAACGAGCTAGAAAGTGATGATAATGAAATGTTACCAAGATTTCAATGACACCCCAGACGCTTAGCGAGCAATTATAGTGAAGAATTGCCAGGGGAATGGATTTGGAAGAAAAAAAGAATCACGCTGATGTAAAACGATTTTTTGGAATATCCGGGATCAATTCTATGTGTCTGCGTAGACTATGTGATAATCTTAAAGCATCAGATGTTTTGAATGAAGTCCTGAATGAAGACTTTTGGGATATTATAGTAGAAGAGACAACTACACAGGCCAGACAAATATTTGAGAAAATCTTTTTGTAAAAAAAGAAGAAACTAAAAGTTAGTGCATGTGATCTCTTATGAAAGAAAAGTATATATTGCATTATGCATCTTGATGTCTCAAATAAAGAAACCAAAGCTACGTATGTATTGGTCAAAGACATTATATTAATTATGAATTTAGATTTGATTTACAATTCTAATATATATATCATATCGCTCAAATAAATGCATTATCACACAAAATCTATTACAATTATATACTATTCCGCACATCATTATTATATTAAATTCCTTTTAAACGCAAGAATTTTATCAAATAAATTTGTACCAAAGGAATTATGTATTTAAACTATTTCAAGTGGGAAAAGGAATAATTATTTTCAGGCACTCAAACATATTTGCAATGCTATAGAAATGTGCAATTTATGATATAAAGATGCAATTCATGGTTTGTGTACTAATTGTATATGTGATACATAATTTACAAGTGATTATGTAATTTTGTATATTTTTAATCAGTTTAAGAAAATATTAAGCTGAAACCAACAAATGAACCATGAACAAAAAAAATACTATCCAGCTTATGGCATGGATATCGGTTCATAATTAGAACGATTCTCCAACATATGGGGAGATTTGGCTTCGTTTGTCGCTCTACGATCATTTTGTGCACACTTTTGGCTAATTAGACCGGGCCCTACAGTTTAAAGTGGATTCCGGACCACTAACAAACATCCATACCACTATCAGAATTCGAATCTGTAGCATGTAGTACCAATGGCCAGAACGTTAACCAATTGGCCATCAGGCCGCAACTTCTGGGGAGGATATTCGCATAAAATTAGAACAATTTCCAACACAAGGATATTAGAACAAAATTTAATGTATCGGACTACTTAAGATACTTTATACTAATTTGAAAATATACAAAAATGTACCTTGATAAATTAAAAGACTCAGAAAAAAAACTTTTAGAGTGGAAATATTTTATTAACAACATGAACATAGTGGTATATTTAAAATTACAAAATATCTTATAACTTATTTTCCACTTTGAAAGGTGGCCTAATAGCCAATTGGCTAGCGCTCTGGCTGTTGGTTTGAATCTTCTTAAGGCTTGTACTGTATCAATAAAAAAAAAAGATCATTCAAAGACCAGAAATAACTTTTAGATATCAAATTCTTTTTAAAAAAAAACACAGAATATCTTTTATCATTAAAAAGTTCGAACACTAAACAGCTCGAAACACGAACCTTATTATTCACTATAATTTAATCATTTTTTTAAAAAAACAAATAAATCCTTGAATTATGAAAAACAAAACGCAGCCTACTTCTAAATGCCCAACCTTTCTTCAATAAAAGTGTTGCACCATAAGAAATCGAATCTCGCTCAATGAGTTGGATGGAGTAAAGGCGTTGATCTACTTTTCAAATTGGTACAGAATGGAACCTTTATCTTTTTATTATTATATTTTTTTTCTCTTGCCTAATTATGTTCTCTGTTCACTCTTACTTTTCCCTCTCGTAAGCAACTTCAGAAGCAAGTCATTCAACTCTCAAACAATGTTTTGCTTTTTGAGTTGCTCCACTGGTTATGTGGTCCTTTGGGCGTAATTATCCGAGCAAACGAAATGGCCAATACGGGAAGAATTCTTGAGAAAAAAAAGAAAAAGAAAGATATATCCTTCATCAAATACTGGGAAAGCAGTAATTTTCAATCTACATTTAAATGAAGGTAGAAGCTAAAAATAATGAATTTCCAGGAAAATTCCTTGTTTATCTGCAAATGATTGAAATAATTTTTATAACTTCTTCTAACTGATTTCTTCATTCAAGCCAAAACAACATTTTTTTTTGCACAGGTTTGTAAGATTGTTCGAAAGTTATATAAATGCCATCAATTATTTAAGCAATAAAATTCTTAA
Organism: Caerostris darwini; assembly: GCA_021605075.1. Taxonomy (NCBI): domain Eukaryota; kingdom Metazoa; phylum Arthropoda; class Arachnida; order Araneae; family Araneidae; genus Caerostris; species Caerostris darwini. The sequence continues at coordinate 534,878 of BPLQ01002838.1, read as the reverse complement.
TATAACACACAAATTACATAGAAAAAAAATGATTGTAGTAATTAGTTATTGATGTAGTTTTATAATAAGCATTTGAATTACATAGAATATATCTATTATCATAATTTTATTTAATAAAACGTTATTAATATCAAACCCATAAAAATTTACAAGCTTAAATCATTCTCCTGATCTTTTTCAAAAATAAGTTTGTAAAATTACATAAAATACCTTTCTGTGAACTAATATTTGACCTTGCACAGAATTGTCGCAAGAAATAAACTTTAAAAAAAAAAAAACATTATTAAACATTAAGTTTCTAAAAGAAAATTTTTATTTTTTATTTTTAAATACCATTATTTTTCTACTCCTAACAAGGTAACAATTCAAAACAAGTATACCGAAATTGTTAACTTTTGGAAACTATACAACAATCTATGTTGTTGTTGTTCTAATGCAGCTGACAATATAGAGATAGTTTTTATGCCATAAGCAAGGGCTACACCAATGTTACTCATTTAGCACTACCCAGGGGGCACATGCAACTTGAAGATATTCTACGGATATGTATTTAAAATTTCTGTAATCATTTGAATGCAAATCCCAAGAAATAATATACAAGTATAAAGAATTGCAGAAAGAAAGAGAAGAAACAAAAGCAAATCTAAATTGAAAAAATTATTTAAAAAAAAAAAATAAGATCGTGATAACTAAAAGCCAATTCATATGTCGAATGCCTAAAAAGAGTAAAAGAAAAATAATAAAATTAGCTAATCATGATCACTCAGGGATTTGCAATTCTTTATAATATTTAATACTTATAAGATTTAATACTGAAATTCTTCATAACAATAATTTTTACTATACCCTATTAAAATGCCAAATATGGAATAATATTTTCATAAACAAAAACGGTCTCTTTACAATCAATTTTTATAGCCATACCATAATCATTATCTCTTTCCATCTAAATTGATTCTTTTTTAAGATGTTACCCAAAATGGTAGAGAAACTTTTAAACATATAAGCTCCTAATATTTTTGCTTTGAATCTGCCGTGATATGCAAAGGATTTTTGTTATACATGTATACATCATTTTTAAGCATATACATTTTACTTAATTCAGTAGTCGTAGAATTATGTAATGAAAATCATAAAAAAAAAAACATTTTTGAAAAACTACGTCGTAGAAATTGTTGGACTGGATATTTAGTCTAGATTCAACACAATGTTCCAAGATAAGCACAACGGAGAATTCGTGAGTTGGACAATACAGAAACGGTGACCGTTGTTGCTGATGTGATTTCGATAATCATCGTCCCTCCGACACAAAAGATATCGCAATCTTATTCACATACTATTTGAGAATTCTTGCCTTCATGAAAAAATAAATAAATAAAAAGTGTGCCTCAGTTCAAATAAATTACGTAAGAAAGATGAATTTGTAAAGTTTTCTACTAGTTTGACTTTATGTGTCATGATACCAATAACAATTGCAATTTGATTACAATAGGCGCTTTTTTAAATAGGTATAATTATTTTCTTAATATTAGCAGTATATTAGTAAAATTATTCTTAATAATAATCAGTAATTACTGAAATTTATAGAACTCATAAAATAAAGTAATTAAATTATAGACAGAAACTATGTTATTTGGGGGAGGGGGGAACTACAGCAATCAAAATGTATAAATATTTTTCATATTTAAAAATAATTTTCTGCATAAAAAATAATAATAATTTTCTGCATATACATAAAAAATAATTTACTTTTATCTTTTAGAATATATCATGTTTTAAGAAGAAATATATTTGTACAAAAATTTTTTATATGGAATGAAAAAATTCAATTTATTCATGGAAAAAAATAATTAAACGAAAATTGAACACGCCTCGAAAGAAATAGTTTTTATAAATGACAAGACATGAAGATTATAAGAAATTATACAAAAAAAAAATCATTTAATAAAATTCAAATTTGATGTCACTAAGTTACGATATTCGATCCTTTAAAATTTGAAATTTTCGATTTTGCTAAGCAGTCATATACGCACATTACTAAATTAAAGGGAAAACATTCATTCAATGTTTGACTGAGTAACAAAATAACACTTTACTAAATACAAACAAAACAATTAAACAATAGAAACCAAATTTTACATACATAATTACAAAAATATGTTTTTATCAAATAACTTTGAATTAAATCGCTTTTTAAAAAAATAGAAACAACATAATCGTTGTTAAAAAAGCCATTAACATGTATTTTAATAATTTCATTAAACTGATGCACCAGTTTAAGTAAGCATTTTTAAAAATTACCATGTATAAAATTTTAATTAATTCTGTGTAATCACAAATTAAAGGTGCATAAAATTTTAATAATAAATGCATACTTATAGTATATATAGCCCAAAAAAGAAGTCAGCACGTCTCCACAAAGATACAAGAACCAATTCTGAAATTTGCAAACATTACTGACCCAATGGCGGTAAGGACTTAAAAAGAAAGTTGTTTTTTTCGAGTACGTCTTAAAATTGCCGATCGAGACGAAAAACTAGATGAAAAATACGCACCGATGCATAATTCCATGAACTGTTCAGGAGAGATTAATCCTGATTTAGATTCCAACAGTGGGTTACCGTCATTTTCCGCTAGAGATCGCAGAGATAAGGACACAGAAATCGTTTCAAAACTCACGCCACATGAAAGTCTACCCCCAATCCCAGAAATAGAGCATCGATAACAATTCCTTTCCTTGGAAAATGGGTGTGGTCTGGAAACGAACAACTTGGATATTTCGGTTTTGCATCGTCCACGAGCTATGCAGATCAGGCCACAACAGTGATAGAAAATTTAAAAAATATTATAACGGAATATCTCAAAAAATAACCTATAAATATATATTCAATTCAAAATATGTGACACACCACAAAATTATGCAAACCAAAAGAAGAAAAAAAGTTGCATTTACTAACTTGCAACACAGTTACAATAATAAATTCTGATTGCTCGACGTAAATCGAAGCAATACTGAATTTTATATCATGTATTGGCAAACAATTCGTATCATTAATAACAATTCTGATATGCTGCATTGTTCCTGCAAATTAATACAAGGCATCTCAACTACAGAAGTTAGGTAATGTGTGGCTTAGTGGTCTCACACGTCGCTCAAGTAAAATTTTTGAATTAGTGCAAGATTCTTGAGTCTCAATAGCGAAATAACTACAAAAGTTAAAAACATCTTTGATGCTACTCCTTGGTTGTTCGTAGAACATCCAAGCAACATTTAATTTTATACCATGTAAGCATTTGGAGAGTTTACGAATAGCAGTTCCTACAAATTAATACAAGACATCTCAACTACAAAAGTTAGGGGATGCATGGCTTAGTGGTCTTATACATCGCTCAAGCAAAATTCTTGAGTTCGATTCAATACCGAAATAGCTAAAAAAATTGATAAATCTTGCTGCGATTCCTTGGTTGCTTTTAGAACCTCTAAGCAATATTTAATTTTATGCCATGTGAGCGTTTGGAGAGTTACGAATTAATAGCAGTTCTGATGCTGCTTTAGTTCCTGGAAATTAATAAAAGGGATCTCAACTACAAATAATTTAGATAAATTTTGCTCGGTTGGTTGCTCTTAGAACCTCCAAGCAATACTAAATTTTATACCATATACTGGCAAGTATTTGGGGAAATAAGAATCAACAGCAATTGTAATATACTGCTCCAGTTCCCCCAAATTAATACAAGGCATCTTCTCATCTACAAAAGTTAATAAATTTTGAATAGGTTACTTGGTTACTCCTAGAACCTCCAAGCAATATTTAATTTTAATATTGTAAGCGTTAGGAGACTTACGAATCAACAGCAATTATGATATGCTGCTTCAGTTAATAGAAATTAGTAGAAAAAGTCGAATGCAATTTTTTAGATAATTCTACGAGAAAAAAAAATTCAATGAAGTTAAATCTGAAGAAAATATTGATAAACTCTCGTCGTAGAATTGAAAGCCACATGAAATACTGTAGCCATCTCAATTCGGTTCGATGCCCAGACAGATTAGAGCTATCACTGCTGCCAGAGGCCTCCTCTGGGTATAGATTTCTGCATGCTCTGTCTCTCTTTCTTTCTTTCTCTGTTACATCATGTTTTTCTTACGTCATATTGTGCAATAAATATGAATCTGCAACTTACTTTCCTTCTTGAAGTAGAAATTTTGAAAGACAGCAACGCAAGTAACAGAAGGATTTTTTAAAACATACTAACAAATACACGTGTACATATTTTCAAAGAATAATAGTCCTCATGTCATTATGATAATTGTTCTTCATGCAATAAAATAAATGTTCTCTTGTAAAAAAACAAAAAGTACACTTGAGTTAAAAACTAAATTTCGAATGAGAGATTCATTTGGATACATTACATAGTATTCTAATCATTTGTATTCAAGTTCAATTATTTCCACAAATATTAGTATCAATAACCGTTAGAAATATTCTTGATTATAACAACTGTTTATAGATAAGGGATAGATAATTAGAATTATGTACAAAGAAAATAAGTATAAATGACGAAGCACATACGACAATAACAATATAAGTACCAGCATACATGGCAGAAGTTCTTACTGAATACTAACAACGTTTGCATTCTGTTATTAACATCGTGATAAACTGAAACAAGTTTTAGATAAAAAAAAAAATGCCATTTGAGTTAAAAATGTTTTAATGCTGAGTTGTCAGATTTTGTAACAGATTTGGTGTTACGCAGAAACGGGGAGCTGTTACACATACACAAGAGAGAAGGTAAGAAATAATGCCTTTCAGAGATTGTGTCATATTAGAGAAACCGGGGAAAATTCTAATTAAAATAATAGTCACGAGACACTAAAGTGATTGCAAAACTTCCATTATTGGGAATCGAATATGGCTCACACTGTGGGACCAAAAGTTAGGACGAGATTGATTATAATTTAAAATTTATAAAATCGAATTTAATTTAATGATTAGTATATAGTATTTAATGATAGTATTTTAATATATATATATTTCAGCACAGAAATAATAAAACACTATAAACATGAGACAGAACAAGAACTTTAAAAAGGAAAATGTTTCGACTACATTAAAGCTATTGCTCTTCATTTTAACCTTAAATTTGTAGGTTAAACAAAGCAATTACAAGTATTTTAAGATTTTTGGAGGATATATATATATATATATACACATATATTTAATCTTTACTGGAAAGCATGATTAAATCGGATGGTAGTATTTCCAATAAATCTTTGAACATTATCGATTAAAGATTTTGAAAAAGTAGTATATTTTGTTAAATGTAATATACGTCCAGAATACGTAATTATATATTTTTTTTATCTATAATAATTATTTTATGATGCACAGATCACGTCCAGATTAATTGGTTGTAAATATTCTTATAATCACTGCACATATTTCAGATACGATTTTTCCGCCCCCCAATTTCAAACAGCAATATGTAGCGTTATACATAATAGGTTGAAAATTTCAAAATCAAATCACTATTCTATCTTCTTCAATTTAATTCTATGTTACTAAAATTTCGTAAGATATCACGACTTAGTTAGAAAAGATGAGTTAAAAAGAAACATTACAAAAATCTAGTTCTGTTAATAATTTCTGGATGAAGGAGGTTAAGATGATGGTGTTATTTACGAAAAAAAGAAAAAGAAATGGAAGAAAATATTTTGAAAACTAAGATTTATTTGCTGTTACGTTATTTTCTCATATACATAGCAGATTCAGGGTTTGCCAGAATGCACCACAAGAGATTTGATATACTGTATACACATTCTGCACTAAAATTTGAAGCAAAATTGCCCAACAGATATATCTCACAATCTACAACTTTATCTCGTCTCATCGAGCGCATTAGAAGAAATTTTTGGCTTACGCGCACATCACCAGTATAGACCTTTGAAATTCAAAACTTATTTATTGCAATTTTTCCAATACCAGGCATTTTGATTTGAGGTCCTTTACTACTACAACTGCAGTTAATTTGCAGATTTTACTTAATGACTTAATGGTCAATGACCTGACATTTATTTATTAATTAATTTACAGATTTAGCATTACTCAGAATGTACCAGAAGATCTGTTACACTGCAAAAACCCCTCCCCCTCAAGAGTGGCATCTAGGAGTTTGCACGCTTATCCCCACCTCCTCAAACAACAAAACAGGAGTTTCTGGCATACAGGTTTACAGTGCCCACCCTGAAATACATACGGAAACTTTCCATTCTGTATTACTTGTCGATTCCTAAGTTCAGAAGCCAAATGTGCAAACTCCCACGACATTCAGGCCATGTTAAGGACAAATTTAACGGAAACATATTTGCTTAAAAATATATTATTATTATTATTATTATTCCATGGAATGTACTAAATAAAACGACAATTTATCAAAAAGGAAATAAAAAAGACGTGAAAGTGCCTTTGTACCTTTTTTAAACGTAAAAGTATGAATTATTTATCATGTTTAATATAAAAGCAGACGGATTTAAAAGGAGCAAAAAATGAGAGCCAAGCAACTTCATTTCTCTCCGCGTAACTTATTGCGTAACCAAGGATACAGTATTTCCTTCAGTTAATTGTTTAGTTTGTTTAATGTACTTAAACACTCCTCTCTTCTCAGTATCCTTTCCGAAGTAATATTCTAGAGTTCTTAAACTAAAATTAACTGTTTTAAGTACAATTAAGTCGAACTGCGCTTTGGTACCGCTTTTTCATTGGGAATTCTATCACAACTAAATGTAAAGTTTTGAAATTCGTAACAGAAGAACATGTTAACTGTCAACCGTATAATAGAAATGATTAAATAGTTGAGAAAGCGCCAGGCTCCATTAAAATGGCATTCCACTTGGAATGAAGTGCATATACATTCTAAATCTAAGTAATGCGGAGTTACTTTATTGATGAAGTGAATTTTCACTTTATAAAAACAAATTGATAAACATCTTATAATTTATTATTTTTATCTTTTTTTTTTCATGTCTATAATGGGATTCGTTTTTATTTTAAAGAATGTTTAATTTATTAAAGCTAGCGAAATAAATGTAATACACTTCACTTCAATTCAATTTTACTAGTCAACTTTATTCTAATGAAAATAACACGAATTATTGTATAAAAAAAAAAAAAGAAAGAAGAATGAAAAATGAATGAATTCCGATATGAAAATAAAGAATGTTCTGAAACTATTAGACACATCGCAAAAAAAGAAGAAAACTACAAGAGATAAAAATGTAACTTCAAAGATCGATAATTTCGAAGCGAGATCTTTTAGTGGCTCGTAGTTCATCCAAAGTGATATTCGATTTTATGCTATAAAAACGTGGTAAACAGAATTTTAAATATGATTTTCCAGTTCCTATAAATTAGTACAAGATGTACTATAGGCACAATCTTTTACATATTTCTACTGATCAGGAAAGTACCCACTTAGAATTCCAGAACTCTCCAGAACTCAATCTCTTCCAGTTTGTTTTTTACATTATTTTATTGTGCCACATAACTATTGACCGCTCTGTATAACATGTTCATACAAATGAATAATTCTCAATATGTAAGGGAATCCTTTGCATTACATTGCCCAGAGATCTCGGTACAATGAATGAGAAGCCATGCTTCAAAACATCCTGTACTTGTTTGTGAAGTATAGGATGTTTTGCAGTTCTGCTTGACCACTCACTGGAGGTACCGGATGTTGTTAAATTAGACATTTGACTTTTAAATATTTCTCCTTTTCTTAGGAATATTTTATCAGATAAGATATATTTAGTGATGTCTCACATTATGGGAGTTTTTCCTTTTAAAGTACAATTTATATATATATATATATAATTAAATTATTTGACAACTTTTAAATAAAATTAAGCTTTTTTTTAAAGCATTTGAAATGAAATGATTTACATAATTTGCAACTTATTGAAATTAATCTGTTTAAATTTATTTCAGAAATAAATAAAATAAAATAACAAAATGGATCATTGTAACAAAATAAAATAAATATATTTTTTTGCCCTGAACATACTTCTATACATGTAAACAATTATTTTTGATTTTAAAATGAAATTTAATTAAGAGGTTTGGTAAAATCAGATTCATTACAAAAAACATTTCAATATATTACAATATTAAGAGTAATTTTATTAATCTACTAGCTTATATTGTTTAGCATAAATAATAACACATAATTTAATCCAGTAAATTTTGTTGAGTAAGAAGTATAAATTAAGACAAACAAAAAAAAAAAAAAAAAAAATGTAAAAAAAAAAAAAAAAAGACTAATAGAATCATCTGTTTTCTAGCTAATTTATTATTAAAAAAATTCATTTTTTTTTCATTATAAAAATGAATTGAAATATAAGAAAACTTTTCTGCATTAGAATTTTAAGTTACATATAATGCAACTTTATAGAAAAATCTTTCATTTTATAAATGTATAGATAGAAAATACTATTGAAATTGTATTTATAAAATATATTGAATCAGTATATATTTTAAAAACAAAATAAATTTTATTCTTTACAGTCTAAAAATCAATCTGAAAGAGTTCAATGCATTAATTCAAAAGAAAATTCAGTTAGAGAAAATACTAAATACAGTACTGCCTTGTACTAAATAAAAATAAATTTTTAAGTAAATATATAAAAATAGATTAAAATAAAAAAAGAAATGAATTAAGGTATAGAATAATAATGAATTTCAATAATTTTAAAGACATTCAAAGAATTAATTGAAGTATCTAGAAAAAAGAAATATTTTTTTAAAAATTAAAAAAATGTTACTTATGATAAATAAGAAATTATAATAGATAGAAATATAAGGAGAAGTCACAAAAGCTATACAAAATTCAAAAAAATTAAAGTTCAACATCTAATATGAAAAACATAACAAGATAACTTAATTTGAATTAGAAAAATTTAATATATTCAAGTAATCCACATATTGAACTGCATTGCTGCAATACAATGAATAACTATCATTACAGACATATTTCTATGCACTTAGTGTTTTAAGGGTTTCTTTTAGCTATAATGTAAACATTTTTTACTTTATTTTAATTACAGTTTTTTTTTACACAGTAAGAACTATATTAAAAGATATTAGCTTTTAATATAGCAGAGAAAGATATTTTGGTGAATAAAAATTTAAATTAATTTAAGACTACTACTGTGTACAACTTCAAAATAATTAGTTGTCACAATATCATATGAAGACATATTACAACTAATTAATCAATGAGCAAAACGTTAAAAATATTCATAACAGATAATCATATTTTCTCTCCAAAATGTAAATTAGCAAACGTTTCTAAAATATCATATTGAGTACTATAATAATAATTTACATAGAATATACTGTATTTACAATATCTAATGATAGATAAGGAACCTTAACTACACAGAAAATAATACATTTTAGTTATATATATATATTAGTTTAGTATATATATATATATGTGTATATGTGTGTGTGTGTGTGTGTGAAAATAAATGGATCCTTTTGATAAACATTATATATTCATATTTATAACAAAATTTTGTCTTTCCTGTATGTACCAACAAATTTAAAAAAAAAATAATAATAATGCAATTACTGACAACTTACAAACACACACAAAACAAGCTATTATTGCAAGACATTTTTTAAGATAATTGGCCACAAATTATATAAAACTTCACAAAACAAACAAAAAAAATATATTCATTTTATTGTTCTAAATTTTATTTTATTTTGATATTTTTAAATAGAAATCAGAGAGGATAGTGAATAACATAGAATTTAAAACATAAATTGTATTAAACAAATTAATAACATTACTTTTTTCGGTACTTATATATTAAATTTTACATGTCTTAAAAACTATTTTACTTACAATTATGAATACTTTATGAGCATATCAACTTTGAAATTATTTAATTTTAAAAACAGCCTTGTACATTTACAAAAATTATAATATTATCATAATTAGCTAAAATATCATTTTATAATTAACTAATTTGTATCACAATTTAATACTTAGTGCATATTAAAACGCATATGAGAATTGCCAAAGGCTCTGAATTTTCACCAACATGAAATGCACCTGAACAAATACATCGAAATAAAAGAGTAGAAAAATATCATACGTGAAAAGAAGTCTTGTATCAATAATCCGTTTCAACTTTAAATAAACCCGCTCCAGTCGCGGGTAAAGTTTATAGATAAGAGTGCAAGACACAGAAAGTTACTGATATATGTTGATCGTCCTCTGTTACTCGAACATCTGAGTGAATTCAAAACTAGTAAATATTGAAAAACATATGAAAACAAGTCTCATGCGCGACCTATAAAAGTTGTTGCCAATAATAGTTTTAGAAAAGATCATTTGTTTACATACCGGTTACAGTTAGGAAATCTTAAAGGGAAAACACGATATGATCATCAAAATCATTGCTTTTATTTAACTTTATTTTATTTTAATTAAATTTTATTGCTTGAAAACTGATTAGGAAAAGGGTTGCTATAAAATTTTAGTATTATTATCGGTGCATTGCCTTTAAAAATTTATAAGAAATTCAAAAGTATTGCTTATAGATAGGGTATATTAGTGTTGGCATAACTCACAATTTAAATGGCACAAAACGATTTCGTTTAACATGATTTTCAGTATAAATCAAGGGTACTTACGTACTAACGGTACCTTGGCGACAGACTTGGCGTTTTTAAGTGTCGCCAATGGAACCCCTGCAGATTTGGCGGTTTTTCAGTGGCGCCAATACAGTAACCCCTGCAGATTTGGCGCTTTTTAAGTGGCGGCAATCTTAACGGCTGTAGATTTGCTGAGTTTCGACACCATATTGTTGTGATACGAAAATGCGTATTTGGGATTTGCCAGAAACTGAGCAAGATGCAATTTTATTTTTCCAGGAGCGAAATATTTTACCAAAACAATGAAAAATGAAACTTTATTTTGGTGAACGTAAGTTTTGGAAATGCAATTTCAGTCAGTGTGCTCATCGTGTGGGATTCCGAAAAGACAACTGGTTTGAAGGAAGCAGAATTCCATTTCGAACAGCTTTGAGATTCATATACTGCTGGTGCGAGTAGTTGACGTCGATTAAATTTTGTGAAAAGCAACTTGATATATCGGATAAAGCTGTTATATATTGGAACAATTACATGCGTGAATTATGTGTCTTGGATATGGTGAATAAACCAAAAAAAAAAAGGTAGGTGGACCAGATTGCATTGTGGAAATTGATGAAAGTTTGTTTACTAAACGTAAAAGTCGTTGTGGTCGGCATTTTTAAATCGTTTTGATTTTAAATGAAGTGTTTTATATATTTTATTGTTTTGATTTTAAATGAAGTGTTTTATATATTTTATTGTTTTGAATAAAAATATTTTGAAAGCGTTTTGATTGTTTTTTAAGTGTGGATTGGTGCCACTTAAAAACCGCCAAATCTGTAACGGCGGTTGGCGCGTTTTCACTAATTGTCGCCAAGGTACCGTTAGTACGTAAGTACCAAATCAAGTAATCACGTTAACGATCCTGATAAGGATGAGTTAAATTCGCATCAAAAGTCACCCGTGCAACAATTTTTTTTTTTTTTTTTTTGTGCAGCTGGCAAACACTTAGATAGCTTTCTACGCACCTTTTAATGCAGCTGGCAAACACTTAGACAGCTTGGTCTTGGATGCCTTAAGGCAAGCGCTGCACAGACGTTACTCACTTTGCATTACCGAGGGGCGCATGTGACTTGAAGATAAGCCACGGACGCGGAGTCACAATGCCCCCGCAACGCTCTACGATCCTATTAGACCGGGACCTACGGTTTAAAGTGTATTCCGAACCCCTACAAACATCCATGGCACCGCCGGGACTCGAACCCGAAACCTGTGGTACCGAGAGCCAGAGCGCTAGCCACTCGGCCATTCAGGCCCACCCGTGTAACAATAATATGTGATAATTTTCTACGCAATAATCCTGATGTTGACAATGGTTCTCTAATTTCAGTGACAAATAAATCATTATTTAATATGACAGTGTCCAAAAAGTTATAATGAAAATCCAACCACATTTGTTACAGATTTCTCCACTTTGAAATTGTAAATTGTTCAACCTACTTCAAATGCTACTGAATAATGAATGCGGAAATTTACCAACCAGAAAAAAATATATCAATAATCTACAACAATCGTAGTTAAATCTTTAAAATGTTCTTTTTATGAATTTTATATTAATAGTTTCTGTAAAAAGAATTAGAATAGGTGCCCTTAAATTACCTAGAAAAAATGTAAAGTAGGTAGAGGGAACAGATATCAAGCAGATTTAGAAATGAGATGTGTATGCCGAATTAATATGTTTAAGTGCTAGCCGCCATTTAAGGAAGATATAAACAACAGGTGAGTACGAAAAATGAGGAGACAAACTGACTAGGATAAACACAAAAGAAACCAACATTTTAATGATTAAAGTTTTTTCAAAAGATAAGAAAGGTGGTCGGAAGTGCGGCCATTAACAATAGCGCAAGATTTAGATCGGTGGTGCATGGATTTTTATATATTAGTAAAAATGTCATGAACACAACATACATTTCGGTCCCTTGTACCTTCCTTTTCTAATGGGAAGTGTAGATTTACAGTGTGCTCATTAGGTCGTCATTGGACTCAATGAGACTTTTAATGTCACAGATCATGTTTTAATGGTGTCCGCAGAAGAACTTCATACATGTCAATCCTAATGATTATGGTAGCCAAGAAACATCCCGGAAATACGTCCACGTTGTATCGGTGTCCAACTCGCCTGATTTAGTATGGGCCATAAATAGCTTCAGATGATTTTGGACGTTTCTATTGGAGTAGTTTGGAATAGCGTATTCGGTTTGTGTATAATTGGAGGAACTTCGAAAAGAAGTCCCAGAAAAATATCTTATAGAAAGATACTGTATATGTAACCTTTAAATACATGGCATGCCTGACATTTTTTGCTAATGCATGTGCTGCTGCAGGGAATATTGTATTACTGTTTTTTTTTGTTGACCATCGATGTAGTTCCTGTACTACTTATATATCCCACGAACAGTCCACCGATGAGGAGGGACAATGCCTTCTAGGAAGTTAGTAGGGAAGGGCAGTGACCTTCAGATTGTAGGTTAATATACATTTAAAAACAGAAAATCAAAATATAAAAGCACTGCCACAAGACATGACTTGGTTGATTAGTTGAAATACATTTCATAACTTTCAAAAAACATTTGCTCTGACAAAACTGTGAAGATTCCTTACCAGAACTTTTGTGGTGAAATGACTGTTTACTTGAACTATGTTGTCAACCAAAAAAAAAAAAGTTTAAACAAACAAGTTAATTGACTCCAGGCAACTATCTATCTGCAGATACAAATATCTATAACTATAGATAAGGAATCGAAAGCAATTAGACTCCTTATTTATTCAATTCATGCCATATTTGTTTGAATAGGATTTTTTCATAAATGCAGATTGTTTAGTAATAGTAAAACAACTACCTGGTCTATAACAGTTATTAAAAGAGTTAATAAACTTGCAAAATTTAATAAGTTTTAAATTTGTTTAATAATTTTATTTTCTTTAATTTTAAATTAATAAATTATTTTCTAAATCCTTTTTTATAATAAATATCATTGCCATTTGGAAGTGTTCAGCTTTTACCAACTGAATCAAAATTGAATTCTTTACCTTACCTTAACCTCCTGATAGAGCAACAAAAAAAGGAAGGAATGATTCATCACAGAAATTTTGCAGGCTATATTGATAACTCAATAACTTCCCTCAATATATTCATTGACTTTCTATCAATATATTTATACATACAATTGATAATATCTAGAAATAAAGTTCTTAAACTCATTACAATTTGAAAGTTCACTCACAATTTAATTAATTAAACTAAAAAAGTAATTTTCCGACGTCTAACAAAGACTGGGTTTATTCACTTCTAACTTGTTCTAAAGAAGCATATTTTTAAGGAAAATTCAGTTTTTTCCAAGTACACCAAAAGGGTAAATAGTATAATGTGCAACATGAAAATCGAAATTTTCATTGACTTGTACACATCTGAAAAAGTGACAAATATTTTCAAACTAAAGTTGCATAGCAGCAGCCAGGACACAAATTATATTGTAAAAATTCAGATTTATGAATATGGCTAAGGTGGACATTTGATCAACAATGGAATGAAAAAAAAAGTAGTTTTATTAAAAAACATTAACTTGAAATTGTGGACAGAAAAAAAAAAAAAAAAAAAAAAAAAAAAAAAAAATTGGGTCTTGCGAAGGTGGACAGAGTTACGATTACTCCCAAAGTGATCCCACTTGTCACAGTTTTTCCATGTTGTAAGCTAGGTTATATAGGAGGCATCAATTTCTCTGTGAGCACCTTTAACTGATAAACAGTTTGATGAAAGCGGAAGAGCAGTAAAACATTTCCTTGGACGTCACACATCCTGGGATTTAAGTCTAATGCAGGTTTTGCCAAATACATAAGTGCCAAACCAGCAAAATCTGAAGCACTGTGTAACATTATTAGGAAAAAATGTAAGGAAAACAATTGAGAAAAGCAAGTATTTGTACACATTAATTTTATGCAAATATTGTTGTATTATTTTTGTATATATTACTATTTGGTAAAAAATGTATTAGAAGACAATACAACTGAATAATGAGAAACCTACCTTAGTCATATTCATGAATTTGAAGAGTTTTATTATACAACTTTTAAGCATCTTAGCACCTGCAACTTTACTTTTACTAACCATAAAGTACGATTTTCAAATATTTCTTTTTGTGGCATAAAAAATATACATCGCCTTTTAAAATGTGTATATTTAATGCAAAATTTAGATTTTCATTTTGCATATTGTATGTACCCCAAGTAGTAAATAGTGCAAAATGAATTTTCCTTGAAGATACAGAAAATAATGAATTGAAATAAAAGTGCTTCTTTAAAACAGAGATAAATAACATCCTAATCTTTACTATGAGTTGGAAAATCCCTTATAATTATAACCTTTTTTGGATTTCTAAAAAAAATTGGAAGAAATTTTTCTCCAATTAAAAGACAGAAAAAGTACAAATGCAAAGAATTGAGATGTATGCAACTTATCTTAACCTTTTTACAGCTCTACCACAATAAATCATATGGTGATAGTTCATGGGTATGATCTGAATTCTTCCCCGAAAAGAAGTACATGATAGAAGATAACACCCCTACCAGTTATTGCAACATCTGCCCTGAAACTGCAACTCGACACATTTGCCAATAATGATACCTCCCTAGACAAAGATTTGTAGGAAACTTCTGATATCTGTTAATCATGTTAAAAACGTAACTTGCATCTTTCAATTTCTCTGCAAATGAATTGGCATTTATAATCAGTGCTGACTAAATCTGCTCTCATTCGTGAAGGAACTCAAACTCTACTGCTAAGATGTCCAATCCAACATCATCGAAAGCTGCTCCAAATGGGAAAATTATGAATGGAATGCATCACAGGTTTCCAGGAGAACAGCATACTTCTGTGGAGTCATCTGGCCACAATAAAATTATCTTTTCAATGTCATTTGAGATTTTATTCCCTGTATTTTTAATTGTAAAACTATATAATGGTCCTTAGCTAGCATCACTTACCATGGGAGATTTCTACTAAATTGCCAAAAAAAATATTGGGACTGTTAAAAAATTCCATACTTAAAACAAAATTTCCACAGAAAGAAAACGAAAAAAGGTATACTTCATTGCCATTCTCCAAAAAGTATTTCCACAGCCAAAAATATCAAACTTCAAAATCCCATTTTCGCAATAAAAAATATCAAGCTACAAAAACCCATTTTCACAGTAAAAAAAATATTGTGTTTCATAATGTATTCCACAGCCTTGAAACCATGCTACTAGCGATTTAAACACTTATGTACAGTTCAGAATTTGACTATCTTTCATATTTTTATACCATCCCAAGTAGTAAAAGCAAACAAAATTTTATAGTTTGCATGAAAAAACGATTAATAAGCTAAGTTTTTTAGATAATATTTAAAACAGAAATTTTATTTGAATTTTCTAATAAATTAAGTATATTTTGATAAAAGGATATATAAAATCCAAAAGCTTTTAACTGAAAAAAAAAAAAAAGTTTTAACTTGACATTTTTATATCTAACAATCAAACATTATGTAATGGTTTTATTACATGATTAAATGGTAATTAATAGAAAACTTCTATAACTGTTAATAATTTACTCAATTGAAAAAAGAAACCACTAATTTTATATTTGAATTTATAGGCAGATCCTAATATTCTATTCAGACATAAAATCACAGATATTTTTAAATCTTAAAATTTTGAGACATCTTTTTTAAAACAATCTACATTAGAGATTATGTAAATTAAACTAAATTTTTTTTGAAAGCCAACACAAGCTTCATGAAATATCATAAACTTATGAAATTTAATTACATTTTAAATGTTATAAATAAATATGTTTAATATAAATTCATTAATATTAAACAAAAATAAATGAAAAGAAAAGTCATTTTAAGTTGGTTAGCTAAAACACGTTCATGAAATGATGTAAAATAAGACAGCAGTTTTATATAACATTTTAATCAGCTTTCAAAATTGAACAGTCAATATTATTTTAACATTAATTCAAATTATATCACATTAAATTTGATTTAGCAATGGAAATAGATAAAATGTATGTAATGAAACAGTTTCAAGAAAAACCACAATGAATTAATTTAAGAACAATGGCTGGAATGAAGAGAAGCAACAGTTAGAGATTTCAAAAAGATGTTTCCATAAAATAAGTACATTTTACAAAAGCAAAATAGTTCATGACTTTTTACATGAAAAGGCACATTATAGCTATAAAAAAACAATTATTAGTAGTTTTAACTACATACGAAGTAGATATATATACATGAGAAATATTACATTTGGGACAATACATTTGGTAGCTAACTAACACAAATAAATTTATGATACACAAAAATGATGTACAAAAACAATTCAAAACTACCTTCTAAAATATACAGTTCATTCACATGAAACAGTTTTAGAAAAGATAAATAAAAACAATCTGATGGACAAGGCACATAATACTGCAGCTGCTTATAAAGAATATACATAATATATATGTGTATTATATTGATCAAAATGCACTTCTGATCTTACTTCCAATAGTAACAATAAAAAAAAATTAAAAAGTCTCTAGACCTTTTTAATCTATGCATATAACTGTTATACTTTTTTGAAAACAATATGAAGTCTTTATTTAAGTTTTCATTTGTCATAATAATAAAAATAAATAAATTAGTGGGAATGTAAATATAGAGCTATCAATTAATACAGAATTAATCTAGACCAAAAAACTATTGAAACCTAATGTTCAGAAATGAAAAAAAAAGTTGTTTACCAACTTGAGAAAACATATAAAGTGGTATCAATCTGATTCTGAAGATGTTCGAAATATAATTTAAACATTAAATGGGAAAAATCCTAATTATTAAGAACTGCAAATGATGTCAGAAAAGTTACAAAATTTGCTCATTAAAAAACTATTTTAAAATTTATGTTATGAAATATACTTAATGTTATACACAAATTAAGATATTTTAATGTAACTTGTTTTTATCTAATTATATATCATTAAATTTAGACTAAGTCTATTTCAAGCTTTTTTTTTTAAAAATATTTTTCATAAAATAGGAATATATATTTTTCATTAAAAAATATTTATCAAAAACAGTAAATATTATAAGTAATTTGATTTTTTTTTTTTTTTTTAAACTCTGTCTCAATGCCATATGAGGAAAAAAAATTGTGTACATCTAATTAAATAACAAATATAATTTATAAATTTTAGAAGAATTTGAAAAATATATTTTTAAAATATAATAGGTTGAAGCTTCTGTGTTATATCTTGAAGTAAAACGGCTTGACCAGACGGCATTTTTATAAACACATCTTCAGTAATAAGCCTCCAAGACACCATTGCCTAATAGATAGGAATAAACAAAAGTATTTTTTTTTAATCACATTGAAAAATATTGAACATTACTTTATCAATAGTGTTTACATATGATTCAAGTTAATATAATAATCAAACAATATTCTTAGACCTCTAAATAATTAAAAAAAAATAGACATATTTATGATTTTAATAGCTTATCAATTTAAAACTGAATGTTTCATTTCAGAGAGAAAAATCTGAATATATTTTTCGATAACTTGCCAATACTTTTTTAAAATGTAAGTAAAATTCTTAATTTAATGATTTGAATAGTGCCAACATACAACTACAAGCAATTCAGCCAAAACAAAATTGTTTATTGTCCGAATATGTCTTCTGGGAGGCCATTATACTTTTAGGGGCAATCATCTCACTTTTGTGTATAATATGAGAGAAAAACCCAGAAAACTTCCCCAGGCTAGTCCAAATAATGAGGCAGGATGCTGAACATCGCAAACACCATCGTCTCCTCGTTTTTTGAAACAGTGTCTACAACAAAGCAGCCAGCAGATTGAACCTCAGTCCTAATGCTCACCAGGGTCATGCATTGCCACTGAACCACAAATAGAGCTAATAATTAGTTAAATAATAAAATACTTCTTGTTTTGGGGCCTAAAGCATTTAAACTTAAGTCATTCTCCATAAAGATAATAAATTTATACACATTTAATTACTTTACATTTATAATTATTTGAAATTTATCTCCAAATAAATAACTTTTGTATTATGTTTAAAAATGTTCTGTACGATAACTGAAATAACTTACTTGAAAATGCTGAGATAGGTTTTCTCTTCCAGCATAATGAACATGCCATAATTCTACTTCTCTCCATGCCTGATCCGTATTCCAAGGATCATCCATATAACCTCTTTTAACCATTTCACATTTTACTTCAGTGGGAACTTCTTCATCTTCTTCAAGAGTCTCTCCACAACTTTTGAAGAACTAAATGCATGCAAAACAATAATTATTAATAAATAGCAATGCTCAATTTCAATCATTTGTAATTACTTTCATTAGGTAAATAAAAACTTTGAATTTACTAGTACAATCAAAATTATAGAGCAGGATAATTTACTAATTGCTTTTCATTGAAATATAGAAACCATGCACCCATTTTATCAAAATGATTCCCAAACTTTCTTCTCAAAATAATTTTTTAATATATAAATTACAAACAAAGTAAATCAATTGAATTAAAAAAAATATGTAGTAATATATAAGCTATGCTAGCTGAGAATTAAGTAAAATACTCTATAAGGTAAAGAATAGTTAAATGTTTATTATTAGAAAACTACTAATTTAAATATTGATGTTCTTTATCTTGTATAAAATTGCCAAGCGATAGAATATGTTATCTCATTTGGTAATCAGAAATACAAGTAATAGCATGCATTTGAGTAAAAATATTGATATTTTATATAATAATTCTATATAGTTATTACAATATTTAATAAATAATTTTAGAATTTATATTTTATTTTATCAATATAAATCATTTTCATCTACATATTATTTTAAAAACATTCTAAGCAAACGGAGGTGCTAAATATCTAATACATAGATTTCATATGCAGTTACATTGTATTGTATTTGTGGTTGCTTGGTAAATCAAATTATTTGGAGACCCTATGGCTTAATGTACTCTAAAGGAATAGAAAAGGAGCTTGTAGGTCCTAACAGTAAGGAAAATTAATTCCAAAAGTGTTTTTACTGTCTTGACTTAAATTGCAAGATCTATAACAGGTTTGTTTTTCATGAGATTTTCATTTATTAAGGGAAATCTAATAATAAAACTAAATTCTAAACAATCTTTAGAGATCTCTTTATATGTAAATATTAAATAATTATAAAAGAGTAAGTTTTTTTTTTTTTTTTTTAAAAAGACAAATATATTGTAGAACTATCCATAAGACACTTCAATGTAGTTCTACAAAACAAGAAATGATGGCAACAAAATGATACAAAAGAAAAAAATGCAAATTTTGCAATTTTAAATAATATATTACTGTTTAATCAATGATACTAAAAAATGCACCTATTATGACAAATGACATTACAATTACAGTTAATAAAAAAAGGAATGCAGAAGTGGGGGACATTTCAAATAAATTGACAAACAGACAAACATCAGTTACCAATTAAATTAAATTTTAAAAAATATATACATTTTAGGATGAAAATAGAATGAAAATAATACATACATCTAACATATTATCTTGTGAATTCCACATTGGTAAACTTGATTCCTTCCCTTTGAAAAGAGAGCGTACAACTTCATATTTAAGTTCTCCAGGTACAAAACCCTGCAAGAAAAATTGTAAATAGTAAAAATGTTATATCTTTTTTAAAATTATTGTTGACATATAGTTCATACTCCCTTTACAATTTTAAATTTACAACATTTAACATTTCTATAACATTAAATTGTGATGTAAAAAATAATAATTACAACAGTTACAGTATCAAACATATAAAATATTAAAAATGTACTAATAGGAAAATAAATTTACATTTTATAGACTAAATGAATAAATATCTCATGATTTATGGAGTTCAAGAAATCAATTTAAGACAATGAGGCTTACACCAGGTAAAGACAACTGTCCTCGTCGTTCTCCTCGCATTACAACAAACTCAAGACCTCGACCTCCACTTTTTTGCCACCTATAAAAGAAATGAAAACATTTCCAGATTGAAAAAAAAAAAATCCAAGTGAATCTCATTAGCCGAAGATAGAGTCTAAAAATATTTTAACAGAGAGCAAATATTTATAATCTGTTATATTATTAGTTTAAAATGATTTTTAAAATTAATTATATAGACATGAACTTCTATTAATTTATTCTGACATTATATAACACAATTATGAAATTATTTTATTTTTAAATATTCTTAGTAAAATTTATAAAAATACTACAATTAATATACTTTAAAATATGTATATTTAAAGAAACATCTTTTTTCCAAATAATAGTGAGAAAAAAATCTTCAGTCAATGTTATGAATGATGTTCCTAAAAATTACTATTAATCATGGTAAAATTAAAAAACTGTTAATACAATTTTGTTAAACCTACAATGAATGAAGTTTTCTTACAGCAAAAATCAACCAATTCACGTATGCACTACTATGTTGTGTAGAGTTAAATAAAGATTATATTTGCCAGCTGAATAATAAATATTAATATACTCTTTCATAAATTGTGACAATTTAAAAAACAAAGAAGAAAATCAGCAACATTATAGATAATTTTCTATGCATTTAGTTGTATAAACAGAAATTCAATGTACTAACAATTTACAGGTATGTATGTAAAAAAAAAAAAAAAAAAAGCAAATATTTAGAAAATAGTGAAGGAATATTTCAGAAAATACACTGATGTACCTATTAATATAGGTGAAATTTATGAACTAAAATGCAAAGAATAAATGGCAAAAAAAAATAAATAAATAAATTATATTAATCTTTATTTAAACAAAATAAAAATAAAAAATTTTATAAGCAAATCTTTTTTACAGAAGAAAATTTTAAAAAACTAAAGCAATTTATAGAATATGCTAATAAAGAAAATCCATCTAGTAGAATTTATATCTTTTTTATTGGATAATAGATAAGCTATAAAATACCTTGTTATTATGACAAGAACAAAATGATTTGGTCCCCATCGAGATAAAGCACCACGACCTCTTAAACCAGTTCTTCCATAAATATTTCTGTAAAAGATATGTACATTTGATTATAAAATTCCATATAAATATGATGAATTATAATAAATCAATATGATTCTATACATGTTATAATTACATTTCGAAGAAGAAACCATTTTTAACAAATGCATTAATGAAGGATGAATTTTTGTTAAAAAATTTGGTTAATAAGATAGTGTGTTAGAATAAAATTATTGGAAACTTAAAATTTTTAGAAATTTTAAAACAGTGCAATGAGTGTCTTTTATCTATAAATGAAACTAACACTCATGTTATTGAACACAAAAATTGTTTAAGTTATGCAAAAGAACGTTGAAAATATTTAAATTATCATTATTCCTCATATTGTTGTATGTATTAATGTGCTTTGCTGCATATATATCATAAAGTTATTCCCTTTTTGCTTACAAGTACTACAAATAATCAACTATAATCTGCTGATTATGCACTAAAAATTTTTAAATTTTGGTTGGTGATGTTCAACTGTATATATATATATATATAAAAAAAAAATGTTTTTCTGAAAGTTTTATAAAAATCAATTCTATAATATTGCCATGCATTTTATACCAACAAAAATTGATAAAACTTTGCACAGGATAAAAAAAAAAATGAGCATGTTCTAAGGACATTAAAAGAAGCAAATTGTAAACAAGAGCAGGAAACAGTACCTTTGCAAAATTTAAATTGCGATGCACATCATACATCAGAGTGAAGTAGAAGATAAAAAAATTATATGGTATGAAATCAGATTATAAATAAAAATGCTTTGGTTAAGTTAATTGGGATACAGATCAAGCTTTTCATCTCTCTAGCAAATATGAGCATTATAAACTGATGGAAAATGTTATCCATTTATGAACTATGGTAAAAATGAAATACATCTTTTTTATTTCCACTGTATTAAATTGATCATTTCTTAAATATTATTGTGACATCAAACACGCTCTTTGAAACTGAAAAACATTTTGTTAGGTATAAAAACAGAATTTGGTAAGCAAGTTTGATAAGGTGTGTCAAATAACAGGCAAGAATTATCAGCAGATTGTAGGCAAAAAATTACAGTGAATTCATTCTAATATTAATTCAATAAGAGAATAAAATGAAAAATCAGAATTGTTAAAAATAAATTCCAGCATCACTATTAAAAGTAAATTATAGGAAGAGGTTCTTTTTATTTCTTAATTGTAGATTTATAAGTAGTTAAAAATGCATAGTAATATATATATATATAGCATTCATTACCTAGGAACTCCTTCACTGTCAAGTTTATAGACAACAAATGTTCCTTGATCTCCAATAATCCATGATGTACGGTCTATGCTTATTCCAGCAGGATTAGAAGACAGACAATTCCATTGAAATACTGGAAGCTGATTGTCATCAATTCCTTGAGTTGCACGAAGTCTAAAAATATTAATAATAATTACTATAAGTATTTATCATTTTAAATTTGTTTCATGCATTTACAAAACTAATGTACTGTAAACTTCAAAATACTAATAACCCACTAGATTTAATTCAATGCTGGATTCAAATTATATTCAATCACAAATAAATTAATAACCAATTCTCAAAATGTAAAACATTAACTTACAATAGTACATCTTCATCAACAAATTGTTGTAATGAAGAAGGAAAATCACTTTTGGGTTTTGTATATGCAACAGGATCATAATCTGTCCACATTACTTCCCAAGGTACATATTTATCAGGCACTGGGTATCTCTGAACTCTTGTACCAGGATAAGGAGTATGACGAGCCAAAACATGTATTGATGCCTGACCCTGCAATCCTCTTTCTGAAAAACCAAATATTATACATTATACTTAATGAAAAATTACGTTGATAATATAATTTATTATATACCATGTTTCCAAGAAGATAGATTCTAGTTAAGATCGTCAGTCAGACAGGTGCCTTATTGCTGAATGATCAAGTTTAGATACAACATGCACATTTGAAACAAAAGGAAGTGGTCATGACAAATTAGATGTTGTATTAGCAACAAACATTTAGCATTTGATTTAATAGTAAATTTTAAGGTTCAGATAAAATGAGTGCAACACGAAAGCCATTCTTTCGATTACAAGCAAGCAGCTGTGGAAGACTTCAGGTATAAAAATCTTGCAGCTTTCTGCAAAGAGAAAAAATTGGTTCTATGAATGGTCCAAAAATGGCGATCAGAGCACAGTAACTTCAGTCAATGAAGGAAATGCAAAGAAGCATAACTGTGGATCAGGTCAGCAACCATTATTTACAGAAGTGGAACACATCATCTATGCATAGATTGCTGACAGAAGAGCAAAGTGTTTGTTCAAAGGCCTGATATTCTAGGCATACTGTCAGACGAACTCAAAGCATTGCAACACGGAGTGGTTGGCTTCCTTCAGCGATTTGAATCGTAAGGAATGTTTTGTTACCAGCATCAACTTTTTAATGAAATAATATAATAATAAGTTTAAGTAATTAACTCTCTAATATGATTGCTATGGATGAAACTGCAATGCTTATGGATTAAGAGACTAGTGATTAAACATATGGATGTCTCTGAGATATACATACCTTCCATTGGTTATGAAAGTGCAAGCATTACATATATTTTGGCAATTCCTCTCTATAGAAAGAACCCCAATACTCTGCTTTTATCCTTTCTAATTCTAAGAACAAGCAAATTGAACATGTTTCAGGTATTTATGTTCTTGAAACTGACAAAGCTTGGTGCACACAAGCAGCAATAAGAAAATGCGTCAATTTGTTTTTACTTGTTTTGCAAGGTGGCCAAAATAGTATGCTAGGGTGGGCTGCATTATAACCTCAGATTTATAATCAGAGATCTCCAAATTTCAAGATGTAATAAAACATCATAATAATAATAAAAAATATATTAAAATTAGTAAAATAAAAATATTAATTAATTAACTCACTAAACTAATGTACTTAAGTGAACTGAACCCTTAAAATTAATTTTGATTCCCAGAACATGATTATATACAAGTAAAACCAATCTATTTTACTGCAATAACTAAAATGCTTAATTACTTTGGTATAGCAAAATGATGAAATTCAAGTAGAGCTATTAGATGCATTATTTTAATCAGGATTTAATTTTAAAAGTATAAAAAATAATATGAGCACATTTAATACTAAATAAAATTTAATATCAAATGATGTAAAAACCTATTTGAATTTTTTTTTTTTGGAACTGAACAATTTCAATTCAATTTTTTAATATCAAAGGAAATAATCATTAACTTTATAAATTATTTTATATTATATGCTGCTCTTTATTAAAAAAAAAAAAAAAAATAAAGGAGTAGTATTTGAAAAAGGTTGTTACCTTGAATTTTCTCAGTAAGATGTTTTATATTTTCCAAGTAAACATGAGAATTATTCATCATACGATCTAATTCTTTCAGACGACTTTTCAGTTGATGCATAACCTTTTTTTGATAGTCAACGTCTTCAGTTATTGTCATCATTCTAAGGAAAATGAATTTTTGATTAGTAAATAAAGTGTATAATATTTTAGTAATAAAAGTAAACCAAAATTTCACAAGATTGAATTATTTCAAATAATTTTTATATATTTAAATTTTAAAAAAAATGGCAAATGAATATTTTATTTGAAAATGGAATAATATAAATATTTCAATGCATAAATAAACTAAGATTTTAGTTTTTATACAAGTTTGAATCTGCTAAATATTGTAGGAAAAAATACTAACAATATAAATTAAAAATGATTAAATTTGAAAAGAAAACCTATGCCTAATTACAACTTATAAAAAATGTTCATTTGCTATTTAAATGGAATTAACTTTGAAAATCTTTGTTTAAAACAAAATATAAGTAAAAATTAAAAAATTAAACATGTATCAATATACATGTAACAATAAACATGACTTCCAACAAAAAGGGGAGGTTGTTGAAAATGTATGATCATGGTCAGATGCAGTATATAATAATATATATATTTTTAATAAAAATAAACAATGAAACAAAGATAAAATTTAAAGTTGTTGCTTCTTTTTTATTTCTCACTTTCATATTCAATATGAATTATTTCAAGAACAAAAAAACCTTTCTGCACACTCCCAGATAAACAAATTTTCATATGTGGGGCAAACTAATATCTAGTAGACAATTTTATAAGTTTATGATCATCAGAAAATTATCAAGCATTAAAAAAAATATTGATTTAATTTATGATATACATACAATTTAGTTTTTTTAAATACATGTTTGTTAGATTATCTTTGAAAAGGAAAAAAAAAAAATTACATTTCCATTTGTTTTTTAGCAATTTGCTTTTCATTGTCTGCTTCTTTCTTTGCTTGTATATAATCTTGAGCTAATTGTCGCCAATAATTGTAATCTTTTTCTGATAAACGATGTCCTTTGGTTGAATCAAAAAACACATTGACATCCTAAAATATTAGTAATTAAAGTAAGAAAAACTACTAGTTACACATTAAATAAGAGAAGTAAAAGAACTTTATACATTATCAGAAAAATGTTATTTTACAAGAAATTCTTACCGTCTCATCGCTTCTTTTGCAAAGTCGACACATTAATCGGCACATTATACAGCGATATATCCAGCGTACAGCAATGATTAAATAACTGAAAATACTTAGCGGAGGGGGTAAACAAAGACGATTAGTGAAATCAACAACAAGCTGATAGCGCTGAAATTTCCAAATAGCATCAGTTTCCGATTCCAATTTAGAAGCTGTAGCACTGAAATTTTAACAAAATAATTTTAAATAAAAATACTCTCAAATACAAAGTCACCAACAAAATAAACTGCTCTAGCTTAATTGGATTTTTATGATATTACCTGAATAAAGCATAAAGCAAGGTGAGCAGTATTAGCTTTAAGAATACAAAATACTGAATAGCAAATAAATATGGCCATAAACCAGTAGTAGGACATGTGTAGTCAGAATCTGAAAGAAAAAACATTTAATACAAAAAATGTACAACAAACATATAACAAGCCTAACACACAATGAAAATATAATTAAATAATTAAAATTCCAGAAATTACTCAACTATAATATTTATTACCGATAAATGAGACATTTAAAGATTTAAACAGTTTTTATTGATATAACAATGTTGGTTATTATTTTGCTTAGTGATCAACATAAATATCAATATATCAGCATTATATTACATTTGACATTTTTTAATATAAAATATTTTCTAGAAGTCGAGTAATTGAAAAGATTACTAATATAAAATGGCATTATGCGGAAGAAAGATGAAATGTTTAATAATTAGTCAAATAATTATATCTAATATAGTTACCAAGTTATTATGATTGAAAAACAAAAAACAACTTTTTAATAATTAATTCAGATTTTACACTAGTTAAGATCATGATAATTTTGTTTTTAAATAGACTATTATTACATAGAATTAGATTAATTATAAATAAAATCAAACATTAGACAAAACTTTCAAAATAAATAGATAAATAAAAGCTTTTATTAGCAAATAGTAATAATAATTAATTATGCGTAAAACAATTTATGCAATATGTTTTATAAATGGGCTAATTGATTAAAAAAAAGCATGAAAAGTTTGATGGTTACTCAATTAAATACTTACATTTTCCTACAACACAATACTCAGAATTCATATGAGACTTGGTTGCATTACATCTATCTTTACCTAAAAAAATAGATGAAGATTTTATTATTCATAGTTTATTGATATATTATAAGTGCATCCAGCTGCATTTTTCTATGCGTCCTATCTTAACGTGATTTTGCTTCTAATGCTAATAAGGTTTGCTTTACCATAATATACATTATTTTAAATTTATTCCTTCAAGAATTCTCACATTTGAAATATAATGTTCAGTTACATCTCAACCAAAATGTTTATATATATTTAAATTTGATAAAATATAAAAGAATATTTTTATAAATAGCAGATACTTAATAATCATTTACTGTGAATTTATAATTTAATTAGCTAATAAAGATATAACTTCTACTTAAGCAGTAATGAAAATATATTTTTTTCTCTTCTACAAACATTATTTTTAAAAGAAATTAATTTTTCAGGGATATTTTATAAGACCTTTTAATTAAAATTTAT
Organism: Caerostris darwini; assembly: GCA_021605075.1. Classification (NCBI taxonomy): domain Eukaryota; kingdom Metazoa; phylum Arthropoda; class Arachnida; order Araneae; family Araneidae; genus Caerostris; species Caerostris darwini. The sequence goes on along the minus strand of BPLQ01002838.1, from coordinate 506,986 downwards.
ATATTCACCTTCAAGTTCACCTATTGGAGTTAAAAATAGAGAAAACCATGCTCTGTGAAAAGCCTGTCTAAAAAGTTCAATTGAAAGAGGATAATCAGGATACAAAACCGCTTGAAGCACTATTCCACCACTGATGATTACAAGCAATGTCATACGCATGAAATTTACAAAATCAACCATTACCTAAAAGAAAAAAACATTTGCTAATCAATAAACTAAATAAATAATATTTATAATTAATTTCAAAATATTAAAATTTATTTGCTTTTATGTACATGTAATTAACTACCTTCAATAAAAAATGCTATTTAACAAAATATATAATATATATACATAAATATATATTCAAATTATACAAATAAACTTACCATAAGTCGCACTCTATATAGAAGTGGTCCCAATGTTGGTGAAATAGGCAGATATATAGCAATAAGACGATAGAAAAAATAAAGCAATCCAATGCACAAAATAACTTTTCCTGTATAAGGTTCAAATATCACACCAACATTTAAAATTCTTCCAAGAACATACAAGATGATAAAAGCTATGATTAAAAGAATCTCCAAACATTTGAAAAAAAGAGGCACACTTGTATATTTCTGAAAAATGAAAACATGCTTATAATTCCTAATATTGAAAGTTTACAAAAATTAAATTAAACATAAAATTAATATATACATAATAGTAAATATTTAAGAAAATGAAAATTAAATAAAAATTATATAAGAAAATAAAATTAAAGCTAATAAACTATTAATAAGATTAATAGTTTATTAATTATTAATCTTATGTATTCATAATATTAAAATGTTTATTATTTCATAAAACAATTCAAAGCAAACTTATTTTGTTTAATGAAATTTTAAAAAAAAATTGTGATGTAGAAAAACTTATTAAATATGTGAAATAATTTTACAACAGCTAATAAAAATATTTCCATCTCTTAAATTTCAGTATAATCAATTTTAATTATTAAGTAAAATAAAATAAAAATTATAGGTGGTATTTAAACTGTTTAAACATTATATATATTTCATTAAGTAAGAAAACTTGGATGTAAGTTATCAAGAATTTTTCTGGCTGCCAAATGAAGAAGATATACAATAGTTCAGCAATTTATAATTCAGAAAATATTATAAGTTGCTAATAAGGACTTCATACTTCTTTTTTTTTTTTTTTTTTTTTTTTTTTTAAGCTCTATGAATGAAAATTTTAGTTATATTTTAAATAATCTAAATAGATAATTCTTCACATTCCTGTCAACAATTCCCCAAATTTAATACTGATTTTTTAGGAATTCTAAAACAGAAAATGAATGATGTCTAACAAGGTTTAGAAAATGTAGCAGAGAATAGAAATATACTTAATACATAAATGTTTATTCAATAATTTACATAAATAATTTAATTATCTTCACTAACATATTAAAAAGATCTTAAAAATAATATATATACACTGAAGTGACAAAAGTCATGGGATACCTCTTAATATCGTGTCGGCCCTCCTTTCGCCCGGCGAAGTGCAGCAACTCGACGTGGCATGGACTCAACAAGTCGTTGGAAGTCTTCTGCAGGAATATTGAGCCATGCTGTCTCGATAGACGTCCATAATTGTGAAAGCGTTGATGGTGCAGGATTTTGGGCACGAACAGACCTCTCGATGATGTCCCATAAATGCTTGATGGGATTCATGTCGGGCGATCTAGGTGGCCAGATCATTGGTTGGAATTGTCCAGAATGTTCTTCAAACCAAACGCGAACAGTTGTGGCCCGGTGACATGGCGCATTGTCATCCATAAAAATCCCATCGTTGTTTGGGTCCATGAGGTCCATGAATGGCTGCAAGTGATCCCAAGTAGCTGAACATAAGCATTTCCAGTCAATGTTCGGTCCAGTCGCACCAGAGGACCAAGTCCATGCCATGAAAAAACAGCCCACACCATTACGGAGCCACCACCAGCTTGAACAGTGCCTTGCTGACAGTTTGGGTTCATGGCTTCGTGGGGTCTGCGCCACACTCCAACCCTACCATCAGCTCTTACCAACTGAAATCGTGACTCATCGGACCAGGCCACGGTTTTCCATTCATCTAGGGACCAACCGATATGCTCACGTGCCCACGAGAGTCGCTGCAAGCGATGTCGTTCTGTCAGTAAAGGCACTCGAGTCGGTCTTCTGCTGGAATAGCACAAGAAAGCCAAATTTCTCCGCACAGTTCTAACAGACAAGTCCCTTGTACGTCTCACATTGATTTCTGCGGTTATTTGACGCAGTGTTGCTTGTCTGTTAGAATTTACGACTCTTTGCAGACGTCGCCGCTCTCGGTCGTTAAGTGCAGGCGGTCGACCACTGCGCTGTCCATGGTGGGATGTTATGCCTGAAATTTCATACTCTCGGCACACTCTTGACACAGTGGATCTGGGAATGTTGAATTCCCTAACGATTTCCGAAATGGCATGACCCATGCGTCTAGCTCCAACTAACATTCCGCGTTCAAAGTCTGTTAATTCCCGTCGTGCGGTCATCATCACGTCAAAACCTCTTCACATGAATAACTTGAACAGAAATGAAAGCTCTGCGCATTTATTTATACCTGTTCTACGCGATGCTACTGCCATCTGAAAATTTGCATATTGCTATCCCATGACTTTTGTCACTTCAGTGTATATTGAAAGAAGATATATGTAATTTTGTAACAGAAATACTTACTATATACAATATGTAAGTACGTCTAATATATTCTATAGCAATGAGTGATGTCCACGAACAAACAATGATATCAAGCTCCTTATTACCACAAGATGGCCACAAAACAGCCATGCTAAAAAACCCCAGATATATCATATAAAATATCTGAAAGAAAATTAAGATAAATTAAGAAATTTCAGCCCAAAGATGGAATGTAGTTAAATACATGAAAAAAAAAAAAAAAAAAAAAAAGAACTCTAAAATAAACCTGAAAAGTCCAAAACTTTGTAATAGGTGCACTCCACATAAGAAAGATCATTCGATGTAAAGGTGGTGGAGAATGAATGAAAACTTCTTTTTCCCGCAGCAATGTTGCTACTTGCTCTCTGTGATGTCCATGTCCAAAGTCAAATGGGTTTGTCTGATGATTTTTAAGGTATACAACACTACCTCTAGGTCTGAAAAAAATTAAATAAAATTTAAATATTTCACAAGAATATTCTTCTCTAGAGAAAAGCTAAATTCTATAAAAGAAAAAAAAAACAATTTCATTTTATTATACATTTAGAATCCAAAGGAGATACTACTTAATAATATGCACACTTGAATTTGAAAATTCAATGAAAACAAATAAGAGATCCTATAATGATTCATATAATGCTTCTGGTAGATTATAAAAATTAATTATATTACAATTTTTTTATGGATTTTAAAATTATAAAAATTTTAATACATCGTATTTAAATAAATTTTTTGGGGGTAAATATAATTGATATCATTTGATTCGAATGTTTTCAAAGCATATATATAATTATTATTTTAGGTATCACAATTTACAACAAAATTTTAAAACTAAATAGACAGCTAAATGTAAACTAGATATAGTTAAAATTGTAATAATAAAACAATATTCATACAAAAAATCATTGCTACTTAAAAAAAATATGTACCTAACAAAATCTCCGTCTTTCCCCATGTTTGAATCAATCAAAATATCATCTTCACCATCTCTCTCATCTCTTTCTTCATCAGAATCAATATCTACAAAAGAAAAAAGATAACAAATTCATACACAAGAAATGAAACATTTAAAAATAATTATCTTAGTAATTTTATTATAAAATTTAAAATATCAACATGGTGAGATTTATAAGAATAAAAAGATACATAATGAAAACATTTATCAAACAGTTATTTTCATTATGTTTATAAAAAAATTGACTTGCCTGTTGTTACATGAAGATCCCAAGAATGTAAGGGCTCAGTTTTAAAGCGTATCCAAATATACATGGGAAAAATAAAGAACGCACAAAAGACAACCTAAATTAAAGAAGTAGTAATCAAGAATTTAATATAATAAAATCAAAAATACTTTTTTAAAAAAAATCTATAGATATGTTTAATCCTACACCATTTTAGAATTAATTTATATTACAAGTACACAATTTTATGAACATATTTTTTATATCAATACTAAAATGTAATATACATAATTATCATAAAACTATTATACATTTTAATTCTTAACAAAAATAAAAGTAATACAATAAAACATTTTTTATGGGTGTAATAAAAGTAAAAAAAAGTTATGGGTTAAATAAAAGTGTAACTCCTAAAATATTAAGAAAAAGGTAAAATTGATATTTAAGCCACCTTTATGGATTGTGTGAAATTATGTGAATATACTAAATTATATAAATTTTAATTTAAGCAAAAGCACAGTATATTGATTTTTTTTATGCAATATACTGTGCTTTTGTTTTATATTGCAATATAAAACATATATATGTTTTTGCAATATATTGTTTTGTTTATGCAACTGCTCTATATGAAAACACTACTAAAACATCTTACCTTAAGCCATTGAGGAATTGTAATAACTCCCCAAGTCAAATCTCTAATTCTAATATTGCCTAGAAACAAATTGGACAGCCATTTTTGACAACATGGATGCGAGAGGAAAGTGCGGTTTTTAGCATTTGCAGCAATGTCCACAGCTGTTTTGTATGACCAATCTGAGGTTTCCTCACTCAAAACATCATAAGCTCGACAGGAAGAATCTCTGTAACTGGCATCCAACACACTAGTAGCCATTTCTGAGAATTCTCTAAAATTAAATATATAACAAATTTTAAAGCAAAGGGAAAGAAAAATCAAATACAAAGAAATAGTTATAATATTTGATTTTGCAATCAGATTTATTTTAAAGCAGAAATGAGATAAAAGTTTGAAATATGTTTAAATTAAACCAAAAATACAAATTTATCCACAAAACATTTATCGAACAATTTATTTTTAGAATCATCCTCTTACTAGCTTCACTTTACCCTCAGTTTTCATTTAATGAAATATTTAAGTGCATAAAAACTTCTAATGTGATTATTCAGAAATGTTTTCATTCATTTTGATGTAGGATTTTCTAAAAAAAATTTGATTGTGTGTCATCAGAAACACCTCAGTTATGAATGTTATGTAGTTAATTAAGGTAAGTGAACATATATGGATTGAAAAATATGTTTCACTGCTAGAAGATGAATGTTATAAATGTTTTTTTGTCTTAATTTAACAAAATCAAGGCAATTGACATCAACTTTTAAATTGTTTAGTGAACAGGTACAACAGGGAAATGCAAAATTGAAAAAACCTTATCAGCCAGATATCTCTTTTTACAATACAAGGATATGAAGTTATACTTTTTAGCATATTTAAAATATGATATTTCTTAAATAATACATTATACAATTTAATTTGATGTGCTTCAAACAATGATTAACCAGATTAACAAATTCTGCAATGATAGTAAGGCTTACTATATTTGATAATATGAATATTCATTATTAATGCTCCAAAAATTATGTAGTTATTTTACACATAAGGAATATTTATTTGCCTAAAATAAAATTATATGATTGCTGAGAACAAATATATATTGAAAATCTGAAATAAAAATTAAGATTTCTGAAGGAAAAAAAAAATTTAAATGAAAATTGCTCCAAAATGATTATTTGGAAAAAAAAATTATAATGGTAAATCAAAGAAATTAAACAAAACTGCATTAAATTGGTTTAAAATACTCACCTACCAAGGGTATGTAACTCTTGTTTAGCATTTGTATCATTCACATAGTCTTCTAATCTTTCATAAATCATCGAAACTATCAATGCAACATGAATTGGTTGATCAGAATGTTGCCAAAGTAATTTAGCAAGCTTGGATTTGTTAGTGAATACTGCCCAAAGAATTAAAATACAGAGTGATTTCCGTTCTGCTGAAGAAGGGTCTGAAGTATACATGCCCATAGCATTCACAGACATTTCTTGGGAATTGATGAAGTTATGAATGCCAGTGCATATCTCAATCAACAAATTTAGATCAGAATCAATAAAGTTTTTACCAAATTTAGGGATCTGCAATAAAAAGATATTTTAACATGGAAGGAAAACATCATTCACACTCGAGAAAAAAATCAGATACATTTTTAACGTAAAATAATTCAATTTCAGTTCCTAAGTTGAGTGCCGATATCAAATATTACTTATTGTTAATATGGATGCTATTAAATAATAATAGATAAATGTAAAAAATTTCACTTATTAAGAAACATGAAAATAACACTAAATTATAAATAACAATTTAGCGTTTGATTTTAACAAATATATACATGCTTTGAAATTTAATGAAACAGTAGAATTTCATGTAGAGCAATAAAATAGCTCATAGATGAACATTTTTTAAAGAAAATGCCATAATAGTTATGTGAGGTAGGAAACAGTCAACAAAAGATATCAGATTAAATCATAACTCCAGCAGTGAATCACAAAATCAGATGACAGCCAGTAAGATAGATATTTCATTCACATTGTATTACAGATTGTTAAGTTGCTTCTTGAGTGTTAGCAGAGTAATGAAAAATTACAATATGAATGGTTTTATTTGCTTCATAAGCTTTCTGCTATGCAGAAATTATTTTGTAGATTTTTTTTTTGACAAATGTTTATTATTACCTGAGGTAATAACAGTAGTAAATATCGATTGGCAAAGTCAGGCAACTTAATTTTCTCAAATCTGGATGTAAATAAACCAATTGAATTATTATAAATGTCATTATCTTGCAAACATTTTTAAGTGTCATAGGCAATAGAGAATGATTAGGTTCTATTGGTTATTATAGCTAAAGGGCATATGGATAAAGGGCGATATTCCCAGGACATTCTTTTTAGCAACACAAGATCATTATATTTTCCAACAACTTATTAATATATAGGTCAATTAATGATGTACAAGGATAGATATCGTAGCTCTAAAAGCATGATTTGACTTGAAGGCAAATCGCTTAGAAGCTTCTAGTGGCAGCTTCGCAAAATACCGATTTTATCTCAATAAGTGGGTATATTTAGCAGCAATTTTAATATTTATATCACATCATGATGAAAAAATTTTATTCTTTTCTGACACCTTTATGATATGGTTATTTTCTTAAAAATGATAAATAATCTTTTCCAAAGAATATTTATTGCATTTATTTATTATTATTATTTTTTTGCATGCAAGAAGTACTTTCATTTAATCAACATAATAATTGTTGCAAAATTATGAATAAAGTGTAGATAAGAAGCCAAATTGTTGTTTATATCTATGTTTTTAAGTATTCCAGCTGAATAAAATAACAACCATTACAATAAAATTTAAGATACTTTCTGTTTAAAGTACTTAATATGTTGTGCTATATCTATACCCATTAAATATGGATTTATTTAAATTTATAAAAAATAGTATCATATTTTTTTAAAATGTACATAGGAGTATTTTAAGCTATAATTTATCATATTATTTATAATGAAATGAAAAAATATATTCTTACACAAAAAAAATTGCTTCATTCTAAACTGGAAAATGAAGTACATTGCAGAATATAACAGCTGTTCAAATACCAAAACAAATAATTGGAATACAAACACACCAATAACAGTATTTTGTTTCAAACACATTCTTTTAAACATTTATTAGCTATACATCCTTTAAAAAAAATTTAATTCATAAATATTTCTTAAAATACCATTATAATCCACTATCCATATGCACATATATGCTACTGTTTTTTTTACTTAAATTAATAATGAAAATATTTACTGAATGCATTATAATATTTCATCCCTCACCATGTATACGCACCAATCCATGTCCAAGAACTCCTTCCCAGCAAACAGAGCGGAAGAATTCTTGACGTTTGGATCGGAGAAAAAGAAACCTTAACCTTTTTGGAGTGAGATATTTATGGATTTGAAATCCTTGTCTTAAAAACAAGTCCACGAACTCTTCTCGCTTTGATCGAGTTATGGCTTGCTCAAATATATGCTTGTCAACCTAAGGTAAAATAAAAGTTTTCTTTATATAAAAGTCTTATTTTCTTAAAGTGAATTAGCAAATTAATTCTAATGAAAAATATTTTTCTTTGTTCAGAATATAATAATTCTTAAAAAGAATTCATTAGTCTATATTTTTAACCACCATAAATAAAAAAAAATTTAATACAACTATTTAAATTTAAATATTTATATTAAAAGATAATATATAATGCCAATTTATCAAACTGTAAAATATAACATTTTACAATTACTTTAAAATATATAAAACATGATAGTTGGATAACAAAATTTCTAAAACAATTTCGAGCATTATAAGAATTTTCAACATTTTGTATATTTTATAAAAGTTTAGTTTTACACAAACATGTTTAAATAATAATTCATAATCATATTTAACAGTTTTAATTTCTTTTTTTTGTTTATAAAAAAACTTTATTATTATTTTACCAATGATGTTCAAACATACAATTAATATTTTAACTATATAAAGTCTATATAGTTTAAATATTTAGAGAAATATATATAACATAACAAAATACAAAAATTCAAGAAATATCTTGAAAATTATTCCCTTTCTCTCATCATTACAGAAGTAAACCATTTCATTAGCGGATTTAGCAATAAAATACTATTTTGCACAAAAGTTTACACTTGGTAAAAAGTTAGTTAAATACTAATAATACTCACATATATTTTTAAATAAAACAAGCAAGAAACAAATATCTTTGGGAAATACAAATCTTGAATCATAAAATGACAGTTTAAATTTTTTATAAGGAAGCTTAAAAGAAATCAAATTACCTTAAATTTATTGGAAGGATCCTTTAAAAATACTTCTGACATTGCTACATGAGGACTATTCCAGTCTAAAGTTAAAAGTAAGTCTTTCTGCATTTGAGCATGCCAACTAGTGTGGTCAGGTCTTTGAGCTGAAAAATATAACATGGAATCAAAAATTAAAAAATCAAATATTACACTTTATTAATTTATAAAGCACATAAAAAGCTGAATATTTTGCTTTTTGAATGCGATATGGTAAAAAAAAAAAAAAAAAAAAAAAAAAAAAAAAATTTACATTAAATTAAATTTGAAATACACTTAATTTTGTTATTATCAATCCATTGACACATAAATAAATTACCATGCTCTCTTCCTTTAGAAGTTAGTTTGTTTAAACTAATAAGGATATTTATTTAGTTGAAATTAAATATCCAATAAACTTCTGAAAGAATTAAATGTTCCAAAATTCTAATATTTTCCCTGTCACATTTTTCAAAAATATTTTAAGATTTTTTTTCTTTTCAAAAGTTGTTTATAAACATTTCACTACAACATTATGAAAAGCATTTAAGTTTGTTTGGTTTTTAAAAATTTCCCAAGATAATTATAAAAGTTTTCATTGAATGAAATTAATAAACCCCCCTCTTTCATTGCTAGATATTTCCCATTTATTAATGTAACTATCACTTATATCTATTTAATATTTTAAAAAATGTTTTTTTTCCTCTTAAATTTTGCACTACTTATACCAGTTAAACAATTCAGTATTAAAATCAGAATAACTTACATTTGAAGAGTGCCCTTAAAAGATGTTCATCCAAGTTTTCTAGATTACATGTATGACTGTGTAAATTCAGAACTGTTAAGTACACTTGGCCATTCTAAAAATAAGCATAATATTATTCAATCACAGATAAAATGCATGACACACTGAATTTCTACTCCAACAAATATTTCTATGCATTTTAAATAATTAAAAAATATTCCAAATTATTTTCATTATATTTATAAATGCATGTTTATTTATTTATTATTATTATTATTATTATTATTATATTTTTGCATTTGAATATTTTCATTTTTTGATTGATGATTAAATATTTCATAATTTCATGTAACTTCTTTCACATTATAAATTATTTAATTATAAGTAAGTAAGAATAAGAAAAAGAAAGAAAAAAAAACAGTTATTGGTGAATATGTGTTTAAACAACATGCTTCTAATAAGATCAGAATATAAAACTTTATATCACATACTAAGTAATAATTTTCTTTTTTAATTCTTTATAATTTATGGAATTATATTTCAGAAAAAGTTTATGTTAACAGATAAACACAATTTTTAGGGTTATTCATGTAGAATATTTTATATAAAATAATAGAAAATTAGAACATGTTTATACCTGATTAGAATATCGAACACATTCCATAATTCTATCACGAAAGAGATTTCTTGCCAAACTGTTCTCTCTAAGCTGATGGAAGTTATGTGCAATTTTGTTAGATAGTTCCCGTTTTAAAGAATTTTCTATATATTCGGCATCATATATACCTCTTGGCCTAAATGTTGAAAAAGAAAAAAAATTCAATACAGCAATTTTATTTTTCATGAAAATATTATGACAGATTGTATTTGTTATAACAAAAATTATATATTTTTTTCACTTATTGTAACTAATAAAAAATAAAAGTATAGCTTAAGACAGTTGAAATATTTCTTTAAAAAACCAAATTCTTCATATTCTGTACCTTTTCTTATCAAATTTAATAATAATTCTTAAAAAATTTTATAGTCACAAAAGTATTCTTATCTAAAATAAAATCAAGGCAAATAATAACTTTAATTTCTGACAAAACATTTCATATTAACAATTATAGTTTCTTAAATAAAATTATTTCATTATTATGGTAAAAACTAATGATGGATGACAGTATAAAAGGATTATAATTATACTCCTATTATTTATTTATGACAATTTAATAATAAAGGTTTAATAAATAAATTATAAGCTATAATAAAAGAAATTATTAAATAATAATTAGTACTCCAAATATACTTTTTTGTAGTAAATAGTGTTAAAAATACATTCCATGTTCACATCATTTCATAATTTTAAATATTATTTGATAAAAACTGAAAAAAAAAAAATTTCAAATATTTTTACATACCTTTCTGAAACTTCATAATAAGCATAAGCTAATAAATCAGCTAAACCTCCACTTCCCTTTACAACAACTACAGGCAACTGTTTTTTTAGGTGTTCTAAAATCAACCTTGCACAATCATAACCTCCTTGGATGAGAAGAGACACAACTGGAATTTCATTAGTTGATAATGAACAAACATCTGGATGACGACGTGGAGCTGCAAAATAATAATAATAATAAAATCCATTAAATATTATAAGTAAAATAGGAACATTTTGAACTATATAATTTAATGAAGTAATAACTGTATATTTCAGCATATAACATGCTTTTTTCTTTTGTAGAAACAATGTGCATGTGTAATGTCTTATCATTTGAAGTCATTCATTCAAAGTTTTTTCCCATGTTTTTGAACAATGGTATAATGAATTGACAAGGGCAGCAGTATGTGTTTTGGGGAAATACTTGAGGAAAGTAAATGATTCTGCAAACAGGTGGGTTGTATTCAATAAAGGTGTGCATAAAATGTTATTTGAAGTTTTCGAGAAAAAGGGAGCACTTGTAGCCATGACTTTGAAGTGTACATTGATGGCTTTTTCAAATTGCATTTGCTTTAGTTTAAATACAATTGAGCTAGTAGTATAATTTTTAGTAGTAAATATAGCTTCTGCTAAACAAAATAAACACAGTGATGATTTCAAATGCAAAGTCCTTCAGTTTGCAAAAGAAAATAGAAATCATGCTGCAGTAAGAATGTTTGGTGTTAGTGAAAGCTTCACATATGAGTAGAAGAAAAATGAAATCACAATAATTAATATCAAAGAATAAATGTGCTTTATGAAAAGAAGTAATGAAATAGCCTATCTTAGAAAAAGCATTGCAAACTGGATCCTAGAAAATCACCAGAATGGATTAACTGTAATAAGAAACATTTATTTACCTTAAAATGGACTTTTTAGTCCATTTTAAGGTAAACTTTAAAGCAACTTGTTGGTATAGTAGATTTACAGAATTAATAATTTAGCTGTACAAGAAAAAACAAAAGTTTTGCAAAGGCTTCCAAAGGATTTGGACACAAATTGATAAGATTTTGGAAGTATGTTATTGACTTACAAAGGCAAAAAAATTATTTACTGTCACATTTAGAAACATTTTTTTATGGATAATACACACATAACACATTTTAATGGATATAATAAATAAATTTTAATGGATAATAAGAAAAAATTGATGAAATAGCATAAAACAGACATGACAGATTCCATTCCAGGTGGATTAATGCCATTAGTTTAGCCTTTAGATGTGTGTATCAATATACATATGATGTATATTGATATATGTATATCAAAAGAAATTTAAAATGACAGTGGAATACGTGGATGTTAGAAGACGAAAAAAAATTTGTAAAAGGAGGCCAAATGCGATCTTAAAATAGAGTGTAAATAAATAATAAAAGCATGAAATGAGATTAAACCCAACATAATTCAAAAGATAATTTAAAAAATGTATTATATCTAACAATCTAGATAGAATGGAAATGATTATTTATTGATGGATTGGAATAACAGTGATATTGAAGATGAAATAGAATTCAATGATGTGTCTGAAGGTAAACAGATCAATGATGAACTTTCTATGTTAAAATTTTTTAAATTCATAAGATGTCATTTCTTTTAAATAAACAGCATTTAGGTATATCTAGAAGTCTAATTTTTTAAGCTTATCATTTCTTTATTTTTAAATCTATCATTTTTACATCCACCATATAACACAAACTCACAAATTTCCTCTTATTTTTGGTATTTAAAGTGCATGTTACACACCGGAATACACAGTAATTGATTTCTTATTTGACCTAAAAATATAGTGATGGGCAATTAAATAAAAAAAATGATGCAATACTTTCATTGAAAATCATGTATTTAAATGTAATGCATTAATGTTATTTCTGATAAACACAAAAGTTTAAAATTTGTAAATACCATAAAAATAACTATAAATTATTTTTAAGAAGATAAACATTTATTTTTCTCAAAAATAGGAAAGTTAGAAAAATAATTTATCAAAGTTTGATTTTGAATTATGTAATTCAAAAAATAATTTTATTTTATTTAATAAATGATTTTTTAACATTCATTTCAAATCATACATTTTATGATAAAATAAAACATTAAGTAATTTTGAAAATAATTAAACATTTCAAAAAAAGTTATGCAAATAATTAAAAAAGCCATTACTAAAAAATAATAAAAATCATTTATCTTAATATTAAATAAATTTGAATGAAAAATATTTAAACATTACAACTAAAAATATGCCTGCAATATAGAGAAATAAATTTTATTGTATCTTTTATTTTATTTTAAAAGAAGGCATGCCACACAAAATTTAATAAATATTAGATTTCTAATATCTTAAAAAAAAAAAAAAAAAAAAAAAAAAAAAAAAAAAAAATATTTTCCAAATACAGAAAAAAAAATTTATATGTGACATTTTGTAAGTACACACGCTTAACAACTGACTCAACATAAAATGTATGTTAGGCATATAAAGGAGAATGTAAATAATGAGGAAATTAAAAATATAGAACTCACTAGTTGCATCAATATCACAATGAAGAGATTCAGATGAAGCTAAGTATTGTTCCAATTTTAACAGAAAGTGATTTATACCAGTCTTATTAACTGTAGCATCTCTTACAATTACAAAGTGGGAATGATCAGGGTTTAATTCATATTTATTTTCATCAGGTTGATTGCCTTCATTTTCAATTTCTACTCTTTGAACCTGAAAAAAAAAATTAATACAAATAAAAAAAAATCTTTCACAATGAAAATACACAATAATAAAAGTAAAACTGTAGGGAAAATCTGAAACTTTAGAAATCTAATGATAAAACACTACATATTTATTGCTTGTAAAATTATCACAATGACAATAATGAATAAAAAGAGATGAACAAAAAGAAGCAATGAATCATTCAAAGAATAAAAACATCTAATAATGTCCAATTTTTATTATAGAAGAATAAAAACACTGCACAATATTATTTGTTTTGAAATCATATATTTAATAATGATATGTCCACTTGAATCAGACATAGTGGAAAAAGAAATGTCTTTGTCTTTTCAATGAAGTTAGACTTCCTTAAAACCATTGCAATTTGGAACAAACAATCACATGTATATTTTGTTTTTCAAAACATTTACAGGTAGATTTCTCAGGTACATAAGATATTTTCCAGTCTACAGATTTGTAGAACTCAATAATGATCTGCAATTCAGCTTATTCACCAAATAATCTCAATTCAAAAACCCAACCTCGTAACCAACAACATATTTTAAAGAAAATGTCTAAAATAAAATATTTTCTATTCAAACAAAAGTCTTAGTAAAACAGAATTATTTTCTTCGTAATTATTACATATATTTATTTTTAAAAAATTTAAACATGTAATATATATATATATATTTGTAATGAACTGGGCAGCAATAAAAAGTATTAATAAAAAAAATTTCACCATGGAAAGTAGAATAGACAAGAAAATTTATTTTACACAGTACTATAAAAAACTGCTTTACAGAAGCTTTCACTTGCATATTTAAATTTAGACAAATACAGTAAAAAATAAATAATTCAACAAAATTATAAAAGTAAGTAAGACAAAGAGAATTTATTATTTACTCGTCCATCTAGCATATCTCCATAGACAATCACATCTTCCCTTGTAACACCTATCAAAGTTAAAGGGGGTAATGCAGTTCCAGATTGATTAGGATGCTTATGACAGAGGAGAGCCTGTCTTCTTAAGAGCTCATTATGAACTGCATCACCAATGACTTTTGTAATACCTATGTTAGCACCAGGAGTAAAAATCCACATTTCCGTTGTATTTGCAGCCTATAAAATAAATAAAATTATTATCAGAATTTTAATATTGTTAGTTTTTCATATATTTTAAATTATTTGTTTAAATATTCTAGTTGTTCAACATACAAAAATTCAATTACAAAACAATATGTTACAGAGTAGTGTAAAATAATTGTTTTCTTTATTATTACAGTCATTATTATTTAAATGGCTTCAAAATTCTATCCACTCTTCTTGTAACTATATTTTCTTGTTTTTTGCATCATATTTCACATTCTATTAATATATTTAAGAAAACTCAAGCTCTAAATAAAGCCATGGATTAAGAATATTGTTGATAATTCTCTAAGCCAGTGTTTTATTGTTACAAGATGGGGATGTTTATTGAACTTACTTTAATAAGACCTGATTGCAGGTGTTCTAGCTGTCTTTTATTTGTCCATGTGTGTAGATGAGCAATGTTGGATACAACAACAAGAACAATTCGAGGACTTTTAATTTTCCACTGTCGATGTAATACATTGGCAACATACTCCATATTTGCATCATGAGCGGCTCGCAAAAATGGCCGTCCCTTCAAATTGACACATTGTTAATCAGTTTAATAACATAACATTTTTTTATTAGCACAATTAATGCTATCAAAATGAAACATTTAGAATTGTATAAAACATCTACTTTTTTTCAATTAGAATAAAACTAAACCATAAAAATAATTCTAAAAGAATATTTAGTTTAAAAATCATATTACCATAAATATTCTCATAATGTACTCTATATTTAAAAAAAATTTTTTTTTTTTTTATGTACTTTCCAAAACACTAAAAAAAGCTAAGCAAGTACTTAAATAATTAAATATACACTAAAATATTTTTAAAAACTTCAGTGCAAAATACTTACATGATCTTCATAGGCAAAATTTTTCCAAAAACATAAAACACCTTCTGTGGCTAAAAATCTTCTAAAAACAACATCCTCTCCCAAAGTTTCAGATACAGCAAAACTTAACTGACGTTTGACAGTTGGTTTCTCTTCACTTGAAGCTTCAGTAGTTGCTGAAGGAATGTCTTCGAGTGGAGTATCATCCTCACCTTTCTGCAAGAATTATTTTAACAAATAATCAAAATGATATAAACACTTTTAAATATTCAATAAGTTTCAGGAAAGTTTGTAAGATTAAAGCAGCTGACAAATGTGAATGTTTGATAATGGCATGTGTAAATTTTTTATAACTTTACTTAAATGATATACAATACAAGTTCTTAACTTAAATTTTCAAATTGATTATTTACATTTTTAAAAAATATATTATGAATTGCTTCTGAAAGGATAACACACTGACAGATTTCAAAAAGTTTTTTTTTTTTTTTTAAATTAGTTAAAAAGGAAAAAATGTATAACTATAAAATATGCAATTTACCCAAAATTTCTACTGAATTTAAAATTTCTTAATAACTATTTTGTTTTACTGATAAGAGCATTTTATATGGTTTAAAGGATACACATAAATGATCAAATAATTTATTTTTTTTCAATTGATCATCTATACAATATTCATTTAAATTGTAAGACAAAACCTAATGTACTCTAGTATACGGATCAGCTAATATATTACTAACAGTCATACAATTTTTTTAAAAACTCATTTATATTTTTAAAAAAATTAAAAGAAAGAATCAAATAAATATTTAAAAAATTAATATTCTTAATGAGTAAATTTTTTAACTATTGTAAAACTACAATGCAATATTCAATTTAGAAAACTAAAAAGTAAAATTATGAACTTCATAAAGGATAAGAATATATTGAATTGTTGCAAAAATGCAATTTTTGTTAATAGTTAAAATAACCGTATAAAATATCAGTATTTAAAAAAATAATATTTAAAGAATGAAACTAATAAAATTAAGCAACGAAAAAAATGATTCAGCATATTTATTTGCATCAACAACAACATATACTTTAAAATTAACTTACTGACAATATATTGCTAATAAAATCTTGGTAGTAATTTTACATATCAGCTGAACTTAGAAACTAGGTATTACTTACGTCAACATCATCACTTGCTCGGAGTAATCCGAAACGTCGTAATAATCTGTATCCCCTATCATTTTTAAACTTGTTTCGTCTGTTCATGATGATTTAGAGATTTATATTTCATTAGCTATAGTACAAAAAATACCGATTTCGGTTCTAAAAAACACAGGACGGTTCTTGAGCACATACACATGATAATACTGAAACAATCACAATTTCCATAACTCAAAACATCCGGCAAAGCACAAGTTCCGGAGCGCCAATTCAAAGATTCTCATTGGTTGAAGAATTCCATTGTTTAGTTTCAACAGCCAATCTCATTGGTTTCATTTTGAGGGACTAATAAAAAATTAAAAATTTTCATACTTTTTTATTAATTGCAAAAAATGTGATTAAGAAATGAGTTTTGATTCAATTAAGATTAATATTAATTTCAATTGCTCTATTAAAAAGTTAAATATATTTATTTTCTGATAAAATAAATAACTTTTAATACAGCATATTTCGTGCGTGATTAAGGATAAAAAAGCACAATAAATTTGCTAACTTTTTTTTCCCGCAATAAATGCACAAAATACCTGAAGTTTGTTATAATAATGTTTGATAATTATAAATAATAATTATAGAAATATTATCTTGATAGTAAATGAATTAAATATTTTTGTTTTTCATTTGTATTGTACATGTACATTTGTTTTAAATTAAATAGTTTCGAAGTAATTATTTTATTTTTTTTGTTGTTGTTTTCTCTCAGATATTTCTAAATTTCTATAAGGTAATTACAAAGTTAACTTTTTTTTTAAAATAAGAAATTGGTACCGACTTATAACCCTTTATGATGATTCACACAATTGTACTGATAAAGATTTTTAAAATTTGCTTGTTTGTTTATCATTAGGAAAAAGGGAAAAAATGGTTCTTTTGTTATCTACAGTTGTTACAAATCCTCATAATTATCTACATATAATGAGTTTTTCTTTCTCTGTAGATACAGATCTTATCCCTTACTTTTTTTCAACTTACAGGCAGTGAATTTTCAGATTAAAACAATTATTTTCTTTTTGTTTATTTATTATTTTAAAAAATAAGAGTTTTTTATGGCTTTCTTCTGAAAAGTCGATCAAGCAATTAAATTTAAAAAATATTCAATTTTAACCTAAAATTTTTTTTTTTAAAAATAATTAACAGAATTTTTTTATTTAGATCAATTTCTACAACTTTCTGTTTTAAGTCTGGGCTTGCTTTTAAATCTAACAACAATAAATATATAATACTTATAATATATATCTTGCGTCGTTATATATATATATATATATCTTGCGTAGTCGGACTACCTGGTGGGAGTTTTCCGGGTTTTCTTTCATACCATATGCAAATTCCGGGTAGTTCCCCCTAAAACTCCTCCCGGAAGGTACTTCTCTCCTTCTTCAGCGACACGGAGACAAGTATCAGACTTCTACCTACGGGTGTTCCATCACAACAGAAGTTGCCCCCCTTCCCTCCTTTTATGAGGGATACGACAACAACAACTTAAATATATTTAAATTCACACAGTAGAATCCCATTTTATTTATTTTATCTAGAGCATACATTAATCTTCAGATGTTTTTGATCACTGGGCATTTTAATCAGAGATGATTCACCAATAAAACTGCAAATATGTAACGAATTCAAAGTTATCCAGGATGCATGGTGGGAAGCCTACTATATTAACCTCACGTACTATTTGGAACGCCCCCTCAGGTATGACATCGGACGTGTTCGCAATATCCTGATCTTTTCGAGGCGAAAAATATTGTTTTATGTACATATCAATCCATTCTATTACTATTAAGTAAAGAAAAGGATTTACAATTTACTAAATAAATATATTTACACGCCCCCTCGATGAATATTTCATTTATAATTTTTACTAAAACTCAATTGTTTTCATTATACTGAATAAATTGGCAAATATATTGCTTTTGATTCCAATTTCTCTATGAAATTAAAAATTTTATCCAATATTCATTTTGATTTCTTGAAATTCACGATTTCAGCATTAAAATATTAATTTAGTAGCGGTTAAAGAAACAATTCTATGCATTTTTTTAGATACCCCTTTTATTCTTCTTTCCTGCAAATTTGAATAGATTGGAAATTTTATCTTTTGTCCTTTATCATTGAATTGTGATAAGGATATTAAAACAAGTTTGAAAAGATGTTCATGTAATGGTTAAACTAAACTGAGCTATCTATCTTATCTCTTTTTTGCTTTTGGAATGTTACTTTAGAAACCTTTTTGATATTTATTTAAAGTGCTTCCTAGAAAGTTTTAACGTACGTGTAATACTTCTTATAATCCCCAAAAAAGTAGAAGTAATTAAAATTTTCAAAATGGTTGTAAAACGGAAAGAACTTCAATTTATTCTAAATAATATAATATGATTTACACAACGCAGTATTATATTTTTGCGGTATGAAAAAAAAAAAAAAAAAAAAAAAAAAAAATGCAAAAGAATATTTTTAAGCCTAAATAAATCTCACGAAAGTTTATGGATACGACTTAGACCAGGGATGGGCAAACTACGGCCCGCGGGCCAACTCCGGCCTGCCGGAACGTTCTATTCGGCCCGCGGATTGAATTTTAATTTGCCGATCTGAGGCAAATTAAAAGAAATACATATTTATATATTATATATCCATCTCTCCTTTTCTACTTTGATTAAATATATATTTTTTTTCTTCTTTTTTTTTGTTCTACAAAACATAAATCGACGGAAATAGCAAGCACAGATAGCTTTCAATCGGTAAAGTGTTAAAAGCGGAAGTTCTTTGTTAGTTAACGCCAACAAGCGATATCTCTTTCTCGAGGAGCAGACATATGGGAATCCAATATAGGTGAATTAGACTACACATGTGGCAGACTGCGCATTTTAAGCTCCAGCCAGCTGTTTTTTCTTTTGGCGCGAGTTCTAATATTATCGATTGCGTATGGAAAGATTGCGGACACATAGCATCATTGTGAATAGTGGTGAAATTATTAAAAGTGTAGCGTAGCTAATGCTTTTTGGGTTATTCGTAAAATATTTCAAAAATAAAGTATATATATATGTTATTGGTTAATAATATTATAAATATTATGGTAGTAATAAATGATTATTAATATTTTTAAAATTTTAGAAATATTTATCTTGACCCGCCAAACTTTTTTTTCTTTGATTTTTGGCCCGCGACCGAAAAAGTTTGCTCATCCCTGACTTAGACTCTTGTAGTAACTGAATAGGCAGGAGTTTTCCGCCTGTTTTTCAAAGTGAACCCTTGTGGTTTCGTGTATCAAGGCGTGTGATAATTAAATTCTGCAGCAGACCAGGCAATTGGATTCGACGCAGACTCAAGTACTCTGAAAATTTCCGACCTTGGAGTGAACTGCACTTATAAATTTTATCGCAAGTGCACGATTAAATAACATTTTTAATTTTTACTTTCTCTGTATAATATTGTAGAGTTCATTATTATATATATAGTTATAAACTCTTGTAAATAAAAATTAAAGTGTTTCCATGAACCTGAAAGTGGCCCTCTTCTTGAAGCCGTTATAGGTCTAATATAGGCCGAGATGTTACACTCTTATTAAATTGGCCTTTTTCATATTAATTTTCGATTGCAATCAGGAAATATTTTTTCAAATACGGCTTGCCATATTAAAACTTATCCTTAAAATATTCATTTGTTTTCGACTAGTATTTATTTACGTAATTGAGCTATCATCGTGATTAGATTAGGCGAGCATACTTCGGTAACATTTTGCCAATTAATTATTAATTGCGATAAAAAAAGCATTAATTACAATTATTTACAAAGCATTAATTTAAAATTTATTACTATTTGTATTAATTACAAATATTTACAAAGCATTACTTTACAATTTATTATTATTTGTGTTTTTGTTGTTGTTTCTTATCCCACTTGGCTGGCCAAGCCCACGAGCCCATATGGACTCATGATTGAAGGGGAAGGAAGCAGCTTCTGTTGTGATGGAGCACCCGTAGGTAGAAGCCTGACTTTTGCTCCGTGACGCTCTTACAGTCATAGAAGACCGGGACCTACGGCTTAAAGTGGATTCCGAACCACTACAAACATCCATGGCACCGCCGGGATTCGAACCCGAAACCTGTGGCACCGAGCGCCAGAGCGCTAGACACTCCGCCATTCAGGTCCCAAATTTGCCAACGGCACGCAGTGTTCCCAGGTGGTCACCCACCCAAGTACTGACCGCGCCCAATGATGCTTAACTTCGGTGATCTAACGAGAACCGGTATATTCAGCATGGTACGGCCGTTGGCTAAAATAGTAATAATTACAAATATTTACAAAGCATTACTTTACAATTTATTATTATTTATATTAATTACAAATATTTACAAAGCATGACTTTACAATTTATTATTATTTATATTAATTACAAATATTTGCAAAGCCTTAATTTACAATTTATTATTATTTGCATTAATTTACAAATTATTATTTGCATTAATTAAATTTATTTACAAAGCATTAATTTACAATTTATTATTATTTGCAATTATTTACAAAGCATTAATTTACAATTTATTCTCATTTGCCTTAATTGCAATTATTTACAAAGCATTGATTTACAATTTATTATTTGCATTAATTACAATTATTTACAATGAAATAATTCATCAAAAAGTTATTTTTAATTATCCATTTTTTTTTATCCACAATTATAAAAAGTTGTAAAACGTCTCTAGTATTAGTAATAAACAAAGATTGCAAATGCCAACAAAGCTGTCCCATTTAATGATGAGATCTATTATTTGAAAATACATTCAAACTCGAGATTATCAACTACAAAACAGAGCAGAATGTGCACGAAATATATAGTATATGTGAGAATTGGAAAATAATTTTGCCAGATACCAAGATCGAATAGCAACGAAGAAATTCTTCATTAGTCGGAAGAATAAAAAAAATTTCTAATTCTATTTGCTAAAAATGTGTAAAACTACTTTTTTTCCCATTATATTTACTGATGAAAGCAAATTTAATAAACTTTGAGCTAGTTGTTGAGCAATGGTTTGAAGAAAATCAAAAGAAGAATTTCAAAATCAGAACACGTTTTCACTCGTTAAACATGGTGATGGAGCAGTTGTGGAATATGGGTGTCTCGTCAGCCACTGATATGGATATTACTACTACTACACCACACCAGAATGCTTAGAGCTGAGTTGTCCCTTTACAGTTTGGCAATGATGTGGATGAGAGAAGTCTGACTGGGATCTGTGACGCTCTACAGTCATAGTAGACCCCGGCACCTACGTCTTAAAGTGGATTCCGAACAACTATAGACATCCATAGCACCGCCGGGAATCGAACTCGAAACCTGTGGCATCGAGCGCCAGAGCGCTAGCCACTCGGCCATCAAGCCCTTTGCCTCGATAAGAGCATTAAAAAACATAATATTATTTTAGCTGTTCAGTAATTTGCAATTTAAAAAAAATAGCGTTAAAAGCAGCAAAAGGAAATGAGGTATTTTTAAAAATCGAATAATTTTTAAAATTATTACTATTAAAGAATAAAATTCTTATTATTTTTATCGGTAGAATATTTTTATATAAATTCTATGATACAAAAATTAAATGATATTTTGATATAGCTGAAAATTAACTTTTTTAGAATTGTTGCAAGTTTCAACGATTTCTAAAAAAATCTATTATGCAGTAACATATTAATGATATTTAATATAGAATACTATATTAATATCTATCAAAGGCGAATAGATATAATATTCTGTATTAAACATCATTAATATCTATCTAAGACAAATAATGATGTTTAATACAGAATACTATATCGATTTGCCTTTGATAGATATTAATGATGTTTAATGCCTTTGATAGACATTAATAATGTTTAATACAGAATGCTATATCTATTTGCCTTTTATAGATATTAATGATGTTCAGTACAGAATACTATATCTATTTGCCTTTAATAGATATTAATGATGTTTAATACAAAAATAAGCATTTTTTTAAAAAAACTTACTCGGTTATCACATAATTTTCCATGGTTAAAAAATAAGTAATTTTAATCTGGAAATTTTTCTGACTAGCAATTACTATTTATTCAAAATTAATTAATTTTACATTAAATTCTTAAATCTTAGGCTACACATTTCTCTATTTCTAATACATATATACATAAAAATAATCATTTTTCAGACATAAAAAGACGAAACGACTTATTAGCCATCTTACAGAAAGAGAAAGTCCCATTAGGAAGCTATTACACACAATTCCATCTATTTAAAAAAATACAGCAAACGTCATTTCCGGTCAAAAACCACAATTCCGGAAGTGTTTGTGAGGAATAGTGCGTGACCGTCATGCTTTTATTAGAATCTGCTTTATTTCATTTCTCATTTGAAGGACGAGTGCGTGGGGGGAAAGCAAAACAGCGTAGACAGCAAAAATAAACAGCTGCCTCTCTATCTTCTAGTGTGTGTTTTCCGTTATTATTTTTTCTTTTTGCGAATGAATTGCTAGGTTGTCGACATATGTTTTACAATATCACTTCTTAGAAACAACTTATCGTGATTACAAATTAAAGAAATCAAAGTTGTTTCTTAGAAACGTTAATTGACGAATATGCATAGTGAAACTACTTTTTGAATTAAAATTATACAAAATATACCACAAAAGAATTTAATGCAATAGTTAAATTACATAATTCGAAAATACATGTTTACACAAATTAAAAAAAAAAAAAACATAGATACTATTTCAAAAAAGATAAAAAAAAAATTATTCAAAGAAAAATTATATGTAAGTAAAGGAGTTTTCTTAGAATAATTAATACCACGGTCAAAGTCATATTAAAAATTAATAGACAGACAATTCTCATAAAATTAAAAAAAAAAAAAAAAAAATTTATCATTGAATTGAATAAGTAAAGGAGTTTGGTACTTACGTATTAACGGTACCTTGGCGACAGACTTGGCGGTTTTTAAGTGTCGCCAATCTAACAGCTACTAAGGTTACCAAACCAATAGAATAGATTGGTGCCACTTAAAAACAGCCAAATCTGTAGCTGCGGTTGGCGCATGTGCTCTTTATTGGCGCAACTGTCGCCAAGGTACCGTTAATACGTAAGTACCGGAGTTTTCTTAGAATAATTAATACGAAGGTCAAAGTTATAATAAAAATTGATAGACAATTCTCATAAAATTCCAAAAAAGTTTTATCACTCATTTTCAAAAGTCATTGAAGACTATGCAAAATATTCATGAATTATTATTGGACCCATTTCAATGTCATGCAGAAAAACAACAAGCATTATATAAATAGACCCAATGCCTATTTGTTTTCTTATCATTTGAATTGATTTTAAAAGATATCGATAACTGTTGTTGTTGTTTCTTATCCCACTTGATAAACATCTAGACCAAACCCACGAACTCATATGGACTCTTGGTTGAAGTGAAAGGCGGCAGCTTCTGTTGTGATGGTATACTTGTAGGTAGAAGTCTGCCTTGACTCAGAGATGCTCTACAGTTATATGAGAGAGGGACCTACAGCTTAAAGCGGATTCCGAACCACTACAAATATCCATGGCACCGCCGGGACTCGAATCCGAAACCTGTGGCACCAACCACCAGACACTCGGCCATTCAGGTTCCTTGTGAAAGGTGAAAAGATGATTAATTCCTGTTGTTTCTCATCCCACTTAGTAGAGAGCAACGTCTAGGCCACATTCAAGAACCCGTGTGGTCTCATGGAAGGAGGGAGGCAGCTTCTGTTGTGATGGAGCATCCGTAGGTGGTAGTCTAATTTGGCTCCGAGTAGCTGAAGATGGAGGGCAGTGCCTTCCAGGAACTCTTTTAGGGGGAACTACCCCACATTTGTGTATCATAGGAGAGAAATCCCGAAAAATTCCCACCAGGTAGTCCGACTCACGAATCAAGATGCTGACCATTTCAAACGCCATCAAGTTTTCTCGTTTTTTGAAACAGTGTCTACAACAAAGCCGTCATTGGATTGACCCTTCGCCCTAATGCTCACCAGCGGCGGTCATTGACACTGAGCCACGAGTCGGGCTGATTAATTCCTTTTTAGTGCTATTAAAATTTAAAATAACAGCAAGTGTATATTGTAAAGGTCTCCTGATATACTGCTTTCTGTGGGATTTATCAATGAATATGGTTCTATATTGTTCTTAATGAAATACAAATGATAACTTTAAAAAACTCAATGTTGAATAATCTAATCAGGAAATAGTAGAAATGTGAAAATGAACATCACTTGAAAAAGATAAAATTTTAAGTGATTTCTTTTTGTAATTTGTAGAATTTTTAAGTAAATAAACATTTTGAAATTAGTCGATGAAAACATAACTTAAATTAAGATTCCTGTATTTTCAATAAAAAAAAAACTCACCTTAAAACAACCACTGTCTATTTATTAAGAATATTTAGAAGTAATAATAACTTTGTTTCTATCTCCATGTGAATCGATACATTATGTTAGAAATAATCGTAATTGTAACATTCAAATATTTTTTTTTGAATGAAAAGTATACACTGAAGTGACAAAAGTCATGGGATACCTCTTAATATCGTGTCGGCCCTCCTTTCGCCCGGCGAAGGGTAGCAACTCGACGTGGCATGGACTCAACAAGTCGTTGGAAGTCTTCTGCAGGAATATTGAGTCATGCTGTCTCGATAGACGTCCATAATTGTGAAAGCGTTGATGGTGCAGGATTTTGGGCACGAACAGACCTCTCGATGATGTCCCATAAATGCTCGATGGGATTCATGTCGGGCGATCTAGGTGGCCAGATCATTCGTTGGAATTGTCCAGAATGTTCTTCAAACCAATCGCGAACAGTTGTGGCCCGGTGACATGGCGCATTGTCATCCATAAAAATCCCATCGTTGTTTGGGTACATGAAGTCCATGAATGGCTGCAAGTGATCTCCAAGTAGCTGAACATAAGCATTTCCAGTCAATGTTCGGTCCAGTCGCACCAGAGGACCAAGTCCATGCCATGAAAAAACAGCCCACACCATTACGGAGCCACCACCAGCTTGAACAGTGCCTTGCTGACAGTTTGGGTCCATGGCTTCGTGGGTCTGCGCCACACCTCGAACCCTACCATCAGCTCTTACCAACTGAAATCGTGACTCATCGGACCAGGCCACGGTTTTCCATTCATCTAGGGACCAACCGATATGCTCACGTGCCTACGAGAGTCGCTGCAAGCGATGTCGTTCTGTCAGTAAAGGCACTCGAGTCGGTCTTCTGCTGGAATAGCCCAAGAAAGCCAAATTTCTCCGCACAGTTCTAACAGACAAGTCCTTTGTACGTCCCACATTGATTTCTGCGGTTATTTGACGCAGTGTTGCTTGTCTGTTAGAATTTACGACTCTTTGCAGACGTCGCCGGTCTAGGTCGTTAAGTGCAGGCGGTCGACCACTGCGCTGTCCATGGTGGGATGTTATGTCTGAAATTTCATACTCTCGGCACACTCTTGACACAGTGGATCTGGGAATGTTGAATTCCCTAACGATTTCCGAAATGGCATGACCCATGCGTCTAGCTCCAACTAACATTCCGCGTTCAAAGTCTGTTAATTCCCGTCGTGCGGTTATCATCACGTTAAAACCTCTTCACATGAATAACTTGAACAGAAATGAAAGCTCTGCGAAAGCACTACGCATTTATACCTGTTCTACGCGATGCTACTGCCATCTGAAAATTTGCATATTGCTATCCCATGACTTTTGTCACTTCAGTGTATTCTAATAATTAATGAAGTATGCTACTTTGGTAAAAAATCTATTTAAATCGGTAGAAAAATTTAGAAAAATGCAAATGCTTCTTTTTCCAACACTTAAAAATATAAAAACAAATTTTTTGAATTTATTATTTCGTTTTAAAAAATGACATTTATTTATTATTTATTTTTTTCTAAATGAAAACTTATTTTTTTAATGTCATCCATTTTTACGCCACTGGATGGCGCCACAAATTAATTTATTGTCAAAATAATAATAAGAATAAGCATATTTACAGCAGTCGTTTTCGATCTTTTCTCGAATTGTAATACTGTTATTAATTTATTTTCTTTGCTAATACAATTATATTCTTAAATTCTTAAAAATAAATACGAAAACAGATTTAAGGAGAAATATATGGGGAAATATATTGAGAATTCTTGGATAAGAATGATTGTTTTATTTAGTCAAATTATATTTTCAACAATGATTATTTTAAAATCTCAAACCTTTAGTTCTGCACATTTATTATTATTTTTTTTCCTTAATAAAATTTACCAAACTAAAAATTTTTCATTTTCTTCAACTGGACAACGCTAGATTATATCTAATAGTCAACTATAAAATCAATCCTCTATACAGGTTGGGGTAATAGCTCTTGAAAATTTCTTTGAACATTAAGTAGTTAGTTTTTAATGTCATGCATTTCGATCTGAGGTTATTCGCCTCATAGAATAGTAGGTATGTAGCAAATTCAGCGTTACTAGATTCCTGCAACAAATTATAACTGATGTCTCGCCCTAAGAGTAGTATCTGCTAAGGAAGGGGAAGAGGTTTGATATCCACCTCCCTGAATAAAACGAAATGATTTTTCAGTCTACAGATATGTTGTTCCCACCCCCATCATAGACACGGCATCTCATCTTTGTCTGGTTTCGAACCGAACTCTTAGACTGGAAGCCTGCACGCTATCTACTAATCCCCTCAGACTCAAACGAACGTATTCGTTACGAACAGACTGAATGTATTCGTTAAGTTGTGATATTGTGTCTACAATATACATTACACATCATTATATAAAGTTATCAAATATAAAAGTTTATAAATTATCATTGATAAATATAAAGCACTGTAGTGTGTAGGTTGTAAATGGACGTGGTTGGGTTGAAATACTTGAGGCACAGGTTGGAAAACTCGCACCTTTTTTTACACACGCACAAACACCACACACATATATACAATTAGAGGCATATAATATTTAATATTTAAAGACAGATTAGAATTTTAGATTGTGAAAGGACCCCACTTCTAATCTGAATACCCGGCACTTAGCGACGTGCAGGATGCGCGCAATATACTTCCTCTCCAGGTGAGGAGTCTGTAGACCAACTAATACTCTGGGTTGAGTTAAATATCTCAGGATGAGAGACTATAAAGACTATCTCATATCAGAATGAGAGACTATAAACTAAATTCTCAATGGGAGAGCAGTTTACACTGTACTTCCTCTCCGGTGAGAGTCTTGAGGCCAATTAACAATTTCTCCTGAACGAAACAGGGGGGCGCTCTTGCCAATGAGCAGGAGGAAGCATGGTTACAGCACAAAATAAAATTTGAACACATTTAAAATGATTTACAGAATATATATGTTCAAGCAAACAAATTATATAAACATGCGCGGAATATATCCTCATCATCAGTGGCGCAACAGCCCCATGGTGGGCCAAGACCGTCTGCCTAATGGCAGATTTCGATACAGATATTTCCTTTTTACGGGTTAGCGTTGTGAGCCCAACGGTCCTATTAGACCCAGGCTAGTGTTTAAAGTGGATTCCAAACCACTACAACATCCATGCCACCACCGGGACTCGAACTCTGAGATACTGAGCGCTAGTCATTCGGCCATTAGGCTCGCGGAATGCATGTACACTTTTATTAGTATTATGTGTTTTTTTTATACAATTATTTTGCAAAAATATGAACCTCTTTATTTAAAAAAAAAAAAAAAAACATGTCATGGCCCACGAATTACCAGCATTAAAAATTAACTTGAATTTTCAATAATAGTTTAATAATAAAAGAAATTATATTTTAAATGCAACTGACGAAAATCTTAAAATTTCCTACAATTGTAATTATATTCATTATGGGCATATTAAAATTTAGAATAAATAGGTAATTAACAGCGTTTTGATGTAAAGTCTGCAATAGTGAAAATAAAATGTTCAATTGAAAAACTATTATATAAAAATTAAATTACATCTTATTTATTTAAAATTAAATGTTTAAATATTAATTCTGAAAATAATAAACTTTCTTTTTATATTATTCCTACTGTTTTCAGTGTAAATGCTGAAATGTGTCAAGGACTTTATGGGGATAATATAAAAACAAACGCCTCTCATTTTGGTAACCAGTGGCCCTGAATTCACAAAGCCTGTAAATATGTGAAACGCCCCTCAATATAGCACAATGAAAATATTTGATACAGACATTTAATTATTCCTCGAAATATTAACTAAAGAACAATTATTCTGAATAAAAGGGTATTAAGTGACACTAAAAAAAATTTATTTTATTTTATAATATATATATTTTTGTTTTACTTATTCATAATATTTACGCCATTTTTTTTTCCCTTGTAATGTGGGATATCAATGTTAAATGTGGGAAGAAGTTTGACATAACTTTTAAAATTAATTTTAAATGCATTTTTGTTTGTAAATCATTAATCTATACAAGAAAATGTTAGTTATATCAAGTTTAAAACAGTATTTTGCATATAACAAATGACTCGATTTCCTTAAGTTTTTCTCATATCAGTTTTTGTAGATTTATTAAAATTTAATTTTTCCAAGAGATTTTCAACATATTGGAATGAAAAAAATTTTTAATTAAATTTTAATAATCCCAGAAACGATTTTCTTTAGAATTTAACACTATATATCCCAATTTTTTGTAATGAAATTTAGTAATCTTTATTTAATCCGATATTTGTAAATTTATACATGTATATAAACTACAGAAAATTTAGATAATCTAAAAAAAAAAAAAAAAAAAAAAAAAATTGACATATGATGCTATTTCTTCAATATTTGTTGTTGTTTCTTATCCCACTTGGTAGATAGCAACATCTAAACCAAGTTCAAGAACCCGTGTGGTCTCATGAAAGGAGGGAAAGGGGGCTGCTTCTGTTGTGGTGGAACACCCGTAAGTAGAAGTCTGACTTGGCTCCGAGTTGCTGAAGAAGGAGGACAGTGCCTTCTGGGAGGACTTTTAGAGGTGACCATCCTGCATTTTCGTATCGTATGGGAGAAAATCGGGAAAAAAACACACCAGGTAGCCCGACTCAAGAGACAAGATGCCGAACATCATTGAGTCGCCTCGTTTTTTGAAGCAGCGTCTAAACAAACCCGGATTGAACATCAACTCTAACGCTGACGAGCGGCGCACGTTGCCACTGAGCCACGAGTCGGGCATACGTAATTATAAAAATAATGATTAAAAAATCGAATTAACATTCAAAAGGAAATAAATTTAAAAAAAGTCAATTACATTATAATGCTTCTACAGCACATGGAATATCACAAATCCAGCAATTTTTATACAAATAGTGTTTTCCTGTTTGTATATTTTAGTATTTAAGTCAATCCGTGTTAAATATTGAGAGAACGAATTTTGAAATACAATTTGGAACTCAAAATAAAGATAATAATTATTCTTTTTATTAATTGGCAATATATATTTTTTAACATGGTATCACAACGTTGAATCATAAATTATAAAATAATTTTTTTTTTTGTCATATCATAATTAAAAGCTCTAAAAACTGCTAATTAGCCGATATTTCAACAATATTTTTCATATCAAAATTGTTTCTTGTGTGATTTTTCCTTTATTTTGCCAAGTAAAACATAAATGAACCAGTTCTCTTTAAGTGATATCCTGGTGGAAATCTTCATTTTATCCACCAATATCCAAAGTAGCCAACGGCCGTACCATGCTGAATATACCGGTTCTCGTTAGATCACCGAAGTCAAGCATCATTGGGCGAGGTCAGTACTTGGGTGGGTGACCACCTGGGAACACCGCGTGCAGTTGGCAAATTTGGGACCTGAATGACCGAGTGTCTAGCGCTCTGGCGCTCGGTGCCACAGGTTTCGGGTTCGAATCCCGGCGGTGCCATGGATGTTTGTAGTGGTTCGGAATCCACTTTAAGCTGTAGGTCCCAGTCTCCTATGACTGTAAGAGCGTCACGGAGCAAAAGTCAGGCTTCTACCTACGGGTGCTCCATCACAACAGAAGCTGCTTCCTTCCCCTTCAATCATGAGCACGTATGGGCTCGTGGGCTTGGCCAGCCAAGTGGGATAAGAAACAACAACATATCCAAAGTATCGGTCAACCTGAAGTATTGTCGATTAGATTAACTATCAACAAACTGCTTATCCAAGTCTCCTACCCTTCCTGCGACCTGATGACCAATTGGGTAGCTCTCTGGGCTTTGATACCACAGGCTTCAGGTTCGAATTCTGGCGGTGGCATGGATGTTTGTTAGTGGTTCATAATACAAGGTAACTGTATGTCCTGTTCTATTTAGTCAAAAGTATGCACAAAATAACCGCAGAGCGACTAACCTATCCTTCCTTCCTCATTAGCACAACACCCCATGGTGGGCCAAGGCCTACTGGCAGATTTCTAGACAGGAGAAATTTTCTTTTTACGGGATAGTGTTGCCAGCCCTATATTAGAACGATATCTACGGTTTAAAGGGGATTCCGAACCACTACAAACATCCATGGTACCGCCGGAACTGGAACCCGAAACCTGTGGCACCGAGCACTAGTCACTCGTTCATCGGGCCCGTAGGTTACATAAAAAATATTTTTCTACATTATTTTCTAAATACAATACCGAAGTTTCAGAACTAATTAATTAAGATCCATTTTTTACTTTTACAATTGCTTTCCTGCACTTGTTTCATTGGGTATCCCCCCCGTGCCCCTTTTTATGTCAAGTATGACGTAAATGTGAGCCGATTCCTCTTCAAGCAACTTCCTAGCGGATATCTCTTGCTTTTCCACCAGGATTGACAACTTGTACTGAACTAGTATCGATTATGTTAACCATATATTATGTTTTTCTACAAGCATCCTTAACTAACGGTTTGAATGGCGGACTGGTTAGCGCTCTGTATCACATGTTTCGCCTTCGAATCCCGGTAGTGCCATGGATTTTTTTAGTGGTTCGGAATCCACTTTAAGTCGTAGGTTCCGGTCTCATATGACAGCAGAGCGTCACAGAGCCCAATCAGACTTCTCTCCCACACCATTCCCAAATTGGGGGTGCAACTCAGTTCTAGGTACAGTCATGTGGTGTGGTGTAATAGTAGTAGTGTCCTTAACTACATATAAAACAAATTCTCTCCTGCCTTTCTCGATACAATATAGCTTACAATATAATATAGTATACAATAATAAACTTTCAATATCTATGAATTTAGTTTCTTTTATCAAATAACGTTGAAATCTACTTAAAATCTTTAGGTTGTGATAAAAAACCTTTTAAAGGAGCCCATTAAAGGGTGCGAGTGTTCCCAGGCTTGAATTTCAGATACCCTCCCATATGCCTACTTTGGTGAATACTATTTTAAGAGCTGTTTGTTCTTGACAAGAATAGATTTCTTGCTTGTTCAAGCATTTTTCGAAGTTCATGACGACTGATTTTGAGTTATAACAGAAAAACAATGTTTGAGCTGCTTAGTAAAAAGTGATCCTCTTGAGAATTTTACATCCAGTCATTTATTAATTTTTTATTTTAAGGACAGAATTCGCTTTTAGTGAAAAGTAAATAAATGTCCCATTGTCAGATGCTAATAAGTGAATGTCTTCTATAAATAAAAGGCAATGTTTCATATGTCAGTGTGTCCTATATAGATTTAAAAACTACTCTACCTGTTTCGCTGAAAATTTCAGTTTGCTCTTATTAGAGCTCGGAGTGTTTATAGAGTGGTTTGAATGGAAACCGATAGATAGCACTATTATTTTTACATTTTTAACTGAATTGGTTTGGTTTGTCGCTCTACGGTTATCTTGTGCACAATTTGGGCTAATTAGACTGGGATCTACAGTTTAACGGGCACCCGGAACCACTAACAAACATCCATGCCTCCGCCACGATTCAAACCTAAAGCCTCTTGTACCGAAGGCCAGAGCGCTAGCTAATTGGCCATCAGGCAACGTTAGCTGAGTTGGATTTTTCACATTTCAATGGCTGTTGTAATTGCATTGTGCTGTTGAATATCGATAATTTTTGATATTCGATGGTAAAATATTAAATTTTGGTAACTGTTTTTAAGGCGTTTTTTATTTTTAATTTTTTCATTAGTGATAGGACTGTTTAGAGAGCGGTTTGAATGAAATCAGTTAAGTACTGTTTTTACACGTTAATTAAAGATTGGATTTATTTACAATTGTTGAAATTGCATTTTGCTGTTGACTAATGATAAATTAATTGGAATTGATACAAATCCATACAATTTTGATCGTATATTTCATGAAATAATAGATTTTTTATTATTAAATAGTTAAATATTAATTTTGGCAACTGTTTTTAAGATGTTTTTGTTGTTATTTCATTAGTGCCAGGATGTTTTAGTTTGGTTTGTCAGTCTACTGTCATTTTGTGCACACTTTAGGCTAATTAGACCGGTACCTACAATTTAACGTGGATTCTGAGCCACTCACAAACATCCATGCTACAGCCAGGATTTGAACCTGAAGCCGTTGTACCAAAGGCCAGAGCGCTAGACAATTGGCTACCAGGCGGCAGGGTGCATTAGAGAGAGGTTTGAATGAAATCCAATAGGTAGTGTTGGTTTACAGTGTTAACTGATGAATGGATTTATTTACAATTATTGAAATTGCATTTTGCTGTTGAATATCAATAAAATTAACTAGATTTAATACAAATTCGTAAGTTTATTTCATAAAAATAATATTTAACAACTGAATATCAAAAAATCTTTTTTTTTTTCATCCCACTTGGTCTAGATGTTGCAATTTTTTTCGAATGATTCAGATTTTGAAAAAAGTTTAAAACAGAAAACATGTAGAGTAATAATAATAATAATAATAATAATAAAAATAAATAAAAAATAAAAATAACATTCAATGCTTCCCATTTTATTGTCTACTCAAAGATTGCATAAATCCTTTTTGAATAACGTGTTAACTTTTACGCAGGATTTCTGTCTACGTCTTTATATTTTTTTTATGATATTTATCTACAAAGACATGTTCCATTTTAAAAAATAGAAATCAACAAAATAGATAAGTTGTTGCTAGATAATACAATTAAAAGATCAATAAAAAAAACATCTGACTCATCACTTTTGTGCTCAGCTATTACAAAAAAAATGAGCCAAATAATAAAATTCTCATTAAAACAATGTATTATTGCGCATTAAATTCTTTACGAAATGTTGCGTAACTTTTGGCCAACACTATATGCATCAAATATATAACTGCAAGTGTTTTTTTAAAAATAGATTTATAATATTTATTCGAGCTGTACAACCATTAGCAAACAATATGTACATTAATTAAATATTAGGTAGATTATCTATTATTAGTTTTAAAGTTTAAATCAAAAAATGGTTCATTTCGAAAAAAAAATTATAAATTATATGGTACTAAACCAACAGAATTATTTAAAGTAGATGTTTGTTTTTGGTTTTCCTAGATTACTGTAAATACGATTCAATCAAGTGATAATGGGTTAAACAAGCACAGTACGTTAGATAAAGAGAGGTTATTTATTTCTAAAGTGAAGAAAAAATTTCCTGAGAGAAAAAAATATTTTTAGTTCACTTAAGTAACTGATTTAAAAGCTAATCGATTTATTTTGTACGCGAGTTAAAAAAAAATTACAAGTTGTTATTATTAAAAGAATTGCTACATTTAT
This sequence comes from Caerostris darwini, assembly GCA_021605075.1. NCBI lineage: Eukaryota > Metazoa > Arthropoda > Arachnida > Araneae > Araneidae > Caerostris > Caerostris darwini. Next base: position 472,353 of record BPLQ01002838.1, on the reverse strand, counting down.
AACCCAAAAGACACTATGTTGTAACACTATGCAAAAATTATTTATAAAAGAAGCCCATTTTTTTTAAATAAGAAATTTAAACTAATCTTCTTTCTGATTTAGTTTTGCTTTAGAAATATTAGGCACGGCTTTAACAGAAATTAAAAAATCCTTTTTTTGAATTCTAAAAGAAATAATAACATTTTTACTATTCAATAAATGTGCATTTTAATTTCTTCTAAATAAAAACTGTTAAAAAACAGAATCAGAAACATATTTAAGTTTGAGGAATATTTTTCATTGTTCTGTATTTAATAAAGAAAAATTGCAGTACTTTGGTTCAAAACTGGTATTGATAATAATTATTTAAATATAACACCGTTATTTATTGTTTATTTTAAAATAAAACAACATTTTGTAACATTAAATAAAAAAATAAACAGTTGCATATAATTTATTTATTTAAGATTTAAAATGTGTTTGAATTTTTTCCATCAATAAATAACCAAAGCAGTTCTTTAAAATCCTATAAATAAGTATAATAAAAATGAATTTAAATATGATATATGGCTGAGAGAAAAAAATGATTCACAATCTCTCCTAGAGAAAAATTCAATGATAGCGAAAATAATGAGACGGAAGTGCCATAACAGCAGATTTTCTCGCAATTTCAAATCGTAAGAAGGCTAAAACCCTACGATAAATAGTAGTATGAAGTTATTATTTGGTATTTTACATTAAAACAAATAAATAATAAAAATTATTTCACTTTCAAACGGCAGTAATCCACAGAGATCTTCGTTTCAGCTGTTATTTGGTATTATGTGTGAATATGATGTTGTCCTGGTTATCCAAAAATGAGGGTCAAGCAAATAAAACACCATTTCAAATATTGGCGAAAAATGGTACTTTGGGCCCTTTAACTCTTGAAATGATTCATGAATAACGTTAGTCTTAAGGAATTTTCTGGAGAATTTGGCTTTTGCTTGAAGTATTTTGTAGTATGGTTTTGCTTCACTTTTCTTGTTTTGGGTTAGGATTTTAAACATTTGTATTTCCAATAACTATAAGTACTCGTAGTGCGTTGATCAATTACTACTTCTTGAAGTTTCATATTTATCCTTTTTTAGCATTTTCCGGTGCCTATTGAGCTGTATAGTGCTTCTAATTGTATTTCATTCATGTCTAGAATGTTCAAACTTTGATATATTCTTTTGGCTATTGTATGTGATAACGTTTCTTGTAGAATTTTTAATACATTATTCTTCATTTACGACTACATTTATCTCACTTTTGTATATTCTTTTAGAGATTCTTGAACAATTCATTCTTCATTTACGACTACATTTATCTCACTTTTGTATATTCTTTTAGAGATTCTTGAACAATTCATTCTTCATTTACGACTACATTTATCTCACTTTTGTATATTCTTTTAGACATTCTTGAACAATTCATTTTTCATGAAGTCATCTATTCAACATTGCTATATTGAATTAGGTTATTCTTGTAGTATTCCAATCAATTGCTTCGTATATATCTTGCATTATTAAACATTGGTTAATTCCTGAGTTTATTCATCCGTTCTCAAATGTTTACACATGATAAAATTAAATTTTCCGAGCAGATTTCAGCAATTGTTTGGATTTTTTTTAATATTGAAGCAAACAGATAAAAGAATTGTTGTACGCCAGAGTGATAGTTATGCAGCATATTTCTTGTTATTATTAGGTATTTTATATTAAAGCAAAGAGATAAAGAAATAATAAATGCTGCTTCGCGCTCAAGCGGCAATAATCCAGAGAGATCCTCTTTTATAGCTGTTATTTGGTATTTTATATTAAAGCAAATAAATAAAAGAACAATAAAACTAGTTGTTGCACGCCGGGTGATAGTTATCCAGCATATTCCTTCTAATTATGTGATATTTTATACGGAAAAAAATAGATAAAGATATAATAAAAGTTGTTTCAAGCTCAAGCGGCAGTAATCCAGAGAGATCTTCGTTTACAGTTGTTATTTGGTATTTTATATTGAAGCAAACAGATAAGAGAATTATAAAACAAATTGTAGCACGCCAAGTGATAGTTATCCACCATATTCCTTGTTATTATTTGGTATTTTATATTGAAGAAAATGTAAAAAAAAGTTGATACAAAGTCTAGTTGTTTCACGCCCAAGTGTTAGTTATGCAACTTGACCATGGTTACAATTGTTTTTTTAAAGAAGTAATAATTAAATAGGCTAACAAAAAATTTTGAAAATCATGTCCGATGATTTGTATAAATAATTAAAAATAATTTTAATAGGAAATAAATCTTACTTCACTTTTCTTTTTAGTGCTGACCCGCCCAGTACTGCTTTTCCTAATAGAGTTTCTCATGTCGGGACCAGACCACCTCCCAAATTACAAGGAACGAAGACCTCGCCGATGTGAATCGTCTTAATAGTGTGATGCAATGGAAATTTATTGTGATTAGCAACAAAGCCGCCTGTTTCAGTTCTGGGATATTCATTTGCCGATTGCGGAAGTTCTGATCAAAAAGCGAGCAGCCCCAACTAGACACTTTTTATCGGCTTTTTCGAGAGACAGAAAAAACCAAAATGTGGATCGTAAAATCTCTGGGTTTTAATAGCAGTTTATGCCATGATGATGCTCCAGATATCTAGTTTATAAATGAAATGCAATCATAAAAGGGTAAAAATGTTTTATAAACATTTATTGAGTATGTGTAGTCCTTGTGCAACTAACAAAAAAAAGTACATTTGTGATATTGGACATTTAAAATCGGAATTGACGAAATTTGATTTGCATTCTACAAAAAATGTCCATTTTTAATATGAACATTTTTGTTCAAATCACTAGCAAAACGTTTTAACAAGATAATTGTTATTTATAGTCATCATCACAACTGGCTCGACAGCCCGTTGTGTTCCTTGGCCTTCTTTTAAAAATCCATCCAGGCTGTTCTCCTCTTGACCGTGGACCTCCAGTTTTTATCTTAATAACATTAAAATCAGAGTCTAAACCAGTCGATCCATCTCTTTTTCGGTCTTCCCCTTGGTCGTTGTCCAAAAGGGGTTACATTGAAAACCTTCAACGCGGCTCTATCACTTTCCATTCTCATGAGATGACAGGCCCATCTTATTCTGTTCAGTTTAACAAATTTTAGAATGTCAATATCTTTAAAAAGTTTGTAAAGTTCAAAATTGTATCTTCTTCGCCGATTTCCATTGTCATTGATACCACCAAAAATAGTTCGTAGCACTTTTCATTCAAAGATTGCCAACATTTTCTCTTCTCTTGCTGTTAGTGACCATGTTTCAGATGCATATGTTAATACTGGTCTTATGAGAGTTTCATACAGTAAAATTTTAGTTCTTCTTTTAATCAGGTGGGATCTTAACTGACTTCTAAGACCAAATAGACAACGATTGGCAGCAATAATTCTCTTTTGGATCTCGGGTATTTATAGTCACAGGACATAAAAAATAAAAACAACTTTTTTTATAAAATCGTAAAAAAATGGTGATAAGTTAAGGCAATATTTGATTTGGTTTGTTGTTCTACGGTAATTTTTTGCACACTTTAGGCTAATTAGCCCGGACCTACATTTTAACGTGGATTCCGAACCACTCACAAACATCCATACCACCGCCAGGATTCGAATCTGAAGCCTGTGGTACCAAAGGCCAGAGCGCTAGTCAATTGGCCATCAGGCCGCTAAGTAAGGCATGATGACTTCCAAGTATACAAATTAGGTCTCGTTAACTTTTAAAATGATATATTTGCAATTTTTTATTAAAACATCGATTTTTCATTATTTAAAATTCATTTTTGTAAAGCTTGTATTTCAAAAGCCTGGGCAAATTTTAAGTAGACTTCTTTTTCAAAATATTGCATAGTACGTATATATTGCAATCGTATCTCTGAAGACAAGATATTCCCAAATGGAAGCTCGTCTCAGTATGAATGTTTGTGGAATACCGGTGAAATTTATTGTATCTGAAATCTACGTAAAAAATGTTTTTAAATGTTATGACTCAGTCATATTTTCTGCCTTCTTTAACTTTTAAATCAAAAAATTATTTTGTATGAAATTAATGTTTCATCGTATAAAGGTCAAAAATAACATTTTACACGATTACATTTGATATACCTGCCTTATAGTACTTAGATTAGGTAGAATCTATATTTTTATATTATTTTATATACCTGCCTTATAGTATCGCCATTTTCTGTATTGTTCAAAACTTCAATTGGGATTAAAGGTTCTATTATACATATTATACTCTTCAAAAATAAAAATTACAATTAAAAAAAAATTTGTTTGTTTGTTTGGTAGATTTTGTTCATTTTAACTAACAAACTTTCAACAAGCAATAAAAAAAAGTTCCGTATGATTGGCTATTGATAAAATGACGTATGAAAAATTTCATACATCCAAAGCATACTAGTTTTTCACATTTTTCACAAATACAGAGCGTTTTCTTGCATCATTATAGCCAAAATATTTTGGATTTGATTTGTAGTTCTACGGTCATTTTGTGCACATTTTAGGCTAATTAGACCGGGACTTACAGTTAAACGCGAACTCCGCACCACTCACAAACATCCATGCTACAGCCAGGATTCGAACCTACAGCCTGTGGTATCAAAGACCAGAGTCAATTGGCCATCAGGCAGCTTCTGAAACTAGGAGATTTGATGGCAATTGTGATCATCATCATCATCATTGACGCAACAGCCCCGTGGTGGGCCAAGGCCGTCTGTTTACTGGCAGATTTCGAAACAGAAGATGGTTTTTTTACGGAATAGGGTTATCAGTCCCATGCGCAACACTCTGCAATCATATTAGACCGGGACCTACGTGGTGTAAGAAATTAAAATTCCATAAGTGGATTCCGAATCCCTACAAACATCCAGGGCACAGCCAGGCATCGAAAAGCCTGTGACACCGAGCGCAGGTCTCGGCCATCAGGCCCCGACAATTGTGATAGCAATCCCAATTATCATTAGGATGTAAACTATCCCATTAGTCATCAAATCTAACAATCATTAACTATCAGGCTTCACGATTGGAGTTTTCCGGGGTTCTTACATACGATACACAAATGCTGAGCAGCTACCTCTAAAAAAAACCCTTCCTTAAGACAATATCTTATCCTCCTTACCCATCAGGCACATGGTCGTGACATATATGTGTAGAACATGAGGCCTACCAAAGAACAACTCCACCACTACACCAACACCAAAGGAAATAAATACTAAGACGAAATAAAAAATGATACAGAATAGAGAGATAAAAAGTTTGACTAATAGGTCAAACGTATTTGTTAATTAAGAATTCATCATCATCATCACAGTCCCATTGTGGGCCAAAGCTGTCTGCCTACTGGTAGATTTCGAGACATGAAATGTTTTCTTGTCAGCCCTACGCCCAACGATCTGCAGTCATATTAGTCAGGGACCTACGGTTTAAAGTGAATTCCAAAGCACTACAAGCACCCATAGCACCGTCAGGCCTGGAGGCCGTAACCTGTGGTACCGAGCGCCAGAGCGTTAGCCACTCGGCCATCAGGCCTTAAATAAGAATTAGGCATATCAAATATTGATTTCTGAGCATTGTAATTTAGTTAATTGAAACTTTGTCTTATTTCTCTGTATTTCTCAGACGAGTACAGGAAAGAATTCAAGATTTTTAAATAACTTTAATGAATTAATTTTTACATATATAAAAATGCTTTAATTTTTCCTCATCTTAGTAATTTCATTTGTAATTCTCATTTAAAAACACTATGAAATTTATTTACTTCAACGAAACTAATACTTTAGTTCAGCAAAAGTATACAGCTTCTTTAAACATAATCAATAAAATTTTTATCTTAACCAAAAAGACCTTGAGAAAGTGAAAGAAAGGGGGTTTTAATTTCTGAGTAATTGTTTATTCCGAAACGGAAATTCGTTTGAAGGTGCATCGCGAATTATTCGAGGAAAACGGAAATTAAAAGTATCGAGATCAGACAAAAGACAGCTGATTTGGAAGTCAAAAGCAGGAAATGTAATCTAAATTGCTTTCGAAGAGAAGAAAAAAAAAAGATATTCTTAAAGAGTCAGCGCACGAAGTTATTTTGAGATCCATTACGCTTTTTCGGAGTAAGTTCTTCAGTTGCTTTATCGCAGTTTCGTTTTATCCAAGCAATGATTTTTTTCTTAAACTCAATCGGGGGCTGTATAAATATTTAATTTTAAATTGCATAGATCCATTGTGCTTGCTACCAAACCTATTTTTCAATTCCTACTATTAGTTCACACTCTCCCTATAAACATTTAAATATCTTGTTCAAATTTTCAATCGTTAATAAAATACTTTTTATTCCTCCGCTCAAGTTCAAATACATTTTTTATTGAACTTGTAGTGGATGACACTTGATGTTAATATACAGTTTCTACAAATATTAATTCATTAATTAAATTTAATTAATTTGCCACTTAATATTGTGATTCTAATTATTAACAATTCTTAATTATTTAACAAAATGTAAGTAAAATAAAATTTTTCTTTGTTGACCTAAGTAGGAAATGACTTAAATTTTTTTTTATATTACTTGTTTTTTCAGTAATCAATGTTCCGCTAAAATATGACAAACTATTGCTACATACAAATACAGAAAGTGTTGTTGTTGTTATTGTCGTCGTCTTCGTAACCCTAATGGAAGGAAGGAAGGGGGTGTAGCTTTTGTTTTTGATGGAGCACCCGTAGGTAGAAGTCTGAATTAGTTCCGTGACGCTGAAGAAGGAGGGAAATGCCTTATTTTTGTAGGAAGACTTTTAGGGGGAACTACCCCCCATTTGCGTATCGTATGGGAAGAAACTCGGAAAACTCCCACCAGGTAGTTTGACTCAGAAGGCAAGAGGCTGAACATCACAAACGCCATTGAGTCTCCTAGTTTTTTGAAACATTGTCTACAAAAAAGCCACCAGTGGATTAAACCTCTGCCCTAATGCTCACCAGTGGCGTACATTGCCATTGAACCACGAGTGAGACATAGAAACCGAATACTTTAAAGCAATAAAATATTTTGTTTCCAATCTAGGCACCAGGAGATCATTTGCCTCTACAACTCCATATATATATAGCAGATTCAGCTTTACCTAGGGTACACGATATTGGAGCTTGCTACACTGCAACTTTAACTTACAAACACAATTCTTAACGAACATATTTCTCAAAAAAGAGTAGCATTTTATAAGACTCAAGCCTCAAGTACAACCAAAGAACTTTCAGATGTATGGAAACAGATTTTATGTCACTATTCAAATTGAATACTCTATAACTTCTCAGTCAGCATGTTGCCACATGACCGACTCGTGGGCATGTGGTAAGACGTAACAAATGACAAAAAAATCTGGTCAGTTTACTTTGAAAGTCCTTCCACAGAAGACAATGAATATCTTTTTTTCAATGCTCGACGGCGAGCTGTTCGTAATATACACGAGAGTAGTATAAATATCAATAACAAAACAAGTAAAGGCACAAAGGCCAAGTTATAAACATAATATAAAAAAAAAAAAAATTCAATTCAATTCCTACTTTTTTTTCACTGTATTGCAGAAAGTCCTTTATAAATAATTTTCATTCATTTTTTTAAGTTTACCTGGCGCCATCTATTGATAGATATATGCAGCTAGAATCTAAAAAAACTAAAATTAATTCATTTAATTTAATGAATCAATTAATATTTGAAAAAACTGTATTAACATCCAGTGTCATGCACTACAAGCTTCAAAAAATGTATTTGAACTTGAGTGGATGAATAAAAAGTATTTTTATTAATGATTGAAAATTTGAACAAGATATATATAGGGGGAATGTGAGCTAATAGAAAGAATTGAAATCTATAGTGGAGAAAACCCAATATTTCTAGAAATAAAAAATTAATTGCTTGCTCACCATAAACAAAGAAAAATCAATTAGTCATATAATTTACTTTATGTAAATTATTATTATAAGGCATAAATAATATACACCTTAGTATATTATTTTGTCACATCTCGCAAATATGTGATTATTATAAGTTTAGATATTACAAGCAATGTAGGAAAAAATATATTTGTAATACAGAATTATATATGTATTAAAATGGCTCTTGAAGTACGAGTATATTGTTACGCGTTGAATTCATAATAAAATGAAAAATTCTGATGACTATTATAGTTACTTTCTAGGATGACAATGGAAAAGTGACATTGGAAATATTTGTTTTCATTTCAGATATATTAATATTTATTTCTAAATTTATCGATTGAGAAAAAAAAAAAGGAAATATTCTTTCATTTATTTATTTTTACAAGAAATAATTTTGATTGAGTAAGACATTTGTATTTATTATCCTGATTTGAATACAATAGAAAATATAAATATCAATTATTTGTATAAGTTAATCCTCTTTTATTATATAGAAGGTAATTTTATTATATATCTCAATCTTTAAGAGCTTAATAAAACAATAAAAATTAGATAAAACAAAGCCTTAAAAGAATACTAAACCAACTACATCGTCACAAACGCAGTAGTCTAAAAAATTATTAACAAATGCGGGGACGATTTGAGCTCATAAAAATACTAAAAACAATAATATATCGCACAGAATTAAAATCCGTCAATGATTGGATGTATTAAGTTAAGAAATGCACATGTCAATGCCTCGCCGCTGTTGTTGCTAATCCCCCCCCCAGGTGCAGGAAAGCCTACACCAGGTCCAAAAGACCCCGTCGAAGGCGACTGTGTCCATGGCTAAGGGTAATATGAAGCTTCACTTTAGCGAGGAACCACGAGGGCTGAAGACTGACTAAACCTCGAGACAACGCTCTGCGATCCTATTAGACCGGGACCTACGGTTAAGTGGATTTCGAACCACTACAAACATCCATGGCACCGCCGGGACTAGAATCCGAAATCTGTGGCACCGAGTACCAAAGAGTTAGCCACTCGACCATCAGGCATCAAGCTAATAGTTACAATATTTCGTTTTTTTTAATATTGGGTATATGATTGGACATAACAATAAACAGTAACATGCACCGCCGGGACTCGGACCTGAAACCTGTGGCACCGAGCGCTAGTCACTAGGCCACTCAGGCCCACCTCGTCCCTTCATAATATATTATTTTACTTATTAATATATACGTCTTTTTAAAAATATTTTCGTATTTTAATAAAAGAATAAAATAGGAAACAAAATCTAATTTTAATTTAATAAAAAAAAAAAAATTATAACTTTTTTTTTTACAAAAATAAAACTATGTGGGATATAATTTTCATACTAGCAGTTTAATTTAGTTTTAAACAAGAAAATTTTCGATTTCTCTGTACCAAAAACAAAACGAACGATGATGTTATCATGTGTGTCTGAGCCGAAGTCAGGCTCACAATGGAAGAACTGGCAACTGGCGTACCGTTTACGGAGGGTTGCTGTTATCTCAATCTCCTTTACAAATCTAAGGGATTCATACCCTCTTCTCACTTCCTCAAATCCAAAGGAAGAATTTTCTGATCTATCTAGACAGGATTTATCGTGCTTATTCTTGATATACACATGAAATGTTCGAATCGTTATCTCTTGTTGACCCCCTATCCCTATCCCTATCTATAAAACCCTATCTACCTTAGGATCAGTAACAAAATCAACGAAATACAGAATGGTTGTCAATAAAGTGTTCAGATAGGACACTTGAATGTTTCTCAATCAAGAGTTAAAAACATATTTCGCGGTAATTCGTGATAACTTTCGAACTAAGATTAGTTTGCGTATGTAAAACAAGATCCGAAGGTTTGGTTTCTCGCTCTACGGTCATTTTTTGCGCACTTTGGGCTAATTAGATCGAGACCTACAATTTAACATGGTGTAACGTCTCGGCCTATACTAGACCTATAGCGGCTTCAAGAAGAGGGTCATTTTCAGATTCATGGGAAAACTTTAACTTTTACTTACAAGCCTGATACAGGGTGGTTATAATTAAAGTGACCCTATTCAGACTCCTCTAGAACCCCTTCTATCAAATGGATTTTGATGAAATTTGGTATATACGGTATATGGACCATGAGGAAAAGATTTTTGCAATAAAAATAGTTCAAATTTTGACCACCGGAGGCAATTGTGCGCTTAAAGAAGGACAAAAAATTTGTTAGAACCATTATAATTTATTCAAGCACAGAATATGCTCAACGTGTGCTCCATTGACATCAATTCCGTGTTAAAAGCGCATTATAGCGTGTTCAATGGTTGAGCGAAGAAACTCTCGAGGAATTTCAGCAACATGGCTTGTAATGCTGGATTTCAACTCAGGTAAAGTCCTAATTCCTCCGCCATAAACACGATCTTTTAAGAATCGCCACTGATATAAAAAAGTTATTGTACATGACATTTTCATATTCATTTAAATAAAAAAAGCTATTGCATATAAAATTTTCATAATCATTTAAAAAAAAAGTTAGTCATAATCATTTAAATGAAAAAGAGTTATTGTCATAATCATTTAAATGAAAAAAAATTATTCATGTGACATTTTCATAATCATTTAAATAAAAAAGTTATTGCATATGCAATGACTTTTTATTTAAATAGTTTTGAAAATGTTCAATTTTGTTTGGTAGCCACTTTTAATGTTGTTGCCATGGCTAATATAAAATTAACATATTTGCTATAGCCGATATAATATTACATTGTTGCTGTAGCCAATATAATATTAGCATTGTTGCTTGAGCCGATAAAATAGTGCTAACATTGTATATAACAATATAATAATGCTAATATTGTTGCTGTAGCTAATATGTTAAAATTGATGCTGTTGCTATAGCTAGTATGATAGTGTTAATGTTGTTTCTATAGTTGATATGAAGGAGTTAATGCTCTTGCTATAACTGATATGAAGATGTTACTATTGTTGCTATGGCCAATATGACAATGTTGTTGCTGCAGCCAATATGACAATGTTGTTGCTGCAGCCAATATGACAATGTTGTTGTTGCTGCAGTCAATATGACAATGTTGTTGCTGCAGTCAATATGACAATGTTGTTGTTGCTGCAGCCAATATGACAATGCTAATGTTGTTGTTGCAGCCAATATGACAATGTTAATGTTGTTGTTGCAGCCAATATAATAATGTTAATGTTGTTGTTGCAGCCTATATAATAATGTTAATGTTGTTGCTGCAGCCAATATATAGCATTGTCATAATCATTTAAATAAAAAAAAACTTATTCATATGACATTTTCATAATCATTTAAATAAAAAAAAGTTATTGTATATGACATTTCCATAATTTAAAAGAAAAAGTTATTGCGTATGACGTTTTCATAACCATTTAAATAAAAAAAATGTAATTTTTTAAGCACTTTTTTTTTGTATCGACCATTGCGCGCATAGGAACCAATTCTATATATTTTTTTCTTTTCGTTTAAAAGAAGCGCAGACTTCAAAGAAAAAAGTGGCATTGTTGCATGAAAGTGACTTTCCTTCTTCAAGGTTTCTTAAATCATTCGAAAAACAATAAAAGTGATCTCTGCACTTCCTCGTAGAGAACCATAATTTAATAATTTATTACATAATTTTTATTGCAAAATTGCGTGCATCGTATGCCGTGTGAATTATTCGAAGATTCAAATAGTTAAAACACATGTTAAGACAATAAAAACTTGGGTGAAACGATTAACCTTATAATATAAATCTTACAAGTGAGAAATTCAAATATTAAAATAAAAACGAATGTTTAGATAGGCGCTATAAATATGCACTTCAAATAAAGGTAATCTTTTGCAAGTCACGCATTCGTATGTTAATTTTAAACATTGTCTTTTGATAACTTAATAGTTTGGACAATTAATTTTAGTTTCATTTGGTTTTAATAGCATTGAAGTATTAATTTTATTGCAAAATATGATTTATAGATACATGTCATGTAATTGGAAGTCTTGCGCAAAAAGTAAGTTGTAAATTTCAGCAATTTTGTTTCGTAGCCCCTTTTTAATATTGTTGCCGTGGCTAATATAATAGTAACATTGTTGTTGTAGCCGATATAAAAATAGCATTGTTGCGGTAGCCCATATAATATTAGCATTGTTGCTGTAGCAAATATAATAGTGCTAACATTGTTACGGTAACCAATATAATATTAGTGTTGTTGCTGTAGACAATATAATAGTACTAACATTGTTGCTGTAGCTACTATAATACTGCTAATGTTGTTGCTGTAGCCAATATAATTGTGCTAATGTTGTTACGGTAGCCAATATAATAACGTTAATATTGTTGCTGTTGCTAATATGTTAATGTTGATGCTGTTGCTATAGCTAATATAATAGTGTTAATGCTGTTGCTATAGCTAATATAATAGTGTTAATGCTGTTTCTATAGCTAATATAATAGTGTTAATGCTGTTTCTATAGCTAATATAATAGTGTTAATGCTGTTGCTATAGCTGAAATTAAGGTGTTAATGTTGTTGCTATAGCTAATATGATAGTGTTATGTTAGATTATGATAGATTATGATATGTTCTTACGATAGCTAATATGAAGGTGTTACAGTTGTTGCTATAGCTAATATAATAGTATTATTGTTGTTGCTATAGCTAATATAATAGCATTATGGTTGTAGCTATAGCTAATATAATAGCATTATGGTTGTAGCTATAGCTAATATGATATTATTATGGTTGTAGCTATAGCTAATATAATAGTATTATTGTTGTTACTATACACAATATAATAGTATTATTGTTAATACACACAGTATAATAGTATTATTGTTGTTAATATACACAATATAATAGTATTATTGTTGTTAATATACACAATATAATAGTATTATTGTTTTTGCTAATATATACAATATAATAGTATTATTGTTGTTGCTATACACAATATAATAGTATTATTGTTATTACTATACACAATATAATATTGATTCTTTAGTTAATATTGTTGTTAATGAAGGTTGTAATGCCAAAAGTGATATGATTTCGTAATAGGCAAGTAAAAAATAATTAGGAAGAAAATGAACTGGTTCCAGATAAGCTTAAGAGCTAAAATCCTTAACTCATCTCTTTGTTGTAAAACCAAATTAAATTATTAGCCAGATAGTTTTCAACAATCTAAAAGCATATTTCATCAAAAAATTTAAGCTTTTCCCTTGACAATTAGTATTGCAGGTAAAGACGAAGGTTGTTAGCTTATAGACAGCACTGAACAAAATTCTCTTGCCTTCTATAACATAATTAAATTTTAAAAGCTTACCAATTATATTAAAAAAATTAGATATTAATGTATAAAAAACATAATATCTGATGAGTTACGAGCTCAGAGAAAGAGAGAGAAGGGGGAAAAAAGTGTATGGCGCCGGCAGATTTATATTTGAGCCTTTTGCACGCTAATTATGCTTGTTACTACAGAGCCGCGAGTTGGATTTGGTACGATATTTGATTTCTTTTTTCTGTTAATTTATTTAAACGTCTACTTTGTAATATTTATGAAAGGAAACTTTCTCTGAATATTTATAGCTATTTGCAGCGAATTTACAATAAACTCATTATGTAGTGTGCGTCGGTTGTTTGTGCAGCTGGATCTGGGTGTGGTTTGGTTGAGACACAGGTTTGAGAACACACAGCTTTATTTACAAACACGTAAACACGACAAAAACACCACAATTAACTGCAAACAATATTTAACATGTAACGTATTTAAAGATATATACTTATACATTCGTGGTAGGATTCCACTACTAGCTTTCGGGATGAGAGTTTGTAACTAATAGCAGCGCAGTTGCGCCATATGTCCCCTCGGGTGAGATTCTCGATGCTTACTGACGATTTCTTCTGAACGCCACAAGGGACGCTTTTGTAGTGCGTAGGTTTTGTTTGGTTTGGTTTGTCGCTCTACGGTCATCTTGTGCACACTTTAGGCTAAACAGACTGGGACTTACAGTTTAAAGTGGATTCCGAACCACTACAAACATCCATGGCACCGCTTGGATTCGAACCCGAAACCTGTGGTACCGATTTGAAATGCGTAGGAGGGAACATGTTTGCGTTGAGTGGAATCACGATTACAATTATAGAAATGTTTGACATTACATATTACACTATAAATTTCTAAAAGCACCATCATCCAATATTGAGTACAAAGGAGTTATTACAGTTGCATAGTTTTCCCGTTAAAAAATCGCTATTAAAAACATACTCTGTTTATTTTGTTTTATGAAATTCCAATTTTTTCATTAAGAGAATTAAAAAAAAATCTTTAAGGCATATATTAGCTGCTTAGAGTACTATAATCGATAAGGATGAGATTATAATTTTAGAAGAGTTAAAAAATAATTTAGATATAAAAAATAAATCATAATAAAATAAAACTTATGAACAATTTTACATTATATAATTACTAGCTTGTAAATTAAATTTAAATATTAACCAATAATAATAAGAATAATAATAAAGATTTTTTGTTATGTTACAAACATTGGCCTCTATATCTTTCGGTAATCTAAAGATGGGCGAGGGACTGCATTGTTATTTTATTTTTATTTATTTTTTTGTTTATTTTTTTCCCCCCTTATTTGCTTATTTATCATTATTATTATTATAGTAAAATCGCAGAATAGAGGCCGTTGGGATTTAGCGTCCAAAATTCTTTTCGCCAATATCCGCCAAGTAAAAGGTTAAAATTTTAAATGAGATGAATTTTAAAAAGTACAAGAACTCGGTTTACCACATTTGGAGATTTATCGCTCAATTGGCGCAACAAAAAGTCCCCAAATCCCAACGGCCCCTATTCTATTCCCCCAACGGCCCCTATGAAGATAGTTGAAGAAGGGGGAAACGGTATGGCACCAAAAAAAAGTTCCAACGATTTTTCCCATCCAAATTGGTATGACCTCGCCGTGGTGGATGGGCTTCCCACTAACAGTGTCACAACTGTTGAATGACTTAGAAGTCATTTTTTTCCTTCAAAGAACCGAAACAATCTATCACATTGAATACTACAGTTTGTTAAATGTGCAACACATGCCAAATACGTTGTAATTCGGAATTCACAGTCTGTATGCCGCTTACAGCACCATCTATTATACACATTGGAAAACATTTTTTTTGATGCCGTTTCAAGTATCTTGAGTTCAAATTTGAACTCATTGTGACGAGTGTTTCTTTTTTACAGCATTTAGAAAGTGGGACTTTAATTATAATCAACGTCTATATTACAGGGTGATTATAATTAAAGGTGTTAAATTACATTGTTAGTTAATTAAGACATTTTTTTTATCTCTCCTAGATATTTACATAAATTTAAAAATGTATCCAATAATTATAAGATACTTTGCGATATACGGAATTTCCTCATAATGTAATAAAAATTCAAGATGAACTTTACAATTTCTCTGATAATCATTTTTATAAGGAACTGGCGCAAAAATCATAAAATTTTCAAAAGATTATGGAAAATGTTTTACAAATAAACATACCATTCTTAGATTTAAAAAAAAAAAAATTTGTTTAAAAAAGCCTTAATTTTTTTTAAATATAAAATCGAAATTTGTATCCGAGTTACATTTAAAATTAAACTCGTAAATTATGACGTATGAATCTAAATTGCTGCCAAAGACGCAATAAAACAGTTGTTTGGCGACAAATAAAAGACGTGGTTGTGGCCTTTGCTCTTAATATAGAACGTGCTTTAAATGCAGGAGAATTTATGAGGCCAGTTCGGACAACTAAATTATCTGAGCATAAAAACGCAGAGCCAATATTAAAAGGATTTCCTGTTTGGAATATGGGATTTATGACATCTCTGTCCGTCCAGTTCGAGGAAAACTTTTACTGAATGGTGAGAAAAACTTTCAATAAAATATATTAAATTTTTTTTTCCATATTTATGAAAACTATTTTATTATGAATACAGATTTTAATAAAAGAAGCTTACTTTAAACTTGGCGTACTTATTACTAGCATGTTTTTAAATAAGTTTTTTTATAAGAAATAATATTTTAATAATTTAATAATAATATTTTAATTATAATATTTTTTATATTATATATTTCTTAAATGTGTTCAAAATGCATCAAATTAAAAGGCTTTTTTGTAAAGTGTTTGTAAATCAATGTAGTATTTTAATGGTATGAAATTTGGTTGGATATGTTAATATCCAGTTTTTATATTAATTATGTAACAGTGCTTCCTCCTATGCACTGCAAGAGCGCCTCTTGCGGCTTTCAGGAGAAAGTATCAAAAGGCATCGGGACTCTCACCCTGAGAAAGTTGATGGCTGATTTATTTATCATTTTAAATTATTTTTTTCTGTAGTAAGACACTGTTATAAATATTTTATAATATATTTAAATTTATCTGATTTAATTAATTGCATTGTTCAATGTTTAAAAATTGTACATTTAATTATATATGCAATGGTGTTTGTGCTGTCAAACAAAGATATCTCAAACCTGTGCTTTTATCTCAACCAAACCACACCCAGTTACAATTTAATTTCAACCTGTTTGTATAAATATTACTTAAAAGAATACGGTATTAAAAAATGTCAATGTATTCGTTACTCTGTCGAGAAAAAGAATGTTTCTTTTCAGGTATTTTTTAACCAGTTATTATGGGACATTCAAAACATACATTTGATATGACAGGTAAATAGCAGAAGCAGTCTACGCCCATAAGCTGTTATATTGTGATCATCAAAGCTGGCTTGTGACCAAACTTCTAGTCAAGTAATGGTTTTTTAATTAGGTAGGATTTAATAAATTACATTAAATTAATTAATCTGTAAAATACACAGCAGCAATTTTGATCCCACTTTTTATAGAAAATTCTGGGAAGTTCCCAAAGTTATGAATGGCACTTTTATATCTTCCTGTTGACTAAGTAGGTTTTTTTTTTCCAACTGATGGGAACTTTGATCTTCTTTTAATTTATTTATTACTAGAACGACATATATGTAGTAAATTCAGCGTTATCAATGGTGAAGGTGTTACTGTACTTACTGTAATGCATTTTGACATCACCATATTTTTTAATAAATTCAAACTCTCCTAATGGGAATGATATTTAGAAAGTTCGAACCTTTATTCCTCCTCCTTGAAGCCAGTGCAAGGAAATTCTAGTTTAAAGATTTATTTTAATTCCAGATTTATTTATTAGCATATGTATATTTTATTTCTTAATATACAATAATAAATAAATAGCATAATACAATAAAAAGTGAATAAAGGATTTTGACATGTGATATACAATATTACATTAATCTAAGAGGAATTTTATTATTCGTTTCGATTTTTGTAATAAAAGTGGAGAGTCAAATGGCTTTCATTTGTTTTTTTATTTTCACGCCTAAAAATATTTGTTCACAAATATTTGATAATCCAAACGGGTTTGCGCATTTTAATATATTATTTAATAACAACCACATATTTTTTGTTAAGTGCAGTTTTAAAATGGAACATGTTTTTGACAATAAATATGTTTTAGACAAAAATTACATATTATATATTGTAGCATTTTTCACAAGGGAAGCTTTGTAGCATCTAATTACCAGCAGAGAGGAATGTATATTCTTTAACAGGTACATAATAACAACTTATCACTCAAATTTAACAGCAGATAAGCAGTGTTGTGGATAGTTATATTACATGCAATTAGTGTTTTGTACTAATGAGAACAACCTGTCACTCAAATCTGATAGCAGATATTCAGTGTCGTGGATAATGAGACCTCATGAAATTAGCGATTGTCTGTGCGGCTTTCACCGGCCGAAACAATTACAGATGGAATATGGACTACACCATGAGTTGTTGTATCATGCTTGGTGATAGACCAGTAGTAGAAGTAAAGAAAGTAAGTAAAGTAGAACAATGAATAAAGTATTTTTCTAGAATTTAAATATTTACTTTTTTTTAATGTTACAAATTGCATGCAAGAGAAATAAAGTTGGATGATTTTCCTTATTTTAATTTTCTTCTAAATCTGAAAATTTCTCAAAATAATTCCTTTTTTTTCGTATTACATCTCAATATTTCATTTTCTTTAAAGTAAATTGAGACTCATGTTCAAAATTGATTAAAAACACTAGCATGCACATTAAAAATGAATATTTATCCAAGTGGTTTCTTTATAATGAAAGGCAGATATTTCAGAATAAGAGGTGGTTGAGGTTGTCAGCACAGCCAAACCTGAGCAAATACAGGGCGAAATTAATTTCCTGCTTTATAGTAAGTGTGTCGTATGAATCAGAATTCGTAGTAGAAGATGAACAGAGCTTATTTTACATTAAAATTAGTTTTACAACTTTGTTAAACACAGAAACATACAATAGTCAATTCAACCTGAGTAAATTAACTTTTGTTTATCCTGTATATTCCTTTTAATTACCATACTTTTAAAATTAAATTTCTTATTTTGCAAGTATAATACTAAATGTTTCAGGAGCGCTGACTTATGAGTATACTTTTAATTTTTTTAAAGAAATTTAAATGATTTAATTTAAAAATAAAAATATTTCTTGAAAACTGCAGAAAAATGAATATGAAATCCTTGAACAATAAAAATTATCAGCATCGGTGTGGAGTATTGCGTTGTAAACAATCTAATGGAAGAATGTATGGGCCACTGTACTGAAAAAAATAATTATAATGATAAAAAATTGTAGACGAATTCACTGCAGTCACTTGTGAAGAGTGTAAATACTACTCACGAGTTCTTTCCATTCATCACAAATCCTTTGAGTTCAATCGAATGGAATGTCGGTTCAGATGTTCGAATGGAATGTCGTTCAGATACCCAAATTGAATGTCAGTTCAATTATACACATCGAATGTCGGTTCAGATGTTCGAATGGAATGTCGGTTCAGTTATCCCAATCGAATGTCGGTTCAGATGTTCGAATGGAATGTCGTTCAGATATCCAAATTGAATGTCAGTTCAAATATACACATCGAATGTCGGTTCAGATGTTCGAATGGAATGTCGTTCAGGTATCCAAATTGAATGTCAGTTCAAATATACACATCGAATGTCGGTTCAGATGTTCGAATGGAATGCCGGTTCAGTTATCCCAATCGAATGTCTGTTCTGATATCCACATCGAATGTCAGTTCAGATATCCAAATCGAATGTCGGTGCAGATATCCAAATTAAATGTCGGTGCAGATATCCAAATTAAATGTCGGTTCAGATATTCAAATCGAATTTTGAATTAGAACTGAATTGCGCTTTAGAATTTAGAGCCGAATTGCGATTTAGAATTTAGAACCGAATTGCGATTCAGAATTTAGAACCGAATTTCGATTTAGAATCTAGAACCGAATTTTGATTTAGAATTTAGAATCGAATTTCGATTTAGAATCGAATTTCAAATTAGATATTCGAGTCAAAAGTCAGACTATCTGGAAGAAGTTGTTCAGAGTTTCTATCATAGACACGAAAATTCCGAGCAATTATTCCTAGAACTTCTTACTCAAGTAAGTGTCCTCCCTTCTTCATTTGTTCGTGACATACATAAGTAAGGCACGAGGCCCACTGATGTACAGAGAAAAATTAATACGTATAATACCTTTCAAAATGAGACAAATTGTTTTATTACGTGACGCTAGTATACCGTGGGAACAGTTCAATAATTACTTACTTATTTAACTTGCCAATGGTAAATTTAGGAAAACATATGACGTGAAAAGAAATGGACATGCATTTTAACAATTTAAAATGTATAAAACAATGTATTCGTGAGTCAAGGACAAATAAATTTTTATAATCTACTGAAAATATAAATTTTTCCTTCTATTTGATGTAACTACATGTTTGAAAATTTGTATTAAAATGGAAAAGAAATATAAACAAATAAAAATATTGAATACATTTTTACTTATGACGTAACGTGTAAATGCATGTTCATTAATTTTATAATGATACACATCTTAAAAATCCATTTCATAAATGTTTAATGTCTTTACAAAATAAGTCATGATCATATTAAATTAAATTAATAAGTGCATTAGTATGAGAATTAGAGAAAAGAGAGTTAGTTCCCTGTGGCGTTCAGGGAGAAAGGATCAATTGGCCTCAAGACTCTAACCCGAGATGAAGTACAGCGCAACCACGTGCTTCTATTAAGAAACGTTTAGTTTATAGTCTCTCATCCCGATAGGAAATATATTTAGAGCATTAGTTGGCCTACAGTCTCTCACTCGGACAGGAAGTATATTTCCTGCATCCTGCGTGTAGCCGATTATTGGATTTTCGACTTAGAAATGGATTCCTTCCGGGAATCAATAATTGTCTGTCTTTAAATGTCTGTCTTAAATAGTGTATGTCTCTAACTGTATGTGTGTAATGTTTGTGCGTATGTCAGTAAAGCTGCGAGCTCTCCAACCTGTGCCACAAGTTTCTCAATCCAACCACACCCAGTTACAATCTGGTTGCCCAACCAGCACACGACAATATTTGTTATTTTTATATATATTAAAAATATTAGTTTTCTTTTATTTATTTTTTATATTCTTGCCTAAAAATGTTTCTTTAGAAGTATGACATCAAATTTGCACATTTAATGTACTATTTATTAACAACCGCATCTAATTTATTGATCGCTATTTTAAAATGAAACTTGTTTTGGGCAATTAATGCCATAGTGATGAAAAAAATTACTTAGATAAATCAATATTCCAATGTGTAACTAACGCGCCGGAAGATCTCAAATCGGCTGGTGGTATGCGTTGCGGTCACTGCTTTCAAAAATACTGATTCTGACAGAAAATATGAGTGTCTCACACCCTCAGTCAAGTTATAGGGTCACAGTTATCTGGGATTTCTCTCCTACGACACCTAAACGTGGGTGGCACCTACGACCTTTAAATACCGACTGAACGTGGTTCTCCCTACAACTCTCAAGTATGGGCTAAACTTAGTTTTCTCCTAAGACCTTTAGGTGCCCTGATGATCAATTGGCTAGTAAAGTTCGAATACTGGTAGTGGCATGGATGTTTGTTATTGGTTGAGAATCCACGTAACTGTAGGTCCCGGTCTAATTTGGTCAAAGTGTGCGAAAATGACCGTAAAGCGACAAACCAAACCTATATGTAGGCTAACACATTATTAATAAAGGATCTGATCTTCTGGTCTGCAATAAGACAGAAAACATTTAATACAATGCATTTCTGATATTTATGTTTATTTTGTTTTCATTAAACTAGAATTATTTCGTGTTTCTTGCTTTAATTTCCCATCAAAATTAAAAAAAACCTTCAAAACATTTCCAAATATTTTTTTTTTTAAATGTAATCGACATATAATAAAGCTGGCCTCTAGAAAAGCAATTCCGTGGCTCGTGGTCTGTGCATTTTTGATTAAGATAGTATTTGAAAGAAACCGACATTCCTCTTTATGCAAACGAATAAAGTTTTTATCACCGTCCGATTAGGTGTGAAAAAGATAACCGAAAATTGTTTCACACCGTTTTATTACCCAGAGATAACACATTATTTGAAATTGAGTCCACTACGCCCTTGGACTTTCAACTTCAACTTCATTCCATGTACAAGTGAGATTGGTTTTTTGTTTTTTTAAATATAAATACGATCATGTTTCTTCATCTATTCCGTTTCCCTTTTCGATTAAGTGTGTTTAAATGGCAGATGTTTGAGTGAATGCTGAATTTTTGCTTGTTTTTATACCAGGTGTGCTTCGGCATTTCATATGCAAGATGAAAAAGCAATTAACGACGCAATACTTTTTTAAAATTGGATTAGTTTGTCGCTGTACGGTGATTTTTTTGCACACTTTGGGCTAAACAGACCGGGACCTACAGTTTAACGAGGAAACCGAACCCCTCAAAAACATCCATGCCATGTCTGAAACCACTATGTCTACTTAATAGAGAAACTCCACAATACTGATCAAGATTTTTACTTGTATTATGAATGTTAGAAATTGTAGGAAGCATAAAAAGGTTTTCACCATAGTTCTTAAGTGCATGACATGCTCCTAGTTTCTACTACATTAAATTTATAATACACCTTTTATAAATAAATACGGTATCAAAAATGCATTTTAAAACTGGGAAACCTTTATTTACTTTTTTAATTCTTGGACCAGTCGAGATAAATTTTTTTTTTTTCAAAATTAAAAACAAAATTTTAGCGAAATTCTTGGTAATATTTTTAAAAAAACATTAAATACCATTTAAAAAAAGAAGTATAACACACTAAATTTTTATGCGATTAGTTTTCTAGCGTCGTCAACGCTTAAAATATAATTTTTGAAATTATGAAAAGTTTGAGATATTCAGAAAAATGTCAATTAGGAATCTGTTTTCAAATTAAAAAAATAATTATTATAGATCTGTATTTGCGCAAATGATCACGTTTATCCCTTGACGGGAAAGCAGGAATATTCTGTGTTTTCAAACATTTTGTGATCCTAAAAAACTTTCATTATACTAGAAGGTTTACTGCGTCAACTAACAAATCTCTTTTCAATGATACTAACAATGAAGGTTTATTTTATTCTAAAATAAAATTTTACGTTGAAAATGTATATTTCACGTTATTTCTATTTTAATTTTAAATATATTGAATTGAATCTATTGTATTTGTCCTGGCGTTATACAGGTTGTTGTTGTCGTGTCCCTCATGGAAGTGGGGTGCAGTTTCTGTTCTGATGGAGCAGCCGTAGGTAGAAGTCTGACTTTGGCTCCGTGACGCTCTTACAGTCATAGAAGACCGGGGCCTACGGCTTAAAGTGGAATCCGAACGACTACAACATCCACGGCACCGCTGGGACTCGAACCCAAAACCTATGGCACCGAACGCCAGAGCGCTAGACACTCGGCCATTCAGGCCCCTGTTATACAGGTTAAATTAAAATGATAAAAATAAATTTTTATATAAGTTATGTTGAGAAAAAATTACAAAATTCTAATTTAGAAAGGCTTCATAAGAAAACTTTTTATTTTAACTTTTATTTTATTTATTTTGTCTATTTTAACTGGATTCGTTCATCTCATACCGCAATGCAATCTAAAGTTAGAAAAAAAAAAATTCATTCTCCGATATTTAAATATTATACAAAAAAAGGTAAAATCATTAAATCAGAAAAACAAAAAGACAATTTAAAGCGAATATTAATTAAATTTTAGTTAAATTAATAAGTAGTTTGAAATTATTCTTTTTTAAATTTATTTGTTATTTTAGATTAAAATATTAAATGAAAAATACCTACTTCATAAGAATGAACTATGAGCGTTAGTAAGAATATTTGAAACAAATAGAAAATAAAATTACTATATTGCCATTGCAAAAAAAAGTCTATTATAAAATATACTTATGATAACTTGAAGGATTTGTCATGAGAAAAATTAAAAAAATGTTGAATCATTATTATTATAATAATAATAATAATCATAATAATAATAATGAGGTAATAGAAAGTGAATTACTTAAGAATTAATTTCAAATCGAACATTTCAACATGTTACCAATTTATAATTATTTGATAATTTGAAATATTACTTCGTAACTATCCAATTCTTTAATTTAAATCCTATTTAACTGCCTTTATTACTTCTATTTAGTAAAATTTTCATATTTAAATTAGTTTTAATTGAAAATTATCTTATAAGGATAAAATGATTAATAATTAATCTTTTCGATTAATTTTTAAAAAGTTTTAAGAAATCGTTTGGCTAAAATTCTAATAATTTAAGACTAATTATTTAATTTAATTAATTTTAATTATTTAATTTAATAAATTTTTAAATTCTAATAAGACAAGGTTTTGTAAAATAGCAATAATAGGAACACTACTTTCATTTTCATCAATTAATAATAAATAAACAGCGTAAAAAAAAAACACCTCTGCCCTTTTTCACTTCTGACACACTCCCACACATATGTTTAAAACCCATTACGCAATAAAGCTGTCTTGAGTTAAAGATAATTAGTTAATTTGGTGTAGTTAAATATAAATATAGATCTTTATTATTAACTATTTGGAAGACATTGGCTTAGAAAATTTAAGACGCCTACAAAAAAAAAAAAAAAATGACGTAATGTTATAGGGCAATCTCAAAAACATTTCAACCATTCTTCGCTCATAGGAAGTTGCCATTACAGATTTCATTGACTTTAAATTGTATAATTGCGATAAAATAATAAAGTGTCTAATACTTATTTAAATAAACAGTTTTAATTATTTTTATTTAAAAATGTTTTTCAATGGAATCAAAATTTTCTTGCTTTTTATTCCTAATTATCAAAACAAGACGACGGTAATATATTATTCAGTTAATGAATGACGTTATCGTAATAATTGGAGACGTGTTATTTTCTGCAGTTTTAAGTTATGGAAATTTTGTCACAAAAATTGGTGGGTATACACGATTGATAACCGATTGGATTAAATAATTTGGGGTTCTGTATTTGAAATATTTCTGGTTAGTGGTTAATTTCTTCTTCGTCATTGGCGCAACAGCTCCATGGTGGGCCAAGGCCGTCTGCCTACTGGTAGATTTCAAGACAGGTTATGGCTTGTTTTTAAGGGGGAAATGTATGTGTTCTTTTAAAGTCATATTTTTAGAAACACCTGGTATCTTTTATTATGACAGCAATACAACCCAGCTACTCGTAAGAGAGTTATAATTTTTAAAAATTGAATAACTATAGAAAAAAAATATATACCTCTTATATACCTTCAGGTGTGTGGTATATGTGATGTATATATGGTATTATGTATATGCATGGTATATGTGATGTATATAATATGTATACTTTCTTCTCCTTCAATGGTGCAACAGCCCCATGGTGGGCCAAGGCCATCTGCCTATTGGCAGATTTCGAGACAGGAGATGTTTTCTTTTTATGGGGTAGGGATATCAGCCCTACACCCAACTTTCCACAGTCGTATAAGACAAAGACCTACGTTTTAAAATGGATACTAAACCTCCACAAACATTCATGTACCACTGGGCACCGAGCACCAGTCACTCGCACATTAAGTCCCTAGTGGTTAATTTGCAATGATAATTTTTTTAATCAACTGCATTGCACCACAAGTTAGTTCCTTTCGAACCATTCCCAATGATACCACTTCCGTAATTAATATTAGGTCTTCAAATAAGTAATTAATATTTTTTGGTAGACCGCACCTGCTTCTTAAGAAATTAAAATATCCTTTCCATTGATAACCATTTCATTTTTTCTTTTTTCGTTACAACAATATTTAGATTTCTCTGATTTGGTTTGGTTTGTCGCTCTACGGTCATTTTGTGCACAAATTGGGCTAATTAGACCGGGACCTACAGCTTAAAGTGGATTCCGAACTACTACCAAACATCTATGCCAGCGTCAGGATTCGAACGTGAAGCCTGCGATACCAAAGACAGAGCGCTAACCAATTAGCCATCAGGGCTCTTAGATTTCTTTTAATTATACACACTTCCTTAATTTTTCAATAATATTTTCCCCATAAAAACTCAATTTTATGGGGGCCTGAATGGCCGAGTGGCTAGCGCTCTGGCGCTCGGTACCACAGGTTTCGGGTTCGAGTCCCGGCGGTGCCATGGATGTTTGTAGTGGTTCGGAATCCACTTTAAACCGTAGGTCCCGGTCTAACACGACCGTAGAGCGTTGTGGAAAATGACATATTAAAAATCAGGAAAAACTAACTGTTCATATATATAGTGATTGGGGGATTATAGTCCTTGTTGCTTCACATCCCCATATACCACTTCATTCATCATCATCATCATCATCTCAATTTTATGAAACAATTTACCATATACCCAAAGTATTAATGGCATAAACTCTGCCTTCGATAAGTCTACTATATGCATCACAACAGAAATGGTTAAATTTTAAAAAAATCTAATCAATTTTTTTTCGCTTTACACCACCTAGCATCCATAGATGCATCTCCATTTACATAAATATCAAATTAAAATAAAATTTAGTTTGATATTTATGTAATTTTTGCGTCTTATTAAAACATAATTTTAATTATAACTAAGGATTCTTTAATATCCATAAAGAACAGCAACCCAAAACAGACATTTGGCCTCGGTCCACGAAAGCACACGATCTTCAGAAATATGTTTTACTGTGTCGAAAAAAAACAGAAAAAAATGACAGTGCAGAATTAGATTAATATCGGTCAAAGTCGAAAACCACCCAAAGTCCCACGAGAGGTTTTTTCTTCCTCCGTTCTTCTGGAATTCCATGACGGCCAACATGAAGGTCATTGGGTATAGCGCTCGTAGATGGACAGTTCCGTTTCGTGACGGCTTGGACAGTAAAGCGAGAAAGGAAAAATCGTTATAAAAAAGGAGGAACGATATCGCTCTAGAATGTAAAAAAAATAAAATAAAAAAAATTGGTAGCGCTTGCAATAAAATCAACTGCCTTGGATTTACGCGTCTTAGATTTCGGTCTTAGTACTGCATGAATGAGACATGTTTGTAATTTTCGAAACTGACATATATTTTT
Source organism: Caerostris darwini (assembly GCA_021605075.1). Lineage (NCBI taxonomy): Eukaryota > Metazoa > Arthropoda > Arachnida > Araneae > Araneidae > Caerostris > Caerostris darwini. The sequence continues at coordinate 445,843 of BPLQ01002838.1, read as the reverse complement.
AATATTAGAAAAATTACATTAATTTGCAACTAAGAATTTTATATAAGTGATTTTTATCTTTTCTATTTTAACAAATCTCAGCTATTGAATCTATATAAAAATATAAGAATTGTAGATTATTCTTATATTTCAACACTGAAAGCAATACACAATTCGAATAGTTCAAAAGTAAATTTAAATAAAAACGTTAATTAAGTTCATAAAAATTAGCATTAAGCATAAAAGTCCGTAAAAGAACGGTAACTTTATTTTTTGATTTTCGCGATTACAATGATTAAAGATTATTAGTTTGGTTTGTCGTTCTACGGTCATCTTGTGCACAGGAGAGCTAAACAAATCGTAGCTCAGTTTAATGTGGATTTCGAATCACTAATAAACATCCATGCAACCGCCGGGTTTCGAGCATGAAGTCTATAGTACCAAAGGCCAGAGCTCTACTCAATTGGTCACCTATGCCTGGAATGAGCACCATATAGCCGACTCATGGCTTAATGGTAATATGCGCGGCTGGTGAGCATTAGGGCCCTGAGTCTAATGTCGGCTTTGTAGTAGACAGTGTTTCAAAAATGAAGAGAGAATGTGTTCTTATTTTTCTTTTTATTAAAAATAATTCTTCCGATAATTTCAATTTTTTTGAAGCAATAAGAATAATATCAACTATATGTATTCTTAACATCCTATAAATTAATGTATTATATATATATATTTATTATAAATATCTAAAATCTAAAGGAAAAGTAACATTTTGTTTCTTCTTATTGAAAGTAAAGCACCCAATAATTTAGAATTTTTTAAATACATACAAAATTTTACATTATTTAAATATTAACTAAAAGGGTTAAATTAAATAATTAATATTTTAAGGTAATATTATATTACAACTTTTGTTAGACATTTAATAAAATAAACTGTACAAACTTTTCTAGAAAAACTAAAATTTATTGTTGTACATTAAATATTTTTTAATTAATAAAAATTTAAGTTTTGTTTTAGTTTCGTTTTATTTATTGTTTATATTTTTTGTGCGCTTTATTTCATGTGGGAGAGAGATAGAGGCCCGGTAATAAGAAAATATCAGGGCCCCAAAATAGGTGAATCCGGCCCTGAATATGAGGCCACCTATATAAATAGAAGTAAAAAACAATCCAATTCATTTCAACATAAAACATGACAGCTTAACATATTCAACTAACATGATTTGATGCTGAAATGAGTGCAAATGCCCACTTTGAATTGAAAATCATTACATGATCCTGATGTATAACATCTGAATAAATAAAACGATCTAACCACAAAATGATTTTCAAGCACTTTCATACTCCATAATAAATTTTTTTTCAAATTTAAAAATCCAATATATACTGGAATATATATATGCAGGATTTAAAATGCTTTTATTGTACATATAGGATTTTTTAATTATACATTTGTATATATAAAAATTTTTTAATTGTACATTTGTATATATAAAATTTTTTTAATTGTACATTTGTATATATAAAATTTTTTTAATTGTACATTTGTATATATAAAATTTTTTAATTGTACATTTGTATATATAAAATTTTTTTAATTGTACATTTGTATATATAAAATTTTTTAATTGTACATTTGTATATATAAAATTTTTTTTTAATTGTACATTTGTATATATAAAATTTTTTTAATTGTACATTTGTATATATAAAATTTTTTTAATTGTACATTTGTATATATAAAATTTTTTTAATTGTACATTTGTATATATAAAATTTTTTTAATTGTACATTTGTATATATAAAATTTTTTTAATTGTACATTTGTATATATAAAATTTTTAATTGTACATTTGTATATATACAATTTTTTTAATTGTACATTTGTATATATACAATTTTTTTAATTGTACATTTGTATATATACAATTTTTTTAATTGTACATTTGTATATATACAATTTTTAATTATACATTTGTATATATACAATATTTTTTTTTAATTGTACATTTGTATATATACAATTTTTTAATTGTACATTTGTATATATACATTTTTTTAATTTTTTGTATATATACAATTTTTTTAATTGTACATTTGTATATATACAATTTTTTTAATTGTACATTTGTATATATACAATTTTTTTAATTATACACTTGTATATATAAAATTTTTTTAATTGTACATTTGTATATATACAATTTTTTTAATTATACACTTGTATATATAAAATTTTTTTAATTATACACTTGTATATATAGAATTTTTAAAATTTTTTATTATACATTTGTATGTATTATATATAATAAAAAAAATTAATAATGCTATATATATAGCATTATTAATTTTTTTTATTATATATATATATAATTCTTAATTATATATATATAATAAAATAAGTTCTATATTTTTAATATTTTCACTAAGCTACATTGAATGAATAAAATTTAATTTAAATGGCTACTCCAAATCTTGGGGAAATATTTCACTTTCCGTATTAATAATACTAAGGAAACACAAATCACTTTCATACGTATAAAGGAATCTAAAAATGTATTGTAAATCATGAATTTATAAGGAACCGTAGCATCATTAAGATTTATTGCCCATGAGTTGTCAAAGGACAGGTAGCCATAAATCCTACGAGATTTCATAAACGAGAATTTTATTATATAGGAATTGCAAAAACTGCTCTTAAACCTTGAAATTGACACAAAGTATTTCCAAGATCACACAATAAAAAGAAAGAACGCTGTTTGAAAATTGAAATTTGCTGTTATCAAAGCAAATTTTCAAAATAAGTTTGAGAAAAGATATTAGGAAAAAAAAATTAAATCCAAGCTAAACAAATACCAAGGAAATTTTTACTTTATTTTTAAGTGCCTTCAGAATATTTAGTTTTGTATTATTAACTATTATTAATGATAACACAAAATTATATTTAGATCCTAAATATTACGTTAGTTACTTAATAAACAGAAAAATGTTTTAAATATAGTAAAAGTATAAATAGCACGTAAATAGCACGGTCTTAAAATATTTAAATATTTTTTTCCTTCACAATAAATGTTTAATTGGGAAGATTTGATATGATTGGAGCATTTTTTTTGTTTAATTATATGTTTGACATTTAAAATGTTTTTAAAATAGGGATTTTCTTACAAACTACAACATTAAAAAGAACAAAGTATTATTTTTGTTGTGAAAAATTTTTATATTTTACTGTAGAGGAAGATAATTTATAAAAGACATTTTTAAATTCTTTTATAAATTATCGTTATTATATGTTTTATTGAAGATTTTTAATTATATTGCAGGTTATTTTTTACTTTATCAAGCCATATGTTTTGAATAAAAAAATTACAATTAGAATTTATACGATACAATATAAACGTTATAAATATGATGGATTTTCCTTAACATACAAACATTATTTCAGAAATTTTTTTAAAAAACAGATACTTTAAAATATTTAAATTACTCAAATATTAAATATTCATCATTTTGAATTCTAAAAATATTTATTAGTGGCATGGATATTTTTCTTACACAGAAATTTCCATATGAAAAAATAAATTTAATTAAATTAAAACTTTCCACTCTCTTCCATAATTATTTGTTTTAATTATTTTTGTAATTAAATAACAAATTATTAATTATAAAAATTATTAATTAAATTTCTATTAAATGTAACAAGACATGTTTTACTTTACTTTTTAAAACTAAAAACTATAATAATTAAAAAAAATAATTGGGAAAAAAGAAATAAACGACTGAAAAACATTACTAAATCGATAAAAAATAAATCTTAGCTCACAAGAGATAGATAGATTCGTATCTTATTAAGAAATTCAAATACGTAATCTTAATTCAAATTCGTAACTAGTTTGAATTTTTGAAAAAATCAATTAGATCGCTATTAGCAGTTAGATCGCCATTTTCAATTAGATCGCTATTACCAAAGAAAAATTTTCAAAATAAGTTTGAAAAAAAGGTCTCTGTAAAAAAAATTAGATCCAAACCAAACAAATATAAAGAAAAATAAAAAAATATCCAAAAGAATACTACCTACACATTTCAAAATAACATCAATCATTGAGACGATAACTTTATAAAAATAAATAATCCAATTACAGATTATTACTAAAAACAATTTCAAAAATTTACTAAATCATACCTTCACTTTCGTGCTGGTCTTTTTCCTTTTAAAAGTAGACTTCAATCTTTCCATATTAACATCCGATTTTCCAACTAAACCACACCAAAACTCATGAACAACAGCAATCAGAAAAACTTCCAAAACACATCTTCTTCTACAAGAAAATTAATCCTGCTTTGTTGAAGAACTAGACCCAAATGACCGTCTGTCAAAAAGCACCGAGCTCAGCAAAAAGCAAGCACGAATGCTTTCTTTTCAGCAGAAAAAACAAGAGCGTTGAGTCACCGAACGCATGCTTTATTGCTAGGAGTTGTTCCTGGCAAATACATTACATCACGACTTGCCAGAACCCTTCAATCATTGGACGATACAAGGCGTGGGTAATTCAGAGTTAAAATAGATACCGTTATTTAACGATCTGATAGCTCCTTCCTTCTCTGTCAAAGATGCGAATGAGTTGAATGCGTTTTTGTAAAGTTTAATAGAAATGGTGAATTTGGATGTAGTCGAGTGACCCGGTGAGTTTAACTTTGTTTTATAAACAAATTAGAATGAGGATGTGTGGCGATGCGTGTCTCATGTTAATGCTTGCGCGGTCGTGTGTGTTAAGTTTCCTGGTTGAAAGCGAATTGCAAAGCAGATGCATTTTGTAAAAAAGTAAAAAAAAAAAAAAAAAACCGTTTTTATTTCGATTTTGTGAAGAGAATATTGTAATATTTCTAAAACATCAAAAGTTATTATATATATTTTCGATAAAAAGAACAATTTTCATATTTTTATATTGATTAATGTTGAATCATAAATTTACGATTACAATGAAATATTTTGATATTTATAAAAAAAACACAACTGATTTAATAAAAAAGGATGTTTTAAATTATAAAATTCATTGTAACAAAAAAATAATAATAATAATAATTTGTTGTAACTAAATTTGAATCTATACAAATTTCAAAAAGCAATAATGTATTATTTTATTATTTTAATTCTTTTTTGTTGTTACTTATCAGATTATTGACGTTGTTATATTTGTTGTTGCTTCTTGTCAGAAACAACAACAAAGAATTAAAACTTGGTAGACAACAACATTTAGACCAAGTCCACGAACCCATGTGGTCTCATGGAAGGAGGGAAAAGGGGAGGGGGTAACTACTGTTGTGATGGAGCACCTACAGGTAGAAATGTGACTTGGCTCTGTGAAGCTGAAGATGGAGAGACAGGACCTTCCGGAAGGTTGGGAGGAAACCCTGAAAAGTCCCACAAAGTAGTCCGACTAACGAGGCACATCATAAACGCCATAGAACCTCCTCATTTTTTGTAACAGTGTCTACACAATTGAACCTCAGCCCCAATGCTCGGTAGTGGCGCACGTTGACAACTGAGCCACGAATCGGGTTCAACTAATCGTTAATCATGTAACCCAAAAGGATGCATTCAAAATACAAAACAACAACAAAATATTAGTGCTTATAAAGTTTGCTTAGAATATTGAATATAATAGTTTTTAAAACCTAATATATCTAAATTTAAAAATAAAATTAAAAACTACTTTTTTTAATTATTTGATCTCAAAAGATCTTCAATTCTAAAGAAAAAATAAGAATACCTGTAAAGGTAATATCCCGAAATTGGAAAAAATTAAAAAAAAAAAACTTTCCAATAAATAAATGCAATGTAAGTTAGTGTCATACAGTTACATTGTTTCGTTTTCCTCTATTTTTAAATCTTTATCTTACAGGAAGATCCAACCGCAAAAGCATCATGAAAATGCAAATGTTTTTCCCTTACTAAATTAACATAAATAGCATTCAACTATTTCTCTAACTGTGTAACAAATGAAAGAGAGCATAAAGCGTGACCTTACGAATTACTCATTTGTTGCGTTAAATAAATCGTGGCTCAGTGATAATGCGCGACGCTGTAAGCATTAAGGCGGAGGTTCAATCCGCTGGCGGCTTTGCTGCAGACACTGCTTCATAAAACGATTTTCCAATGGTGTTTGGGATGTTCAGCATCTTGCCTTGTGAGTCAGACTACTAACACCACCACTGTGCTTAGAGCTGACTAGCCTCTTTATAGTTTGAGAATGATATGGATGAAAAGTCTGATTCAGCTCTGCAACGATCTACGGTCATATCAGACCGGTTCCTACTGCTTAAAGTGGATTCCGAACCACTACAAAGATCCATGGCACCGCCGGGATTTGAACCCGATACCTGAGGTACCAAGAGCCAGAGCGGTAGCCACTCATCCATTAGGCCCCTTGTGAGTCAGACTATAGGGTGGAAGCGTTCCAGGTTTTCTCCCATACGATACGCACATGAAGGGTAGTTCCCCCTAAAAATTCTTCCTGAAAGGCACTGCCCTCAACGTCAAGGAGTCATGTCAGGCTTCTACCTACGGAAGCTCCATCACAACAGAAGCTGTCTCCCATCTTTCCCTCGTTCAATGAGACCACACAGGTTCCTGGTCTTGGTCTAGATCAGGGGTTGCCAACCCCAACGATCTTGCGGACCACTTTGGAAATGCATCCTAACTCCGCGGGCCGCATATAAAATTATATACCCCCCTATTAGATTTAGACCCACTATAGACATTTTTTGAAGCGATAAATTGAAACATAATGAATTATTATTATTGTATTTACTATTATTCTTACATGTAAACATAGATACTATAATAATAATGATACTAAACCTACACTGTAAAGAAATATATAACACTAAAAATGAAATATAAAAAGTATATAAATATAAATAAAATATAAAAAAAAGAGATAACTAAAAATATTTATTTCACTAGTGCTATATTTGTTTCTCCACTCATTCATTTAGTTTTTACAAATCGATGATGATTACATCATGAGTCCGCAGAATATTATTTTTTAATTATTCTGCGAACTCATAACGGTAAATTCATCAATAAAACAGGCAATTTCTATCGTATATTCTCAAGAATATTATTTTAGAACCAAAGTTAATTTTTAAATATATGGATGCACAAATAATTCACTACTTTGGCTTTATTATAAAATAAATATATTTTGTAAAAGTGTGATAAATCTCACGGGCCGGAAAAGTGTTCAAGGCGGGCCGCGAGTTGGCTGCCCCTGCTCCAGATGTTGCTATCTACCAAGTGGTATAAAAAAAAATACCATTCAACCATTTCTCCAACTGTGTACAAACGAAAGAGAGCGTAAAGCGTAAACCCACGAGTTACTTCATCAGCTGCTTAAAATAAAGATAGAATGACCTACAATGTTTTAAAATGTAACTCACTGATTCAGTAGGTATTTTTAAAAAATTCATTTGAAATGTTGAGTTTCAGTTTCATTTTAAAAATTCAGTTTTCCGCTTATACGTGTATCTCATATTTGCATAATTTCGGAATGAGTTAACTCAAAGGGAATGCTTTTAATTCTGGGCTAAAATGAGTATTTTGGGCTACTTTGTATTATTCTAATGCGAAAACAGACGATGTTTACTCGTGACATCTGACAACAGTTATTCTATCGTGATTTCATGTGCGCATTTGATGTATGGCTTTATATTCAAAAGAAAGTCAAGGAACTACATGTTATTTATTGTTTACATTGCGTTAATTTTTTTTTTTTCGACGAGTAATCGTAAAGGCATTTTTAGCGATAATAGAAAGTTTTTGCATACCGTACGTTAGGACGTCCGTTATTTTTTTTTTTGCTCCCTGAAAACTGAGCATGCGCGCTAGGGAAAAAAGTAACGGACGTCCTACGGCGATGGTGATCGTAAAAGTTCTGTATGCAAAAACATTCTGAATAAAGCAGCGATGGTGATCGCAAAACTCTGATAACGAATCAGAAGATTACATTTCTGATATTAAAGGTGTAGTGTGCAGGTTGGGCAACCAGATTGTAAATGGGTGTGGTTGGGTTGACATACTTGAGGTTCACGTTTGAGAACTCACAGTTTTATTGACACACGCACAAACACCACACACATCAATTAGAGTCATTCAATATTTAATATATTCATAGTAAAAGACAGATAATTATAGTTATGTGGAAGGATTACACTTCGAGCCAAAAAACTGAAAATCGACTACGCACAGGATGCGCAAAGAAGTACAGAGTTGCACTAAACATATTTCTTCTTCGGGTGAGAGGCTATAGGCCTACTAATACTCAGAGTTGCGCTAAATAAGCTCGATATCAATCGTTATAATTCAGAAACGCAGAGTTAGTTTAAAAATGGCATATAAAGCCCCCCACACTTTTAGAACAGTGACATTCATTTTCTCTTCAATAATTTTATTCTTATGTTAACAATTATTTTTTACTTTTCAGTTTCATTAACTCTAAAAGCGTGTTTTTTAGTTTTTTTAAAGTATAAATTATTTACATACAGGGCTTTCGAATCTCGAGCCCAAAGGGACTTTCAGACATATGGATTTATAATACCTATACCCCGATTAAGAAAAAGAGGTTTTCAGTTCGGTTTTCTGCACATTAAAGTCCCCTCTCAGCTTTTTTGTATTCAGTGGCACAAGAATATAATATGCAGCCCATGGACCAGATGGAAAATCGTCAATTTAAAAATTTTATGGAAAAAATTATTGGAAGAAATGCTAATTGTTAATTGTTGTTTTTTTAAATTTAAAAGAATCAGCAAAACATCAAAAAATTTAGAAAAAACTTCATGCAAGAAATACTGAAAATATTTGAGAAAACCACTACACTATCAGAATTAAGAAAGGTAACATTAGATAAAATACCTTACTGAATAAAAGAAAAACTACCTTTGTATTAATACAATAAGTAAAACACGGTACGAAATCTGTTAGTATATTCAAACTAAAGAAATGGAATTCATTTTATAGAAAGCCATGAATCAATATGAAGGACATAAAAAATGAAGGACTTTTCTTTAAAAGATACCTTCAAAGAGGCAATTCAATGAATGCTGTGGTCAGAAAAGAAGGGAAACCTAGCATTAAAATCTGAGACCACTTCAATAAAACGAAAGCTTTTCTGGCAGAGAAGCAAATGTTATTTCGTTAATGATAGAATGGATTAGGTTCAAGGTCACCGAGCCACCTGCTAATGAGAGGAAATATACTGGAGAGCTCTATTCAATGCGTGACTTCGAGCTTAACGTGTTTCCCCCACTTTCTATATACTTCCACTAATATATCTTATATTTTCGATTCATTCAAGATTTTATGGCGTCGATTTTCAAGGATATTTTCTCTTTATTTTAAAAGGTAATAAACGAAATATGGCATAAAAAAATGAAAGTTAAGACAATGAATTTTTTCAGTCACATTTGTAATAAAATTTATGTGTTAATATCATGTTAAATGTTACAGAGATATTATCATACAATATAGCACACCATTATTACACATTTTTTATAAAAGTCCTTGTATTATTTTATGATGATGATGATCATTGTCATCATTGCCTACTGGTAGATTACGAGATGAGAGATTTTCCTTTTTTTATGAGGTAGGGTTGTTAGCCCTACGCCAAACTCTCAACAGCCATATTAGATCGGGACCTACTGTTTAAAGTGGATTGCGAACCACTACAAACATCCATGGCACCAATGGGACTCAAACTCGGAACCTGTGACATCAAGCGCCAGAGCTCTAGTCACTCAGCCATTCAGCCCCTCTTATTTTGTGATAAAATTAGTAATATACTGAGATTTCACTTAAGATGGATTTCTGCAAGGTTATATAAATGCCATAACGTAGAGTTAGGCATCAGTCATTGCAAAATTTGAATTCGGTCAAGCTTTCGATTGGTTGGCGTTCTGTAACGTGAGATTTTAGTATCCGGTGGAAGCCGGATAATGTTTCATATATTGATGTAAAAGTTCAACAAAAACCTATGTATAATAGAAAATTTAAAAGTTGATATTTTTTTAGCCTAATCTATTTTTTCTTCCTTATTTTGAAAGATAAAAAACAAAATAAAAACAAGAATTACTGCTTACTAATATGAATTACTGCTAATTTTTCCAATAAAAAGATAAAATAATGCTCATATATATATGTGTGTGTGTGTGTGTGTAATAAAATTAGTAATTTATTAATAAATTACGATAGATAATTTTTACGCAATCAATTAAATTATCACGCATAATTTAAATGCGATATACATGCATAGGTAAAAATAAACGTAGTCGTTTATAATTTAACGACTTATAAAATAGTTATACGAACAATACATGTTACAATAAATGAGTACTTTTAATCATAAATTTAAATCTCTCAAGAAACATCCTTTTTCAGAAAACGTTTTTCAATTAAATAATATTTATTATATTTCCATTATAAATATTACATAACAAACCATATATATATATATGTATACTTCAATCTAATCGAAGTACCCTCAGTAAAATTATATTTTATAATAAATAATGTATAATAAATAAATGTAAAATTACATTTTATTGATATTAAAAACTAATAAAGAAAACGCAATATCTATTTTTAACATAAATTTTATTTAATTTTAAGGGTTTTTTTGTAGCAATTCGATAAATACTATAAATTTTTGTAAATTGCACAAAGGGTTTTCGCAGATGTTTAGCACGTTTCCTTCTAAAGGTAAGGATATCGAAATATCTTGGTCAGAAATTCTAATAAAATTAATAAAATTTAGGTTAAATAAATTCTAAATTATACTAAAATATTTCGAAAATATGGAGCAAGCTTAAAATTAATATTTTTTTAAAACTAAAATATAGTAATAATAAAAATCAAAGTTAAAAATGTTAATATTTATTCGTTTACTAATACATTAATATTGCTTTAAAACTTGAAAGTTATATTTATATTGAATTTCTTATTGCGCATATGAATGCAAAACAGAATAGCAAATTATGATTTTATTAAGGGAGTAAGTGACAAAAAATATTTTTTTGTGTTAAAAAATGTTTTTAAAAGGTTCAAACGTTTTAAAATAAAATAAATATCAAATAATAGGAAAATTAAAAGTGGGCATGACGACTATTTCTTAATTTTTCACTGAAGAAAAAAGAAACAGTAGTAGCTTTATAGTAAGTAGCAATTTTATAGTAGCTCCATTCATGTATGTATATAAATATTTATATATTAGTGCTACTGTATATTCATGGACAATGAAATAAATTATTTGTTAAAAATTAAACTATTGCGTGTTGCTAAAAGTTTTGTAATAAGTTACTGTGGTTAATATAGAAGTTCAACAGTTAGACACGCACAATTTTTCATCCCTAAATTCTTTTTCACTTGAAATTTAAAAAAATTAATTGTTTTAATAAATTCATAGTTTTTTTTTTAAATATTTAACAGTAAGATAGGCAAAAGCTTTTGTTTTTAAATGAAAATATTTAAATAAAACAATATAAAATATAATAAATAAGAACTAATATTCATAATAATTCTTTATGTTTATGTTTTTAATTTTTATCATTTTTTAAAATATATTTATTGGAAAATTCAATTCAATAACCTCAATTCTAAAATAAAACTATTTAGATACTACTAAAGTGTTCATTTTTTACATATTTTAAACTACTACAATTCTATAATATTATTAATATAATAATAATATTTTTAATATTATATAACAACATTATTACTATTATAAGATTTAAATACTAGACTTATAAATTTTGTTAATTTATTAATTATATTTATAAGTTTTACAAGTTTGTCATCAAAAATAAAATATATTTCTTAAATTCTTTATGTTTATTTTTTAAATTTGTATAAATTTTTACAATATATTTATTTGAAAAATTCAACTCAACACCCATAATTTTAAAATAATATTATCTGGTTAGTGTAATTTATTTTTATTTATTTCAAACTACTTCAATTCTGTAATATTATTAATAAAATAATAATATTTTTAATATTATATAATAATATTTTTAATATCATATAATAAAATTATTAATATTATAGAATTTAAAAACCAGATTTATATTAATTTTGTTAATTTATTAATTTCTTAATAAGTTCTACAAGTTTGTCCTTGAAATAAAGTATGTTTGTTGAAATGTTAGTAAATTTTGCAAAAGATCTCGTTTTAATATTTATAAAGAGGAAAACTTTAATTTAAAAAAAAAGAAAAAATATTCATTTCATAAATAAAATTTCTCACAATGTTTTACTTGTTACCCTAATATTTTTAAGTACTTAAATTAAAATCAATTCCTATTTTTAATAATTTTTTAAATATATTTATTGGAAAATATAATTCAACACCCTTAATTCTAAAATAAAGCTATCTCGCTAGTGTAATTTATATGTATTTTAAACTACTGCAATTCGATAATATTATTAATATAATAATAATATTTTTAATTTTATATATAATATTATAGGATTTAAAAACTAAATTTATATTAATTTAGTTAATTTATCAATTTCTTATGAAGTTCTATAAGTGTGTCATCGGAAATAAAATATCTTTAATTAAATGTTAATAAATTTTGTGAAGGATCTCGTATTAATATTTAGCAAGGAGAAGACTTTAATTTAAAAACAGAAGAATTACTCATTACATAAATAAAAATTTTCAAAATATTTTACTTGTTACCACACTATTTCTAAGCATTTAATTTAAAATCAATTTATATTTTTGATATTTTATGAAAGCTATATTTTAAGGTAAATATTTAATAAAGAGTACCAAAAAAAAAAAAAAAAAAAAAAAAAGCTAAAATTCTCTAAATAAAAAATTGAACCAGTAAAATATTTCTACTATGACATAACGAACATTAAATTATTGCCGTCTAAAACATTAAAAAAACATTTTCGATAGAAAAATCAATTTCAATTCAATTAAAAAGATTTCTCTTACAACTGAACAACAAGTAATCACATAGTAACCTATCGACCCTATTAAAAGGCGCCTGACAACAATCCAAAAACAACAACAATACACTAAAGACAGAAACGTCCAAAATCCATATCTGGCGCCAATTGGACCACGCTGGTTTCTGGACCATGCTCATCTGTAACCAAACACATTGTTTACGTGTCTAACAAATCTAAACAACCAATCAGACAAATTAACACGTAATTACCGTCTCTGAATCCATTGGATCTGGACTCTCATTGTTGTCTTGCCTTGTGGTACAAGGGGAAACTTTGTTGCAAAACATTCAGTAGCCTTGAATCAGAAATATGAGATCTAGTAGGAAGTGATGAGTGGTGTGGCTGTTTTCCCCGCAATGCCCGGTGATGACGACACTGCGCAGTGAGAACGCGCAAAAGGGGTTTTTGGGCGAGTCTGATGGCGTTGACCTTAGACGCGGGTTCGCTCAAACAGGGCGCCCTTGTGAGAATAGGGTGATGGTGAAATGGTAAATTAAAACATGGTCATTTTTTTAAAAAAAACGTCCTTTTTTCAACATAAAAATAATGTGAATTAAATGGTCGCTTAAAATGTTAAATTAAAACATGGTCACTTTTTTTAAAAAAAGTCCTCCCTTTTAACATAAAAATGTGTATTAAATGGTCACTTAAAATGTTAAATTAAGACATGGTAAAATTTTTTTAAAAAAATTAAGACATGGTCATTTTTTTAAAAAGTCTTTCTTTTAACATAAAAATAATGTCCTTTCTTTTTTTTTAAAAAAAAAGTAACAAAAAATAATGTGAATTAAATGGTCACTTAAAATGTTAAATTAAGACATGGTCATTTTTTAAAAAAAACATAAAAATAATGTGAATTAAATGGTCACTTAAAATGTTAAATTAAGACATGGTCATTTTTAAAAAAAGTCTTCTCTTTTAACATAAAAATAATGTGAATTAAATGGTCACTTAAAATGTTAAATTAAGACATGGTCATTTTTTTTAAAAAAAGTCCTTTCTTTTAATATAAAAATAATGTGAATTAAATGGTCACTTTTTAACATAAAAAAAAAAAAGTCTTCTCTTTTAATGTGAATTAAATGGTCACTTAAAATGTTAAATTAAAAAAAAAAAGCAACATAAAAATAATGCACAAAATGTTAAATTAAGACTTTTTTTTTTAAAAACGTCCTGTTAAATCTTTTTTTAACATAAAATTGTGAATTAAATGGTCACTTAAAATGTTAAATTAAAACATGGTCATTTTTTAAAAAAAAAAAAAAATCCCCTCCTTTAATATAAAAATAATGTGAATAATAATAAATAAAGTTTCGCTTTTTGTTTTTTACTGTAACATATGAATGTTTGAATGAAATACAATGCAATATAGTGAGAATGAAGCTTTGGTTTCTTTATAAGTAACAGAATGGATATTAATTTTGCATATTTCTTTTAACATAAAAATAATGTGAATAATAATAAAAAAGTTTCTTTTTTAAAAAGCTTTTTTACTTTATTTCTTTTAACATTATGCATTACTTTTTACTTTCTTATGTGATATATGAATGTTTGAACGAGATTTAATGCAATATAATAGGAATAAAGCTTTGGTTTCCTTTTATATAAAAAATGAATATTAAACTTGGATATTTGCTAGACATTATTAAAGTAAACATTTTTAGACTAGATATTTGCTAGACGTTTTTAAACTTGGATATTTGCTAGACATTTTTAAACTACTGTAATTCTATAATATTATTAATATAATAATAATATTTTTAATATTATGTAATAACATTATTAATATTATAGGATTTAAAGACTAGATTTATATTAATTTGTGGGGCTTATTGGCCGAGTGGCTATTCGATACCACAGGTTTCTTCGAGTCTCGGCGGTGCCATGGATGTTTGTAGTGGTTCGGAATCCACTTTAAACCGTAGGTCCCAGTCTAACAGAATCGTAGAGCGTTACGGAGATATTGTTACTCTGCGTCTGTAGCTCATCTTCAAGCTACACGCACCTCCTGGGTAGTGCTAAGTGTGTAACGTCGGTGCAGCGCTTGCCTTAATGCATCCAAGACAACTGTCTAAGTGTTTGCTATCTACATTAGAACAAAAAAATTCCACCTTTTCCTT
The DNA here is from genome assembly GCA_021605075.1 of Caerostris darwini. Taxonomy (NCBI): domain Eukaryota; kingdom Metazoa; phylum Arthropoda; class Arachnida; order Araneae; family Araneidae; genus Caerostris; species Caerostris darwini. Next base: position 430,730 of record BPLQ01002838.1, on the reverse strand, counting down.
TCTTACAATAACATGTGAATGCTTGAACGAGATTCGATGTCATACAATGGACGTAAAAGCTTGTATTTTGTAGTAAATAGATTTTAACCTTGGATATTTCCTAGAACTTTTTAACCAAAGATGTGTTTGTTTATTTTTAATTGCTAATTTTCTATGAAATTTATTCCTTTAACGGATGGGTTTAATTTAATTTAGTTAAACCTATTTAATTTAATTACTTTTAATTTATTCCGGGGATGGGTAGGTAAAATGCTGTTCTTGTCATATCTCTATGGAAGAGAAGAGGGGTGCAGCTTCTGTTTTTGATGGAGCCCCCGTAGGTAGAAATCTGACTTTTGCTATGTGTAGCTGAAAAAGGAGGGCAGTGCCTCCAGACGGACTTTTGGGGGAAATTACCCCGCATTTGCCTATCGTAGGAGAGAGAACCCTTAAAACGCTCCCCACCCCCACCCAGGTAGTCCGATGAACGAGGCAAGATGCTGAACATCCCAAAAGCCATCGAGTCTTCTCGTTTTATGAAACAGTGCCTACAACAAAGCCGCCAGTGGATTGAACCTTAGCCAAATACTATGGGGCCTGATGACCGAGTGGCTAGCACTCTGGTGCTCGGTTTCATAGGTTTCGGGTTCGAATCTCGGCGGTACCATGGATGTTTGTAGTGGCTCAGAATCCACTTTAAACCGTAGGTTCCGTTCTCATATGACCGTAGAGCGCCACAGAGCCCGATCAGACGTCTTCTTACTACATCATTCCCAAACTGTAAAAGGTCATCTCAACTCTAGGCACAGTGATGTAGTATGGTGTAGTGGTAGTAGCTCTAATGTTCACCAGCGACGCACGTTGCTACTGAGACACGAGTCGGGCAAATATTCGTATCTCATATTTATATCTTTTCGAAACATTACGAGGCAAGATGCAGAACATTCTAAACACTATCGAGTCTCCTCGTTTTTTGAAGCAGTGCTTACAACAAAACCGCCAGTAGATTGAACCTCAACCCTAATGCTCACTAGAGGAGCGCGTTGCCACTGAGCCACGAGTAGGACAAACGGAATTTAATACAATATAATGGTAATATACTTTCCTTATACGTAATAAAATGGATATTAACCTCGATTTTTGCTTGACATTTAAAAAAAAAAAATACGAGGTTGTTTATTTTTGATTGTTAAAAAGTCATGAAGTTATTACCAAAGTATTTGATAAAAAAAATTATATCTGCAGAAAAACAAAATAAATTAAATAAAAAAAAAAATAATAATAATAATTAAATGAAAAAAATAAATAAAAATATGCCAAGTTATTTTCTATGAAATAAATTTATTGCATTTTTGATGTAATGATTTAAAAAAAATTTGCCTAAAAACTATCTTTAATAATTAATGCAAATTATATTATATAATTATATTTTAAAATATAATTTATTAGAAATAAACTTTAACGTTTTCAAATTTATCGCTAATATCTTTCGTGGAATTTTTTATTAATTTTAACAGTAATTTTTGAATAGAAAAAAAAAAAAATCAATAAAAGCGGCCAAATGAAATATTTTGCAGTTTTTAACGTAAAAAAAAAAAATTCGAACACGAATCGAACGAATCTGAAAAATTAAGTTTCGGTTGATATCAAAGCGTATTTCTGAAGATGTAATTCTGAAGATGTACTGAATTTCTGAAGATGTATTTATAATTAAAAGAAATTCAGCGCATGTACTGAAGATGGGTAAGATAAATATGTGGGTTGGAAAGATTTCCCGTAGTCTCAAGCAGATGGGGAAAAGAAACGATCATTTAGATACAATTTAAGGGAGTGTTTGTTCTATATCAAAACGTGGCTGCAATATAAAAAGATCCTGGGTAAAGCTGAATTTGCTGATGGCATGTCTTCAATCAAATGAGCTGCTATCAAAATTACCGGTATGAGAAGATACAGCAATATATTGCTATGAACTGAGCGCCTGAATGGCTCTGGCGCTAGGTGACACAGGTTTCGATTCGAGTCCCGGCGGTGCCATGGATATTTATAATGTTTCGGAATCCGCTTTAAGCCGGTCTCATAAAACAGTAGAGTATAAATCTCATAACTGGCTCTCACTCACTTTATTCCCAAACTCTATAGGGACAACTTAGCTCTAGGCACAGCAGTGTAGTAGTAGAAGTATGGAACTGAGTTAAATTTTAATATAGAAGAAGGAAGTACAAAAAGGATTTGTACCAGTATTACATGAGAAAAAGTTCTTTTGAAAAATTTCAACACTTTTCCTTTCAATTGATAACTTATTTACGGAAAATAACATGAGATTTCAAAATGAATGGCTTTCTACATAAGCATGTACCAAGCATTTTCAAGGATTCTCTTCAATAATGTACAATTATTTTTAATATACCTACATAATAAGTGCAACCCTAGATTTTTAATCTATTTGAGTAAATCTAAAAATAAATTAACAAATACTTTAAACGTATTGCTAAATTCATGGTTTGGAAAAAATGGCTTTTATTTTTATTCAAAACTGAATTCATTATGAAAAGGATTTCTAAATTTCGCATTCCATGAACAAAAATGAAAATTGAAAAAAAAAAAAAAAAAAAATTATTAATTAGATCCTTTCCTTTACTAGGAAAAAAATATGATTTTTTTTTTTTTTCACTTTTAAAGCATGAATGGAAAGAATGGAATAAAATGAATGGAAAGATTCTGTTTAATGCGAATTTATTCGTTTTTATGAAAATGGGCTTATTGAAATAAATAATCTGATATTAGTTCATGGAATAATAACATTTACTGGAATCACTTAATTTTCAATAACAAATAAAACAACACCCGAATCTGACGTCATTTGGTGAAAGCATATGATTGGATGTGACGTCAGGCACGGATGTTGTTGTTATCGTGTCTCTCATGGAAGGAGGGAAGACGGGTGCATCTTCTCTTCTGATGGAGCACCCGTAGGTAGAAGTCTGACTTCTGCTCCGTGACGCTCTTACAGTCATAGGAGACCGGGACCTATGGCTTAAAGGGGATTCCGAACCACTACAAACATCCATGACACCACCGGGACTCGAACCCGAAACCTGTGGCCCCGAGCGCTAGACACTCGGCCACTCAGGCCCCGTCAGACACGGATGCATGAAGATTATGCAATTTGTTTGTTATTTGTCTTATTTGACTGCAGACACTTTGATTTAGATAGATCATAATTAAGTTAAAGCCAAATGTATGAGTTTTTTTGTAAGTTTTACTTTTTTATTTTTTTATGCGTACAATAAATTAACCTTTCAAAATTAATGTAGTGATTCTTGCTTACTCTACACTCCAGCAATTTGCTAATTTTCCGACAGGAGGGGTACTAGACAGTTGACTCACTCCGATGGTTTTATCCACACTGGTTTATAATTGGTTCGTGTGAATCCGGCTAAGCGAATAAGCCGGTTTATAATTGGTTCATGAGAATTACTAGCTTGTCTCATTCGCTATTCTGGACGCGGCTTTACAAACCATCAGTGAGTGTAGCCTGCTGTTATCATAAGGCCACCAGTCGCGAAGCTTTACATAATTAAAAAATAAGCTTTTGATTTAATTAAAAAAATTATTTATTTATAATTTTTTTTAGAAGGGTTGGTCGTACTAGATAAAAAGTATAAAAAATCCAAATAAAAATTTTGACATCTGAATACTATAGCTTTTAAGTTATGCTGGAACATACATTCATACATACATTTCTATATAGAGAGATAAAATAAACAATAAAAGTTTGAAATGAATTAGAACAAATTTGGAGAAAGAGAAAATATTATTAAATGATTTTTTTATAGTGAATTTTTTTTATCATGCCTAATTAAAAGAATGCAATAGTTAAACTGGTCCTCATGGCCGAGTGACTGGAGCTGTGGAGCTCAGTGCTACAAGGTTCGAGTCTCGGTGGTGCCATGATGTTTGTAATATTTCGAAATCCACTTTAAACCGTAGGTCCCGGTCTCATATGACCGTAGAACGTTGAAGAGCTCAATCAGACTTCACATCCATATCATTCTCAAACTATAAAGAGGCAACTCAGCTCTAGACACAGAGGTGTAGTAGTCCGATTCACGACGCAAGATGCTGAACATCACAAACACCATTTGTTTTTCGAAGCAGGCATATGATTGCATGGCGTAGGGCTGACACCCATAAAAAGAAAATCACTCGGCAGTAGGCAGATGGCCTTGACCCACCATGAAGAAGAATAGTTATACCACGTGTTATACCATTTATACCATTAAAAAAAAGATAACAAAATAAATCAATATGTTCCAAGTATGATATTTTCTTAGAAACTGCTTTTTCTTTGTTTGTTACGAAACAAATGAGATAATAATAAATAGTAAGCAAATGATAAACATTATTTTAAACTTTTGGCTCTGAACGTGGTCAATTACCTTATCGAGTGTAAATTTGTTAAGTATCGTAAATGTCATCAAAAAATCGAAATTTATTTTATAGCATGAGCAATCAAAATCAACCATGACCAATTTTCTGTGCAGAAAGCCAATCTGAAATAAAAAAGTTGATTACTCCTGCCTTATAAAAAAACAAATAATTATAAAAGCTTGTTTTTTGGTAAGAAAAATTAAGAAATTAAAGAAAAAGAAAATTCATTTCTTTGAAATCAATCATTACGAATTCAGATATTTTATATAAAATAAATATATAGATACCGTTTTAGAATAGCAATATTAGAGAGTTTTTGCATACCGTATTTTGGACGTCCGTTAGCTTTTTCTCCCTAGCGCGCATGCTCATAGGAAATTGCGCATGCGTATCTGTAATAATGTTTCCTATGAGTATGCGCGCTAGTTTTTTTTATATAACATAAAACAGCTTTACATTTATTTAGGAAAGTCCAAATGCCTGACTCGTGGCTCAGTGGCAATGCGTGCCTTTGGTGAGCATTAGGGTGGAGGTTCCATCCGCTGGCGACTTTGTTGTAGATACTGTTTCAAAAAACGAGAAGATTCGATGGCGTTTGTGACGTTGCATCTTGCCTCATTCGTCGCACTATGGTGAGATTTTTACGGATTTTCTCCCATACAAAACGCAAATGCATGGTATTTCCATAAAAATGTCATCCTTCGAGGCACTGCCGTCCTTCAGTGTCACGGAGTCAAGTCAGACTTCTACCTACAGGTGCTCCATCCCAACAGAAGCTGCACCCCATCATCCATTACACCTCCTCCTCCTTCCATAAGACTACACGGGTTCTTGGACTTGTGGTAGATGTTGCTGTCTACCAAGTGGGATAAGAAATAACAACAGGGAAGTCCAACATAACATGGCCGTTATATTTTGAAGAATGCATATTATGTGATTCTTGCTATAAGAATTCGTTCTGTTCGATTGTAAAAGTTATAAAATGTAAATAATATTTTTTTAAACTATTATGTTTATTAAAAAAATAATTGATAAAAAATTTTGCCTATTTAAATTTTATATGTTTTCTTCATCATTATTTCTATTGAGCTTTTTAAGATAATCTAAAATGCATATTTTTAAAGCTGACGATATAAAATAGTTCTTGTGCTATTTATTTCCGCCTGACATTGTTTAGTTAGGAAACATTTTTCAAAAAAAAAAAAAAATAATGTTGATAATACTCAAACAAAGATTCATTAACACTACAGCCTCACTGATAGCACAGAAAGGTAAACATTTGGTTTAGAGGCGGTACCGGATGAATCGATTTCTTAATAGGGAGTGTTCGACATTCGCGACGCAAAATAATTTTGAAACAAGTAAATTAAAAAAAAAATTTAAGTCAATTCCTACTTTCTTTTCACTTTATAGCAAAAAGTCCTTTATAAATAATTTTCATTCATTTTTTTAAGTTTATCTGGGGCCATCTATTGGTAGATATATGCAACTTAAATCTAAAAAAAAAACTAAAATTATTTAATTAAATTTAATGAATGAATTAATATTTCAAAAAACTGAATTAACATCCAGTGTCATCCACTACAAGTTCAAAAAAAAAATGTATTTGAACTCGAGTGGATGAATAACAAATATTTTGTGAACGATTGAAAATTTGAACAAGATATATATAGGGAGAGTGTGAGCTAATAGAAGGAATTGAAAAAAAAAAAAAAAGAAAGAAAGAAAGAAAAAGTTAAATAGTTATTATCGAATTTTTTTTCTTTTGGTAGAATTTAATTTAAAATTTTAATGATTAAAAATTAAAATTATTTATACTGCATTTAAAACACATCCAAAATAACCTTTCTCCCCTCTGTGATAGCGGCCTAATAGCTCTCTGGCCTATGGTACCGCATGTTAAAGCTTGAATCTTGGCAGTGGCATGGATGTTTGTTAGCGGTTCGTTAAACTGTAGGTTAACGAATTACCCTCTGTGGAATCCATTTGATTTCCAATTGTCATTTTTTCCGATGATCAAACTTATATATGTATGAATAGTGATTTGGTTTGTTGCTCTATGGTCATTTTGTGCACACCTTGGGCTCATTAGACTGGGACCTACAGTTTAACGTGGATTGCGAACCACTCACAAACATCCATGCCACAGCCAGGTTTCGAATCTGAAGCTTGTGATACCAAAGGCCAGAGCACTAGCCAATTGGCCCTCAGGCCGCAATATAAATAGTGAGGAAAAAAATTTTGAACGTTCCACTCTCCACGAACAAAATGAATTTAAAATGGAAATAAATTCTAAAATTGTGTACTAAGAATAAACACGACAAGCATGTTAAAATGAATAACATTGAATGACATAGTATTTTCTTAAAAAATGTCCTTTGTTGTACCGAGAATTTTTTTACTCTCAAAACTAACTGTTAAGAAAGAATTCTGCATTATAGGGGAGTTCCTTTAGGTGTGACTTTTTAGGTCGAATTTGGCAACCCAAGCATTGCCTTACAGAAGTAGAGATGTATCTATAAGGTGAGTGGCCCAATGCATACGAATGTTATTGGACATTTTTTTCATCAAAGCGAGCTTTGCAACTAATGTGTTCTTAGACACCATAAAACTTTTTATTATATTTGACTTAGAATTTCCACAAGGACCCTGGACTCGATATTCACAATTTGGGCGATGCTATCCAAAACTATGGCCTCCATGTTCTGATATTATACCTCGATATCTTACTTTGGGATTATATCAAGATTGAGGCTTTATATATATATATATATATAGCAAAAAAATTGAATTTTAATATAACGCAAAATAAAATATATAATATTCAGTAATCGAAAAACAAATTTCTGAGAGAAGACCAAAGAAAAAATATCTGTACTATGAAGTTAAAAACATTATTAAGTCTAGTGAATATTTAACCGCTAAAGAACATTTCATTTTTTACATAAATTTTTCAAAATGTTCTTAAAAGATTTAAAGTTCAATTCACTTATTTTATTAAAAATATATTCATAAACATTCCACAAATTTTACATTTTTTCATTAAGAACTAAGACAGACATCATAACACATGATATGAGAAAAAAATGAACAAAAACCAATTATGTTTACAAAATAATAAAAAATTTTTGAAACTAACGATTATTACAAAAATTTTATAATAATTCTGTTGTTGTTGTTTCTTATCCCACTTGGCTGGCCAAGCCCACGAGCCCATACGTACTCATGATTGAAGGGGAAGGAAGCAGCTTCTGTTGGGATGGAGCACCCGTAGGTAGAAGCCTGACTTTTGCTCCGTGACGCTCTTGCAGTCATAAGAGACCGGGACCTACGGCTTAAAGTGGATTCCGAACCACTACAAACATCCATGGCACCGCCGGGATTCGAACCCGAAACCTGTGGCACCGAGCGCTAGACACTCGGCCATTCAGGTCCCAAATTTGCCAACGGCACGCGGTGTTCCCAGGTGGTCACCCACCCAAGTACTGACCGCGTCCAATGATGCTTGACTTCGGTGATCTAACGAGAACCGGTATATTCAGCATGGTACGGCCGTTGGCATAATAATTCTAATATAATAATTCTAATTTTTTTTTAAAAACCAAAGTTGACAAAAATAGAACAAAACAAAAGATATCAATTTAAGTTTAACTTTAAAAAAATTTTCAAATCGATATTGATTTATTTTAGCATAAATTCATTCTTAAAATAAAGTAATAATAATATTTAAAATAAATAATTAATGATATTTAAAATAAATAATTAAAAATTGAAAACTTACATGACTCAAAGGAGAATAAATAACTTCACTTCTACGATTTTCCTTCGCCATTTTTTTTCAAATAAAATTAGAACTTTTTTTTTTTTTTTCTATTTTTTTCTACAGAACATTCCTTAATAAAAAATAAATAAATAAAATACTTAAAAATAAACGTGAATTACAGTTTACATCATCGTCTGTTCATCAAACGATTTTTTTCATACAAGTTTTGTGAATGAACACGAGAGAAATGGCAACAAGAACTTGTGTCATTGCGGTTCTGTTCGTGACTGATGAAGCAGGCAAATGACTGAATCACAATAGTGCAAAAAAAAAACGTTGCTTTTCTATTCTAATGCAACAACTTGTAGGTACGATTTACGATTATGAAACACCTTATTTCTTCTTTTTTTTTCTCCCCTTTTTTTTAAAGAATAGCCGTGTCACGTCAGTTATTGAAGGAAAGTTCTATGGAGATGTTTCTATTTCCCTGAGTTATGGCGGTTATAACAAAAGAATGATTTCAGAATGTCAAATAGCAGTAAATAGATTTCTCACAAACTGATATCGCATAGGAAAAGTATGTGAAACACCTGAATGGTCATGCAATGGATTTGTTTTTCTATGAATAATATTCTATCAAATGTTCTAATGAATTTCTCTAGAATGGAATATAAGGATGTATTCTGAAGAGCAATAGAAGTAAAGATAATGTTTCGAAGAATAGTAAACGTAAAAGAATATATAGTGTTTTTTATAGAGATATATTATAAACATTTTCTACCAATCCTCATTTTGTGAATGCGATGAATTAAAAAATCTAATTACACCGATTTTCAATCACCAGTAAGTCATATCACATGCATCATATCTCCGTAAAAGATTTATGACCATTTTTTGTAAAGCAACAGAGAAGCGGCAGTCTTTATGCTAAACGTTGTGTGTCAAATTCTCAGTGTCCTGCAGTACGGGACGGGCATCCCATGTGCAATCTACTCATGCTGTCTCCTTTCCCTCTATCCATGAGTAGACTACACATGAATAGAGGAAAGGGGACAGCTTCTGTCGTGATGGACCCCCGTAGGTAAAAATCTGTCTTGGCACCGTGTCGCTGAAGAAGGAGGGCAGTACCTTCTGGAAAGACTTTTACGGGAACTACATTTACGTGTCGTATAGGAGACAACCTGGAAAACTCCCACCAGGTAGTCCGACTCATGAGGCAAGATGCTGAACACCACAATAGCGACCGAGTCACTTCGTATTTGGAAACAGTGTCTACAACAAAGCCGCCAGCGGACTGAATCTCAGCTCTATTGCTCAACAGCGACTTGCCACTGAGCCACGAGTCAGTCATGTTAGGCGTAATTAGAATTAAAATGGTGAGATAACAAGCCGAAGACTGACTTATAAAAATTATATAATTAAACGCAGAATTATTAATGAATCTAGTCTTATTCCGGAATAATATGAAGCACGAAAAGAATAAATATTATTTAATGATCAAAGCGAAGAAATGAAATTTCAAATTACTATGAATATATAAGGCTGTAAATTAGACATTCATCGTGATAACAAAGGTCCGTGAAATACCATTGAGTAAAATAAAGCGTTGAATAAATTCTTTTATTATTTGGTCACAAAAATTGGGCAACATTTTTTTAGGACTCGAGTCGAAAATTGATTCAGCAAGCATTAATTCTATGGAGTGACTAAAACATGCTATCTAATATTGAAGTAAAAAAAATAAAATGTCGTGATCTGCATTTCATGTTTAAGAATTTTCACGAGAATTTTTCAAAATTTATTATTGGTCTTATTGTAATATCGAAAATCATTCGGTGTTTTATGAAAATTATGTTACTCATAATGTCGTGTCTGTTTTAGTCAGATTCATCATAAGAAAATAAAATATTACCATTGTGTCAATAGAAGTTGTATACTCCTTGATGTACAATTTGGAACGAGCATCTTCAAGGAAATAAATAAAGAAGGATGTTCCAACATATGAATCTATCGTACTTATATGCAGCATATTCGCGGGAATTTTTGGTTTAGAATTCATTTTATGAAAAATTTAAAACAACGAGGAGTTTTATTTACATTAAAAAGTGGTATCAAATTTTATTTTCATGGATCTTCTTTGATATTTTAGATTTCAACTCAACTTTTATTTTATTGTAGCTGAAACACCTCCGAAAATATCTTTCTCCCCTATTACAGTGCTCTATTTGGATCCTTCCGATACTATCGATTTTTAATATCCAATAGTTAATTTCTACAAAAACATATCTCATTCGCATGCGCTATCCTTTTTTCTTTTTTTTTGGTTAATACACAACTTGCATTAGAGGAGATCTCTGATATACCGGATTTCTTTTTCATTATAGCACCCAACAAATCTGCTAATCCATTGGCCCTTTTTATCAATTGAGATAACAATTACGGAAATACGTTGTTTCTTATCCCACTTGGTCACAGCAACATCTATACCAAGTCCAAGAACCCATGTGTTCTAGTGGAGGCAAGGGACAACTTCTGTTGCGATGAAACACCTGTAAGTAGAAGTCTGACCTGACCCCGTGTCCCTGAAGAAAGAGGGAAGTGACTTCCGGGAGGAATTTTAGGGGGAAATACCCCTCATTTGCGTGTCATATAGGAATAAACCCAGAAAACTCCCTCCAGGTAGTCCGACTCACGAGACAAGATGCTGAACATCCCAAACGCCATAGAGACTCCTCGTTTTTTGAAACAATGTCTACAACAAAATAATTAGTCCTTATACGAAATACGTTACGGGCCGAAAATACGTTAATATTAAAATATTTTTAGTAATAATTTTTTTTTATTTATATCCATAAAAAGTATAAATAGTTTCTGAATATATTCCTTTGAAATTTTCATAGTCGTTGGCATAATTTCAGTATAATTACGCATGGCGGCCTGATGGCTAGCGCTCTGACCTTTGGTACCACTGGCTTCAGGTTCTAATCCTGAAGGTGCATGGATGTTTGTGAGTGGTTCGAAATCCACGTTAAACTGTAGGTTCCGGTCTAATTAGCCTAAAGTGTATACAAAATGACCGTAGAGCTACAAATCAAACTATTTACAAATAGTTCTGGAAATATTCCCTTATATATGAGATTATTCATCTGCAAAAATTAACTGTACTACATAAAAAATTAATTAAAAAAAAAAAAAAAAATTAACCAATTTTGATATTGTCAAACAGCGAATACCTTACATCTATATATCCATTCATTTTAACAAATGTTTCTTTTAAAGGTATTTTCTGCTTTTCCAAACCAACGACATCAAATAAAAAATTATACTTACTAAACTCAAGATCAGGTTTTATAAAGATTGAATAAATGATAACCACCTTCTTAAAAAATTTTATTTACCTGCATTCACATTTCAAGGTTTTGTATTGACAGACATATTTGCATATAAATTTTTTTATATATATTTACTGTTATTATAGACAGTGGGAACAACTCGATATATTTTTTATGAAAATAAATCAGATTAAAAAGTTTTTTCTATTGATTCGCTTAAATAATTAATTATAACACAATCAAACAATTTTTATAAACTTTTCCATTTCTAAGTAATTTAGAATAATTATAATAATTTAGTAAATAGAATGCTATTTTAAACCTTTAAAATTTAAAACAGTTAAATTTTAATTAAAATTTTTAAATGATTCACTCTCTATATTCATAAATTGGGTCTCTATATGTAAATTCTATTATCTATCTAACCTAAATTTTTTTTTGCATAATATAGGCACATGAATAAAATCTACATTAAAATGCTGAACAAAGTTTAACATACATTTCTGCAGAAAATATTTCAGCGTCTGGATTATGAATTTCACAATATTTTATTAATTATTTAAAGCACTTCCGTGCACAGATCTTTTCGTTATGTGAAGACAGATCCAATTAAGATTTATATACAGTTCTTAATAGGAAAAACTTAAAACTAGCAAAATATTCGATTAAAATTTTTAATTGTGTCAAAAACAGCTATTAAACAAGTAATATAAAAAAAAATTTTTGAAGTCAATTCCTACGTTTTTTTCACTCTATTGCAGAATGTCCTTTATAAATAATTTTCATTCATTTTTTTAAGTTTATCTGGCGCCATCTATTGGTAGATATATGCAACCTAAATCTAAAAAACATATAATTAATTAATTAAATTTAATTAATGAATTAATATTTGGAAAAACTGTATTAATATCAAGTGTCATCCATTACAAGTTCAAAAAAATGTATTTAAACATGAGTGGATGAATAAAAAGTATTTTATTAACGATTGAAAATTTGAACAATATATATATAGGGAGAGTGTGAGCTAATAGAAGGAATTGAAAAAAAAAAGAATTATTAAAATAGTTATAAAACTCTTTAAAAACTTCTCATTCTTTTTTAAAATTAATTATGATACGATCGTTTTCCAACATCATTTATGTATAATACACTATATTTAAACTATTTTTTTTTAAAATTTATTACATTTTTATATCAATTTCAAATTTAATAATTTTTCGATCTTCATCATCATTGGCGCAACAGCCCTGAGGTGGGCGAAGGCCATCTGCCTGCTGGCAGATTTCTAGATGTAGATGATTCTTTTTATGGGATAGGGTTGTCAGCCCTACAATTTTTCGATCTTATTAAATTAAATATATATATATTATATTAGTTGTTGCTACTAATCCCCCTGGTGCAGGAAAGCCTACACCAGGTCCAAAGACCCTGTCGCAGGCGACTAGTCCTTGGTTATGGGTAATATGCAGCTTCACTTTAGCGAGAAATCACGAGGGCTGAAGACTGACTAAACCTCAAGACAACGCTCTACGATCATATTAACCCGGGACTTAAGGTTTAAAGTGGATTAAGAACTACTACAAACATCCATGGTACCGTCGGGACTCGAACCCAAAACTTGTGGCATAGAATACCAGATCACTAGATATTCGGCCATTCATACCCCATTGATATCATAGTTCTTATATATACTTTTTTCGCAATTATTACTATATTAAATGTTCACTAAAACCTATTTATGTACGGCTTTTTGCGGTATATAAAAAAAATATATTTGAGTGCGGTCCTGATGGCCAAGTGACTAACGCTCGGTGCCACAGGTTTCAGGTACGAGTCCCGGCGGTATCAGGAATGTTTGTAGTGGTTCGGAATCCACTTTAAACCGTAGGTCTTGGTCTCATATGACTTTAGAGTGTTGGGCTGACAACCCTTCTTAGTAAAACTTCAATGTCACGGAGCCAAATCAAGCTTCTACGGGTGCTCCATCACAACAGAAGCCCCCCTTTCCCTCCTTTCTTGAGACCACCTGGATTCTTGAACTTTTGTCTAGATGTTGCTATTTACCAAGTGGGATAAGAAACAACAGCAGGTTTGAGTGTATTTAAATATTATTTTGGCATAAAAAAACTACATTCGAAAAATGCATTTATTTGAGTTTTTGAATGTAATTTAACTTACATCCTTGGCTACAAAATGTTTTTCGATGTAATGCGCCAAATTTATTATATCCATTACATAACTCGGAATCGAAAAAAAAAAAAAAAAAAAATGACTAATGCATACATGCATCAAATCGATAAGTTTTGAAACCTCACTAAGGATGTAGATTTAACTACGGATTTTTTTCCTGTTTAAGATAGCATATCGTAGAATGTATTCTCAAGGCATGTCAAAAAGTACATAGTATAGAAATGCAAACAGACTCGAATCGATAATAGAAAATGACAGTATTTTGTAGTTTAACTTATATTTAATACAGCTATTTAAATTTCAGTAACTATTTATCTTGTTCTTTAAAGTTTTGTTCAATTACGTATGTGCCCATTATAGTAATGATATTAACGAAATCTATCAATTAATTATTGAAATAAATTTGGTCAAATCGCAAAATAGGGGAATCGCTGGGATTTGGCGACTTTTTTGTGGAGCCAACTGAGCGATAAATCTCCAAATGTGGTAACACATGTTTCTTGAACTTTTTGCAATTCATTTCAATCGAAACCCGTTACTTGGCAGACTTAGGCGAAAATAATTTTTGACGCCAAATCCCAACGGCCCCTATTCTGCGATTCTACCATAAATTTTTGTCGCATTACAATACCATTAAAATGTTACAAATGTACCATAGAAATATTTCTGCCTATCAACATTTCTTCTTCGGTGTGCGCAGAAGATCTACCTCCCCGTGGTGCCCCTGGTAACACTTTTTAGTGGCTAAAAGATCTGCAACTTGGCAATATTGTTAGATTAATGAACTGTTTCAGAATGTTTTGTTGTACTATTTTGTTGTATATATTTTTTTCTTTTCGTTGTTTTTTTTTTTGCTGTAACTGTTCGTAATTTGCCATTGGAAATAAAAAAAAAACATTTCTTCTAACAAAAAAAAAATTCTTTAAGAACAATACACTTTCAAGACGTATTTTTTTTTAAATGCAGATTTGCTTCTTTAAGTCCTGATAAATAAAATCCTTGACATCTTTTGTTTTGTCGACTTTTATTGTAATGTTTTACTTCAGTGGAATACAATATAAATAAAGATTAATATAAAAGAAAAGAAGCAATGTCGTTCTTCAAGCTTTGTTTATATAAGTGTCTCACAAGTGAAAAAAAAACTCTTCATCACATGCTCAGTTGCTGTGAAGGTTTTGCTACAATACATGCATTTAAACCAATTTAAACAACCTTGTAAGTGGAACAAACCTAATATGAGAAAGCTTAGAGTCAAGTTTATGGATGAAAGCCTAACAAATTCATTTTAAACTTATTATTTGTTATGATATATCGGTTAATTAACTATTACTTAGTAATTAATTAAACCCTTATCAGATGGTAATTTTTAAAACTCTTTTATTTCAACAAACACTTTATGCATCCTTTGTAATTCACATATAATTGGTTTCGATCTACTTAAAACACATATTTAAGTTACAAATAGAAAATGTGTGCAATATAATAAACTTTTTTATTGGCAACCGTTTTATGTCCGACTCCTCATCACAAAAAACCCTTTTTTGTGCTAAGGCCCTCAGGTTTGTCGCACTACACTCATCTTGTGCACACTTTGGGCTAATTATACCGGGACGTACAGGTTTAACGGGGATTACGAACCACTAGCAAACAGCCATGCCACCGCCAAGATTCGAACCTGAAGCCTGTGGTACCAAAGGCCAGAGGGCTAGCCAATTGGCCATCAGGCTGCCAAGGTTTTAGAACATTTATGTTGCAGTTCTATATTAAAAAAAAACTTAACAAAATAAATCATTAAAAAAAAAAAAAAAGATGACTTTTTCTTCATAGCAGAATTACAGAAGGTGTTCAGACATTTTAAAAACGATTTTAACTTTCCCCATGAATTAAATTTAAAAAAAAATGAATGGCATCAGTTTGAAATAGGCTTAATTATCGTTTGCATCATTAAAATTATTCTGTTCTTTAAAATGTCACTGAAAAATGAACTATATATATTGAAGATTTTTGTTTTTTAAAAAGAGAAATACTTTTATTCGATTATTTAAAAAAAAAAAACAGATAGGAAAAATATGATTTTAACATTTATAAGCATAAAATGAGTGATATAATTAATAAAAAAGTACAGAAACGTTAAGAAATTATATTTGAAAAGGAAAATAGGGTACAAACTACATACCCATAAAAGGTACATACACTTCATATTAGATCAAAAGTTATCAAAGTTCACTATTGAAGAAAAAAACTTAAAATGTTGGTACATAGAAAAAAAGGAAAGTTTCGCAAAAGGTTATATGATTATTGCAGGATTCTCTTATAAGGGAAAACTTATAACAATGAAAGTAGAAAAAAATGGCAAGATTAACTTGGATTACTATTACGAATATGTTTTAATACCTATATTAAAAGAAGATTCTTTTACTTTACATAAACAATCTTCACTGTATTAAGTTTTATTGGAATATGGCTATCAGTCATACTTTTAAATCTACTCCTTTATATTTGGTAAAAATAAGAAGTGAAATCAGAATTGAAGCTATTCCATGCAATGCATCCCAAAACATGTGTGCTATGGAATACTGTACGTTTGGGATTTTAAAACAAGCTCTTATAAGAGGCATCTCGAAACACTGAATGGTTTATGGATGACTATGGAGAAGGAGTGAAACAAAATAAACCTTGATATTTTAAGAAAAGCTTCTTTATCTTGTAAATCAAGATGGAATAAATATGACGATTTAAAAATGGTATTATCAGATTGAACATATCAGAAAATAAAATTCTTTGTTTTATATACTAGATATATATGTGTGTGTTCAAAATTGTGTGAACACCTTTCGCATATTAAAATCCATACTTATACTTATTTTGCTACCGTATGGTACATGCAACTTTATCTCTTTATTAATGAATGCCAAAAAACAAAGACAAGTACAGAATCAAAAGTGAAGTTAAAAATAGTGATCTTTCAAGCAAAAGGAAACTGGTAGAAATAAAATAGGTAATTTACTTGCAAAATATATATATATATTTGAAAATTTCTAATATTTTATGTCCATGTGAAGAGAATTCTAAAAGGGAAATCTGATTTTCAGCTGCTAACATTAAAAAGTTTATTTCACTTTCAGACTTTTCTACCTTTACTTATTAAGATTTTAAAAATAATGAAAAATTTGCCACTTTAACCAAGAATATTTAGCATGCCTATTAAAAAGCTCTAAGAATGCAAAATACAGTCAGATCATGAGATTAACATTCTACTATATAATTTAAGATGAAGTCAACTGTCTTCTTTAATATAACTTCTACTATACAATTATCATTTACATTAGTTGTTATTTTTTCAATCTGTTTCACTTTTTATTATATTGGAATAGGAATTTTTAATATTAGATTTTAATTATTAATTAGTTTTGACAAAAATTGCCTAATCAAAATCTCTTAAGCAAATTGAATTCATTATACATAATTGGAGCAGCCAGTTGATTGTTGCCAATATCCCTGTCTCATCTGAAGTTTTAATTTTTTCAAGCCTTTAATTAAACATTTTTTCATTTATATTAAGTTTTTTAGAGAAAGTTGATTTCCGTTGAGTTTTAGAAATATAATCTTATTTCACAGTGATATTAGAAGCACAAATATTAATTACAAATGAAATATATAATGTTGAAATAACCTCATTTAATCATTGAATTCAGATGCCTTACAATTAAAAGCATCATACTTGGGACATGTAATAGAAATATGTTTTAATAAGTCTTTAAAGAAAGGAATTTTTTATCTTATTAAGCTGGCTTTAATATTCAACTAATTTTATAGATGAATAACCTTTATAATATTTTTTTCTTTGATAAAATCCAATCAACAAATTTCTTAGAAATGTACAGAAGTTTTTCAAATATGGAATAAAAATTAGGAAAAAAATTATTTTGTAATTATCAATGTTATTAAAGAATAATATGAGTTTGCCTTCAATAAACTCAAGAGATATCAAGTTTTTAACTGACTTTATTTATCTTCCTAACTGAGTTGATGAAATAATAATAAAATTAAGTATGTAACAAAAATCCTAATATATCCATATAAAATACAACAGAATTTTGATACTTTTTTAAATATTTAATTTGTATTTTATTAAATGATTCAGACAAAACAATATATGACATTGAAGACTAAACATTATTTATTAAAACATAATCAAAAATAACATGTTTGAAAATGAAGCCTCCCTATTTACACATGAAAACATGACTAGAAATAAGTTATAAATAAATAACAAAGTTTTTTGTCAAGTTTGATGTTTCATATTAGTTATGCAATTACTTAAGTTTTAAGAAAAAAGAATTTAAAATTGCAAAATTTTTAGTAAAGGCAGTTAACAAAAATGTATAGGATGAATCAGATTAGTAAAAATGTTAACAAGAAAATTTTTTATCAATAGTGTATAAAAAAGAGTTTTCTGAATTCTTAAACAGCAATATTAAATGAAAAACATTTATTAACTAATATATATCTTTTATAAAAATTCTTCATTAGTAGCATGTCTATCAACACAATACAAACATTACCAGAAATTTGAAAAATCCTATGTACTTACTTAGATCTTTATGAATGAACCAAATACAATTTTTAATATTATAATTAGACTTGCTAACAATTCCGATTTCAACTTATAATATATTTATCACAGATTCAAGGAACTAAAAATACGTATATATGCAATATTCATACATATCCCAATCAACAATAAGTAATAAATTTAAAACTTTAAATATTTTTAAGAAATAAAATTTAACACTTATGAAGTAAAAAACTTTTTCCTATATAACTTTACAAATGAGCAACTTTAAAATAAAACTAGCTCTAAATTTTACCAAAACTATTTTATACTAAACAGTTTTTTATTTTAGTAAAACATATTTATTTGAATGAAATTTTTTTAATGTTACATATTAAAGAAAAAAAATACTTAAAAATGCAATACTCTGATCATAAAGAGATCAAAGTGCTATCTTTTACTAATTTTATCAACAATAAAGAGAGGTTTTATCAAAAAATCATATCCTTTGAACTCGCATCCAGTCTTTAGCATGCCTCAAGTAATTTCGTTTTATCGAGAGAGCTGCGGCTGCAGAAGCGAATTTGTATTCATTTCTACGCAAATACATCTGAGCATCTCTTTTCATTTGATCCAATTTTTCTTCTCTATTTTCATCAAGAGTCAAAAATTCAGTCAGATAAGGATTGAATCGAAAATAAGTATATGGCGATAGCAAATCGTTCACTATAATATGCACAGCTGTAAACAGAAAAAACTATATAACATTGGTAAATTAAATTCATATAATATATAGGATGTCTAGGATATAGAAGAATTAATAATTAACACTCATATTAATATTTACTTTTTGTAAGCAGTCTTAATTTGACAACTTGTCAAATTTTTTTAGAATCTAATAAACATAAATGTGGGCATGGTTTACATACAAACTGTTTGCACAATAAGTATTAGCAAATATTTCAAAATATGGATCATTTCAAATACCAAATAATAGCAACAATTTGTCTAATATCTAATATAAAAAAAACACACACACACACACAAAACATTTGGCAAGAGCACAGTTCATATTGACAGCTGCCAAACTATAGAAGATTTTACCATTTAACTATTTAAAAAACAAATTAGAGTGCCTTTCTTTTAATATATATACATGTGTAAACATAAATATCAAAAGGCTGAACAGTTAGAAGTGCCTTAGAAGATGGGAGAAAAAAAAAAAAAAAAAAAAATATTTATGTTCTTTTTTCATCTGCCAACACAGATCTGTGTATGTGCTTAAAAATATCTAAAATTAATTAACATAAAGAAAGATTTTTATTTTTATAAAAAAAAAATCATTAAGTACCTTAGAAATAAATATTTCAATCTACTATGAAGTAAATTATAGTTATTCAATATTGTTCATATATTATTAAAAAATTAGATAATAATAAACTTTTCTTCATAAAAGTTATATATATCAATTTAGCTATGAATGTGGCAGAATTTATTTTCAAAATTTTTAAATAATATTATAATTAACCTTTTTTTTTTTAGCACTATAAAATAAATTAGTCATGACTGTATTAAAAAAGTTTAAAATTACTATAATGCGCAGTAATAATTACCTTCAGTGTCAGTTGCACTATCAATTACTTTAAGAATTTTTGTTTTCAAGCTGGTGTAAGTTACAGCAGAAGCTACCTGCGGGATGTAACGTCCACTACCCAAAGACATAACACATTGAATGGGATCTGAGGGCCACAGCAGTTTAGCTTCATGAATGCCAAGGGCAGTAGGATTATTTACTAAAATTCCACCATCCTGTAACAAAAACATATATAAATTACTATCTTAAACATCTCAAATCAACACCTGAGCAGTACAATGTAAAGTGGACTCTTACATGTTTATAAATGCATGCATATATATTTTTGGTAGTTTAGTTTCTTTCTAAAAAACAATTTTGAAGATTTTAAATTTAAATAATTAAATTTTTGTTTTGTTTTCCATAAAAAAAAAGTAAATAAAATTGAATTATATACAATAAAATCACATTAAAAAGAATAATGTACTAAAATCGTTAAAACATGAAAATGAACACCAATATAAGAAATTCATTGAAAAATTCTCAACTTTCATTGCATTTAAATATGTTATCAAACAAATAATTAGAAATTAAGAAAAAAAAAATGAGTTTCAAAATCTTTTTCAGGAACCACTAAACCAAAAAAATATCCCAAACTTACAAAATAACACTAAAAATTATAATGTTTGTATAGATGTCTGTCAACTTAATTAACATTATACAAATTATACTACAATCTACATTTAATTGTATTTAATCTAATAAAAAACCAATTATCATAACAGAAAAACCTCAATTAGAAAACCTTTTATAGAAAAACTTTAGAATGAATTGTAATCAATAAATTGGAGTGATCGTGAGTGGATAGCACTGAACATATTGATATTTTGATTAATTTAAATGAGTAATCCATATTTAATTTCTAAAAATTATAAACTTATTCACATTTTTACCTGATGTAGATAATCATCCAAACAATATTCTTCAAAATATCCAGGTGCAGCACCAGAAGCTCGAATACTTTCCCACATTCTGTATTTACAAGTACCTTTGTAGTATGATTGTATTCGGGGTGGATAATCATAATTTCGGAAGACAAAAGCTTCAAGATGTGGTAAATTCAATAATGCAGAAACTACAGCAATCTAAATAATGCATTAATATGGTTACAAGAAACACAATTGATTTAAAAATTTATTTAAAAGCTCTTATATTTTTTCATACAAATGTAAAAAAATTAATTTAATTCTCATTTTTTTTCTTTTCATTTTCATGAATAATAAAGAAATATAAAAGAAACACAAAGAAATAATTTTTATTCTAAGCATCAACATGAATAACATTTTATTCTCATTAAAAATTTTAATACCAATTTCGAATTTATAACCAATTTTGTATCAAATCAATCATTTGTCTTACTAATAGTTTGCCTAAAATTAAAAAAAAAAATATTTTTTATTAATTTATGTTATAATGAGATATTTTTTGTTGGATGAAATATTTTTAAAAAATAAAGAAATAGTGATACAAGTACTTTACATCTTTCTAGGAATAAATATAGATATGAAAATAAAAAAAACTTTAAATTTTCTAAACATCTTATTCTTAAAACAACTTTTGCAATTCATAAAAATCGCACATAATTTTCAATGAGAAATTCATAAAATTCAATAGTAATTTTAATAATAAATCAATTATTTGCATAAACAAAACATAAATCAAAATTTCTTTAAAAAAGACAATTTTTTTTTAAAAAGATAAAATGGTTTATTTTCTATAATTTATGATGTAACAAACTCAACCTTAATTTTAAAATCAATGAAAATTTTTACAAGATTTTGTGTTTCATGCAGTAAATTCCCATTCATTAATGTATTTTAATTATGTAATAATTAAGAATTATTATTTTATAAATTCTTATTACAAAAATTATTAACACACTTACATTTTAAGAATTTTTTTTATATTTCTTTTAAATGAAATAGAATTATGATTGAATTAAAAATTATGACTAAAAATACAAATACAAATATATATTTATCAGAAGACACTCCCCACAATAAGAATAATTTCCAAAAATTAGCATATTAAAATATTGTAAACAATTAAAGAATTACTCACAATATAAATTATTTTATTTCAACTTAATAATTTTTAAGGAAATATAGAAATAGGAATTTAAAAAGTCGTAGAAAAAGTGTCTTACTTTTGGAATATCTTTATTTTTTGCTGTGTCAATGATTAAGGTATCCCCAAATGTTTTTCTATAAAGGAAGATTTTTTTTAGTGACTTGAATTGAACTAAATGCAAAACTTATAATACAACTTTCAGTTTTGTTACTTAGTTATAAAAATGTAGTAAATTTAGAAAATTTGTGCAGAATTTAAACTAAGCAAATAACCTGACATTTCTCAGATATAATATATTAAATTTTGAAAACTTTTAATGAAATAAAACATTAATTGTTATTTTAAAATTATAAATAAAAAAATTGTTTAGTATTTCTAATGCAAAAATAGAAACCTCTTCATAATTCTTGAAAATAAGGTATTTAACAACATATCTATCACTAATTTAAGATCTTGCTTTTTTTTTGTATCAATACTATAAAAATTTATTTTATTCTTACATCAAAATCTTTTTTTTAGCATATATTCTATCGCAGAATGTTTTAATTTAAAAACATATGTATATAGAGGTGCACAAATATTCTTTATCAAACCATTAAACAATGACATTAAATATTAAAATGCTTTAAATATATAAACTGTTCGAAAATACTGATATTTACACTCCTTTTTTAAATTTAATATAATATAATGTCTTGTAATAAATGTTAAGATTACAATTTGTATTTAATTAAGAAAGAACAAATTAGAATTTTTTCCACTGATTTTGTCTCTGTGATAGGTGAAAAAAAAGTTCAAATTAGAATTCTAAGTTTTAGGAAATATACAATCACCGAAATCACTTTTTTATATATAGAGAGAGATCACATGATTACGCTTAAAAAACATTAATAAAATGAAATAATAAAAACAAAGTTTTTTTGAGAAATGAATAGAAGTAAACAAGCATTTGCACCTACAAAATTTAAAAGATTACACTATTATGAGTATTGTTTTAGTAACTTTCATAAATTTAATTAATTTACATATATATAAGTTTCACCTTACGATTATAATATTGTTAACAATATATATTTAAAAATGCTCAACATTTTAAAACTGAAGGATGATTCATTTGAAGCACTACCATCTCATTATTTTAAGACATAAAATTAAATCCTTTCCTCATAGATGTATTAGAAGTTGTAATGCAATACTGCAATACAGTTAAGGCAATACTGCTGCACATACTTTACATGAATAATTACAGAATATATAGTGAAAAGTGTTCAAATAAGTACAAGAAAATGTGTTCCAACAAATACAAAAAAGCATTTCTAATTGCAAAAAAAAAATGTATAATCCTAAGTTTAAAGCATATTTCTGTTCTGAATTGTTAAAAAGTTATTAAGATTAAAAAAGCTTAGTAAAAAATTAAAAGTAAATAATATAACTAATTATTTAAAGGAAATATCCTGTAGTATAATTACTTACTTGAGAACATTAACCCATGCAGTTGTATCATAATAAGCATGACTCCATACTAGCCGCCCAGTACCCCAAATAGTGCTCTGTTTAAAAATTTCATTACTGAGTTTTCTATATAGAGATTCGCAATCATCCAATGATAAACGAAGACCTCCAATAAGAAGACTAAGAATTGCACCAGAGCTTACACCGCATATGAAATCAAATAATTCATAAATTTCTTATTAGTCTTTGCTTCTAATTGACGTAATATTTCTATTGACATAATACCCCTGTAATATAAAAAAAGCAAATTATTTGATTAAGGAAGAGAAATTACTATTTACAAATGAAGGATAATTTTAACTGAAGTCAATATTTTTTAACTATTCTTTCTTTTGACCGTCATGCACAAGTATGACAGATTTTCTATGCAATATAATAATAAAAATAATGTGATGTAAATTCTATACAGCATAAATTATAATAGCTGCATTTTTTATAAAATTACAATAGTTTTTAAGCATTCAAAAATATCTATGTTATTAATTTTAACAGAAAAATGGGAAAAATAGTTAGGAAAAGCTAAATGGATTCTACTTTTTTTTATTCAAAAGCAATATAAAATACTTTAAAAATTCATTATGAAAAATTAACAACTATTAATTATTAACAGAACAATTTAGCTGAACATACCGCTCATTATAAGGAATAACAATTTAAAAGTAGAATAATTTAGGAGTTTTTCTTATTTTCTTAAAGAGTAACTACTAAAAAAATCACAAACCTTCAATGGAAATTGGAGCTATTGGTACATATGATAATTTTATTTTCAATTTCATTACATTATTTACTTACAAATTACAATAATTCAATAACACCAAAATTAATGAAAAATATTCAATAATTAAAATTTTAATAGCACTTATATTAACAAAAAAATCTCTATAATATCCTCTATACATAAAATTAATGAATAATTATGATATAAAATAAAATAGATACCTTGTTCCACCTCCATCAATACTGAGAATTCTTATTCCTTCACCTTTAGGTGGATCATGATAACCAACTAATGCAAGAGCACACCTTGCCTGCTCTTGAACAGCTTTATCTGAAAAGTCATTTTTAAGCAGCAGAGCAGATTTCACTAATCCTGCCTATTTAAAGAAAATGAAAAATATATAGATATAATTTCCCATTGAAATAATTATGCTAATGAAATATGAAATAAAGTTTTTTTGTTTCAGGGAAACAAAAAAAGGTCAATATTATGTGTTAAGAAAGTTTTGTTTTTTAAGCAATAATAAATTTATTATAATTCATTGCCTGTAATCTATGGTTTATACATATAAAAAAGCCTTAAACGTTCTTGATGTAGATTATACATTATTCCTAGATGTTTTTTCTTAGAAAAAAAAATTAATTCTAAGAAACTGGCATCTTAAAAAATATATATATATATACAACTTTTATGTGAGAGAAAAATAAGGAAAGAAGCAATGGAATTAACTAAGATGGAAGTTATGTAAAATGTATTGCACATTATACTACAATAGTATGGGCTAGTGGTTAAAGGAGGCCTGATGTCTGAGTGACTACTGCTCTGGTGCTGCTGTTTCGGGTTCGAGTCCCGGTGGTGCCTTGGATGTTTGCAGCAGTTTGGAATCTACTTTATACCATAGGTCCCTGTCTAATATGACTGTAGAGCATTGGGCTGACAATCCTACTCCGTAAAAAGAAAATATCTCATGTTTTGAAATTTGCTAGTAAGGGCCTTGGCCAACCATTAGAGCTATTGCACCATTGAAGAAGTGGTTGAAAAAAGCCAGGAGTGAAACCATAGATAATTAAAAACATTTAATAGAAGATCAGAATAACATTAACTGATACTGATGAAGATTTTTATCTTTTTATCGAATATGATTACAAATTGCACACAAAATATTGTCTTCTTTCTACCATAGCTTTTAAGTTAATATTTCTTTTTTCCAGTT
Source organism: Caerostris darwini (assembly GCA_021605075.1). Classification (NCBI taxonomy): domain Eukaryota; kingdom Metazoa; phylum Arthropoda; class Arachnida; order Araneae; family Araneidae; genus Caerostris; species Caerostris darwini. Next base: position 405,334 of record BPLQ01002838.1, on the reverse strand, counting down.
TCCACTAGCTTATATTAAAAATTTTGTTTGACATTATTATGGCATCGCTATTTACAACTGAAAAAAACGTTTTGCTAGTGAAACCACTTTAAAATTTAAGCAACTCTCTTATGGAAGCAGACTGAAGATGGAATATTTATTGAATACTAAATAACCCTCCTCTAACTCTAAATTACTTCCCACTACACATAAAAAATATTATCTTTCACAAATTTTCAAAAATCCTAAGTTTTTTTTGTATGCTTTAAACACTTTTGTATACAAGAAATTTAAAAATAAAATAATAAGCCCTTGTATAAAAATTTTAAACATTTACAACAAATAATATGTTAATTAAACATGTATTTCAGGTTTATAAATATATGCCTTACCTTACACATAATAGCTTTCTGTTCAGGATAAAGTAAAAGATGTTTACAAATTTCTTCTAGTCTAAGTAGTTGTGAGCCTGCTGAAGAAGCTTCCATTAGAGACGAGACTAAAAACCTACTTCGCTGCTGAAGACTTGACTGCAGAAAAAACAAAAATTAGCTACATTAAACATAAAAAAAGAAATAAAATATATTATTTATTAATAAGTGAAAATTATTTTTAAATGGAAAATAAACACATTTTAACACAAAGTGTATCTTTACTCAAAACATATTTTTTTGTATACATTTACATAAATGTATATGTCAGATTAATTTACTGCTCTAAAAAAAGGCAACATCTGCATTATAATTTAAAAATAAATAAATATAAGCATGTTATTATAAAAGTTATAAATCTAAATTATTAATTATAAATAAATCTGATTTAAAGTAATAGTTTTACTTTTCATGGCTCAGAAGCCATCTTTCAATAACATTCGTACAGAAATAATTGACAGAAAATTATTAATATAGATGGTTGTTTTTTAATGATTTTAGGGGATTTCGAAAATTTAATCTAAAGAAAAACAAAATTATTATTGCATAAAAAAATATTAGATCTGTTCTTACACATGGCTCTGTACTCTATTTAGAAACCAATCAACTATATTTAAGACAAATTTCTGATGCTGTAAATGAATTACTTCTATAAAGATACGATAATAATTGCATGAACTATTTAAAGCAGCAACCAGCATTTGGAATAAAAATAAAATTTGATGGTTACAATTGTAACAAGAATATAGCCAGCTCAACCAAACTAAATTACAAAAATATCAAAACATAAAGAGAATATTTGAATTGAAAGTAATTTTAAAGCTATCAAATAGATTACTTGAGAACTTTGTGAAAATAATGGAATGGAAGAAGTTTTTGATGAAGAGTTTGGAAAAACTAGGCAGTCCATCAAAAAGTAGAAAAATGCATAATCACACATAGTAAAAATAAAAGGATATATACAGTAATTCATGATATATAGATGTATTTGCTTAATTAACAAAATAATAACATTGTACAAGACACTCATAAGTCACAATAGATTCTAAATAATTTATATATTAATAAACGGCATTAAACACTCAAATTCAATAATAAATACAATGATTCCTTTCCTTCTATCACCCTAGAAAATTTAATTGATAATTTAGTTCTTAATGCATAGCAAATACACTAAGTATGCCAGATTTAACAACTTCTATGATTCATGTTTGCAATATTGCTTAAAAAAGAATGTAAAATTTTGATTCACAAAGTTTCAAAAATCTATTATGGCCATATTTTTTTTCAATCACTTCCAATCAATATAGCAATACTAAAATTCAAAAAATTACAAATAGGTTTGAATATTTAAAAAATTACATGTCAAAGACTATTTTGACTTGATGAATTTTGTACTACCATTGACTAATTATATACATTTGTAACAAATGTTTTTGTAATTTTAAAACTGAGATGCTTTTTGAAACAGCATTAATTTGAAAATTTATTTTATTCACATGTATTGAATTTGAAATTCAATCACAATTTTAATAATCTACTCTTGCATTTTATTCAAATAATTAGTCAATGAATATTTTCAATGTATTCAGAAATGATTTTATAAATTTCATATTTTAATTTTAAAATGTTTAATTCATATCTATAAAAAATAATGTTTTTCATTGATGTAAAAATTTTCACAGAAATTTTAATTAATTTAATTTTTTCAAAAGTTATTAGCTTTATAACAATAAAAAAGATTAACTTAATAATAAATCACCTTCGAAATAACAGTCTTTTTTATTGTGTCTACTTTTTTATCATCTTTTTCTAAAAATTCTTTTCGCTTAGTTCTTAAATCTGATCCCGCAAGCCATTCAAAAAATGTCTGTTCCAAATCTTGATCTTTCTTCTTTGCAGGTACATTATGTTTTTTTTCAGCACCTAATTTTGTATCTGTTACATTTGAATCATCAGAAATGAACTTTTGATAATTGACTATTGTTGTAGAAAACTTCAGATCACTTGAATTGGTTTTCAATTCTGTATCATGCTTTTCAGTTTTTGATAAACTGGCAGATTTAATTTGGTTGAAATGAGAAGTAATGTTATTTAAGAAAGAATTTGCTGCAGCTACAGATTTCCATATCACAGGTAAGAAGTTATTAGAAGTACTTCTCCAATTAAAAATGTTAAGCTTTGCAGGTAAATTGTCTGTTGCTGGTTTAGAAGAAGTGCAATATGGGTAGCGAAATGCCAATCTAAAAAATAAATAAATAAAATATTTTAAATCAAAGACATATCTTTTAAAAACAAATTATTAATAATAATATTTAAAAGCATACTTAATTAAATTAAGAAACTAAAAATACTTTATTTAACTTAGCCTTAGCTAATTTATAAGATTTATAAACTTAATTATTAATCTATTGATGGATTTTATATTTGATAATAAAAATCAAATCTATTGATAGATAGATAATATATCTGTTGATAATAATCTATTGATAGATAGATAAATAGATAGATCTTTATTGATAGATAAAAATCTATTGATAGATAGTTATCTATATTTGGACAGATCTAAAATTTATTCAGAATATACATATCTCTAATTCAATTTAAATATTTGAATCTTACAGCTATTTTTTTATCATTTTCACTTCACTAAAAGAGAATAATCTTTATAAAATATTCTATTTATTCAACTAAGTTGAAGATTTGCACAATAAATCTTATAAAAGTATATCCAAATATTTTTAAGAAATATTATTTTTATAAGTAAAATACAATTTCTTTTCTTGAAAAAACTATAGAGACAATAAATGGTTTAAAACTAATCCAAGAAATCATGAGAATCTATAAATAATATAATAGTATAAATTTAAAAGCTTCTTTTGGAATAATTTGGTTAGTTGGTATGTCTTCCATATAGTGTGTTAGTCAATGAATTAATTTGGCAACAGTTTGAACCTATGACTTGGGAGATTCCTCGTCATCAAGTTTGCATTGAACATGAAATATTGTTTCCAACTTGTTGCCAATATCAATTAGCAACATCAGCTATATGGAAGAACCCTTGATTAATTATCAATAAATCAATTACTTTTTTAATGCGAGAAGGTTTCTGGTGAGAAATGCATGTTTTATCTACCAAATTTGAGAAAATACATTGATTTAAACTTATCACTAATTAACAATAATATTGATAAAATCATTATCAATAATCAATTTTAATTTAATCAACAAAAATTCAATTTCAATCAATAACTGAAGCAAAAAACCTGGAAAAATTTAAACAATTTTATTAAATCTGCCTTTTAGAATAACTCATATAACAAATTATATACCAATTTTTAACAAAACATTTTAAATTTGATTTATAGAAATCAATTTATTAAATAACACTTGGTTTGAGTATTTGTGCAGAGCATTTTAAATACGCCTACACAAAATATTTATTTAAAGAAACTTAGTTTCTCTCAACACACAAAATTTGCATTTTAAAAAGTCTTATTTACAAAAGAAAACAAATTTGATAGACAGATTCTTTTCACAATATTCAATAAATATGTTATTTTTCAAAAAAAAAAAAAAAAAAAAAAACTTGTCAAAAATTTCGCATGTAAAATATCATAACAAAATCAATTTACATTTAAATAATTAACAAAATAATTCTAATTAAAGAAAATAAATAAATGTGGTTTACTTTCGTCGTTTTGAGGAAGTGACAGCTCGAAAAATTGGTGGATATGTCAAGGATTTGGGAACTAGAGCTTTCGTTTTCATCTTAGAGATTTTTACAAAGTTAAATGACTTTCTTAAGAGTTATACATCGTTCTCAAGTGTAACATAGATCAAACTGAATACGCAGTGTATAAGAATAACTTTTTTGAAAACATGTTACGATGTTTCAATGAAAACGTAAACAAAACATGCCATAAGTCAGGACATTGCATCAACCAATCAGATAACAAAGAATTTTGACGTCAGTTCAGTGAAATGCGTAAAGAAAGGTAATGTAAAGCATTGAGTTTCGCAATATGATTGGTTGATTGAGATTAACCATTAGTCATAAACAATAAGTTTAGTCACCCTGGTATTTTCGTAATGACGATATTAGACGAGCTCTCTCGATTCCAAGTTTAAGACAATTTGTTCACAAAATTTCTACTAAATTCTATAATGATATGCTAAACATTAATAACCCTGTATTAAATATCCTGCAAAATTACGATTATGATATTTCTTCCCGCAAACATAGCAAAAGACCTCGCACTGTCCTAAATATTTTAAATTAATTCCTTACAACTGCCTAGATGAAAAAAGTTCGCTTTTCTCCTAATTTGACCTTTGCTCATTCGAGGTTATTACATGCAACTGATTCCATCAACATCTATACTTTTGAAATTTTTAATATTTTTCATTTTATAATTTTATTAAATAAATAATTCTCTTTTAAAAAAAAGGGCATTTAATTATCTATTTTGCTTATTAACTCAAAGGGCATGATACCACCGCTATGTTTCAACATTTTACAAAGAAGGAGCTAATGGACGTTACGCGGCCAAGGATCTCCGTAATAAACTACAATAACTAATAAGTTTAGTGAAAATATCAAGTAGATACCTAACTGTAGTCCCATCAGACCACATATAGGCACTTTTATTTTTGTTAAAAACACAATAGATCACCATCAATATCCCCTTTCTAATTTTGAAAGAAATGATGCAATGGCAATTAAATGCAGTGGAATTTAAAACCATCGACAAAAAAAATTGTCAATGGTTGTCAATGTCAACTGTCAAAAATTGTCGATCGAATAATAAATTGTCTATTAAAATTAGTAGTATTTTCTAACAAAGAAGTAATCATATCCAGTAGATGCTCATATAAGCAGATACTCACAATTGGAAGAAATGTCGTTGTTGCTTTAAAATGACATTCCAGTTTAATGTAAGAATGAATTCAATGAAATGTAGGAATCTCAAATATATCAAAACTGTAACATTTTAAATAATTTACAGATCACCACCAAATTAAGATAATAACTCCCAGTCAGCCTATTAGATATGCTTACCACAGAAATGTTAATAGCGTACTTGATATAACCATTTTAAAATATTCTGTTCGATTATACCATTAATGCAATGACAGAATTTAATTCTGAGTATCTGCAGGGACAACGGGTGTACTAATTACGGGGTACCTGAGAGGATGAAGTAATCGAAAAATCTCCACATCAACAAAATGATTAATAAATAAGCACAAAAGGAAGTTAGCAAAATTGAATAAAAAGTACAAAATGAAATATAAAATGGTAAAAAAAATTAAGAAATTAATAAAATTTCTACGAGAGAAAAATTAGAACAGGAGATGGAGAACAAGCAAAAGTTGTTGGTACAGTTAGGGGACTTTTACTCGATGTCCCAAAATAAAAGTGAATCAAGGTAATAAAAGGCAGGGTTTGTCTCTTTACGTTCATTTTCTACACGCTTTGGGCTAATTAGACCGGGACCAACAGTTTAACGGGAATTCCGAACTGTAAATTCTGAACATCCATGCCACTTTCAGGATTCGAACCTGAAGTTTGTGGCACCAACGGCCAAAGCGTCTGGCCTAATGGCCATCAGGTCATCAGTTAAAAAAGTCTTTATCATTCGTTTACACCTCTCCCAAAAACAATGACTAACAATTGAGGTCGAGTGACTAGCGCTCTGGCGCTCGGTGTCACAGGTCTCCGGTTCAAGTCCCGGCGATGCTATGGATGTTTGTAGTGGTTCATAATCCACTTTAAACCGTAGGTCCCGGCCCAATATGACTGTAGAGAGTTGGGCTTAGGACTAACAACCCTACCGCATAAAAAGAAAACATCTCAAACAAACCATTTAACAAAAAAGGGTAAATATGAATTATTATATTAAATTAACACTTTCTATTGATATATTTATAATCTATACTAATTTATAAGCTAATTTATTTAATTATAATCAAATTTAATTATTTTTTTTTAATTTATACCTTTTTATTTTTGTCAAACAACTACAAAAAATTTCAATATTATTGAATTTTGATACTAATTCTATAAACCTAAATTTCTTATTGAATAGGTAAAAATGATTAAACATTTTAATCATTCCAATATTTATTACCTATATTGAAATTAATATGAAATAAAAAATAATCTTAAATAATTAATAATTAATAATTTTAAATAAAAAATAATTATTTATTATTTTTTAATTAAGAATATTGGAAAATATGATAGAAAATACGATTGAAATTCACATCAAATAAAAATAATAAATAATTATAAATAATTAAAAAATAAAAAATAATAATCATTTTGCCAATTAAGCTTATTCGTAAATAGGACAATAACTAATTTATATTTCATATTATTTAAAAAATATGGTACTTACGTATTAACGATACCTTGGCGACAGACTTGGCGGTTTTTAAGTGGCGGCAATCTAACAGCTGCAGATTTGCTGAGTTTTGACGCCATTTTGTAGTGCTACGAAAATGCGTATTTGGGATTTGCCAGAAAAAGAACAAGATGCAATTTTATTTTTTCAGGAGCGAAATATTTTACCAAAACAACGAAAATGTCCCAATTAGACTGTTTTGAATCCATGTTAACCTCTATATCGGCTTGCTTTCCACTGAAAGCTGTTTGACTACTTTGTGTTTAAATAAAGTGTTTTGAATTTTGAAAGCGTTTTGATTTTAAATGAAGTGTTTTATATATTTTATTATTTGGAACAAAAATTTTTTCAAAGCGTTTTGATTTGAAACGGAGTGTTTTATATATTTTATTATTTGGAACAAAAATTTCAAGTGTAGATTGGCGCCACTTAAAAACCGCCAAATCTGTAGCTGCGGTTGGCGCGTGTGCTCTTTATTGGCGCAACTGTCGCCAAGGTATCGTTAATATGTAAGTACCAAAAATATTTTAAAGCCGTTATGATAATAACTGTTATGAATATTACAATTCTAATTTTTGTAAACATTAATTTCTATAAACATAAATTTCATTTTTAATAGTTAAAATGATTAACATTTTAATCATTCCAATATTTATTACCTACAATGAAATTAATATAAAATAACAAATAAAAATAATTATAAATAATTAAAACAATTATTAATTTGTTTTTTAAACTTATTCGTAAATATGATGGTAACTAATTTATATTTCCTATTCCCTAAAAATTATTTTAGAAGTGTTTTGGTAATAACTGTTATGAATATTACAATTCTTTATTTCTATAAACCTAAATTTCATTTTGACTAGTTAAAATGACTAACATTTTTATCATTCCAATATTTATTACTTACATTAAAATTATTAAAAAATAAACAATAATTATAAATAAATAAAAAATTAAAAAATAAGAATTTTTTTAATTAAGTTTATTTGTAAATATGATAGTAACTAATTTATATTTCCCATTCCCCAAAAATTATTTCAAAACTGTTATGGCAACAACAATGTATTTTGATAGTAATTCTATAAACCTAATTTTCATTTTGAATAGTTAAAATGACAAACATTTTTATCATTCCAATACTTTTTACCTGCAATGAAGTTAATATAAAATAAAAAATAATTATAAATAATTAAAAAATAAACTATTATTTTGTTAATTAAGCTTATTCGTAAATATAATAGTGACTAATTTATATTTCCTATTCCTTAACAATTATTGTTAAACTGTTATGATAATAATTCTAATGAATATTACAATTCTAGTATATTTAAAAATTTATTTCTATAAATCTGAAGATCACTATAATTTTCTCATTTCAACAATTCATTTTGAATAGTTGAAATGACTAACATTTGAATCATTCCGATGTTTATTACCTACAAATTAATTAATTTAAAATAAAAAATAATTATAAATAATTAAAAAAAATTATTAATTTGTTATTTAAACTGATTCGTAATCAACTAATTTATATTCCTATTCCCTAAAAATTAACCCTAATTTTAAAACTGTTATGGTAATAACTGTTATGAAAATTACAATTCAAATGTATGTAAATATTTATGTTTTTGTACGTAGATGAATTAAATATGTGTGTTATTGTTACACCAGAGTCATTTTGAAGATGAATTACGTGAGATTTTCTCATTTACCTTCCGCTAGCAATCTTTTTTTTTTTTTTTTTTTCCCTTTCTTTCTTTCTAAGAAATCTCCTGACAGAATTTAATCACAGAAAAAGGCAAATTGTTCCCGAAATTCATCGCTTCAGAACGCTATTGATTTTATGTTCAACGCTAATACTAGCGAAGATACGCTCCAGAAAACTTTTAAGCTTATTAAAGCCGTTGTCACAAGACTGCGCATGCGTCGGACATCAGTAAAGAAGTAGCTGCTTTAAGAATTCGAATGCAGATTTGTTTTCTATCCGGTTTATTCTGCTGAAGTAATAACTAATAACAAAATGGGTAAGATAAATAATTATTATATTCAAGTACATGAACTATAAGCATAATTATTTAAAAAAAAAGAGATTATTTGATATATTTGTTTAATTAACAAAAATTTCTTGGTGCATATTAATATTTAAATGTTTGTAAAATGAAACGCTAATTTTAACGTAATAAATAAATCCCTTTGAAATGAGAAAATATTTTCTATTAGAAAAAAATTCCTAATAAAAACAAATATTGTTTGAATTTTATTAATTAATTATTTATTTATTTCTATTTATTCAATTAAAAATGATTAATTATTCAATTACAAAATTGTATTTATTAAAAAATTATTAAAAATTCTATTAAAAATTATTAAAATTAATTAATTAATTAATTTATTTATTAAAATTTTTATCTAAAATAATTATTAAAAATTCTATTTATTCAATTAAAAATAAAATAATTAATTCAATTTTATTTATTCAAAGAAAAATGCAATAATATCTAGTTAAATCTAATATTTAGGGATATAATTTAATCGAAAAGAGAAACTTGATAATACACATTAATCTCAATTATTAATATAAAAATACTCAAACAAACATGGTTTAATAAACAAGAAAAGTACTTTTATATACTTTATATACTTAAAACACATTAAAATAATATATAAAAAATAATGATTACAATAACGGAATTATTAATTATATGTCATAAAATTAATTTTATAAGTTTTTAAACGAAGTATAAAATATTTTTCTAACACTATATGTTTAGAACTTTAAGAATATCTTATATAAATAAGAATTTAGAATCTTATAATCTTTTTTCTTTATAAATATTTAGAACTTATTTATATATTTAGAACTCTCAATATTTTCTCAAAACTTTCGTTATAATTTCACTGGAAATGTTTCAATTTTTGCCATATTAGAATTATTTTTTTGTCATATAGAATTATTACTATTATTTTTAATAACTGAATTTATTAGATAAAAATGCGAAATGTAACACATTAAAATGTAATCAATTTTACAAATTGTAATCAATATAAGTGTGTAACAATATATAATAATATTTTTAAATTATTAAAAATACTTATTATAAATTAAAATTATTATAAATTTATTACATTTAATTATAATAAATTAAAATTACATTTTGTGTAATAATATTTTTAATAGCTAAATTTATTTGATAAAAATAAGAAATGTAACACAATGTAATCTATTATAAAAAATGTAATTAAATTTTTTTCCATTTAAGTCTAATGTTGATATCAAATCTTTTTTCCATTTAAATCTAATGTTCCATTCAAATAATATTATTAAATGCGTATATTGATTACCGTTTGTATAATCGAACATTAGATTTAATTAGATTTTTTCATTTAAATCTAATGTTGATATCATCAACATTAGATTTTACATTACCATCATTATAAATTATCAAGTTTTTAGCAAAAAAACTAGAAAAATTAGAATTATTACACATTCTAAATGTTTTATTTATTGTGTTAAAAAATAATTTATAAAATTTGCTCTTAAAACGAACTGAATGGATTACTGTATCAAAATTAATTCATAAATATTAGAAATAATAAAATTCAAAACTATATCAGTAACTATAAATGACAAGAAAAGGACACACAGAAAAAAAAAAAAAAAAGTGTTCAGTCAATTGCTTAGTAAATGTAATTATTTTCTATAATATAATCTATTTAAAAGTAAATATCTATCATTTAAATAATAATCTGTAATTTAAAAGAAAGAGAAATTGAATTATTAGGAATAAAATTTTTATGTTTTTCCTTTGGAAGAAAATAATATTTTATTTTACTGAAATGTCATTAATAGTTTGTAAGTAAAAATAGATATTCTAGTAAAATAATGTAATTTATTGATCATATTAAAATAATTAAATTAATGCGTAGATTTTCAAAATATATGCATGTACCTTAAATAATAGTAAATAAAATATTTCTTTCAATTTAAGAATTTAAATAAACAGAAATAAATGCCTACACTTTTAAATTTTTAATTTTTTAGGTAATGCTTTATGTTGATTAAAAATTTTGATCAAAAATTATAGATAAATGAAAGTACTAATAGTTCCATTATAATTTCAGTGTATTTATTTTCAATTTTGTAATTATGAATGGTTTGCGAAATGAGCTACGTCGTTTATTTGCTTTCAAAAGAACTATTAGTAAAATTTAAATATCGCAGTCTTACTAAATTTATTAATTCTTTCAAACTAGAGCTTCTAAAGCAGTACATAGCTTTTTAAAAACAATTTAACATAAATAATCATCATTTCGTGGGAGAATATCCTTGGTTTTATAGAATTTTCATGAATTGCTTGTGTTTATTTTAAAGAATTTTTTTAATTAATTTTTATCGTATATTTTCCAACTACTTTTAAAAATATAATTATGCTAATATTTATTTCATTTCTAAAATATAATTATACAATGTTGTATCCAGAAACATTTTTTGAAAAGTTTCGAAAAAAGTAATTTTTCGAAAATATGATTTGTCGCCAAAAAATTATTAATGCCAAATGACGAAAAATTACCAATAATGAAAGCATCAAGATGAATGCCATTTTTGTTTAAAAAAAAAGACAATTTTAGTTATTTGTTACCTGTATATCAAGATTTAATAAAGGAATTTCATGCATTTTAATAACTGGACACTCATAAAAAAAAGTATTTTCCTGCAATTGATAGGATATCGGTCTTCCATTCGTCCCTATCATCTCCTATAGCCATCATGAATGTCGTAGTATTAAGTTTCGTAGATATTTTGCAGGTTTCATTTCTGCTGAAACAGTTGTACCATATTGTTGAGGTGGTGTGATCAGGTTTTCAACCGGAGTTCAAAGATGTTCAACTCATCTCAAAGATGTAACGATGTCTTATCTCAAAGATGTAACGATGTCTTATCTCAAAGATGTAACGATGTCTTATCTCAAAGATGTAACGATGTCTTATCTCAAAGATGCAACGATGTCTTATCTCAAAGATGTAACGATGTCTTATCTCAAAGATGTAACGATGTCTTATCTCAAAGATGTAACGATGTCTTATCTCAAAGATGCAACGATGTCTTATCTCAAAGATGTAACGATGTCTCAAAGATGTAACGATTATCTCAAAGATGTAACGATGTCTTATCTCAAAGATGTAACGTTGTCTTATCTCAAAGATGCGATGTCTTAAAAGATGTAACGATGTCTTATCTCAAAGATGTAACGAATGTCTTATCTCAAAGATGTCCAACTCATCTCAAAGATGCCGATCGATATCTCATTTCAAAAGATGTCCAACGATGTCTATATCAGGCCATTTCAGGCTGGAAAATAAGTCAAATTCACTAACATTGGTTTGTTTAAATCATTTGATTAAGCTCAAAGCTCAAATAGTATATTGTCAAGAGGAGAATGAAATCTTGTTTCAAATTTTTGGTGGCCATTAGAGTTGTCCAATATTTTCCAATAGATACTATTAAGAATTCCAGGTAGCAAAACTAGACTAAATTATATCTAGAAATTTATTCGTGATTTTTTTGGGGGAGGATCTACATTATTGTGTCCTGCTGTTAATGATAATGTAGAGTAAATTCCATGGTAGTTGATAATCGTATAAAGATTAATAGATTTTTATCATTATATACTTACCTTCGGTGCAGTTAATCTTTGTAATTAAAAGTTCTTACAGGAATCTATGTATTTCTTACATAATCTTGTATGAAAAATGCATTTAAAAATAATTAATAAGGTTATTTTACAATGTTTTATGCATTACATATTTAATAATCAGCAAAGCTAAAAATATGTTTAATATATTTTTTTAAATATATTAAACATATTACCTATATCTCCTGTGATGATTAGTCACGATTTCAATACTTTGTTTTCCAGTGCCAAGGACACCAATCGCCAGTGCTGCCTCAGTGAACTTCGGCATAGGACTGACTATGGTACTGGTGGGCTGTGTGATGATCGGCATTGCGGCAGCTCTACTGTGCTTGAACAAGCCCATACTGTATGCCAAGGACGGTCGCTACGACCAGTTATTGATGTCCGTAATGCCCGTGGATCCTAAACGTAGATGGATGCAAATGGCAAATCCAAAATAGATTCTGTCAAAAAAACATATGTCAATCCAGTGATGTGCATCAAATTTTATTTTTATTTAAGGATTTGATATTCGGATACCTGTATTCATTTAAACAGCACAGATTTTCATATGGGGAATGAAAGGATATAGAACATAATCTAGCTTTTATCTGTAAAGAAAAATAAATATTGATATAAAATGTAAATACTGATATAAAAGAAAAGTAAATATGATATATTGATACTAAATATTTTCTTATTTACTATAAGACATGAATAAGTGCATATTCATAGGGAATTAATTCCAACCTGAAGCTAAATAATCCATTCTTTTTTAAAGAACCTTTGTGAGCTAGCTTTGGTATATAAATGTCGACTTAGGTTCGACGATTTAGGTGCCGATTTTGTCTTTTCCACCACAATCTATACATACAATTACTCAAATGAATAAAATGTAATTCCATTTAACCTTCAATTTAAATTTTTTTAGATGCAAAACAATTTATTTATTTTTTTTTCTCAACAAAATAGGAAAATAAATATCGTTGTAAAATACTTTCATTGTTAAAAAAAGACTATCTAATGATGGTTTTACTTCGCAAACATTTTATGTATTCTTTGCTATGTCATTGCATTACACTGTTCTTATAAATACAAATGCTATAGAGAACTTTTAAACTTTATATCAATATAAAATATAAAAAAGAAGCATTCCTAACAAAAGAGATGATTCTTTATAAATTCTAAGTGGTAACACTAAACCAAATCGAGTTTTCCAGCAACAAACACTTATCTTTTGTATACATAATGCATGCACTGTTTTCAGTTCAGTATCATAGGCCTTCATGGGACAGAAAGTTACAATGATTGGCACCATACAAAGTCTAGCAAAATGTAAGAGAGGCAAATTCGATTTTTTTTTCTCGTAAAAAGGCTTAGTAGAACAGAAACTTATTAATAAGTGTCCTTTTCGGAGATAAATAATATATGAGGACATTATGAGGTAGGCTATTCTTGTTTTCCATGAAGAAAGGCTTAGTAATTACAGTTGTCCGTTATATCGAGTGGATTATAAGTTTCATATGACCAACCAGCTTGTTCGATCACCAACTCCTCCATAAACAACTCCTTTTCATATAGTACTATTCATGCTTTCTTTTACCCCGAGACATGACTTTGTTCCCAATGTTTTGCCAAATCAAACAGAAGAATATTAAATCATCAGCACTGAAGTGACTTAATTTTCATGAGATATAATTCTATACACAGGTTATCCCGTGGTATCAAAATTGCTTACAGTTGAATGATGGACAACATATGAAAATGATCAAGATTCATACATGATCCCTTAATGAAATCTTAATTCTATTATTTTGCAGCCAACTGTCTCTTGCTTGAAATGAGCTTTATAATAAATCATAAAACACAGAGCGCATAGGGGAACAGTTTGAAGTTCAGATGCTCATCACATGACGGGTGTATATTTCAGCAACCCGTTTGGTATCCTCCCATTGATTTGTATGGGACTTGTCTCTGCTTATTTGCGTTGAATTGACAAAATGGTTAAATATGTGCTTTTGTACAGAAATTTGTGAAAGATGGAAGCCTTATTCATTTCACATGTAGAAATTTATTTATTTTCTATTTTAAATAAATATATAATATTTAAAAGCAATTTTATTGAGTATATGCAATTCATATCGAAACCTGCATCATATTAGACGTTATAATCGCATTGTTGTATTAATACATCGCATTGTTGTATCAAACAAATCATTTATCGCATTGTTGTATCAAACAAATCATTTATCGCATTGTTGTATTAATACATCATGTTGTTTAATACTTGTATTAATACTTGCATTGTGCATTGTTGTATTAATACTTGTATTGCATTGTTGTATTAATACTTGTATTGCATTGTTGTATTAATACTGTATTTTATTGTTATATTATTGCATCTTCTATTGCATTGTTGTATAAATACTGTATTTTGTTGTTGTATTATTACATCTTTTATTGTTGTATTATTGCATCATGTTAGATAGGCAATCTTTTTGATAAATAGCTATGATATTCATCTATTAATTAGAAGTCACTTTAACTAATTTAGAATTAGTTTTGTGCATGTATTCCAGGATGGATTTTGTAGCATAACATACAAGATGGATGCTTGCCGATTTTTTTTTGGACTCTATCTATATTATTGGCGACAAAAGAAATAAAAGTAATATCATACATCAATTTTCAGAACAAATGTTACATTTTTTAAAACTCTAAATAAATGTTATGTTTCTAAATATTTCTCTCGATAAATAAAATTATTTTGCACATTTTGAAGGGATTATTGT
Source organism: Caerostris darwini (assembly GCA_021605075.1). Taxonomy (NCBI): domain Eukaryota; kingdom Metazoa; phylum Arthropoda; class Arachnida; order Araneae; family Araneidae; genus Caerostris; species Caerostris darwini. Next base: position 390,041 of record BPLQ01002838.1, on the reverse strand, counting down.
TTATGTTAATTATTATTTTCATTATTAATTTGTATAATTTATCACGTGCATTTTACTGCTTCTTTATTTTTGTGTAGTAAAATTTATAGATGTGTAATTATATATTGTAGTGTACAGGTTGTGCAGCTGGGTTGTAACTGGGTGTTGTTGGGCTGAGATGTTTTAGGCACAGTTTTGAGAATTCACAATTTTATTTACACACGCACAAACCCCACACGCGTAGAATATTTAATACATTTAAAGGCATACATTTCTAAATTCATGAAATTCCATTCTAAGCTGAAATTCCGATACTCAGGTACACGCAGAGTGCGCGAAAGAAACTTTCTCTCCGGGGAGAGTCAACTAATACACAGGATAATACTATATTTCCTCTCCGGGTGAGAGACTATAAATGAAACTATAATGATATAATATATATATATTTGTTTCGAATCTTCTTGAATATATATATATTTTGGTTCATATATATATATATATATATATTGGATCATATAAAATATTTCTTTGGAATGTTCATGCTTATAAATACATCCATACTTTGGCGTTAAATTTGGACACTAAAAATCGCCCAATTCTGACTTATATTCATTTATTTTCAAATTGCAGTATTTGTTGTTTGTTTGGTCGAGAAGCTTATATGTAGTTCAGAAAAATAATGCTCAGTTTTATTTTGTAAATTATTTGATGCAATGAAGTGGTACAGCTTGGATAACGCTGAACTCGTTAAAATTACGGCTCAAATTTAGTACATTAACTTTAATGCATCGATTTTAACAACCAGAATTTCATCGTCAAATCAATTTGGCGAAGTGTTCTTAAAAAAGGGATTTTTTAGGATTTTATGGCAATAGAATTGATTTCGTGAGGAAATTATCAGACACTAAATTCGATGCCTCGGGACTACATCTGCCACAAAATCTCCATTTATTAAAACTATTTATGAAAGAAAAGTTTGCTAGTTTAAAATTTCATACAAAGTTAAATAAGTTATATAAGTTATATAAGTGTTACATTATAAAGAATTAATTTGCTCACTACTGAAGTTTAGTTAGTTTAAAAATAAATTAATAGTTTAAAAAAACTAAAAAATACGCTTTTAGAGTTAATCAAACTAAAAAGTAAAAAATAATTGTTAACATAAGAATAAAATGACTGACGAGAAAATGAATGTCACTGTTCTAAAATCGTGGGGTGCTCGATATCAATCGTTATAATTTCTCACTAGTTTCATTCCGAAATGCAGAGTTAGTTTAAAAATGTCATACAAAGCACCCCACGCTTTTAGAACAGTGACATTCATTTTCTCGTCAGTCATTTTATTCTTATGTTAACAATTATTTTTTACTTTTAGTTTGATTAACTCTAAAAGCGTATTTTTTAGTTTTTTAAACTATTAATTTATTTTTTACTTTTAGTCTGATTAACTCTAAAAGCATATTTTTTTTTTTTTTTTTAAAGTATAATTGTTTTTACTTTGTTTTCCACTTGGCTTTACTTAGATTGAATGCAGGTCGAGTACCTGTGCGCGAAGCGCACATCTACTCAAAATCAAAAGTTTACATACTTTTTACCCACCGAAATTTTCGGCCAATAGGAAGAACGCAATTCGACATGATCGCACTCCTATGCCTTTGAGATCCGCCTCTTTTTAGCCACCGAAATTTTCGACCAATAGGAAGAGCGCAATTCGACATGATCGCTCTCCTATGCCTTTGAGATCCGCCTCTTTTTAGCCACCGAAATTTTCGGCCAATAGGAAGAGCGCAATTCGATCGCGGATCAGTTGACTGACTCGCCAGTAGATGGCGCCATCAGTCCCAAAATCGAGCCCAAAAAGTGAGTTACATACAAACATACAAACATACATACATACATACAAACATACAGGTGAAGCTAATAAAAGCGTATTAAAAAGTTTATTTTGAATAGTTAAAATTAATAAGAAGAGTTTTAATAGAACTATTTGATATGAAAATAAGGATACCATTGAAAAAATAAGGGTACTATTTGAAAATATCCTTATTTTGTTAACAAATGGTAAAAAAGCTTTCTTAAAATTAGAAAAATCTCGAAACAGTGTTAATCAGAAAAAAAAAAAAAAATACGTAATTGGTTATATCTTTCATGAATTATTTGTATCGGGAAACTAATGAAAATACATCCATAATGTACAACTAATGTAATGAAAATATCTTCCTTAATAATGATATAAAGTTTGAAAAAATATATACTTATATAAATATTAATTCTGGAAAGAAATATCTGCTAAAGAAAATAGTTTGTGTTATCATAAATATTTAGAATTTCACGTAGAAAAATAATATTGATAAATTTCGTAAATTATAAATTTTATTGCGATATATGGATAAACTTTTTATATAAAATTAAATTGAAACTATGAACATTTATAACATAATTTCTAAAATAAACACTTTAAAAAACATTAACACCTCAGTTTTTAAAATATTTATTTTTGAAGTAATACTAAATCATTCAAATGTTTTCAGAAATGGACTATAGATGGCGACACTACAGTTGAAAAATTTCGTTATCGAAGATCAAAGTTGTACTAAAGTGATACGAAACGTAGTGACACACACGCGTATGGGGCGTGCTATACAGATAATTTTTTTTTACCTACCCTCTTATCAGTACAATGAGATAATCTTATTAGATGCAAACAATTTTCTGATGAAAGGCATAAAAAAAAATCGTCTGGAACGAATAAAAGGAGCCGAGGACATTGACACCGTATCTGAAATTAAAGATCGATTAAAAAAAAAATCCGGGTTTTTGCACTCCCGAAAGTTGGAAAGCGCAACTTGCATAAAAGAACAATGGGGAACCTAAACTATGGGCTAGATAAAAGAGAGTGACTGTCCTTCTTTAAAAAGTGTGATTCTTCGTTGTATTTGTAGCTTTTTGTACTCAAATTCATCAACATAAAATTTTCATATTTGTTAACATTTCTCTGTCCGTGGTTAACTAAAACCCAGATATATATATACATATATATATATATATATATATGTGTGTGTGTGTGTGTGTATGTATAAACTACTTTGTCCAAAAAATAAGGCCAATTTTCAATTTAAAATTCCCGGGGCTAATGGAATTTCAATTTTTTTTTCCTTTTTTTAGGTTGCTGGCACTGTCCTTGACACCTGTGTGAAGTTTTTCTTTAAAATATTTATTAGTGTTTGAGTTACGCTTGGCTTTGTGAGACGCTAAAACTGATTCTGGCAATTTTTGAAATGTCTTAATTAATTGAGCAAAGAACTTGCATTCAATTTTATTTGCGGAAACATATAGAATGATGCAGGTGGCATTCGGTGAGCATTCTATGTCGGAAAGAAATATTTAGGAGTGGTATAAACAGTTCAAAGAAGGCAGAGAACGCGTTGAAGACGAAGAGCTCTCTGGCCGCCCATCAACCTCAACCGACGTATCTCACGTCCAAAAAATTAAAGATTTGGTGCTTGCAAACCGTCAATTTACAATTAGAGACCTTGCTGATGATGTTGGAATTTCAAAAGGTCAATTCCATTTTGGGCCTCAAACGTGTCAAATCTCGATTGGTACCGAAAACACTGAATGCTCCTGCTCACACTACATTGATTCTTCGTGATTTTTTCGCCAAAAATGAAACCCATATCGATCCACAACCACCGTATTCACACCGTGCGACTTCTAACTATGCCTTAAACTCAAAAGACCATTACGGGGACACCGTTTGGAGTCGATTGAAGAGATTCAATGTGAATCGCCGCGCGCTTTGAAGGCCATCCCTGCCGATGACTTTTTAGCACGCATTGAGGATTGGAAAAAAAAGTTTGGATAAGTGCGTTGTGTCCAGAGGGGATTACTTTGAAGGCGATGAAATAAATTTGGAAGAATAAATAAAGAGTTTTCGAAAAAAAATAAATAATTGGTCTTACTTTTTGGGGCACAGTAGAGTCTATGAGAGAGAGAGAGATTAGTTTTTTAAGATGTCCTGTGGGTATTTTGTGAGAAGGCGTGGGCCGTATAGGCATTAAAGCATTTCACAACACATAATTGTATAAATTGCTCAATGTATAGCTCAGGGTAACGTGTTTTACAGGTTAGAAGGCCGACTCATGGATCAGTGGTAACGTGCGCCTCTGGGTAGCGGTTGGCAGTAGTTCCCTGGCGGCATTGTTGTAGACACTGTTTAAAAAGCTAGGAGATTCGATGGTGTTTATGATGTTCAGTATGTTCCCTCGTTGTGTTGTTTGTTGTTGTTTCTTATCCCACTTGGTTGGCCAAGCCCACGAGCCCATACGTACTCATGATTGAAGGGGAAGGAAGCAGCTTCTGTTGTGATGGAGCACCCGTAGGTAGAAGCCTGATTTTGGCTCCGTGACGCTCTTACAGTCATAGGAGACCGGGACCTACGGCTTAAAGTGGATTCCGAACCACTACAAACATCCAGGGCACCACCGGGATTCGAACCCAAAACCTGTGGCACCGAGCGCTAGAGCGCTAGACACTCGGCCATTCAGGTCCCAAATTTGCCAACGGCACGCGGTGTTCCCAGGTGGTCACCCACCCAAGTACTGACCGCGCCCAATGATGCTTAGCTTCGGTGATCTAACGAGAACCGGTATATTCAGCATGGTATGGCCTCGTTGTCAGTCAGACTACCTGGTGGAAGTTTCTGGGTTTTCCCGCATACGATACGCGATTGTGAGGTAGTTCCCCCAAAAGTCTTCTAGGAAGGCGCTGCCCTCCTCTTTTAGCGACTCTGAACCAAATCAGATTTCTTCCTACATCTGTTACGGGGCTCCATCACAACAAAAGCTGCCCCTTTACTTCCATTCATTACTCATGGGATAACCGCCCCGCGTTGTAGGACACCGAGGACAACAACAGGAGGTTACTGGTTCAAATCCACTGACCCTATTCGTTGCAGTAACTGATTTTAAAAATGAGACCTTTCAATGGCAATTCTGACACCATATGTAAAGCGTCTGGCGTCTGGTTTGGTTTGTCGCTCTACGGTCATTTTGTGCACACTTTAGGCTAATTAGACTAGGATCTACAGTTTAACGTAGATTACGAACCACTCCCAAACATCCATGCCACCGCCAGAATTCGAACCAGAAGCCTGTGGAACCAAAGGACAGAGCGTTAGCCAATTGGTCAACAGACCGCGTGGCATCGTTAGTAAAGGTGACTGATGGAAGTTTTCCAGCTTTTCACACACGCAACATACGACTACAACAACATAAAATTACCTCCAATAGTCGTATCTGAAGGTAAAATCTTCCCTAATTACTCGTCAGTTGGCTGTTCATAGCATATATGTGGTAGATGATGCCCACCGATAGATAAAATTATATATAGAATTATATATAGAAATTATTATTATATATAATTATATATAAGATATATTATAAGAAATTATATATAGGATATATTGTAAGGAATTATATATAGGATATATTATAAGGAATTATATATAGGATATATAAGTAATTATATATAGGATATATTGTAAGGAATTATATATGAGATATATTATAAGGAATTATATATAGGATATATTATAATTAATTATATGTAGAAATTATATATTGTGGATGGAGACACTCATGAAATAAAATTAGAGGATAAAGTTCAAGGTCTAATCTGACAACAAGATATAGCTTAAATGCTTGATCTTTGTACAACCTGTGATGGTTTTTTTTATAATGAAAAACATGTGATTTACTTTAAGTCTTATGAACTTATCAAAATCAAAAATCTTTTTTTTTTTTTTGTATTACTGATAAACCATTGTTTGTTTAAAGTTTTGTACCCATCTGAAAGTTCCAAGCAATAATAAACTTAAGGGTCTGACTGCCTAGTAACGCGTTCGGTGCCACAGGTTTCCGGTTCGAATCCCAGCGGTGCCATAGATGTTTGTAGAGGTTCGGAATCCACTTTAAACCGTAGGTCCCGGTTCTAACATAACTGTAGAGTGTAGGACTGGCAATCCTACCCCATAAAAACAAAACATTTCCTGTCTCGAAATCTGCCAGTAGGCAGAGGCCTTGGCCTACCACGGGGCTGTTGCACCACTGATGATGATGAGGAAATAAACGTAAATATGGTTATAAAAGACAGTCTCCGGTTGCGCTAAATCTTCTACCTATCTGCCATTTTAATACTAGATGACGTCAAGTAAAAAAATGCAATTAGAAAACAACACATAAACAAAATTCATTCAATTCCTTCTATTAGCTCACACTCTCCCTGTATATATATCTTGTTCAAATTTTCAATCGTTCATAAAATACTTTTTATTCATCCACTCAAATTCAAATACATTTTTTTTTCTACTTGTGGTGAATGACACTGGATGTTAATACAGTTTTTTTCAAATATTAATTCAGTAATTAAATTTAATTCATCAATTTTAGTTTTTTTTTTAGATTTAAGTTGCATATATCAACCAATAGATGACGCCAGATAAACTTAAAAAAATGAATGAAAATTATTTATAAAAGACTTTCTGCAATATAGTGGGGAAAAAAATAGGAATTGACTTAAATTTTTTTTTTTTTATATTACTTGTTTAGTAGTAGAGTTATGCCCTTAAGTCGTTAACGGATTGTTCCGAATATATTCATATCTCATACTTGTATCTTTTTGGAACACCGCGAGTTAACACGTACGGAAATTAATTCTGGACTATCATGAGTTTTTTCAGCTATTTTGTGTTATTTTGAAACAAAATTAAGCTCACTCGTACATTTGTCAACTGTCATTCTGTCACCATTACCTGTTGTTTCTAAGACATGTGACTCCATGTCAGATGTCTGAGATGGTGGGAGACAGTTGTTATTTGTTTATTATCACTTACATTTACTCTCCGTTATTTTTGTTTTCCAAAATGAGTAAAAGTGAAAACATTGTTAGTGATCATAACAGCAGTGTGGATTTCGAGTACTTTGGCGATGGATAAATCGTTATAGGATTATAATTCTGATTGTGATATTCAATTATAGCTAAATTTATACTCGAATTTCTACAATAAACAAATCATATAAAAAAAAATTTTTAAGTCAGTTCCTGCTTTTTTTTCACTTTATTGCAGAAAGTTCTTTATAAATAATTTTCATTCATTTTTAAAAATTTATCTGGCGCCATCTATTGATAGATATATGCAACTTAAATCTAAAAAAAACAAAAACTAATTAATTAAATTTAATTACTGAATTAATATTTGCAAAAACTGCATTAACATCAAGAGTCATACACTAAAAGTTCAAAAAAATGTATTTGAACTTGAGTGGCTGAATAAAAAGTATTTTATAAACGATTGAAAATTTGAACAAGATGTATATAGGGAGAGTGTGAGATAATAGAAGGAATTGAAAACTAAATAAAACAGGATAAAATTTTACAGGATATTAATACAGGATGTAGAATAATTAAAGCAGGATATTAATTCTAGCAATATATTTTTTCGATTTTAGTAAAAGCAAAATGGTTCTGAAATAAAATTAAGGGTTAATAGACGAAAATAAAAATAAGGGTTAAATTTGAATATGCTAGACCAGGTTCATTAAATTCTTGCTACTAATCCATGGCAAATAGATTATGTGATGTTTATTCAATTCCTTCTATTAGTTCACGCTCTCCTTATATATATCATTTTAATTTTCAAACATAATTACATTTCATACATCATACATAATTTTCAATCGTTAATAAAATACTTTTTATTCACCCACTCAAGTTCAAATACATTTTTTTCTAACTTGTAGGGGATGACACTTGATGTTAATACAGTTTTCTCAAATATTAATTCATTAATTAAATTTAATTCATTAATTTTAGTTTTTTTAGATTTAAGATGCATGTATCTAATAATAGATGGCTCCAGATGTAAGAGGAAAATTTCTACTTTATTTGTAAAGGACTTTCCTGCAATATAATGGGGAAAAAAAGTAGGAATTGACTTAAAATTTTTTTTTAATATATTACTTGTTCTTTTAATCATATATGCGTCTCCGACCTCTCGATCATTAGTCGACAGCCTAATACAGTAAAGAACGACAAAAACGATCACTATAGGCATTGTCAGTAACACAAAAAGGGTTACAGTTCAGAACAATAGGGCATATGACGAGGAGCTCTCCAGCCATGGCCACGGCATAGTCGCAAAGTGGGCAGATATCTGTATCAGCCAGTCTTATTCTATACAGATGACTCTGTAAGTAGTTATGGTCCGTGACAAGTCTAAAGCAGGCCACGCCGATCGCTCTAGGCAAGGAACTGGGAATTCTTGTTGGCTTATTCAATAGGGAATTCCACTTTTTCTCTGAAGCTTTCTCTCTGTACAGGTTGAAAAGGTTATATTTAATAGAGAAATATATATATCGCCTTATGTGAGATTATGTGATGTATGATTCACTTCTGATTTGTAACCTCTTTGTTGCCTTCAAGTTTTCAACTTCGGATATTTATTATCTTTATGATAATGGTTACCCTTTCAGCACGCCATTGTCTTTATGTGAGATATGTAAATTGATTTTTACTTGTGTGAGATTCCTTTTCATGTTGTACTGAAGAAACTTGGAAAACCTACAACCAAGCAACCTAACCATCGATACATGACTTTTCATTATAATCTCCACCAATCCTTGTGGCCTGATGTCCAATTGGCTAGCACTCTGGCCTTTGGTACCACAGGCATCAGGCTTAGAATCTTAGCAATGGCAGGGATGTTTGTGAGTGTTTCGGTACCAAGCTAAACTATAGGTCCCGGTATAATTAGCCTACAGGGTGTAAAAAATTACCGTAGAGCGACAAACCAAACCACAGAACCTTTTTATTTTTAAAAGATATTTTGCACGCCACAAGTAAAATTGAAAAATTCCTTTAACAGTCTAGTGCATACTGCATTTCCTTTAAATAAATTTTTAATTTGGTAAATATTTCGTTAAATCATCTTTTAAAGTTTAATTTTTTTTTTAAATAATTTAATTCTGAAGGCTTATTATTCCACTTGCATTTAAACAAAATAATTTTTAACATTAGTAACCAGATGCTAATGTTTCATATAGATCTTTCAAAAACCTACATTACAACTTTATAAAACCAGAATTCTTTTATTTCTTTAAACTTCCAGTTTTCGAAGGTGGATTACGTGTTTTACCACCATCTTACAGCACAGATAAGAATGTGAAAAGTAAACCCTAATGGTAGATCCTTTACGTGATTATGATAAGCAGCGTGTTTCTGAAATGTGGGATAAAGCACGACTACTGAATCATTTATGTCAACATCTGAAGAAACGTTATATTAAATTTAATTCTTTTCAATCCGGACAAAAGCAGTTCTTTGTACGTGGTTGGAGAAATTTAAAATGCAAATGAGAAGATTTAGAGTAACAGATTCGAGTATTATCCTTGTCGTTTTACATTCTGCTAACGTTTTTAAGAACTTTGTCTAACAGTAAAAACTTTTAACCGTAAGACCTTCTTCTGTCATTGTGGTTTTTATTAGAATTTCCACGAAATAAATCTGTTTGAATTGCTGTAAGTGAGTGTAGATTAAATTTTTTTCTCCAGAATATGCAGTATCTCACTAATGAATCGTTAAAATTCGTAGATGATATTTTCTTAAAAAATAAGATAAAATTCATTTACAATAAACAGTACATATTTAAAAATAAAAATTTAATCATTTTCTTTTAAATTCATTGAAATAATTAATTCGCGTGTTCTACGAGATTGTTTTGTTTTTGTTTTTTTCAATTTCACTTATAGGGTTTCAAAAGTTTACACATACATAAACAGGTTTGGCAATCTATTTTAAAAGAGCTGTGAAAAAGAAATGTTATGCTAAATGAGTAACAGCGGTGCAAACCCTTGCTTATGGCATAAAGATAACTGTCTATGTATTGCCAGCTGAATTAGAAAAAATGCGAATGCATGCAAGAATTGTATGATTATAACAAAGCATGTAGGAATTTATACGTGTATTTTCATAGATATTCACATTGGTGTACACACATATATTTGTGTATATACACATGAACATCCATACACTGTACACATGTGCACGTATATTGTGCATGCGCTTGCACATATGCATGTATTTTCATGTACATGCGTGTTTATGAGCATATGAACATACATATACACACACATATGAATGCACTTGCACATATATATACATGCAGGCATGCACATACACACACATCCCTGCACATATACATAGAAGCACTTGTAAATAGATACACAATTAAACACTCAAAACACATACACACACATTCATAAAGGCATGCGCGAGTACATACATACATACATATACAAAAACACATACGCTTGCTCACATATGTACATACACATACATGCACATTAATATACTTGTTCATACAAGCAAACCCATGCACATGCTCATACATGAACATGTACATTCTCATATATACATGCATACACACGCATGTAAATATATATTCATATGTACATGTGTGTACACTACATCCATCTACACGTATCTAGTTCTACTAGAATCTAGAACAAAATGCATACGTGATCAAGGGCGTACATACACATATACAGTACAGCACAAGCATACATATCCACATACAATCATACAAATAGACGCAACTAATCAACATTCATGCGTATACACATACAAGTAAACATATATAAACACGTATATACACTCATTCACACACACAAACATATACGCATTTACATTCGCATATACATATACACATATGTAAATGTGTAGATACATACACATATATACACGCAAACATATACATAGAAACATTAATTTACATACTTAAATCTAAATACGATAAACCCACAAATACATACACACTTACAAAAGCATTTACAGCAAAATCATGTTCGTATATATCCAACCAACTGCTAACAATTATTTAATAAATAGTTCAAAATTTAGTATTGGACCTAAATTACTTTTATGCGATACTTTTTGTGAGTACCATTTATTCTTTCATATATAATAGCCTTTTAAGCATGTTTATTCTAAATAATTTTTAAAAAAATGGAAATAAAATGGAAAACATGTTTGTGTTAAAGTGTTTTAAAGTTATAAGTTTTCATTATTTTGTTCAATAACTTTTTATCTAATAATTTCTATAAATAGCACGTCTACGTCAAAACATTTCTTAGGTACTATATGTACTAAATATTTTTAAAAACATAATTCTTTACATATCTTAATGCAACTTTAAATGGAAATACTATTTTTATATTTTAACATAATATAATTATATACAAAGATAAAATTAGAATTTTTTTTTTACGAAAAACTTTTAGAAAAAAAAAAAACCTTACATGCATAAAAGTATTTTTAAAATTAATTCTTGGAAAAATAACATTGAAATTGGAACCAATAATCAATTTACAAATTTCAAAAATAAATAAATTTGGTATAGTTTTATTAAAACTATATAACAATTTAATTACAAAGAGTTTAGTTTTATGAATTAATTAAGTTACCATTAAAAAATTAAAAAAAATTTGTTAACTAAGTAATAAAATATTTTGTTGAGTTATCTTATTTATCATCACTACGGAAGGAGTCCAAATTCTATGATTAATAAATTAAATACCAAAGTAACACTTACCTCTATTTTCACTAAGAATGCAAATTTGAGACTTGACTTGACTAGACTTAACTAGGTGCTTAGAGATGTATGCTTGCCGATGCTGCTTTATTTCAATTTATCACAAAGCTGTTAAAATACTAGAAATAAAAGAATTTGAAAACGATGGTAGCTAAATCTTTATAAAGGAACTATTCTAAAACTCGAAGTTCTTGATTTCATCGCCTATGATGAATTCCAAATTCGATTTTCAAAGAAAAGAACAAATTTGTGAAAATTTTAGGTTCTAAGCAAACAAGGAACAGAATGACAAAAAAATATAGAATTTTGCTTCGAAATCTTGTATTCATATAGAACGATTACGGTTACAAATGCATCATCTGCTGATTACATTTACTAAAATTTAATTGCGAATGTAAGATTCGAATTTTAAATTTAAAACGCTTTATTCTTTCATCTTAATTCATTCGACAACTCCAGACGAATCATCGCTTGTTCGATTCCTTTAGTTTGGAATTCGTATTATATTTTCCCTCAACTCTATTCAATTAAGAACTTTGAACTTTTTTAAAAAAACCAATGCATTATTTTTTTATTATTTCAAATGTGTATATGCATATGAGCTATCTAATACTCATGTACATATTTTATAAACAAAAAATTAGTAATTGAAATATAAATTAAAGTTGGCAAAATAAAAATTTAATTCGACTTTTAAACAAACGTTGCAGACGATATTGAGTAGAAGTTGCCATCGCACGTAAAAGAAATATCATATATAGCTTAAGTTCTCCTATTCTGCGCATGTCATATTTTTCATTGGTTCTTTTGTTTTCCTGTAATATTAAATTCAAAAAAAGTTATTCAATTTTTATACTGTAGTATTAAATAAAATATAGCAGATATTATATTTTTCTGAGAATTAAAATTTATTCTAAGAAACATTAAGATATTTTCTTCACAAAAAATACAAAATTAATTTATTTTATTAATAAGAATACATTTGGCTTAAAATATTTTATACGAGTTAATTTAAAGTGTTTTATTTTTGTAATATTTTTAAACATTGTAAAGCAATAATCTTAATTAATAACATCTAAATTTTTATATCTTACAATATTACTAAAAAAGTGATTTTTAAATCTGTTTCATAACCAATCGATATTCTAATAAAAATTTTTCTCAGTTAAATTAAAAATTCTCACTACGAAACCTTTTTTCATTTTTTTTTTTCTAACTTATTTGAAATATCTCTAAAGAAAACATAGAAAGTGGCAAAGAAAGTGAAAGAAAAAAAAAAAATGTAGTTCAGCTAGGATTTAACCTCGATTTCATCTCTGGAATTTTTAGGCGAACAATGTCTTCATCTATCTTTTTTTCTTTTTTGACATCTCTACAGAGTACGTATATCGTTTTTTAACTTGAATGTATCCTAAGATGGAGCAATACCAGGTTGACCTTGACATGGTACATCTTTTAAAACTTCAGTTCAAAATTGTCAAATTCTATATTGCCATTAAAAAAAAAAAAAAAGAATATCTCGAGAAAGTATAAAAAATGTCACTTCGGCAGTACGTGATGACCTTTATTGACCTGTTTGGTTGTCTAAAATCGTGAACCAACAAAGAAATTCCATGGCGCCAAAATAAGAAAAGAAAAAAAAAAGAACAAGTTTTCAGTTAGTTAGAACATGGTTGTTCTTGAAGGACTTCTTTACTGATTCTGAAGACATTCTTGCACGTTTTTCAAGGTTACGAAGATTGTTAGCAATAACATTTCAGAAACAAGAAGATACACTAATGTTATTTATCATTACTTGATAGAACAGATAAGTTGTTTTTTAGTTACTAAACTGTTTTCCACTAAAAGCATAAAAGATATCTTACGAGTGCAAACATACTATGTTATTTAGCATTCAACTGTAATGCATGATTGTTTTGGAAATAAAATAATTTTTAAAAAATAATTTGGCATAAGAGTGAAGAGCATAACGAGTATAATAAATTGGATCAAGTATAAAATGTTATAAAATATTAATACCTGGCAATGTTAAGTGTAGTAAATATAAATACTTCAAACTGATTATTCATATAATAACAACAAAACTGTTAAACATAAAATGATTAAATGAATATAGACTAATTGATAAAGAATGTGTCTCTTTAAAATTCTAATTGAGATCTTTAAAAATTCATGTATTTTAAAATTGTCAAATTTTTAAAAGTAATTTGATAGAGAATAGGGATTAGGATTGCCATTTTCGTTATGAATAAAGGATTGAAATTTCATTGAACAAGGTTAGACTTCTAATGTGTTTCTACCAGATGCTAAAATCTCACGCCGTGCAGCACCAACCAATCAGAAACTTCAGAAACTTGATATCCTATCCAACCAGGCTTCCGATTGACTGGTGTATACAATGTAAGTTTTTATTACTAATGGGAACCCACCGTAAGTTTATGGTCTCTTCTGCGGCATTTAGAAGTGTAAAAAAAAAATGCGAAAATTTTTTCAAATTGCACAAATTAAAACAATGGAATTCAGAAGAAAAAAAAAAAAAAAAAAACGTTGGTGAAATTTAATAAAATTGAGTAAACTGTTGCATTAGAAAAATAATCGTTAGTTAGTTGCTGTTGCAAAATAGTGTCGCCCCCCCCCCCTCAAAAAAAAAGACCTAATTTGTCCAGCTTGTTTTTTTTTTTTTTTAAATTTGTGAAAGGCATTTATGTTTTTTTGAAGTTCCCTTATTGGTGAAAGAGATACTAAAATGTCTGAGGGGGGGAGGGAGTAGGGTGTTGATGTATGTACAAAACCGCCGTTATAAGTAGGATTCGTTTGGTTTACTATTTGAGGAATTTCCTTTTAAAACAAACAGAGTAAAGGATTCATTAGAATTATCGAATTGCATTGGTGTCTGAACCTGTCTTTGTTTGACTTATTTACAAAGTAATTAAGTCAAAAACTAATTAATAATTTATATTAATATGAATTTATTTATATTAATAAAAATTTAATTTGCATTAACAGAAAATCTAAATGTTAAGCCAAAAAATGGCAAATAGTTTACAATCTATGATATCCATCATAATAAATCTGAGAAAAATATTGTAGAATCATAATATTTGGTTTCAAATACGTATTGAAATTAACAATATACCGAAAATAAAAATCTGAGAAATACACTGTATTTATCTTTGTTGTGTCTAATTATAATTGGTTATCAGATAATGAAATAAATTGACCAAAACTTATTTGCTTGTTTGTGAACAAATTGCTTAAGGTCATGAGCTTTAACCAACGAAAAATATAATAAATATTTCGAATTGTGTATTACAAATTTTTAGTTGGATATTACAAAAATCATATAAAATATTTAACTAATTGTTAAATAAATGCTATGAAATATATAAAATTAGATTTTTTTAACATGTGTAATCCTGTTTCAATACCCACTGCCAAGAGTGCCCCTTGTGGCGTTCAGAAGAAATGGTCAGTTGGGTTACAGACTCTCACCCGGAGTGAAAGTATATTTCGCGCATCCTGCACATTGTCAGTTTCGGGTTCTCGACTTAGAAATGGAGTCATTCCACTAATCTATAACTATCTGACTTTAAATGTGTTTTTCATCTCTACGTGTATTGTGTGTGGTGTTTGTACGTCTGTAAATAAAGTTGTGAGTTCTTAAATCTGTGCCTCAAGTATCTCAACCCCTTAACACCCAGATTTGTAAATATTATTCAATTCGAAAATTCATAGAATTAGCTTTATTCATGAAAAAATAGATACAATCTGGTTGTCCAACGTAAGGCCCGCTCAACCCACATCACTACATATGTAATATATTTATTTTATTTATGTCTGATAGTTAATATTTTTTTCTGCATTCCTGAATTTTACGCAGAAAGTAAAAAAAAATTGTATCTATTTCTTCCATGAATAAAGCTTAATTCTATGAATTTTAGAATTGAATAATATTTTCAAATCAATCACTAAAAAATTTTCGAAAAAAATTGAAAAACTTAATATCATATTGAATTAGGTTAATCAAAATAAATATTCTGAATTTTATTAAGAAATAATTCCTAGTTTATTAACATTTTATAAATAACACATACACATTTTTTTACAATCATACTAATTAAAAAAATGGCAAACGATATTTATTTCAAGTTTTTTAAAAGCATTAATGTCAACGAATTTTTATTTAGAATATTTTTTTCCTCATATTTGCTGCAAAATATTATCATTCATAAATTGGTAAGTTTTTTGATCAAATAATATGAATTGTTTTATTAATGTTTTAGTTCTCAGGTAATTAAATCATCATCATAACTGACTCGACAGCCAGTTGTGGGTCTTGGCCTTCTTTAAAAGATCCAGCCAGGCTGTTCTCCTCTTGGCCGTGGACCCCTCCAGTTTTTTATCTTAATAACATTAAACAAGTAATAAAATATTTATCAATAATCTTTAATCCGAAAGTCTGAAGAAACTACAATAAAGATTGATTAGAGGTCAGGAATTTTTTGTGTTTTCTTTAACATTAATCATGTACAGATAGTGCATCTAAAATTAACTTGATTTCAGGAAATAATGAATGTTACTTTTCTAATTTTATCTAAAACTGTAAATATTAATTACCAGTTTATGTCATATTTATTTTTAGTGAATAAATTGTAACGCTAAACTTTGCATATTGGTTGATAACATAATACTTTTTACAGAAATTTAATCTACATTGCTATTTCGTTAATTTTATATTTTCATAAAATAATTATAAAATTAATAATATTTATTTTTTTTTTATCATTTTTATTTATTATTTAATTTTAATCAATATAGTTATAAATTATTATTAATATTAAATATATTGACGGTTAATTATACGACTGAAGTAGCCTAGTGAACTAGACATCATAATTAAGTGTACTTAGTTTAAAACTTGATAAGTTATGATGCAGGTATAATAGTAATGGGCAAAATAAATCCGTCAACTGGAAAGTCTTCACATCAGGTCCAAGGAAGTGAGAAAGAGGGGCAAATACTTCTAAGATAATATTTCTGGAGATTCTCATTTGAAGTTATGATACCCCAATACAGATATTGTGTATTAAGCCCATGATTCAACCTGGATAAAGCTGAATTTGCTACTATTTATTATCCTAGTTGCGAATGACCTCAGGTTAAAATGAGTTAATAAATCCGATGTCAGAAAATTTGCCCATTGTTCTCAAGAAGGTGGAAACTCCCACATGCCAAACTTGTATTTTTTTTTCTTTCCAAAATGTTGTAAAAAAATGCGGTTCAGTGTAAAAGGTTCCCCTTGTTAATGCTGAATTTGCTATATATTTTCTAATATAGTGGAAAATGATATTATCGCATTAGAACGTAACAACAGTATTTTGTAGAGGAAAATATCGCTAAATTTAATTCTAAAAATTTTATCAAAGCTTGAGAATTATTCATGGTTTATACTTTTTATCATATTAAAAGAAAAAAAAAATAAGATGGTTAAAATTTTAAGTTTATATATTAATATTTTGAAACATTTGACGTATTTTTCACACATAACGTATACATTTTTTTGCCTATTCTACGAATCTATTTCTGTTATTAATTATTAAATTTTCTTTGCTAATTTTTGAAGAATTTTCAAATTATGTTGTCAAATTGCTTAAAAAAATTATATTTAAAAATGCTGCTAAAGCTATGTTGCTATAACTTAGCAACAAATTAGGAAATTAAATATTTAATTTAAATTTTAAATTAAAATATAAAAAAATTTAATTAAATTTTTTTATATTTATAGAACTTTATTATTTTTAATACATTTTTTTACAATAAAATAATTGAATAATGTAATTCACTCAAATTCTACATTAATATAAGTTTTGTAAGATATTTTATAAAAAATAAACCCCCTAAAAATGACTTTTTATATTTGTTTTTTTTTAACTTATGTTTGATTACTTATAAAAATTTTTGAAAGTTATTAGAACAATAAATAAAGCGACTATTGGTAATTAAAGGTATATACATAAATATTAGCTAATTTTTAGGTATATATATATATATATATATATTTTTTAAATCTAGAATTTTGTGATAAATATTTTGAAATCCTTTCGTTGAATTTCTGGAATAATAATAATATCAATTTTTCTCAATATTACGAAAAGGCAGACGATAATATAGAGAGTAAAGTAGCAGACGATAATATAGAGAGTAAAGTAGCAGACGATAACCTTGCTGCAAGCAAATATTTCTATCACTGATTCTTACAATTTTTCGATTGGCAACCAATGTGAAGGTCAACTTGCATTCGAGGAAGACAGCTAAACAAGGTCTATAGACTTTCACCTCATGAGAAACACGTCCAGAACACGATGGCGATTAGAAATAATCGAGGTTTAAGGCATTTTGCATTACCCAATTGATAAGATTTCGTTATAGATCGTGAAGTCACGTATACATTAGCCTGTAACGTGACGCTAATAATTAGATGAATATGCCATGCCCACTGCCTGGAAGAAAAAATCTCAAATGTGGGATTTTTAATGATTTTCGCAAGAATGGTGAAGTATTTTTGAACTATATTGAACTGAAATCGAACTTTACTGCTTATCCCAAGTTTTATTTATTTCGTACAATCATCTCGGCAAAAATCATATATCTGATAAGATATAGCCCGATTTTCAATTTTCAAATAAAGCCCTGTTTCATGTTTGTCGATTATACTCAACGAAGAATCGAATTTTCGAATGGGCTTCCTCGAATATTTACTAATATATTTACTGATAGCTGACATAGAATTCGAAGATGAAGCAACATGGTATGGAGCAACTGTTTCTTAAAAGAATTCCATTTTTCAGTACTGAGCAAAAATACTTCAACGATGAACAGAAGAAGAATTGACATTTTTCAGTACTGAACAAATGGACATCAAAAGTAGGAAAGATTTGTTTAAAAATGCTAATCAACCATTACATAAACTCACAACTTTGACCAATAACTATCAATCTAATATTTTCTTCAGTTTTGAGGGAAAAGAATTTAATAGTGTTGTTCTAAATTTTAAAAGATCGCCACCTGTTAGGGCTAAAGAAGAGGATTCCTGTTTGGAATATTCAATGCTTGAAAAAGAAGATTCCGGAAATGAAAAAAAGGTCATAAGTAGTGAAAAACTGTCACCTAAAATGGAAACATTCTCACATAAAAAAGAATTTCAACAAAAAGAACTCATTATTCAAAACGAAGATGTTGTGTAATAAAAAGAAAAAAGATTTCACTAATTTACCATCATTTTTAACTTGTAAAAAAGTAGGATATTTTAAAACTAAAGACAAGGAATTTTATTATGGACTAGCCTTTAGAAAAGATATATCGCCAAGAAATGACAGACAGAATTTTTATACAGAAAAACTTTCAGCTTTAAAAGTGGCAATTCTTAAAAGTGAACCAAAAGTATTCCACATTATTGTTTCATCGACTGAAAAGGTAAAAGATTTTATTAATAATTTAATAAAATATTTGTTTAAGTTTAAAGTAACATTTAAATTTTTTGTAAACCATAAAAAGAAATTATCAATCATAGAATTCGATTAATTTATTCTTTTTTAGAATTTGAAATATTTTTAAGAATCCTTTATTTAAAAGTAAATTAGTTTATACTGCTAATTTTAACAAATGTTAATGTGCTTCAGTACAACAGTGCATTCTAATTATGCTTTTGCAAAAATATTTCTTGGAATATTACAGCTTGACTTAAATATGCCGAATAAAAGAATGGAACTTTACTGTGATTCACATAAATTCGATTTAACAAAGACAATTTTTTTCTAACGATTTTAAATTATATTTTAAAATTTAAACTGTATCATTTTAATTATTTATAAAGCTTATGTAGGTTTCATATTGCTTAATAAGAACGTTATTATTATCATCGAATAAAAATATTTTTGCTTTTTATCCTGAAACTTAGAACATTAATTCTGATATCGTATTTTAAAATCAAGTAGATGTTTATCCCTTAAAGAATATATAGATTTTTTAAGAAAATTATGGACTTCATTAAATGAAATTTTCTAATTTTTGCTTTTGAAAAGAGTTTAAATTTAAAATATCATACTAATTATAAGCCCAATGAAAAATAACCCACTCATTTATTCAGATTCCTTCGTTGCATAAAGATTTTTTGGTACTTACGTATTAACGGTACCTTGGCGACAGACTTGGCGGTTTTTAAGTGTCGCCAATCTTTATTATTTGGAATAAAAATATTTTGAAAGCGTTTTGATTTTAAATTAAGTGTTTCATATGTATTTTATTATTTGGAACAAAAATTTTAAGTGTAGATTGGCGCCAAATCTGTAGCTGCGGTTGGCGCGTGTGCTCTTTATTGGCGCAACTGTCGCCAAGGTACCGTTAATACGTAAGTACCGATTTTTTAAACTAAACCATTCTAAAAATAAAATAAATTCCAAATTCAGCATTAATTGAAATCACAAATTTAATCTATATGTCCATTTAGAGGGCCTTAAATTTTTACTTTGTATTGAAATCCAATTTGCTCAACGAAGGTTACTAATCAACCAGGAAGAATGTTATCTATATTTATTCTGATAACTGATATTTTAATCCGATATTTAGCATTAATTTATAGTTAATTAATTGGGTAAGAATAAAAATTGTTTAGTCAATAATAATTGCAACAAAAACCCCATATTTTTCTGGATTACACTAAAGAATTTGTTCTTGAGGAAGAATTCGTAAGAAAGAAGTCCTTAAGAATTGTTTTAAATTTAATTTAAGATAAGAATAAATTATTTCGACAAATAAACTTTCGGTTAAATAATCCTCGATTGAAAAGTGCTTATTTTTTTCTGTACAATTTCTAGAAGTAAATATAATATTTATTCATTTGTATTCATTCAATTTTATTTATTAGTTTTGTAAAAGTTGTTAAGCAGTGAAATCAGAACTGATATCTAAATCAATCGTGTGTACATATTAGAGCGGAAATGTAAATATCAAATTACATAGAATTAAAAACCTTTTCCAAGAACACTAAAATTTTATTTATTTTTAATAATTCAAGGTTGAAATTAAATAGGTATTTTATTTTGTCTTCGGATATTAATTTTAAAATTTTTAAATTAATACATGAGGAAAAATTATTAAATTAAATTGGTTCTTTTAAATTTCAGAAAAAAATTTTTGACTGGTTTTTATTTTTATTTTCTTAATAAAATTTCTTACTTTCAATTCCGTAATTAACAAAAACTTTCCAAAACCATTGCAAAAAACATTCTTAGAAAAACCATTCTTCTGTAGCAATTATTAGAAAAGCTTTGAAATTTTAAGTGCAAAAATTAATTTAGTGTTTAGTAAATGTTTGGCCATTATAAAAACAAAACAAAAAAACCTTTCAAATTAATGTCAAATATTTTATTTTTTTAAGAATAATTTTTTCGGGGTTCTTCTAAATGGCATAATACGTGGCTAAGAACTGGCGCTCGGTACTCAATTTTGACAATAAGGCAATTTATGGATGTTTGTAGTGGCTTAATCAATTTTTGTTATTGTTCATTTGTAGATTTTAAGTTCCGTTTATATACAGTATCTCCCAAAAGCGTTCTAAAACTTTCAAATTTGTAACAAAAACGTTTGTAGTCTGGAATTAATTTCGGCTATAACATATATTTCGAATATAAATGTTCGATATTTTTCATATATATTTCGAATGTGATTCTGAAAAAAAAAAAATTTTTTCAATCTTTTCTTTTTTCTAAATATCAAAATGCGTAAGAACATGTGTGTTTTTCTCAATTTTGACAATAAGCAATTTACATGCACGTCTTAACTCAATTTTTGTTATTGTTCATTTGTAGATTTTAAGTTCCGTTTATAGTCCGTAAAAGCTTTTTTTTATTTTTGCATTTCGGTGACACTTAAAAAAATCGTTTGGCTTCATATTTTGTTCGCTTGCTATGTTATATGCTTTTTCAATTAATTCATTAAATTCATTTTTCAATTAATTCATTAAATTCATTTTTCAAATAAGATGAAATATATTAATTCATTAAATTCATTTTTCAAATAAGATGAAATATATTAATTCATTAAATTCATTTTTAAATAAGATAAATAATTCATTAAATTCATTTTCAATTAATTCATTTTTCATTTTTCAAATAAGATGAATAATTCATTAAATTCATTTTTCAAATTTGTATTTAATTCATTAATTTCATTTTTCAAATAAGATGAAATATATTAATTCATTAAATTCATTTTTCAAATTAAGATGAAATATATTAATTCATTAAATTCATTTTTCAAATAAGATGAAATATATTAATTCATTAAATTCATTTTTCAAATAAGATGAATATATTAATTCATTAAATTCATTTTTCAAATAAGATGAAATATATTAATTCATTAAATTCATTTTTCAAATAATATATTAATTCATTAAATTCATTTTTCAAATAATATATTAACTCATTAAATTCATTTTTCAAATAAGATGAAATATATTAAATCATTAAATTCATTTTTCAAATAAGATGTAATATATTAATTCATTAAATTCCTTTTTTAAATAAGATGTAATATATTAATTCATTAAATTTTAATTTTTCAAATAAGATGAAAAATATTAATTCATTAAATTCCTTTTCAAATAAGATGAAATACATTAATTCATTAAATTCATTTTTCAAATAAGATGAAATACATTAGTTCACATTAATTTTTTAAATAAGATGAAACATATAAGTTCATTAAATTGATTTTTCAAATAAGATGAAATATATTAATTCATTTTTCAAATAAGATGAAATATATTAATTCATTTTTCAAATAAGATGAAATATATTAATTCATTAAATTCATTTTTCAAATAAGATGAAATATATTAGTTAACATTAATTTTTTAAATAAGATGAAACATATAAGTTCACTAAATTCATTTTTCAGATAAAATGAATTATATCAGTTCACAAAATTTATTTTTCAAATAAGATAAATTATTATCATATTTATATTTATTATAAACTAACAGTTCATATTTATTATAAACTAACAAGATTTGAATTTCCATCATTCAGGTCTAGTATTTCTTAAATGAACAGCTAAGATCCAGCATATCTCGCATATAATACATTTAATATATAAATATGTTTATATATTTATTTAATATATATATTATGTCGGTAATTTATTTCATCTTGCTAAATAATATAATAAATTTTGTTAATGTTTGTTAGTAAAAAGGGTATAAGTGTAAATAGAAATTTGGATTAAAAATTTTAAGAGAACGATGGCGTAATCAATTTACAGTTTCAGTTCTCTTATCATCGTATTTTTATACATTTATTGAATCAGATAATTGATTATGTTTTAAAAAAGATTTATTGCGAAATAATGGTTTAAAATAATTTATAAAATAAAATAATTTAATAGTTTATGGTGTATAAAACAAATAAAAAAATTAATTACGAAAGTCAATATTTATTTTTTTCATTCAATAAATTTTTAAGTAATAAAAAATAATGCTCGCAAGCACACACAACCATTATATACGAAAAAAAAAAAAAAATTAATTATACAAAATAAATTATTTATTCCTAAATTAAAACTTATTAGAAGTAAAGGATTTAAAATAATAAAAAAAAAAAAAGTTTGTTTTTTTTTTTTTTTCATTAAAAAAATTTATCTCAAATATTTTTGGAACACTTTATAATTATAAATATCTCATTGTTTTTGTTTGAAACTAAAAAAAAAAAATTAACTATAAAGCATAAAAAATGCAGAATAACAAGTTTCTTTCAATCTGCGAGGATTTAATCTATCTCATGATGATTTTTTTTATAATTTAAATTTTTTTAATCTTTGTCCGTTTTATACGGATTTTATTATTTTTAAATTATCTAAATTTGAGAAATCTACTCACGTTGCACTGCTATCATTCATTAAAATGATAACAAATCAACGTGAAAACTCTTGAGCGTGGTATCTTCTTTGTTGCTTTTTTCAATATTTACTATTTTGCAATATTAAAATCTCGGCTTTTTTTTTTTTTTTGGCATAATTTTTTTTACTATTTACAATAAAAATACTTTTCAATATTGTTTTAATACAATTTAGATGTTTTAAATCACAAATTTTCACAATGTTGTTTGCCAAATATTGAACATTTTGATCTGATGATATTCACCACTAGAGCTGCAGATACATAGCACATTCAGCCTTTCCAAGTGATAGTAGGGAGGAAGGGCGTTACTCCTCTGCATCTTTGTTCTGTCACAACAATTAGGTGCGAACACTTCCAAGCGGAGCAATGAACGTTTAATCCCCGCTTCTTTGTCTTCTCGAACATAACAGAAGGGCTTTCCAATCAACTGATTTATCAATCTATCTCTGGTATAGATATGGAAGCTTTCGGTTCAGCATCATTTGCCGAGTTTCAAACTAAACTCTATTGAAAAATTGTTAAATACATATTAGGAAATTATCTTTTTTCGCATAAATTCTGATAATCCTTTTTCTAAATTAATAAATTCCTTTAATATCTTTGAAAACTTTTAGTTAAATAACTGTTAATAAGTGGTTAATAAATTGGAATTGGTTTACTAAATTTATAATATATAAGTAAAATATAATATTTTATAATTAAACACGTATTTCATTTCGAATGAGGTACACTGGGTAACGCTGAATCTGCTACAACTACAAAAATCTTTGAAATTTTCAAATAACCTCAGATTAAAAACGTCTGGCATTGGAAAACATAAGTATAGAATCGATTTATTAAATATAAAATATGTTCTTCGACTCGAATATGTGGCGAATGACAGCAGCTCAAACTACCCTGCATTCGAGAACTATAACTTTTTTTATAAACCAAAAACTAGTGTTTCACTTATATATACCCAGTCCAATGGCAGAAAGAAAAAAATTAGGCCTTCCAGCAGGACTTTTACGGGTAACTGTACCATATTTGTGTGTCAAATTAGAAAGTCGAAAACTTCCAGCAGGCAATTTAATTGCTGATGCCAGATGTTTACATGCACTGCGACAGTCACTATCGAGTCTCATCACTTTTGAAAGTAGTGACTGCAACGCTGGTTGCCAGGAGACAATAAATTATATTTAGGATGAGTTTTCCAATTTTTGTATAATTAATCACAATTATAATTGCTTCGAAAATCATGGAATTGTATAAGTTGAAAGCAATAAATGGCTACTATCAATTAATTTATTCTATAGTATCTGAAGAAATATCAATAGTAATCTATTGCTTAATTTTATTGTTGTGGTAAAATAATTTTAAAATGACATTGTTTGTTTCAAAGAGCCATTTATTATAATTTCGATACATAATGCATACATTAAACTTTAGAATATACAATATGTAAATTAAACTTTATAATCATTTAGGTACAGATAATTTAAATATCATATTTTATACCAATGAATATAAATATAAATTCTCATAAATTAAACCTTAATTTTTTTTTTCTTAAACCATTTCGAAATGCTTATTTAAAATTTTGCTATGAATATCTTCTGTTTCTGAATTTGGCACTAAGACCATAATTAGTTCTCTATCAAAATAGCATACATGTAACAGATTCAACGTTACCAAGGTGGTACATTAAAAACCACATTGTGCTTCTACAATTTGGACCAAGAACATTTTTTATTCAGATTCAATTTTTTATATACATATTCAAGCACTATTGTTATCTTACATAGCGATTCTATGTGGAAGAACATATTCTACTACGGCGTTTTTTAAGAAACATATCAAAGATCATACCAAAAACAACATATATATAACGGCGTTACCAAGGTGAATGATGCTACATTGAAACCTACATTTTGACTTTTTCGGAACGAAACAAAATTTTTATTCAGATTCAACTTTTTTTTTATACATATTCAAGTACTATTGTCATTTTATATTGGAGACATATTCTATGCTGAAGAAATATTCTACGTTTAAAAACATGCCATCAAAAATATGCCATCAAAGACAGCATATCAAAACAACATATATATAACAGGTTCAGCGTTACCAAGGTGAATGATGCTACATTGAAACCTACATTTTGACTTTACAATTCGGAACGAAACAAAATTATTTATTCAGATTCAACTTTTTTTTTATACATATTCAAGTACTATTGTCATTTTATATTGGAGAACATATTCTATGCTGAAGAACATATTCTACGTTTAAGAAACATATTCTACGGCGTGTTTTTACTTTACTTTTTAATCGAGTGGACAAGAGAAAAGAAAAGCATGCCATCAAAGATAGCATACCAAAACAACATATATATAACAGATTCAGCGTTACCAAGGTGAATGATGCTACATTGAAACCTACATTTTGACTTTACAATTCGGAACGAAACAAAATTATTTATTCAGATTCAGCTTTTTTTTATACATATTCAAGTATTATTGTCATTTTATATTGGAGAACATATTCTATGTTGAAGAACATATTCTACTTTTAAGAAACATATTCTATGGTGTGTTTTTACGATGTCTGACTTTCTTATCAAGTGGACGAGAGAGAAGAAAAGCATGCAATCAAAGACATTTGATTAATTTATCATTTTATCATGTAACAGGCATCAAATCACCTTTTGCACGATATGCATGTTTTGAACTCTGATAACCTCCTCGTCAGGTGACGTAACATTGACGCCATGATTTGCAATCAATGACAGTTGTTTCCGAAAAAATGAAGAAAGAAAAAAAATCGATTACAGTTTTCTCTAAATCCTTTTTGATTAAATTTCATTAAAATAAAATTTAACGCAAATTTCTGTTGAGTAAAAAAGATTTTGTAATAATAAAAGTCGGTCAATGCAAAATTTCAGAATATTAGCATATTTTAGCAATTAAAGAAGTACTTGGCGAAAATACTTGCATCAACATAAACTTAATCTAAAATTCGTAATAAATTATCATTTTGTTTTTAAATTATTTCTTGCGTAATTTAATTTAATCTAAATTTATGAGTATTTGACGTAAAATGAGTTGTGAAATTACTATAGGTAAAATAGATTGTATTCTCTTAATGCAATAATTAATACCTTTCTACAAACCACTCTTCTTAAAAGTAAATTTATTTTGTTGAAATTGGAATTTTAATTGAATATCTTAATTAATTAAAGACTGCAAACAAATCATTGTCAAGAATTTGTAATTAACATCGAAGAAAAAAATTTAACGATTAATTACTTTGTAATAATTAAATGATTAAAAACAAATAGCTCTACACAAGAGTTGACAGGAATTAATTAATTTATATTTAATGCTTTTGGAAAAGGATAACTTTAACTTGATGAGATTTTCGAAGATAATCTTTTTATTAGTGATTTAGAAATGTTGTTCAGAGTTTAGATTATTCACATTTTAATCTAGTTCTATGCTTTGTCTTTATAATAAAACGTTCAAACTTTTGATGTAGTTAACTTTTGAACTAAAACTTCAAGAAATATATATATATATACTTTATATTTCTTGAATGTTTTTAAAATTGAATTGAAATATAAATTCAGTCATAAATCTCAACAATTCAGAAACTTTAAAAAACTGCAACTTACTGCAAATACTCATTATAATTTGGCATAAAAATACTCGAAAATTATACAACATATATATATTATCTTATAATAAAAAAATGTTATTTTTATATTTATAATGAAAAATAAATAATGAAATAGATGAAAAATAAAGATTTTGATGCTTAATATTATATTAATATAATAAGCATTTTAATGTTTGATTCCATTTATGAAGTAACCAAGCACAAAAATGATTAGTCAAATGGTTTTTATTTATCGATTTTTTTATATATTCTCCGCAAATATGTGTTGAATCAGGTGGACTTGGATATTTTAACGTATTATTTAGCAATAACCATATGCATTTTGTTGAGAGAAAAATTTTAAAATTGTACAGGTTTTGGATAATAAATAATGGCCAAGAGTGATTGGCTCTCATTGCCCCAGGTTTCGCGTACGATTCCAGGCGATGCCATGGATGCTTGTAGTGATTTGGAATAAATTTTAAATAGTAGGTTACAGTTTAATATGACTGTAGAGCGTTCAGCGTAGGCCTGACAACCCTACCCTGTAAAAAGAAAACTCATCTCGTAACCTACTCGAAATCTACCAGTAGGCAGACGGCCTTGGCCCACCTTGGGGATGAAGAAGTAATTTGAGAGTTAATCGTACTTATTTACTTCAAGTTAAGTGAACAAATAGAACACATTAATAGTTCTTTTAAATCTAGCTATGGAGTTCTCCTCTGATGACGATTCAGAAGCCAACAACAAATTTCCAATAAAAGAACGAAAATTTTTATGCCATTAACGGTGTTGCCACACATATAAAAATGAAGCAGAGAAATTATGTAGTATAATTTTTGAACTAAATATTATGTCTTTGCGAAAAGTGGACTTACATCACTTTCAAAGTAATTATATTTGCAATTTCAATAACTACGTAAATTTATATTGAAAAAATGATGAAAATTTTGAAGGATTTTTTTGGGGAACTGTTTATAGATTTAAAGCTCATAGCAGGTTGCATTCATTATTATCATTAAATTATTATTATTATTTTTGTCAAAAATGGACTTGCACTACTTTCAAAGAAAACGGCTCATATGCTCATCTAAAAATTACGAATTTCCATCATATTTCAAATTTTTTATTTATTAATTTTTTTTTTTTAAATTTCAGTTACAAACAAAATTACTAAATCTCATCATGTTTTAAAAAAAAAAAAAAAAATTTTGAAAAGCACATTTTTTTTAACCTTTTATTACGCGATGCTATCTTGCCCTATATATTTACCCCATTTGTATCAATTAAATTGCAGATTTGAAAAGTAAACTTTGTAGCGTGATGCATTTGTGATTCGGCTCGAACGAGGATGAAACGTCCTTGACCCACATTTACAACTCTTTTTCTTTTTTTTACGAGAGATATCACTGACATGCAATGTCTTTCATGTTCAGAGCTATTCTTTTTGAAAGCAAAAATGTCACTTTTCTTTAAACGGTATCTGGAATTTCAAAACTACAATGATTGGTACGTGACCTGAATTGCTGTTTTTACTTTTTTTTTGTTGCATTTTAAGCCATTAACAAATTTGATAGTATTCAGCAAAAAATAAAAAAGCGAAAAACGCCACATGCCAGTTTAAAAGAAATATCTCCATTTGCGATAAAGTTTGTGAAAAATGGCTGCCTATCATTTTTACAACGCAGGTTTCCACAGCAAGCGAGAGAAATATTATGATCTCCAGATAATATATCGTAAAAAATAAAATAGCGGGTCTCACGTAGCCCCCCTTTTGTTAAGAGATAAGGGTGCAATATATTTTGTTGCAATGTTTCTTATAAACAAACGGCATTTATTCAGTTTGGAACGAATGTTTTCCACTCATATTGAAAATCAATATTGCATACTGCAAATCTTGCAAAACAATCTCAGATTGCAATATTGAATATGCAAAATGAATACATTTTCCTATAGCAAGTGAGAGAAATATTATGATCTCAGATAACTTGTCATAAAAATAAAATAGCGGGTCTCACGTAGCCCCCTATTGTTAAGAGATAAGGGTGCAATATATTTTGCTGCAATGTTTCTTCAAAACAAACGTCAATTATTCAGTTTGAAACAAATATCTTTCCATTCATATTGCAAATCTTGCAAAACAATCTCAAATTGCAACGTTGAATATGCAATATAAATAAATTTTTCCATAGCAAGTGAGAGAAATATTATGATCTTCAGATAACTTGTCATAAAAATAAAATAGCGGGTCTCACGTAGCCCCCTATTGTTAAGCATTTTAAGCCATTAACAAATATTTTGCTGCAATGTTTCTTCAAAACAAACGTCAATTATTCAGTTTGAAACAAATATCTTTTCCATTCATATTGCAAATCTTGCAAAAAAATCTCAAATTGCAACGTTGAATATGCAATATAAATAAATTTTTCCATAGCAAGTGAGAGAAATATTATGATCTTCAGATAACTTGTCATAAAAATAAAATAGCGGGTCTCACATAGCCCCCCTTTTGTTTAGAGATAATGGTGCAATATATTTTGTTGCAATGTTTCTTCTAAACAAACGTCATTTATTCAGTTTGAAACGAATGTTTTCCACTCATATTGCAAAACAATATTGTATATTGCAAATCTTGCAAAACAATCTCAGATTGCAATATAAATAAATTTTTCCATAGCAAGTGAGAGAAATACTATAGCTTGTCATAAAAATAAAATATCGGGCCTCACGTAGCCCCCTTTTGATAAGAGATAAGTGTGAAATACATTTTGTTGCAATGTTTTTTTCTAAACAAACGTCATTTATTCATTTGAAACGAATGTTTTCCACTAATATTGCAAAACAATATTGCATATTGCAAATCTTGCAAAGCAATCTTAGATTGCAACATTGAATATGCAATATGAATAAATTTTTTCATAGCAAGTGAGAGAAATATTATGATGTTTAGATAACCTGCCATAAAAATTAAATAATGGGTCTCACGTAGCCCCTCATTTGTTAAGAGATAAGAGTGCAATATATTTTGTTGCAATGTTTCTTATAAACAAACGTCATTTATTCAGTTTGAATAGATGACGTATCTTGCAAAACACATCTGTATCTTGCAAACAAATCTTGCAAATCTCTATCTTGCAAAACAGTTTTCTTGCATATCAGATTGCAACTTTGAATCTGCAACTTGAACATAGTTTGCAATTTGTTTAAAATACTGTTTTCTTTTCTTTTTTCGTTGATCATTTTTTTTTTTTCTAACGCAGCTGGCAAACACTTAGACAATTGTCTTTGATACCTTAAGGCAAACGCAGCACCGACGTTACTCAATTAGGACTATCCAGGAGGTGCGTATTGCTTGAAGATAAGCTACGGCCGTGGAGAAACAATACCCCCGCAACGCTCTACGATCATGTTAGACCGGGGCCTACGGTTTAAAGTGGAATCCGAACCACTACACACAATCAATAGCGCAGCCAGGACTCGAACCCGAAACCTGTGGGTCCGAGCGCCAATGCGTTAGCCACTCGGCCATTCAGGCCCTTTTTGTTAGTCTTTAGTGGGTCTAATGTTCCACTTAAGTATGTCATCAATAGTCCACCAATAAGAGATGGGAAGAGGACAATGCATTCCGGGAGAAGTTCCGCGCTTCTGTGCGTAATACGAAAAAGAAAAACAGCGGAAAACTCCCACCAGGCAGCCTGACTGTCAGTGTGATACGTTTTACACAGGTTATTGAAATCGCAATTGAATCTCCTCATTTCTGAACTGCAGTGACAGGAACGGACATCGTCAGTGGATTGGATCCTCCTGCCACAACTACGCATCACTGGACCGCGATACTGGATATTGCTATGTCCCATCATATACCCAATATTAAAAAACTAAATATTGTATACCTTTTTTGAACTTACTATTGTATAGCTATTAGATTGAGACCTGATGGTCGAGTGGCTAGCGTTTTGGAGCTCAGTACAGCAGGTTTGGGGTTCGAGTCCCGGCGGTGCCATGGATGTTGATAGTGGTTCGAAATGCACTTTAAACCGTAGGTCTCAGTCTATTATGATCGTAGAGCGATGCAGTGTTAGTTATCGTAGTGCGATGGTAGTGTTACTCAAGTCCGTAGCATATATTTAAACTACACTTGACCCCTGGGTAGTGCTAAATGAGTAACAGAAGAACAGCCCTTGCTTATGTCATAACAATAACTGTCTCAGCCTTGCCAACTGTATTAGAAAAAGAAATAGCTATTAGAATGGCAGTTCTCGAAGGATGCGCCCTGTGGTATTCCAGAGAAATGTGTACAGATATAAAAATAAGCATAGTTACTCTTTTTCTAGAGAGTTTTTCCATTCAAAAATAGCTTCATTATAAAACAACTAACCTTTCTTATTGTCATTTTTTTCTTCTTTCATTTACTTAAAAAGTGCCAAACGCGATAATGCGCCAAAGGTATCCGAGACAATACGAATGATAACTTTCCTGCTTGGCTATTATAAGTAATAGCGTCTATGTGATTTTCATTAAAAAAAAATTTCCTTTGCTGCCTATGAGACTCCGTCGTCTGAATTCTGGAGTTGATCATTTAACATTAACTGAAGGAGAAGAACTAGTACTTATATCCACTGATAATGAACTGAGAATGAAATATTAGAAATCGTCTCTTGAAACCTTCTTTAAAAGAAAAATGCGTGATAATATCTCAAAAAGCTTTGAAAATTTTACTATAATGTTCAATGTCTTATTTATGTTAATTAGGATTTTCTACCCTCACCATAATTAAGTGAAAAAAAGAGAAAATCTTCAATGTATTGAAGAGAAAATGTGAGTTTGCCTATCAAAAATATGTTCAAACATTGAAAAATCGCTAGGTACGTCTGGCTCACGTTTCTCATAAACACAAAAATAAATAAACTTAAAATGCGTTTCATTTTATTTTTTATAGGATTGTATTTTATGTAATATTTGGCATAATATATTTTTCAGAAATTTGTATATAGTTCACTTACTGTTATTTGTTGTATTTTAACTGCTCCCAAACTTCAAAAAGTTTGAGAATCACTGTATTAGAATCATTAGCTTTGATGTAGAATGTATTTAATTTAAAAATATTTTATTACCGCTCTCAGTTTATAAATCGTAACTTTTTAACTGTTGATTCTGATGCATGGGAAAGTTGTGATTTTCATTTTCATTTTGTTTTTATAAGTAAAAAAAATTGAAAGCAAATCATTGAGAGCAAATCATCTTGCAGAGCCTATGACTAAAGAATTGAAGAGAGTTTATAAACAAAAACTATAATGCAAAGTTTAACTATAGTATAGAGAGAAGTTTGTTGTGAGAAAAAGGGGAACTCAAATGCTATATGGGTTCGCAATATTTTTTTTTTTGTCCCATTTGGTAGACAGTAGCATCTAGATCAAGTCCATGAATCCTTCTCATGGAAGAAGGGGAGCAGCTTCTGTTTGTGACGGAGCGCTCGCAGGTCGAAGTCAGACGGCATCGCGTCACTGAAGAAGGAGGGCAGGATCTTTCGAGAGGACGTTTAGGGAACTACTCCTCTGCAATTGCGCATCGTATGGAAGGAAACCCGGGAAACTCCTACCAGATAGTTCCACTCACGAGGCAAGATGCTGAACATAACAAACGCCATCGAGTCTCTTGGTTTTTTGAAACAGTGTCTACAACAAAGCCTCCAGGGCATTGAACCTCTTCTTGCGACGTACGTAGTCACTGAAACACGACTCGGGCATATTCTAAAAGTAAATAATACAATATAATAAAAAACAAACAAAAATTTGGATGTGAGATGTTACATTTAAGTTAATATTTTGGTTCATTTTTAGTTACGAAATTTTTTTTTTTTTTTTTTTGTATTTTGGTACATTTTTTAAAATATAGTTTGATTTTTATAGTAACTAACAGCAATATTGATCAGTTAAATGACTTTAATTTATCGACTTTTGTAATCCATGCATAAAACTATTTATCCACAAATATATAAAGATACATGCAAGTTCGCGCATCGTTTAATATTTTGCATAGCAACAACCACGCATATTTTGTTGGGTGCAGTTTTAAAATTGCCGAAATGCTGGCAGTAAATAATATAGATTAAAGATAGGATAGATTAAAGATATGGATAGATTAAGATACATTAAAGATAGATATTGCATAGAGTCTAGAACATATTAGACAAAGGATCTGATTTTCTAGTAAGCAAAAAAATATTTTTCTTTATTTTAATAATAAAAAAATCAAAATTTAAACAAAATATGTATCAGGCTTCCCGTTTTAATAGTTCTTTAATGAAATATGAAAGTCTTTCAAACAAACCATAATTATATTTTTAAGCAAATTAAACAAATGACTAAATGAGCCACAGTAAAAATTTTTTTTGTTTGGTTTGTGCATGTCAAATTTAAACCCACAGTTCCAGACGTCCTTAGACAAAAACGGAGACAACCTTTAGATAAAACCAATAATAAAAAAAATTAATTTAGCTTCCTTATTTTAAGATTCTAGAATTGAATTCGTATCGGAGATAACAAGAAAAATGTCATGTGTCCGCAAAATGTAAAATTATCGCTCAAAAAAAAAAAAATGAAATGAAATGAAATAGAAACCAACGTCCTCCCAAGAGGTTTGTCTAATATTTGCTAATCATGAAAATAACATCTTAAAATCCTTGTGGTTGCAAAGGTTGTGTTACATTGGGCGGAATATAATGAGACAACCAACGTGATTTGGTTTCATGGGCAGGTGATCAAATAATGGAAACTCGTGGAAAACGAATTATTTGGAGACGAAAACGTGTTGTTTCAGACATTTTGTCTATCAAATTTTCGTTATGTCGAGTATCTATTGAAAGGGTGTAAGTTACAAATTTGCACGTGCTTGAAGGAATATTGCATTGCGGTTTTTGGTTTATAAGATGATTTTAGAAGTCCATACCATGTGATGCATGATGTAGCTGATATTATATATGGATTTGTATAATTTGAGAACTAAATGTTTCAAATGCTATTGCAATTGCTTGACTTATTAAATCATAAATTACAAGCCCATAGGAATATAGTCTGTAAGGAAATGTAGTATTTAATTTATTATTAAAAAAATGTAACTATTATTTAAAATGGAAAAAATCATCATATGAATGATGGTTTGATTTGGTTTGTCGCTCTACCGTCATCTTGTGCACACGAGAGCTAAACAGACCGGGACCTACAGTTTAAAGTGGATTCCGAACCACTAACCAACATCCATACCACGGCGAACCTGAATCCTGGGATACCAAAAAGCCAGAGCGCTAGCTACTTGGCTACCAGTTCGCCATATGAATGGTGAATAATTTGTCTGCAGGATAATTTTCAAGTTCTTTTAAATATCACGTAATAAAATTTTAATCCAAATATCACCTTAAATAATAATCAATAATTATTTCATTTAATATCACTAATGAAAATCTTGCCATGCCCGATTCGGAGCTCAGTGGCAACGTGCGCCGCTGGTGAGCATGAAGGCTGAGGTCCAATCAGCAGGTGGCTTTGTTGTAGACAAAAAGTGTAAAAAAAGACATCGAGTCTCCTCGTTTTTTGTAGTGTTTCAAGAAACGAGGAGACTCGATGGCGTTTATGATGTTCAGCCTCTTGCCTCGTTAGGCGGACTACCCGATGGGAATTGTGTGGTTTTCTCCCATAGGATATGTAAAAAAAGTCCTCTTGGAAGGCACTGTCCTCCTTCTACAGCAACACGGAGTAGAAGTCAGACTTCTATATACGGGGGCTCTATCACAACCCTTTCCCTCCATCAATTAGTAGATTACTCATAGGATGTCTATCCCTCATTAAAGATTAGACAGCCGCCATTTCTTAACTTTTTAGGTAATTTAAGTCTAATTATAATAACCCTTTTATTATTATTATTATTATTATTGGAAAATTATTCAAAAATTATTAATTTAATTATTGAAAAATAACTCGAAAAATGAAACTGTTTACTATATACAGAATGAAGTTAATGCAGTTAACTGCATTAGTATACTCTTTTCGAAAAAAAGTTCAGTGAATTGCAAAAAGCATCCAGACCATTTAATTATAAATACCATATAACGTATTTATAAAACTTTTTTTGTTCTAACGCAGCTGTTAAACACTTAGACAGTTGTCTTGGATGCCTTAAGGCAAGAGTTGCACCGATGTTACCCACTTAGCACTCCCCAGGAGGGAAATGTTGCTTGAAGATAAGCTACGGACGCGGAGTAACAATATCCTCTCAATGCTGTACGATCCGGGACCTACGGTTTAAAGTAGATTCCGAACCACTACAAAAATCCATGGCACCGTGGGACTCGAACCCGAAATGTGGGGTACCGAGCGCTAGCCACTCGGTCATTCAGGCTTATTTATAAAACTTTAATGTAGGCAAAATTTCAATTTCATTTGAAATATTCTATATAAACACACAATATTCTACAAAAACAAAAAACAAAAATTTTATATGTAAGATAACCTCATATATAGTATGTGTTTTCTAATTAAAATTAATAAAAGTATATTCATATAACTGCTATAACTCACATATTAATAGTGCAACAGCTGTCAAATTTATACACGTGTCTTTTAAAGGTTAGGGAGCACATTGCAGAGGAGTGTATATAAAGGATGCCCTAGGGCATCGGAAAGCATTTCAATCGTTGGCGTAATGCAGAAACGCATCTTTGTATAAAAAAAAATACATATAAAAATACTGGCTTTTGACAGGTGGTCACATTAATGTGATTGGACTGTGCATATCTTCTGTACCTTCTTTGTATACTTTATGATAACGTTTATAAAGAAAGTAAGAAGAACATAATTAATTAATTATTATTTATTAAAAATGTTGTCAGGTGCATTTTCAATCCACCACTACTTCCGAGTTCAATTTCTTCCGATGTCGCAATGCATTGTTGTGGTAGAATGTTTTCTGCCTCATAGACCCATATCTGCAACTCGCGCTGAACCCAAACCGAGGAGTTCACTGAACACACGCAATTTCAACGTGCCGTTTTCGATATTATTCTTGATATTTCTGTCCCTTAATCTATCGCCAGAACTGTTTTTTTCGTCTCTTTTTTTTGAGCAACATGCTATTGTTATCTAATTTTTTTTTTTTACAGAGATATCTCATTTAGAAACATTTTTTTTCTCCCTTCCTTATTTTTTTAAGACTAAAACAAATACAAGTGACCTTGAAACGTGGAATAAGGTCAAACAAGAGGAAGTGTGTTTGTTTACATTTGTTTAATTGACCATTGCGTCAGTTGTTATAGTTTGATAGAGTTATTGTTAATTAGTTATTTTTATTTGCATTAAGCTTATATTCTCATACTGTAGACCAGGTGCAGGCCACTTTGGAAATGTGTCATAACTCCGCGGGTCGCATATAAAATTATATATCCCGATATTAGATGTAGACTCACTATAGACATTTTTTTAAAATTAAAACATAAGGAGTTATTGTGTTTACTACTTTTCCTACGGGTAAACATTTTTTTTTTCTTCTTTCTAATGAAGCTGGCAAACACTTAGACAGCTTGGTCTTGGCTGCCTTAAGGCAAGCGCTGCACAGACGTTACTCACTTTGCATTACCCAGGGGGCGCGTGTAACTTGAAGATAAGTAACGGACGCGGAGCAACAATGCCCCCGCAACGCTCGACGATCCTATTAGACCGGGACCTGTGGTTTAAAATGGATTCCGAACCACTACAAACATCCATGGCACCGCCGTAGACTCGAACCCGAAACCTGTGGTAACGAGCGCTAGCCACTCGGCCATCGAGGCCCCTTGCGGGTAAACATAGATAATATAATAATAAAGATACTAAACCCACATTGTAACGAAATATATAACACTAAAATTGAAATATAAAAAATATATAAATATGAAATAAAAAAATGAAATTATTAAAAAATATTTATTTTATTTGTACGATATTTGTTTCTTCCTTCATCATGGGTTTGCAGAATATAATTTAATTATTCTGGGAATTCATAACTGTAAACTCATAAATAAAACAGGCAATATCTGTCAAATATTCGTAAGAATATTATTTTAAAATCAAAGTTAATTTTTTTCTCATCATTTCGACAGTTCATTTTTGAATATATGAATGCACACATAATTTATTTTTTAATACATTGGTTTTCACTACTTTGCCCAGTATAAAATAAATATGTTTTGTAAAAGTGCGATAAATCTCACGGGATGGACAAATCTTCAAGGCAGTTCGCGGGTTTTCCACTCCTGCTGTAGATCATGGACAGAATGCGGTCCACCTCATGATGTTTCCATTATACCAAACACATGTAATTTACAATTTTTTTAGCAAGATATTAGAAAAATATTTTATTTTATGTTTTCTAATTTATTGTAGATTCGATTTTTTTTCTAATTTATTATAGATTTCGTTGTTTTCTAATTTTTACATTTATCAGAATTGTGAACAATAGCCGTAGTCGCTGGATACAGGATCCAGATCTTTGTAATTTATTTTCTACGATATTTATTGTCAAATAAATGCGACATTTTAAAACTACTGTAAACAAAATGAATGTGGTTGCTGTCAAAAACCTATTTTAATTAACAGAGAATATGTAAACAAACAATTTTAAAGATGAATTTGATAAATGAAAACCCTTTCACTACACACTTTTGCGCTAAGTTACTGCAAAAATCGAACCAAATTTTAAATTCCTTAATAAATTAATATAATATGCATCAATTTATTTATTTAGTTGTTTATTAAATTATATTGTTTACTTATTATGGTATATAATTAAGTGTAATAATGGGCCTGATTGCAAGTGACTAGTGCTCGATGCCACAGGTATCGGGTTTGAGTCCTAGCGATACCAGGGATGTTTGTAAGTGGTTCGGAATCCAATTTAAACCGTAGGTTTCAGTCTAATTATGGCTGTTGGGCGTA
This sequence comes from Caerostris darwini, assembly GCA_021605075.1. NCBI lineage: Eukaryota > Metazoa > Arthropoda > Arachnida > Araneae > Araneidae > Caerostris > Caerostris darwini. The sequence continues at coordinate 351,859 of BPLQ01002838.1, read as the reverse complement.
GGGCTAACAATGTTACCCCGTAAACAAAAAAGAAAACATCTCCTGTCTCGAAATCTGCTAGTAGCTAGACGGCCTTGTTCCACCATGGGGTTATTGTACCAATTAATTAGGATGGATATCATTAATTTTATTGTATGTTTCAACAATAATGAAGATATGAAATGAAATAATATACTAGGATAATTTACGATTTTATTTTTTATTTTATTTATTATTTGTTTAATTAATTTTTTTGTGCGGACCACGGCTTTCGCATTTTTGTATATTCCTAGATTAAAGCGTGTTATAGTCAGAAATTAATTCAAATTTTTAGAAAGAAACTTATTTAATTTGATGAGTGCAATTTTACGGCACAAAACTAGTTTAGGCTTAACTACAAAGAAGGCTGCATAACATAATATGTAATTGCAGAAACCTTAATTTATAAAAAAATAATTCGAAATCTTTTATATTTTGTTTCATTTTTAAGATTTTAAAATTAAATATCCCGACTCAGAGCTCAGTGACAACTTGCGTCGCTGGTGAGCGTTAGAACTGACGTTCAATCCGCTGTAGGAACTGTTTCTCGATGTTTGTTATATTCAGCATACTTGCCTCATTAATCGAACTGACTGGTGGGAGTTTTTCGGATTTTCTTCTATACGATAAGCAAATGTGGATTAGTTCCCCCTAAAAGTCCTAACGGAAAGTACTGTCCTCCTTCTTCAGTGACAAGGAGCCAAGTCAGTCTTCTACCTACGGTAAGGTGCTTCATCTCAACAGAAGTTGCCTCCTTCCATGAGACCATGTGGGTTCTTGGATTTGGTCTAGATGTTGATGTCTACCAAGTATGATAAGAAAAAAAAATATTTTTGTATATTCCTAGATTAAAGCGTGTTATAGTCGGAAAGTAATTAAAAATTTTAGAAAGAATTGTACTTAATTTGACGATTGCAATTTTACAGTATAGAACTAGTTTAGGCTTAAGTACAAAGAAGTCTGCATAACATAATATGTAGTGTCAGACATCTTAATTTATACAAAAATAATTCAATAATTTTAGCATATTGTTTCGTTTTTATTATTTTAAAATTAAATTGGATAATACAAAATAATTTTTTTGTTATATAATAAAGAATTTTGAATGACTTAATAAAAAAGTAAAAAATTATATACCTAGGAATAATGTGATTAGAAGGATCAAAATAAATCTTGAAAAAGTGAACAAGCTATTCTTTTTTTTTCTTGTCATGTCTCAATAATATGAAGTCAGACAATACATTTGCATTATACTTAATGACTTTATCGATAATTAATTTTTTTAATTAAAAGCATTCATTTTCTGACTGATGAGTATAATAATCTTCACTTTTAGACAACTTAAAGACAATCAACGAAAAATATTTCCGCATCTTGTAATTATATCAATTATTTTTTTTTTCTTGACATTTCTGCACTCTTAACTTTCGCATTGTTAAATACAAAGAAAAAAAAAATCGTTCTAATTTTATTGACTTGTAATTATTACTTTGATTTGACCTAAAATATAGGTTGGGAAGAAAGTTATTATTTACGTTTGTTCAATGTGCAATGCCATTAAAAAAACTGGAATAAGTCAATTTCAGATAATTAAGGCAAATTTAGCTCATGCTCTTTTACGACATTAATTGAAGGAGGAATCTTTGTTTAAATCATCATTTGATTGACAGGTTTGTTCAAGTCAATAATAAGAAAAGACTTGAAACTTTAATAATTTCATTTAAAAGTAATGAATTAACAAGTCGACAAGGATGAAATTTGTAGAAAGAAAAGTAGAGTTGGCTGATAATTTAAAAGGAGTTATTAAAACTTACAAATATCAGGAATTATTTTAATTATCAAAGTATGCACCCATATTGTCTATAGACTTTTGCCATTTAAGCGCAGGTTGTTCAAGCCGGTGGCATAAAACCCTGTTGAACTAAGCTAATGGACCTTGCTAATTAGAGCGGGTTCCTAGAGCTTAACGTCGATTACGAACCAACATCGAATTACTAACAAACATCCATGCTACTGCCAGGATTCGAACCTGAAGTCTGTGGTACTAATAGACGGAATGCTAGCCACTTGGCCACCAGGCCGCAGGAGTCACAACAACAACACATGAGGGTTCTGGTTCAAATCTGCTGGCCTCATCCGTTGCAGTCGTCGTTTTCAAAAACGAGACTATTTGATGGCGATTGTAACACCATATGCAAAGTGTTTAGTAAAGTTGACTGGTGTAAATATTCCGTATTTTCACACATATAGCACACAAATACAACAGCAACATTAAATTAGGATTCGAATCTGAAGCATGTGGTACCAAATACCAGAGTGTATCTAATTGGCTATCGGGCAGCTGGTGAATATGGAGTGTGATTAAGAGGTTCCAACTCCATTAGTTTTGCCACAGTCATTTGAGCAGTGTGTGGCCTAGTGTTATCTTGCAGTAAGATAGGAGTCGATCTGTTGACCAATCAAGGTTGTTTATCTTTAAGGTTTTTACGACATTTTGTCCAATTGGTTGCAGTATATTTTTGCTGTGATTGATGCATGAAATCATTATGGATCACACCTGCGCTAGACCACCAAACACTCACCATCAGCTTTTTTTTATGAATATTACACTTTGGATTATGTTTTAGTGATTCATTCTTGTCCAACTACTGTGCTGAACGTTTGCAATTGTCATATTGGATCCATTTCTTATCACAAGGGACAATTCGATTAAAAAATGTATCAGATTTGTGACGAGAAAGCATCATCAAGTAAGCTTCAAAACGCTTTTGTTTCTGTTTTTCATTCAGTTCATGTATACCCACTTATCCAACTTTTTCACTTTACCTATTTGAGCTAAATGAGTTAATATTGTTTGTTTTCTAACACCAAACTTCAACGATAATTCATAGGTACTCTGAGATGGGCCAGACTGCGGACTTCGTAGTACGCAATATATTATTATATATAATTATATATAGGATATATTATAATGAATTATATACAGAAATTATAAATTGTGGATGAAGACACCCATGAAATAAAGTTCTGGTCTTGGAGGATAAAGTTCAAGGTCTAATCTGACTACAAGATATAGTTTAAATTCTTGATCTTTGTACAACCTGTGATGATGTTTTTTTTATGATGAATAACATGTGATTTACTTTAGTCTTATGAACTTATCAAAATCAAAAATCATTTTTTTTTTGTATTACTGATAAACCATTGTTGTTAAGAATTTTGTGCCCATCTGAAAGTTGTAAGCAAAATTATGTGTCAAAATAATAAACTTAGGGCTCTGATGGCCAAATGACTGGCGCTCAGTACCACATATTTCGAGTTCGGGTCCAGGCGGTGCCGTGAAAGTTTGTAGTGGTTCAGAATTCACTTTAAATCCGTAGATCCCGGTTCTAATATAACTCTAGAGTGTAGGACTGGCAACCCTACCCCATAAAAACAAAACATCTCCTGTCTCGAAATCTGCCAGTAGGCAGACGGCCTTGGCCTACCACGGGGCTGTTGCGCCACTGATGATGATGATGAAATAAAAGTAAATATGGTTATAAAAGATAGTCTCCGGTTGCGCTAAATATCTACCATTTTAATACTATATGAGATCATGTAAAAAAAATTTTTTCCTACTTTTCCTACTTCTTTTTCACTCTATTGCAGAAAAGTCCTTTACAAATAAAGTTGAAATTTTCCTCTTACATCTGGTGCCATCTATTGGTAGATATATGCAATTTAAATCTAGGAAAAATCTAAAATTAATTAATTAAATTTAATGAATGAATTACTATTTGAAAAAACTGTATTAACATCCAGTGTCATCCCCTACAAGTTAAAAAAAATGTATTTGAACTCGAGTGGATGAATAAAAATTATTTTATGAACGATTGAAAATTTGAACAAGATAGATATAGGGAGAGGGGAAACTAATAGTAGGAATTGAAAAAATGCAATTAGAAAACAACACTTAAAACAATATTCGTTTAGTGGTAGAGTTATCCCCTTAAGTCTTTAACGGATTGTCCCGAATATATTCATATCTCATATTTGTATCTTTTTGGAACACCACGAGTTAACTCGTAAAATTAATTCTGGATTAGCAAGCGTTTTTCAGCTATTTTGTGTTATTCTGAAACAAAATTAAGTTCACTCGTACATTTGTCAAATGTCATTCTGTCATTCTGTCCAAGTCATTAAAAATATTACGGTTCGTCATTATTGGCCTTTGATCTTCTGGATTACTGCGTAGCTCATTTGTGAGGTCAAAGTTACCTGTACGAAATTTGGCGAATCAATTTGATACTGTGTGCTATGTAGTAACACTAAAGCCAAATACACTATTGATGTTTCGTACGGTCTGCGATGCCGTAGTTACACATAAGAACTCATCCTTTGTTATAGTGAGAATTTCCGTAGATTTTTAAGCTTCCTGGTTAAAATGATGGGTTTCGAAATGAGACAGCTCGGATCGGGATCCAACAGTCCTAATTGAACAGGAAATTATTTTTTCCATTTTGAGGAGGGATTTCATATGTGTCAGCTATAATATCCACCCGTAGAAGATTTGGTTTGATTTGTTGCTCTGCGGTCATTTTCTGCACACTTTGGTCTAATTAGATCGGGACCTACAGTTTAACGTGGATTCTGAACCCCTCACAAACATCCATGCCACAGCCAGGATTCGAACCTGAAGCCTGTGGTATCAAAGGCCAGAGCGCTAGCCAATTGGACTCGTAGAGGAAGGAAGGAAAATGCGAAAATTCCAGATGCCATCACTCGGGTTATAGGTTCAAACTTAAGGTGACAAAATGGTGGCCGAGCTTAGCAAGACCCTGTTCTCCCTGAGTAGTGCTGAATTTACTATATATTTGCCATTTTTGCGGGTTCAAGACTTTAGATCAAAGCTCATGGAACATTTATATTTGACAATATAAATTTTATCTAAATAACGCACAAGAAAATTATCGTATACATTCATTATTTGGATTTGTTTAACCAAAGAAATTTTCTTATTATAATTTCACTATGTAAAAGTGGAATTATTGAATCTTAATCAATATACCATTCTGTTCTGACGTCACGATGGGTTTGGCGCAGCGCCAAACTCATCTGGACCTTGACCTGAGAAGATGCTTCTCTCTTGACCGCTATAGCGGAAGTAAGAAGGGGAAAAATTCCTCTAAATAACCTTGGTAATCAAAAGAAGCTATTGATTGATTACCAAGATATATATAATAACTGATTACATAAGCTATATATAAAGTAAAGATTTAAAATAAATGCTTACATTTATTTTATTAAACTGTAACTTGAAGAGCTGATGCTTTCGCGTATGCTGGAACGCGAGCTTATTTGTGCGAGCTAAAAAATGTTTTAAATAATTAATAGAATTCTTTTATTACAAGTAGAATAAAAAACATGTATTTTGAACCAGGTTAATGTTAAGCAGTAAATGGTTTGTTTCTTCGAGAATAAAATATAAGTTTTGTATGTGCGGTCTGTGAATGTTTTGTTGGACAAATGGGAAAGTAACAACTTCGAGTTATTTTGGAAATAAACATGAACCATCATCCCTGTCCACTGAAATAAAAAATAATACCAAAGATTCATTCGCTCGTATGAATTCTTGAAAAAGCAATATATTTAAGTAATCAATTTATTTCCTACGTTTTCAAAAGTACGAAATGATAAAAAAGATTTCTTAGCAAATCTTCACAATTTATTGCTGAATTTCTTTTATGAACTCCCATAGAATTTTTTTAGTGAAAGGAAATTAGAAAAATTTATCAAATTAACTTAAAAATAAGTTGAAATTAACTGATAAGTTTGGCACACAAATCTTTACCATTTCAAACTACAGTTGTTATTGAGCACGGTAGGCGCCGTGTTCCACTTATGCATGCCATGGACACCACCTTATTGCCTCCAATGAGGGTTTCAGAGGTAACTGTCCCATATTTTAGTGTGATGTGGGGAAGAAAAAACAGAAAAATTCCCTCACTACAAACTGACTATCGATGCCAGACCCTTTACGCACATTATCATAATTGCATAGGAGACTCCTCGTTTTTGAAAGCAGTGACTACAGCAAGCCTCACCAGTAGATTCAAGCCTGATTGCTCTTGTACCCCAGCTGCAGAAGTTACCTCTGTTCAACGAGTATGCTCAAAATCCAACAGCTGAAGCTGAAAAAAAAAGATCCCGCTTTCATTCCGGGGAAGGGTTCTATAAATCCGTTGGACAGAAAATACGTCCATTGAGTTGTTAAAGATGGTGAACCCTCCAGATCTCACTCTTATGGCTCGTGCTCACCAAGGCGACAAGATGCAAGCGAAAAAATTTGACCAATCACTAGCCTCACCGCGGTCGCCTGAAACCGGTTTGCAGTCCTCCGCTTGGAGTTGCCCAACTTTCAACTCGAAGCGGTTTTTCACTGGGCGTAATGCTATTTCTGACGTTTCACTGTGAAGGGGTCGAAAAATTTTGTCGCTTGCCTCTTGCATCTTCACGTCTCTCGCCTCGGTGGGAACGAGCCTTTAGTTTGTGTTCCCTCCAATTTGCGATGACAAAATATGAGTGCCTGTGTAATGCTGAATCTGTTACTTATCTGCAGGCAGGAGAAATGACAAATGAATTCATATCCTCAAGCTATATTTCTCTATAAAGAATTTCGTAAGCAACAGCAGTTTTTTTTAAAAAACAACTGGCCAATTAATTTTATTTATTTTTTTTTTTTTTTGGTTTTTGATTTAACATTTTATGATAAATTTCTTCTGTTGTTGATTCTTATTCCACTTGGTTGGCAGAAACATCTAAACCAAGTCCATGAACAAGGTTCTCATGGAAGGAGGGAAGGGGGAGGGAGGGAGGGATGGATAGTGAATCCGTAGATAGAAGTCTCACTTGGCTCCGTGTCGCTGAAGAAAGAGGACAGTGGGGAAATTACCCGCATTATCATATTGTATGAGAGAAAACCCGTAAAATTCCTACCAAGTAGTCCGACTAAAGAGGAAAGATGCTGAACATCACAAACGCCGTCGAGTTTCTTTTTTTCGTATTATTCACTCGTATTTTGAGACAGTGTCTACAACAAAATGTTCAGCGAATTGAACCTCTGCCCTAATGCACGTTGCCACTTAGCCATGAGTCAGGCATAAATTCCTACTTTAATTAGGTACTGAATGTTTAAAAATTAAAGATCGTATAGAAATAATTAATGATAAATGTATACCTTACAGATTATAATATAACACATTTTCTTTCTAGTTAAATATCCGTAATATTTTTAATGACTTGGTTAGTAGATAAGTATACATCAGCTCTATCAGGTTTTATTAGATTTCAGATAGTTAAAATAGCCGTAATGAATTTAGGTAATTAATTTTATAGAATATTAATTAGCTCTCCAGAATACACATAGACTGCCCAAATTTTAGTAAAGTGATTCATTACTATAATATATTATCTAGTAACCATAATATTATTTTTAATACTGACTATACATATTTCATAATTTTAAAGATTTTTTTACAAATACAATATAATTTTTCCACTAATCGCTACATGTGAAAGATTCATGATTTCAAAGATAAAATGGGATAAGGCTTTTCCTAATATCATATCATATTTCTAAAGCCTGTTTTAGCAACATTTTTTTGTCAATGTCAGGCGATTTTATCAGTTCATTGGCCGTTGATATGCCAGGTTTGTAGAAGATTAGGCATTAGTAGAAAATTAGGCATTGTAGCAGATTAGGCATTAATGGCCTACGTCACTACTTACGTTGACGGAAAGGAAAGTAAAGCCTTTCAGGAGGACAATTTTTTGCCAAAGATGTGGGAGGAAATTCGGAAGAATCCAACTCATTGATGTGGTGTGAGATTTGCAATAACATTTGTTATTTTTGAGTTACATCTTTCAGTTGATTGATACACGTTTTTAAACTTCATCGTCATTTCGAAATATAATCTACGTTATTGAAGTTAGAATTTTTATAAAGATTGAGGTTTAACAAGGTATGCATAAGAATTCGATTCAAGAAAATATTGAATAGCATATTTGCAGGTGTTCAAATTTAAGAGAATTCTCGTATTTGGTCGATAATCTCCACAACTACTGGACAGCGTGTGATTAGATATATTCGCTGGTGGAAATAATACAGCAAATAATAACTATTATTGTTGACACGTAACTGATAAAGTGCACATGACTGATCTCGCGTAGACTTATCAGCTCCTGAAGATCTAAAAAGCTTAAAATATGGTACAAAAAACTGGTTAAGTGGTTCAAAAGTGAGTTTGATTTCCTCTAATAAACGTACAGTTCTTCAAATAGGAATTCATACCAGAAATCAAGCAATTTATGTGTTCCTGTGTCCCTTTTCCAGTAACACTATTTTCATGTTCTGTAGTGTTTTGAGAGGTGAAATACGAGTTGCAACAGCTTTTCTAGAACGTCCTAGACATTCACTTCATATAATATTTAGGTCTGAATATATATCTGATTAATCCATCCAGAGAATGTCTTCATTTATCAAGCAGTTTATGTATTCCTGTGACCTTCTCCGCCAATTCTGTTTTCAGTTCCGTAGTGTTCTGAGAGGTGAAAGACGAATTGTAACAAATTTCCCTAGAGAGTCCTACGCATGCAATTTATATAATATTTAGGCTGAAGATATATCTGGCTAATCCATCCAGCGAATGTCTTCATTTTCCAAGGAATTCGACGGCCACATTAATTCTGTGTGGGCATGCGCTATCATCTATTGGAGTAAAAGAAGGACCAACTACACTCATGAAAAAGCGGATATAGGGTGCAAGATCTTTCCTCTACACTTTACGTCAGTCACATAGCCTCTGATAAAGAGGGAGGTTTATGCGTCCATCCAATGTGATGTCTGCCTTGACAATCAAATGGAATACTATTCTTTTTCTGTAATGTGAGGGGACAGGTAATGGATACCATGGTAACGGGAGAGTGGTTAGTCTGAACTGAGACTCATTATTAGAAACTTTCAGTCAACTGTGCACCCTACTAAGCGAATCCTCCTGTGCGCTCCTTACAGTGTTGTTACAGTTTGTTAGTGGTTCGAAATCCATTTAACTGTAGGTCCCGGTCTAATTAGCCCAAAGTGCGTACAAAAGGAGGGTCAAGCGAAAAACCAAACAAACAAACCTCCCGTGCGCAAGATTAAGTAGAACGTAAACGGCAGATTTTCTTGGGAGCTGAAAGGTTAATATTACATTTCTCTAATGTAATCTTCCGGAGACAGTAATGCTTAGCTTCTTATAGCTGCATGTAGGTTCTGCATGTCAATTATAACTGCATGTAGGTAGATCTTCTATAGCTGTATGTAGGTTCCGAAAGAGCTGAGAAATTGCTACACCTTCACTGTAAGGGACAATTATCCACCTTCATTGGCCGTTGTAATACTTGGAGAACATTGACCAAGGTTTATCTTAAAAGATCCAGTATCATTAAAGTGTTTCCATAAATTTAACACTGCGTTGGACGTTACATTTAAGTGTTTAGCAATCTGCTCTTGATATTACCCTATTTTCATTCTTCCTACGATTCGCTACTTTCTTCTATGATTCCCACGGTTACTTATTTTAACTGCTTCTCTTTAAATTTCACCCAATATTCCAAAAAGTGCTGCATCGCCCACAAAGACGTCTACGCTTAAGATATTCGACATTAGAGATTTTCAGGTTTTTTTGAAAGCATTATTTTTAGTACTTTTCGTAAAAACCGACAAAATATGCAAATTCTTTTGATTTTAAACACAGGTGTATTTTTTGAATAGAAGCTAATGGAATTATTGAGTAAAATGGTTTAAATTAATAATAATTTAAGTGAAACTTTTAAATTTGCAAAAGACTAAGTTAATAGATGCAACTAACCTTGCTTCAGATTTTAGTCTGTATTATTACTTTGAGTCTGCTATTTAATCAGTGTTTTTGAAGGAAACTTGGCGGTTATTGTTGTGGATTTCAGAGTTAAAGAATCTCAATTCAAAGTCCATCCAACGAGCCTATAAATTCGTAAGTTTAAAAGTCCTACAGTTAATTTTGGAAAGGGAAATGTGAATTCCTCCCCATGTACCTATGGGAATGTTAGTGATAAATTTCAATGCCACCAATGTTGACTGATTGACTGTCTGAATTGAGGCATTTTTTTTTTATTGTGAACAAATTAGATTTGCAGGTTCATAGACCAAACTTTTAGTAAAAGCATTTCACAATAACAATTTTAACAATATTTCTTAACAATGTAATAACAATATTTCTTCTTCGTTGGCGCACCAGCCCCATGATGGGCCAAGTTCGTCTGCCTACTGGCAGATTTCGAGGCAGGAGTTGCTTCCTTTTTATGGAGTAAGGTTACCAGCCTTACGCCCAACGCTATAAGTCATGTTTATGCACCTAAGGTTTAAAGAGGATTCCGACCCTCTATGAATATCTATGGCACTGACAGGACTTGAACCCGAAACATGTGGCAACAAGGGCCAGTGTTACGTGAATACAGAGAGCGCGCTAGTCACACGGCCATCAGGTCCTATCAATTATATCAAAAGTTATGTATTAAAACATTTTTATTAAGACTTCCAATTTTTCTCATTTATCAGTATCATCATAAGTATGTAGTTATGCTGAATTCGATATTAATGCTGTTTAATGGATTCAAACATTATTTTTTTTTATATAATATCATATTTAAAGCATTTAATTTTCAAAATTTTATAAAAAAAAAAAAATTTATGATATAAAAATAGTTCAGTACTTTTTTATTATCAAGGATTTACGATAAATCGCCAATGCATGACGCCAAACAATAGGCAGTCCTAATCATATAGACCACCTGTCAAAGAACTTTTGGCGATAATTTTGCCGTCATTATAAAAACAAAAAAAAGGAACTGTAATTAAGAAATACTATAATTCTTATAGTCCTTTTTGTACCAATAAGATCAATTTAAAGAGAACGCTTTTTTCGTATTTTAATCAATCACACAGAGAAGAAGTAAATAATCAGTTCCATTGTTTTTTAATTCATATAAATTGCAATACTTAAGTAATCTTTTATCTCACCGAATGATTCCCAGTAAAAGTTCTTTTTCACATTGCAGAGACTAAATTACTTTGATAATTGAAATAGTTTTTCCATTTACTCAAGTTTCACTAGACAATAGGACTAATCTATCACCAACCATGCACTTTCTTTTGAATTATTTTAAAAGTACTTTACGATTTTAACAAGTGCTTTCTGAATTAATTTAGAAATGTGATAATTACTTTCTGATTTAATTTACGATTCTGATAATTATTTTCTTAATTTATTTACGATTTTGATAGTTACTTTCTAGTCAAGATTTAATAATGTAATTACTAGATTCATTCTGATCAAACAAAACTGAATGATTATATTACTTTAATAATAAGAATGAATTTAGATATATATTTAACTAGAGGACCCGGCCACGCGTTGCTTGGCTTTCTTGTATTTCGTTCAATTATTAGATACTATAATTGGTATTGTTAAGTAAGTGATTGGTAAAGAATGATGAAAAGATCAAATTAAGCTTCAACGAATAGAAAATGTTTAATTTTTATTAATTTAATGAATGAGGTAGATAATGTTGATTTTTAAGACTGTTTTGTAATTATTTTACCTAATTTAATTTTTAATAATCATTACTTTCATTTAACTAAGAACTAAGCGATGAACAATATTTCTTGTTAGTCTGTCTTTCGTCAAAATAAATAAATTCGATGGTTTTCGAACACGTGAGCATGCAACATACAGCTGCCCATGGGAGAAACACGGATTCTGAGGTTCGATTTTTTTGGTGGTCTTTTACTGAAATTGATAATTGAAAAAATACAATACAATTAAAATAAAATCGGGATATAATAAGAAAAGACTTAAAAAAAAATTCACAATAAAATTCAAATGCAAACGATCGTTAAGATGCACGAACACCTTCGAAGAAATTTTTTATCTTTTTACATATTTTTGGATTGAATGTATCTAAAAACTAATGATTTCCCATAAAAAAAATTTCATTATTATTTTTTTTAATTTTTATAAGCTAAAATAAGGGTAGAAATGGCCAAAAATTGATACTGTTACAAAACCTGAAATCAAATCAATATTTTTTAAATTTCTGAGTTTGTACTAACATTTTACAGTGAATAGACCTCTGGTAAATTTATATCTTTATTATTTATTATTTTGTGCTAGTTTAAATGCTGTCGACACAAAATTCTTCCAAAATTTGCATGTAATTCCAAGTTTATAAATTAAAATAAAAAATATTTATGTAGCTATAATCATTTCCCTGTAAATATTTATGAAAAACATAAATACAAAGTTTTGTAGCATTTGGATCAAAATTACTTGTGTTATGGTGTTTCACATGAAAACAAAAAGCATAAAAATTCATTCTGAGAAAAAGCTAAAAACAACTTTTAATTAGATATATTACTTTTAAAAATGTTGTAAATAGATTAAAATGCCATTGAATTATCAAGTTCATAGTCTTATTTATTAAAAAATATAGTTTTATTTTTCCTTAAAGCTGTAAATATTTTCTGAGCTTTGTTTTGAAAAGGTTAAAATTTGCTCGACAAAATGTTTTTACAACTTCCTGCTATTTGCAAAGGCTTTTAAAATGAAATGACCTGAATTTAAAATATTTAGCCTTTTTTGCAAGTGTTTTGATTAAATATATTCAAAATCTTTGAATTTCACATAAAAATATCAACTTTAACTATTTTTATACAATTTATTCTTTAAAATATGGATAAACATTGCAAAAATGTGATATTGTTGCAAAACTTTATAATTCAAAAATAAATAAAACATGAATAGATTTTTCCTTTGCAAGTATTTTTATGCTGGGAATATCCTTATGTAGGTAATATACTGTTTTCAAATTTATATCTCAATTATTTATACATTTTTGTATGCTTAAAGTTTGTCGACACAAACTTTTTTTTTTTTAATTTACAGAAATTCTTAGTTTAAAAACTAAAATAAAAATAATTTATGAATTTAGGTTAATTTCCATGTTCTATTCCTTTCATACATTTAAAGAAAACTTTTACATGAAGTTTCAAAGCATTTAGAAAAGAAATATTTTTATTATGATGCTTTGAATGAATACAAAATGCATAAAAATTCAAATAAGAAATAATTAAAACCAACTTTTAAATGTAAATAAAAACAAATGTACATACATAAAAATGTTATTGAGCTTTAAATTCTCCTTTATTAATATAAACACTTATTTATTTGTTTTGTTTTCTTTAAATAACTTCCAACTTAAAAGTACCATTTATCAATTTTTCTTCGCCAATATTCAAATCACTCAAATTTATAACTCAAATTCTTTGTTTTTAAAATAACAAAAGTTTTTAAAATAAAATGTTCTTGATTTTCAACTTGCAACTATTATAATACCTTTTATAAAATTTTAATGTTATCATTATATCAAATAATTGCAGAGTTTACTTCATTTTCACACTTTTCAAAAAATCCTTAAAATTCATCATCTTTCTTTAAAATTATATTGTCTATATTATATTATCTTGTTAGATCACATTTCATTTTAGAATTCTTAATCAAATACAACACATGTTGACAAACTTTAAGCATAGAAAAGTTCAATGTTTTGATTCACAACTTTTCATTCCATATATTTTATTCCAATTCAAATTCAAACTTAGAAAATAAAAAAAAATTGATAATCAAATCAGGTAATACTTACATACATTTGATTTATTTCTCATAGAAATAATATAAATTTCATACAATATAATTTTCACAAAATTTAAAGTAGTAAATAAAACAATAATATTCAGAACATGGGAATTTTACGTTTATGTAGTACAGGCATTGAGACACGGCGCCATCTAACGTACCTTTTATTGTGGTATATCTTTCGTCTGTTGTGGAAACAAACTTTTTACTCCAACGATGAAATTAGTGCAAATAAGAATTCTGCAATTAATTATCGAAATAGCAATAAAATAGTCATTATATTATTCGAAAAATGAAGCTACGAATTCCTCTAATTGCAGTATTGCAACCCTAAATAAATTGGCGGAAAATTGGCGAAAATTCAGGGTTGCAATATTGGCGCCTTCCTCAATGGTAGATTTTAACCGATTTTGCAATTAAATACGAAAAATCTGTATAAAAACTATCCTATTTCTCAAGTTGGAACAAAACACACATTTAAAAAAAAAAAGTTAAAATCGGATGGTTGACGTGAAGTCATTTATTTCGGAACAATCAAGCAGATTGAACACTTTGTTCGATTCAAGATATCACTGGCAGCCGTTTTCCCCCAGCGCCATCTCAATACACTTTGGAAACTTTTTGATCGCGGACAAAGGGGTTCTTATTACAAGATTTTAAATGTGGGACTTTAATTATAATCACCCTGTATCTCTCTCTATATATATACACCAATCTATCGATGGATTTGATAGATAACTGCTCCACATTTGCGTGTCCTATGGGAGAAGACATAGAGAACACCAGTCAGGCAGCCTGACTATCGATGCGAGTCATTTTTCGAACGTTTTCATAATTTCCAACGAATCACTTTCTTTTCTAAAAGCAATAACCTGACGTTGACAATGAATCTGCCTGCAATTTAACTGCCTATAGGCTACAAGTCGTGCACTACGATGTATAGTATTTCTCACGTCATGGAAAATATTATTTTAAGTTTATGATAAATTTCCTGTTTTTTTGTTAATTCTTACTGTTTTATTTCATTTAATAATTTTTATCTATTCATAATTTATTTATCATTTTATTTATTTTATTATGTATTTTGCAGCCACTACTTTAAAAAAGAAGAGATTCGTTAACAAATGCAACAACTTGTGTCATAAAATAAAAATATTATTTTACTGCCAAACGATAGTTAAGTCAAACAGATAAATGCTAATTTTCAAACTTAAAATATCTGGATAATTAGTAAAACTTAATTAGACAAAAGGAAAAATCGAGAAAAGAGCAGCCTAAATCCCAATTGAGAAAAATAAATAGTAACTTACAATTTAAAAAAGTCATGAATAAAAACTAATTTAAAGGAGATAACTATTTATTTTCAAAACGTTTTTGAAAATACAGTTGATCCTTTAAATAGAATTCCTCATTACATATCTTTTAAGATATTTTAGGGAAAATTTAGGGATTTTTTTTTCTTCTGATCAGAAAATAAAAAAAGGGAAAATTTTCCTAGTGAATTGAAAGAATATGCTAATATATAAAACGAATGTAGAACAGAAATGAATAAACAAAAATTTATGTGAGTCTGATTCCGAAGGAGCTATCTGAATAGGAACTTGTGTAGAATGGCAATTTTTATGTAGGTTTGACCTGCAGATTACTTGCAGAGAGAGTCAGACAATATCCACATTAGGTTGAGACCATATATCATAAATATCATGAGGCAATGGCCAATATATGCTATCCATGTATTATCTATGTAGAATATCCCCTTTTAAAAAATAAAAAACAGTTTATGTTGAGAAAATGTTTTTATAAAAACTTCTCAATGAGAAAGCTTATTTCATTTTATTTTTCAATATAAAACAATGTGTATAATTTAATAAAAAATAATTCTGATTGTAGATATGTTACTCTCATCTAAGGTTATATGGAATATTTTACCTGGAGTAAGAAAAAATTTAATCCCCACTTTAAAAAAAACTATAAAAATGATTTGATTGAAAAAAAGATAATATGATTTAAATAATAGAGAGTTTTTGCATACCGTACGTTAGTTACCGTAGGACGTCCCCTATGAGCATGCGCGCTGGGGAGAAAAAGCTAACGGACGTCCTACGGTAACTAACGTACAGTATGCAAAAACTCTCTAATGACTTATAATTAATGATGATTTGATTAATGGTTTATAATATGATTTGAAAAAAAGAATCATTATTAATGATCAGCAGAAAGTTGTAGGGAACGAATAATTAGTGGCAAAGCTAAAGAAATATGGCACAATGGCAATAAGTATTTTTTTTCTTCCAATTTTAAGGCAAGGGCCTGAATGGGCTAGCGCTCTGGCGCAAGGTACCACAGGTGTCGAGTTCAAATCCCAGCGGTGCTATGGATGTTTCTAGTGGTTCGGAATCCACTTTAAACCGTAGACCCCGGTCTAACATGATCATAAAGCGTTGCGGGAGTATTGCTACTCCGCGTCCGTAGCTTATCTTCAAGCTATATGCACTCCTTGGGTAGTGATAAGTGAGTAACATCGGTGTAGTGCTTGCCTTAAGGCACCAAAGACAATTGTCTAAGTATTTGCCAGCTGCATTAGAACAACAAAAAAATAAGGCAATACAAAAAGGGGGCAAATACAGATAATGCACACAAAAGAGTTCAACAAAGTTGACCGAAGTCATTGCCTTAAGAGTTCTCTAGCTTGCCAGTATCTCGTCGCCTCGTATTCGCCATGAAGTGCCAAGCAACGATGGAGATGAACTCGGTTCATTAGTTCTGCCAAATCACAAACAGGGTAGTTTGTTGGTCGAAGAACCCAATGCGATGTAGATGTAAACCCAATGCGATGTAAAAAAAAGGAAATCTTCCAATTGAATTGAAAGAATATGCTAATATATAAAACGAATGTAGAACAGAAATAAATCAACAAAAAATTATGTGAACCTGGTTCCAAAGGAGCTATCTAAATTGGAACTTGTGTAGAATGGCCAATGAACTTGTGTAGAAACCCATTGCGATGTAGATGTTCCTTTTTATTGAGAAAAGTAACCAGCAATTCATTGCAATACATGTAGGCCAACCGGAAGACTGTTAAGATAGCAGCGAGAGCTCTTACCGAAAACTGTAGATCACTTAGCACTATAAAACGCTGCCCAGGGTGCACCACTAGGAGGTAGGTCTACATTGCACCCCATGGAAACGAGTAAGATACGGATTGGTTTCCTGGTTTCAATAACCACTCAATCTCTTCTTGAGAATTAATTTAAAATAAATGTTTTTAGGATATTGCATAATTAAGTTTTAAAATAGATTTGGATGGATTTTTCAATTCCTACTATTAGTTCACAATCTTCCTATATATATTTATATATCTTGTTCAAATTTTCAATCGTTCATAAAATACTTTTGAATCATCCACTCAAGTTCAAATAAATTTCTTTTTAAACTTGTAGTGGATGACACTGGATGTTAATACAGCTTTTTCTAATATTAATTCATTAATTAAATTTAATTAATTGAAGAACTGGACTGCACGAAACACACTGGAAAGGTTCCTTGCAATAATGAAGTATTACAAGAGATGTATAGAATGAGAAATTATAGACCACCATCAGTTTCATAAATTAGAAACGAAAAAAATAAAAAGCGAATAAATAGTAAAAAACAAAAATAATAGTCCAACATCATATATGGAAAGGAAAATGGAAAATTGCAAGGAAATTCGCTTTCTATTTTACCACTTATAATTGTGATTCTGTCATATGTATATATATATATTTATATTAATTGTAATTATTTAATAAAAAGTAACCAAAATAAAATTTTTCTTTGTTGACCTCAGTAGGAATTGACTTTAAAAAAAATATATTTTTTATTACTTGTTCCTTTTTGCGAACAAACATGTACTTCAAAAATTTTAATGATTGTTCTAATTAAAAAAAGATAACTAAAAAAGATTTTTTAATCTAAAAAAAAAATTTTTTTTTGATACAATGTAACAAAAGGAATTTATCAGAATACAAAACGAATATACCTTACTGAATGAGAATAAAACAGCAACAAAAAAACTATAAATAAGTACATACGATTGAAATAGAATCAAATGAAATTAATCGTTACAGTTTATTGAATTCGAATAACTTGAGAAGGCAGAAGTTTTAAGAAGCGTTAGCGGCAGAAGTTTTAAGAAGTTAAGAAGCGTTTCTACGTATTCTGTAATTTTTTTATCCCAAATTCACAAAAAAATATAAATATTTTTACACTATTCGTTATTTTGACGTTTGGTTGCTTTTTATTGATAGATTTATAAAGTAAACTTAATTATAGACAATTAGTTTATTTTATTGTAATTTGTATTCAAATTTTCAAATATTATTCTAATAGAAAAATTTTGGAAGTTTCATGTAGGCTGTCTATATAAATTTATATCTAGATGGAAATACGCTTAACAATATTTTATTTTTCTTTAATAAAAACTTAATTTAACGATTATTAATTTAACGAAAACTTAATTTAACGAATTAACGAAACTTAACGATTATTTTATTTTAATGTCATTTTGTGATGTATAAATTGTGGTGTTGTCATTTTTTTAAAACCTAAAATTAAACAGTACTCGATCCTAGAAACAACTAGCTACACCGTTTACCCAACACACACAAAAACCATTATGAATTCCGCAATAACTCTTACCACAAATTAAACCTACAATTCGCATGCCTTCAGAGACTTATATAATTGGAAAAGGAAACACACTCAAATCAAATAATTCACAAACAAATTCATGATTTTAAATATTAACAAAGGCGTATTTATTATTATTTACAAATTTAAGTTTGTAATAAATCTTGCAATTAACATTATCTAAGTAAAAGTGAAATTTGAATAATGCATTAATATAAATATAACTTATACAAGTTGCCGCAATTCCAAATTAATTCTTAATAATAAAATAATATGGTGATAAACCCTACAGCTTATTGCTTGTCACAACTGATGAGAAGGAGGGGTAGCCTTTTTTTTCTCAAAACTAATATATATAGCATAAATTAGACGAAATAAATAAATTATATTTTACTAATTTTTACCCTCAAAATTAAATTTAATTATTATTTAATTAATTACCCTCAAAAATTATTTCGGAAAGTATTGTCTCGAATTGAACATGTGGAGGGAATCCACCGATCTCCAACAACAACAATAAAAAAAAAAATATATATTTTTTTTCTATCTTAAAAATTTTGCAATGAACTTAACAATCTAAATATAAAACAATAGGAATAGTATATGCTGATGCAAATTTGACAGAACTATCATCAAAACTTTTTTTCAACCCTTTTTTTTTCTCTGCAAACTTTGCTCGGATGGTGAAAAAAAAAGTGTCCTATTAAAGGAACAACACATCAAAACAAAATAATAAATAAGTTAAATCAAAGTCCTAAGTTCAATCACAACATTAACATTCAACATTGAAATCGATGATAAAATAATCCACAGGAGATTTTACGTTTGATTATTATTGCGTGAATCGAACCCGGAGATCCAATCGTTATTATACTATTTCTGTTGCTACGAGCTATCCTATCTGATTAGAACAATCAGTCGTAATAATTTATCAAATTCGTTCTTTTATCTTCCGATAGATGGCGCAAAGGGAACGTGATGTAAAGATGACGTCGTGACTCGTGAAACGTGCTGAGAGAAACTGAATCCTCGGTCTTTTCCAACAGTTCGGCACAAACCAAAATGATCTTGAAATACTGATGTCTAAGAATATGTCTCCAATATTTTCGCACTTCAAGTATTGTGTTGACCAGCGTTGAATTATTTGTTTATTTACCATTCCCAAGCGCGTGCTTTCTCTTGCGATGACTTACGACATGTCTGATATTTTAGATCTTCATTTAAAACATTATGTGAAAGTAAAGGCGAAGATGCTTCAAGTAAGTTTATTTTTTTGAATTTAATTTAAAAATTAATTTAAATTAATTATTGAAATAATATTTTTATAGATCCATTCGGACGATTTTTTTTGTTAAGAACAATTCATTCAGAATCGTTTGCTTCTGAATTATTTACCGGCTTTTTTCGTGGCAATTTAAATTTCCCGGTAAAATGTCAGAATATTTGATAAGCTTTATTTCGTCTTGGAATATCATTTGTTATTTTTTATAAATTGTTTTTGAAAATGAAGGTATGCATTTGTTTATATTATGATCTTGAGAAATATTTATGAATTTAAATGAAGTTTTCTCTCTTTTTTTTTTATTATTAAATGAGTAAAATCGTTTTAATTTTTAGCGATTCGAATTTTTCAAATAATATTTTTTTAAACTTAGAATTGTTGATACTTTTAGTTCATAGAAATGTTTTTTTTAATGGAATTGAATGTTTTTTACTTCTGTTGTTCATAATAATTATTGTAAGCATTTATTTATTATTTATTACAACATTTCTGTTTTTATTTTGATACGAATTTCAATTTGTATTATATTTTGCAAAAACATTTAGAACAAACGAAATTTAAAATTTATATTATTTCTACTAAATGTGTTTTTTTTAAAATTAACCCCATTTTTAAATATATAATTTTTATTGTAAACGTTTTCATATTAATGTGCATGTTTTAAAGAATTTTTTGATTAAATAATTTACTAAATTTTCAATTTAAATAGTACTTAAACAGAATTGGAAAAATCAATCATATTAGAAGTAGCATCCTTTATCGAAGCTTTTAGAATTTTCTACAGTTTGTAAAACGAAAAAAACGCCGGTTCGAAGTGTAATATCGATAATTTTTTCTTTATCTCTGCATCACTCAGTGCTAAAAAGAATCTTCTGATCAAATCACGTAAATGATTATAAATTAATCGATGATTTATTACTAAAAAAACAAGATAAGAGTTTCCCCGATTCGAAAGCAAGACTGATGACAATGGGTACATTTTTATTTCTTCCGAATAAGGTGTTATAAAAGAAAGAGGTAAATAGGTACAATTTCGTAAATAAGTTTGCGAAATTCGTTACAAAACTATATTTTCATAACAAGTTCGAGTTAAGGACATTAGTGCTGATTGTTATCTCATTAATTGCTTAAATATTTTAATGATCTAAATTTTTGCTAGTTTTGATGTTTTTTATTATTATTTATATTATTTTTAAAACCAAGTACACATGAATTTCATTCTAAAATAATATATTTATTAAGTTATGTAAATATATTATTTGTTATGCAAGTATTTTAAGATTAGAATATTAAAAATTACTTACGAATTAAAATGACATGCAAGAAAATAATTTCTAAAAATTTCTAAAGTAATTTATAAAATTTTTCAATCATAACAAAATTAATTATAATAAATGAAATTCCAGTTTTTATTGCTTAAAAATATGTAAAATTGTTATTGTAGTATTTTAAATAGCTTTAAGGTAATTAATTCTACGAAGTCTTTAGAATCCTATGTGTCTTTTGATGCTATCAAAAAATTCTTATATATCTTGCAAATCATTCTTGAATTGCATTGAATTTTCAATTCGCGCAATCCTATCGATTTCATGATTCTTATCATTAAATATCGGATTTGGTAATGATTGGGAATATCCAATAAATTATGCATAAAGATCTGAGTATTTTCTTGGTTTCGAATCCAGATATCTTAGCTTGATTGCGTTAATTTAACTCTTTTATTTTGAAAATTAGAAAATTTTTATTAAATTTGCAGTTACATAAAAATTATAGATTATAGTGTTATGGATTTATACCTGGCGAAAAATATATTTGTATATTACGAACAATAGTACAAAAAACTGAAAATTAATTTCAAATTAAGGAATGTAAGTGAATGAAAAAAAAATGTTTTTTTACTCCATTTAATAAATTATATCTTGTTTGTATTATATTTTTTATGGCAAAATGGAGAAATCGGGGTTTTGCAAACATTTATGTTTCCAAAAACCTTTCGAATAATAAATATTCCAATATTTGAATCATTTATCAGTTTCTATGGATGCATACTTTTTTTAAAGCTTATATTGAAAATTATAACAGAAAAACTGAATAAGCTTTCTGCGAGTGAACGAGGTTTTGATTTCTGCTAATGACAGGCTTCAGGTTCGAATCCTGGGGGTGGCATAGATGTTTGTGAGGGGTTCGGAATCCACGTTAAATTGTCCTGGTCTTAATTAGCCTTAAGTGTGCAAAGCGACCGTAGACTCGAGAAACCAAATTAAACCTTACGAAATTGTAAACAGATTAGAGGTTGAGTTGAAATAAAAATTTTTAAACTTTCCACTGAAAGAATATTAAATAAAAAAACATATTTTTTAAAATTTATTCTTCATTTCTTTATAAAAAAATGATTTTTTAAAAATTATAATAATTTTTTTAATATTTAAAAAAATGCCATTTTTATTAACTTTAATAATCATTTAAATAAATAAAAAAACACAAAGCGAATATTAATTTCTACTTCATCCAAATAATATTGCATTGTTATAAGCTAACTGGAAACACGTGAGAGTGAAGAAGTTTCATCATATGATACAAGCTGGATTCGAAATCTTACGGATGAACCAATATCACTCTGTCAGCACTTTCTATCACATGACAGCAACCTCTCGTATCATCCGCAACATCACACTTTAAGATTGTTTTGTCTTAATCAGTCATCACTTACCCACAAGAGGAATTTGTTTTGATTTTAGCTTTCAATGTGGTTAAAGAGATAATATTCATGATTGCCTTGTATAATTAAATATTAAATAAATAATATTTTTTTTATTGGCTTTTACATTGATATTTGGCATTTAGTAAAGCAATAGCGACTTTTCCCCTTGTTTACATTCAGTGCGTTTAAATTAAAATGATGAATAATTTTTTTTGATTTTTTTTTTTTTTTGCTAGCATAAATAAATCGAATTTTCAAAATAATAATTATGTTAATTTTTAAAATTTTTTTGTAAATTTTATTATCTGGATTGCTTTATGTTTCAAATTATGAATTAATTTATTGTATTTATTCCTCCAATTTAAAAAAAAAAAAAAATGGTAAACAGGCAACTATAATCATTAATAATTAAACAAATTAACTAAATTTAATTAAAATAAATTTTTTTGATTATGAAAGGACTAATTCTTATTTTTTTATATTAGATTAGAAGAAATTACAATTACTATCAAAGTATCTGGTGGTGTTAATTTTAAATTCAAAAATTCATTTATCTTTGTAATTGTATGCGAAAAAATTCATAATTTCAAAAATTTTAATTTTTTTTTCTAAAAAAATAAATAAATTCATCACTCCAAATATTTTTCTCTGAAGAATTTTTCATGTGAGAGATAAGAAAGTTAAATATAAGGGTCTTATCAGGCAGAGTAAAGTGTCGTATTACTTTTTATATAGTGTAATCTCTTTAACATCTTGAAAATTTATTTGCTTACACTGTTTATTTATTTTTTCTACTATTAAACACTTTTGTGTTTTTTTTTACATTTATATTACTAAAAATAACTTTAAAAAAATTGTTTAGTGAGTATAGGCTTGCGCAATCAACTAAAAATAGAAATTATTTTCTGGTTGCTTATTTAGTTATTTAAACATTTATTAATTATTAAATTTATTTAATTTACTTTAGGGTTTTCTGATCATCGTTTTATTTATCTTAAAAATCATAAACGGTAAAATTTGAGTTTAATGTGTAATTACGTTTAAAGAAAACATTAATGAAACAAATAATTTAAATAACTTTAATTTTAATTACTTTTATTTTTTAATTTAAACAAATAACATTTAAATTAATTAACATATTAATTAAACAATTACTTTATACAATTAACAAATTAGATAATTAAATTAAACAAATAATTTATAATAAAAAATTAAATAATTAAATTAAACAAATAATTTAAATAAGATAAGAAATTAAAAATATTTTGTTTGTAATAATATTTTTTGATAATTACATAAATACAGTATCATTTCATGAATAATAAGTACTTTTATTCAACGATTACTAGAGTATAAAGTTTGTCGTTTGTTTTATTATGATTTCCTCGCATCAGTGTTAGTAAATAAAGGAAAGTGTAGATGGCAGGAAGATGCAAGACTGATCAGAATGCCTAGCAACCACACCTCCTGCCCACACGTGTGGAAACACTTTTACAGCATCGAATGTTTCTAGAAACTAGGACGTCATTTGTTGGATCAGCCTGAGTAAAAAACCTTCATCAAAAAGGTTTCTCATTGTTCAGCTGCTAAAGAGACACCTGCATTGGACGGTCATTTCCCAATCATTACAAAAAGAAAATAATTCCGAGATGTCTTCAGATATTAAAAGGATGAATAAACATGAGCCCACTACTCATTACAAAAAAGAAGAGCCAATTGCTTATTATCTCTCGTTTTTAAAAATCGTTGAGTGAAAACAGGCATTTAGCAATAGATGTTCAGCAGTACCTCAGAAAAGTGATTTTACTTCCTGATAGAGATAGATAGGCTTAATGAATATATAAGTACAATATGTTATTGTTCATTTAGCAAGGTCAGGGGTTTTTCACAAATCGGTCCAAAATATTTCCGGGTTTTCTTTCTTTATTACTAAGCAGTACTCCTATGAACAAAATCTCTTTTATTGCCTATTTTTTTAAATTATTATTTCAATTTAAATGTTGACTAAATAAATATAAGAGTTTTTATAGCTCTTTTAGCCCAACTCGTGGCTTAGTGGCAACGTGTCCCGCTGATGAGCATTTAGACTGAGGTTCAATTCTCTGGCGGCTTTGTTGTAGACACTGTTTCAAAAAAAGAGGAGTCTCGATGGCATTTGGGAAATTCAGCATCTTTCCTCGTGAGGCGAAATACCCGAAGGGAGTTTTCTCCCATACGATACGCAAATGCGGCGTAGCTGCCCCCTAAACTTCACCCGACGAGCCGTACCCTCCTACGTCAGCGTCACGGAGCCAAGTCGGACTTCTACCTATGGGATATTCTATCGCAACAGAAGCTGCCCACCCCTTTCTCTCCTTTCATGAGACCACACGGGTTCGTGGAACTTGGTCTAGATGCTGCCGTCTACCAACTGGGATAATATTATTAAAAAAATTATGTTTTATTTTATTGAAATATTCCAAGCATGGTTTTTACTGCGTAAGAGACCATGTTCTATACCAAAATTAGCCATAAAATTAAGGTATTGTCTTCCAAGGTTACTTTCAGAAGTAATTGCCCACATTTGCGTGTCGTAAGGGAGAAACAACAGCCCGATGCTAGGCGCTCACAGATTCCATTTGAATACCTCTTTTCCTGATATCAACTTTAATACAAGCTGACATTGGCAGATTTCAATTGTAGTCTCTTATTTGCTAACATATGCTATTCGCCATTGAGCTAAGAGTCGAGAAATAAATATAAATTCATTTAAGGAATTTCGAAGTTATATTTTAGGAAAATAAGGAATAGAATATATTTTACCACAACTTTTATAGTATTTATATAACCTATATTAGAAAATAACTTTGCTCGTAACTTTGTATTTAATTATAAATTTCTAACAACATTTATTTAATATAAACATAAAAACAAAAAATAATTTTATTTTATTATTTTTTTACTGTTGTTTTTACTGTCAGAATTATTTGCTGAATGAGTTGTATTTTTTATATTTTAGTATTTTATAAATAATTGGTTAACATGAAATACGATAAAATATGTACGAGAACATCATTGAATTAAATTATGAGTAACTAACGAATATCCCTACATGATCTTAGTTTATCAAATAATATAATACTTATAACAGATTATTTTAAGTTAAATACTTACTTTTTATATTACATTAATGCAAGAAATGTTAGATTATTCATAAAACAATAACTGCTAAATAAAATAACTCTTTTGAATTCCAAAATAAATGGAATTCTGATGTTCTAATTGACCTATAAAAATGAAACATAAAATGTTTATATTTCGTATACCTTATAAGCACTTTAGAAACGCCGTTAAATGCTCCAATTGGGAAAAGAACAGGTGTATTCCATATCGCCTACTACTCTCCGAATTATCTTTCGCAATTTCATCTACAAAGACGTAGTTTTGTTTGATCACATTTCGAATTCTAGATTGGAACGTAAAAGTTGCCAATTCGTTATATATTCTTATATGTTATAGCAGTATATATTCACTATCAAGGTTGTGATTCTACCAATACGGATACCACAAAAAGGATCGCTATAGGAATAAAATCTGCACATATTGGATATAGATATAATAGTTGATTGGTAAGTTTATTATTGTAATTCTTATGTAATTTTCTTTCTTAAAACAGAATATGAATAAAATATGAGTCACTATATCGGGAAATAAAATCCTTGAAAATATTTTAATGTGTTAAACTTGCGCTGAGATATTTCATGGTCAAAGTAGTGCCTTCGTATGCAGTTTTTAGAAAGTTTTTTTCTTTTTCTTTATGATATCACCTATTTTTCAGGTAACCAGAATTACAAAAAAGCAAAAGAATAACTAAAATACAATAAAAATGATTTTTAATGAAGAAATTGGCAAATATCATGAATAATGCATAAGGTCATTTGAGGCATCTCTCATTAAGTGTTCTATCTTACTTATTAAATAAATTTTCTAACGGCTAAAATTTATTAAAGATAACTGATAAAAATAATTTAATTCTTATGTTCCTTCTTCTTAATCTTGCTGTAATTAAAAAATGAGGGGAAAAATTCTGCTTAATTTTACTATTAAAAGATGAGTAGAAATATTTTTTGAAGAGAATTTAAAATAGATAAAATTTATCATGTGAAATTTCTTGCAATACAAAAGTAATAATTATAAAATTTTAAAATTTTGCACTAAGATTTTGTTATTTTAATGATTTTAGAATAACTATTAAGTCGGTAAATAAAATATTTTAAATATAAAATAAATCGTAAATAATTTGCCTTAATTAAGAAAAGATTTTTAATTAAAAAAATGTGTACTAAATTTAATAAAATATTTCGATGTGAAAATGCAATTTGAAAAATTTTTACTAAAGATAAAATTCCCCTCGAATTTTCTAAATAAAAAAATATTAATTATAAATAGTAATATTGATTAATTAATGAAATCAATTAATATTGTTCCCCAAAAATGTATAGATATCTATCATAATGAAATTAATAAGTGATCACTAAAATATCAATGCATTTAATAAGTGATCATTAAAATAAAAAAATGCAACTCAGAAGAAATATAAAAATTGTGAAAATAAATAAGTTTATGTTCATTAGAGAATAAAAAAAGACAATAAACGATTACTGAAAATAATTAATCTTATTTTAATATAAATATATTTTTTAGAAAAAAAAAGTTAATCTCTTTCAAAGTGAAATTGAGCTATTTTTTTTTTATTAATAAAAAAAATACGTTTATTTAGTATCTTTTTTAATCGTTTTAGTAAAAAGCGTCTTACACAAACTAATAAAAATGTATAATTAAAAAATAAATGATGCTATGTATTAATATTTTTAAATTATATTTATTAAATATTTCTATAAAAGTACATTTAATTAAAATTGCTTTTAAAAATTTAAAAAAATGTAAATTAATTAATTTTATTAATGTTCTTTTAATCAGTTATCAAATGTTCAATGCATTTTAATAAATTTCTAATGGTGAATGAAGTGAAGTGAATATAGTTGTAAAAGCAAAATTTGAAAATGCAGTTGCGAAATGTAGTACTGTACTCAACAACGACATACTATAATCGCCAAAGCGATATCACGTTATTTTTGATTAAAATTGCACTGAAACTTTTTTTTTTCGACACTTTTAATCAAAAAAATGGCATGTGTTTCCCTGATTATACCACCTAATTTAAAATAATACAATCTACAAAAAAATTATTGAAAAAATATTTAATAGAAATCGAATATAGAAAAAAACTCTTATTGGTTTGTTCTGAAACAGAGATAAGCAGTTTCACTTCCCAGCCGAGTTAGCAGACTTTCTACAGAACAAAGTGCGCCAATTCCTTGCCAAATTTGGAGTGAATGATAAATTATCATTTTTTTTAACTTGGGAGTTAACAGACTATTGTTAGTTACTAAGTATCACTTGCTTAAATAAGAATAATCCGTACATTTTTCGAGACATTTAATTTATTCTTTTCAGAACATTTTAAGAAAAAAAACCCTTCTAATTTTTCCTAATTGTAATATGTTTTTAATGCTCAGTTAAGAAATAATTTATTTTAAATCTAAAAAAAATGAAAATGTGATACGAAAGAAATGTACAAGTTTATTTAATTCATCTTAACGATTTTTGTTAGTATAAAATGCAAAAGTAATAATAATAATAGTTTTATGTCTATTTTACCTATTTTTAAATTTTATACAATAAATGAAATCTAGCTCTATCTTTAAATAAATCTGTTATGAAATATCAATTTTTTAAAAATATACTATGTAAATATTTATTAATATATTACTAACATTAATAATAGCGAAAATGTCTTTAAAATGTTATTCTGCACATTAGTAGAAAACAATTTTTGTAATTATTCATTATACACGATAATCAATTTTGTTTTGCTTAAAATAAAACGGCAATAACTATTTCAAATGTTAAAATGCGAGTTGTACAATTTCAGCTTAAAATTAAGTTAAAAAGCATTTGCTAAAACACTTTTTCTTTTTTTAATCATTAATTATGTGATTATTAACATATGTAAACTAATGATTCAATTAATAATAAATAATAATCTTAATTAGAAAACCACTTTTAAAATATAAATTTTGCTTATAGAACGATTATTTTTTATGTAAGCTAATAGTAGGAATTATTTGACATAAAATGGGAAAAATAATTACTCAGATAGATTTTTTTTTATTTATACTTTCATTTATTGACTGCTAGTAACATAATGTTTGATCGAGTTCTTTTCGAATGACTTCAAATTCCATCTAATAAGAAAAAAAAATAAAGTAATTAGAAATCAGATTATAGTTTCGAAATTGTGCATTAACAATCATTTTGTAATGTAGTTGTTGCCACTTCATTAAATCACGTCCTAAGTACTATCGAAATCAAAACTAGAACCACAGTTAATTTTGATCTTGATGAATCTGACCGACATCTTATTTTTTTCCCCTACACGTAACACAAATAATAATAAAAAATGGCGCCAGATTGACGATAATTGCTAAGCATTCAATCTACTTAGTAATACACCTTTATTTCACCTATTTTGCGCAATATTTCCAACGTCCTTAACCGATCAGAAAATCGCATAGGAATCCACACATTCGGTTTTAATTCCTTTTTCTTACTGACGTCAATGAAATTCTTAACTGTAACTTCCTCCGCCAGAATCTTATTAAATTTAAACAGAGAACTCTTTTTATGGGCTGTAAAACCCGCAAGCGGCCTTCTTTTGGCGAACATCTTTCTGCAAAGACAAAAGAAATAAGACTTTTTATCAGATGGAACTAAGGTCACGTGTGAAACTTCGTGAGAAAATTCGTTTTCATTATATAATATGAAAACAAACGATTTTCATTTTGTTGTTGTTGTTGTTGTATTCGTGTTGTTCTATAAATTAGAAGTAATTTGCAATTTGTATTCGTTTAGATTACAAACATGCTTACAAAATAAGAAAATTCGTTTGTGTTCTTAATGGAAGCATGCATTACCTTTGCAATGTATTATGAAATTTTTCTATTATTATTCCAGGCAGATTTGTTCTTTGCTTGCATAATTTTAAAATGCCACTTTTTTAAAAGCTACCTTTATTTTTTAAATGCTACCTAAAAATTATTATTACGCTTTAACAAATAATAAAATATATTAATATTTATAAGAATTTTTTTCTGGCAACAAATCAATAAAGTACACTGAAAGTGTTAAGTTATCGTTAGAGGTTAAAGAAGTAGTATTTGCTAGATAAGCTCTATGTTCTACTGCGAAAATCTCAAGGTCAATCCTTTAGGGAAGATTTCTACATCATCATCTTTATTTATTTATTTTTTTAATAAAGATTTGATACAGATATTAGTGAAGCCCTTGATTTGCTTGCAGGAAACAGTATCTTATCGTAGTTCCAAATAATCCTTGATTGTATAGGTGTTACAAAGGATACGTCCTAGGTTCTAGGATCCAGGATTCATGGCATAGAAATAATTATCCTCATATTATTTTAATATTTACAAATCGTAATTTTGTGCATCAAAACTTACAAAATTTTTCTCATAATAAGGTGATGTTAGCTATTCAAAATTTCAAAGAAACTTTTTAAAACATTATATTAAAGTTTATATGGGAAATATAAAATTATATATATTATTTTATTTGGTTTATTCTCTTTATATAGTTTTTAATTCGAGAGGGAGGAAAAATATGTATTTTGGTAAATTTTGCTAAAAATATTTAAAAAACACTATAAAAAATTATTTAATTTTGAAAAAATAAATTAATAACTACATCTTTTTAATGAAATGGTAGTTATTTTATGTAATTGATAATTATAATTTTCTTAAACTGTTTTTGCTTAGTTATGCTTCTTTGAATGTTCATGATGCCTAAAAAAAATTTTTTTTAATTATTTGAAAAAAATTAGGAGGTGCAAAGACTCGGGATTTTAATTTCTGATAAATCATTCCACGTGTATGACCTGAAGGGTTGATTGCAACATTTTTTTTCACGAATAAAAAGAAGGTTTTTGTCCTTTTAACTCTCCTATCTACATATTGACAGTAAACAAATTGATAATAACTGATGAATCCATTGTTCGATACCGACTGAGGTTATGCTCATAAAAAAAGGATTATTGTTTAAGGATTCACTGAGCCATAATAATTTTTTTTGAATCTCAACTATCAACTTATAAACATAATCTAAACACCATTTAATCTTTCACACATTTTATTCCTGAAATAACTTCGTTGAAATTTATCTTTTGTGAATTTATGCTTATTTATTTAAATTTTATATTCAACTAATCATCAGTTAGAACAGGGGGGCATGCTGTCCGCCTTTAATATTTTTCTGACCCGTGAGATTTATTATATTTTTATAAAATATATTTATTTCATAATGGCAAAGTAGTGAAAACCAATGTAACTACTTAAAAAAATACAATATGTGTGCATCCAGATATTCAAAAATTAACTGTCGAAATTATGAGAAAAAATTAATTTTGATTTTAAAATAATATTCTTGCAAATATATGACAGATGTTGGCTATTTTATTTATGTGTTTACAGTTATGGGTTAGCAGAATAATTAAATTATATGCTGCAAACTCATGATGCGTGCATCTTGAAATATCTAATATAACAGGTTCTACGTTTAACCTCAGTGATCATCTCTAGATATGCACAGTTGATTGTTGATAGCAGAGCAAACCAGAATCTTAGTTCAAGTTGTTAGCGCCTTTGGTTCAATTTACACCTGAAAATCGCTTTTTTCTAAAAGGAAAAGGACCAAACACAAAACACGCTCAAACATAAGGGATGCTAACATGCAACACCCATTACGATGTGCAAGTACTCAAATTGAGATCGATTTGCAAAAGCTAAGTTAAAAAGTGGAGAAACAAATATTGCAGTAGTAAAATAAATATTTTTTGATTTTTTTTTATTTCGCTTATATTTATATATTTTTTTTCCATTTTTAGTGTGAAATATTTCTTTACAATGCGCGTTTAGTATCATTATTATTATATTATCCAAGTTTACATATAAGAATAATAGTAAATACAACAATAATAACTCATTATGTTTAAGTTTTTCACTCCAAAAAAATGTCTATAGTCAGTCTAAATCTAATATAGGAATATATAGTTTTATATGCGGCCCGCGGAATTATGATGCATTTCCAAAGTGGCCCGGAAGATCATTTGGGTTGGCAACACCTGAATTAGAACATAACTATCTTTATAATTCACTATATTTATTTAAATAACTACGCAGCTAAATGTCTTTTCCGCGTAATTATGAGTAATTTAATTATTTAGTATTCAACGGGGGCATATTTAAACTTTATTATTTTTATTTTTATTTTATAAAAATATTTTGTCTTAATTTTTAAATTCGAACATTTTGCAAGACACCAACCTTGAAAACACTAGATCTTGCAGATCCTGCAGCAAAATTCACTCAAGAAGATAAATTGGCAGATGAAGATAGGTTTGCTACAATCCGCCTCGCTTTCAAAACATGTGTCGCAACGCTTATGAATTTATGTTTATGGTACGGTTTCGTCATGCCCACCACAAAGACTAGGTGAGAAAAATAAAAAACAGAAGGCTTTTGCGAAATGGCGGGCATCGAAGTTAAATGACCTCTTGCATATCGTCAAAATTCCAAAGCCTCTTGGACACTTTCTCTGCAGGGGCTTGTCCAAATAAATGGTAGGAAGACATATCCGGAAGGACCGTGTATGCAGAGAGCAATAACCGCTTAAAGTACACACTTGGAACTGGTTCTTTCTCATCTTTCAAGTTCTCGACTTCAATGCTAAACACTTGATGAGACAGTGATAATGAAAAAAAATTATAATAACGAGATTGCTATGCGGAAATCATTCAAACTAATCACCCAGTATGTCCGGAACGTTGTGACAAGAATGAAAAGAATGCTTCATTATCATACATAATTATTTATAGTTCTTTAATTCTGATCTGTTAAAGTTTTCTATAATTTAATGCGGTGCTTTTGTTTAGTGCGATTTTATGGTGGTAACAATCAATTTCTCGTTTCATCAGCTATAAAATGATTAGTTTTTTTTAAACGATTTAAAATGTTTTAAAATAAATTAAAAAATATTTCGAATATTATAATATAGTTTGTAGAAAAATTCTTATTATTTAAAAGCTAAGAAAGTAATATGTGAGCTAAAAGTAGATGCTAAAAAAGTAGATTAAAATTCAAAGATTAAAATTAAAATTCAAAACGACTTAAAATGTTTTAAAATAAATTAAAAAATATTTCGAATATTATATTATAGTTTGTAGAAAGCTAAGAAAGTAGATGATTAATGAACTTTTAGTGTGTATAAAAAATATTAAGAACCTATTATTTAATTATTGGCAACTGTTATAAATTTTTTATGCGTTTACAAACAAATCGTTTTGTAATCTTCGAACAAGTTCAAGTTTAGAATACCTCTATAGTTTTTATCTGTAAGAATAAAACGATTTCTTATCGGAATGCAGTAATCGTTAAGTGTTCTTCTAGTGCGTCTTCAAATATTCCATTTCATTCAAGGGGTAGGAAAGCCCAAATAAACAAACTCTCTGTAATATTGAAACATGTCTTTGGTATCAAGCGGTTAATCCCGTGAACTATGCGAGTAAAAACTATTTCCTTGAACTTTTTCGAAGAAAATACTATTTCACCTGTTCTGGTTTGCTGTTTATCCTTGACATCACGTGCAATTGATCTAAATTTGATGTTTTGATTTAAATAGATACTATGCATTTTATTGATAGATGATTTTGATATTTTTTATTCACTACTTCGAAATTCTATATCGTAAAGGCATATTTTTAAGATGGTCAGCTGAGCTATAATATTTAAAGAATGAATGAAATTCCTTTCATTAATAAGGTTTGAGGAATGAGAATAAAAATTTAATAAATAAATGATTTAGTACTATAATGTTATGAAATTTTTATAAAAGGCGAAATATTTTTCTACGTTTTCTTTTGTTAATTTTTTTTTTTTTTTACTATTTTGATTTTAATTAATAGCATCTTGCGAATTTATTACGAAAACTTCTCTAGTGCTTGCGGCCTGATGGCCAATTGGGTAGCGCTCTAGCTTTTGGTACCATCATGGGCTTCAGATTCGACCTGGCTGTGGCATGGATGTTTGTGAGTGGTTCGGAATCCACGTTAAACTGTAGGTCTCGATATTTAGCCTGAAGTGTGCACAAAATGACCGTAGATCAACAAACCAAACCAAATTTCTAATGCTTTTTAATTCATATAAAAATTTATATAAGATTTAATCATTATGCTCTTTTCAAATTTATTATTGATGCTTATTTTTATTATTTTACTTTATTAATAAAGTGATGGAAATATACAATCATCTACGTGTATGACTGAGTATTCTTCTGCTTTAAAACAAATACTGATTTTTTTTAGGTATCAGTATTAAATTCACATTAGTGTTAATAATTCTGAAATCCTTTGATTTAAGAGTAACGAAAATAGCACACTACAAAAAAAAAATGTCTTTGAAAATAAATATTTGGTTTTACGATCAGTAATATGCACTAAATTTTAATTAAAAAAATCCTTTTTATTTAAAACCTTAAATTTATTATTCAAAACTTATTATACGCACATTATTCTATAATTTAAACTGCATTTAATTATCAATAAAAATTGCCTTTGTGTCTAAATATATAAATTATAAATTTCAAAAAAAATTTTAAAGGATTTTAATTTTTTTCACTATTTTATCTCTTATGATTATGTATTTCTAAACCAGAAAACAATGGATGAACTACTTTTTTTTTTTATAAATTTGCATATGTGATGTAATGATAAGAAAATGTCAACCTAATTTGCAGCATTGTTGGATTATGATTGCCCTTTGTACTGTGCAAATGATAAAAACAATATTAAAGAATACTTTTCATGTGATATTCATGTGGTAGAAGATATACCCCTATTTCTTTAACCGTCTATAAGGAATTAAAATTTATCATAAAAACATTGTGAAAGTATTTTCCGGTTATAAATAAAAAATTTATATAGTAACATACCGGTTTAATTTTCAATTGAATTGATTACGCTTAATCAAGATCGATAAATTTAAATGTATGGAAATATATTGTTCTTCTCTTTCTATTCTTAGATTTCTAAATTTGATTTAAAAAAATGGATTTTCTTTGAAATAAGTTAAATAAGAACATTCCTGGATAATAAATAAAAAAAAATCACAAGCGAAAGTATTAATTATTTGGTAGTTAAGGTTTTAAAAAGTTTTTGAATATTTAAAAAATTTTATGTCTTATATCATGAAATAAATTTCTTTGAATAATATATTTTTGATAATATTTTTTATATAAAATTTTGTAGAGTATCGTAAGAGCACAATAATACAGTGAGCATGAAAGTGATAGTAGCAAAAGTGATTTTTATGGGATTCCATTAAAAATTATTCAATAGCATGATAGTGATTTTGTGATTCCATTTTCACTGTTTGTAAAAATAAATTTATATTGAAACTTAGAATGTTACAGATAAAATTTCAAGGAAAATAAACTTTCTAACGAAATTAAATTCATAATTAATTAATTAAATTTTTATATTAAATACTGAATCTATTCGTGCAGTATTTGAAATTATAAGAAAGCATGTAATATTTTTCCGACAAAAAAAAGTAAAGCTAACTTCTAAATCCGTCAAAAAATAAATAAAAATTTAAAAAAATACTTACAATTATAAGAAAAATTAACAACATTGTGAAGACTGTAATTACCGGGAAGTTAATTTAAAAGCATGTACCAAAAGAAAAAAAAAATAGGCAATTAAATGTTTATTTCTTTCTTTCTTTTGTGCTTTTTAGGCTAAGATTAATAATTATTTTTTCACAAAATTATCTTTCAGAAATGAAATGACGGAAAGAAAAGATATCTTAATAAATTAAATTATAACAAAATCAAATCAACGTATTTTATATATATCTATATATATATATATCTATATGTCAATTAAGCACATTTTCCCGTTACATAATTGGTTTAATCCCACGTTCTTTAATAACATAATGAAAAGATAATAATTGATTAATGGGAAAATACTATATTGTAAAAGATCGATTATTAGGTAGGCGAAACGATTCTTATTTTCTAAGTCTTTATTTTATCTCGGATGTTTTTTCTTTCAAAGATAACGTTTTCTCAACCCTTTCTTTGTGGTATCATTTTAAATCATCATGTTCCAAATTGAATGAGGTTATAATGTATAAATAGCTTATCTTTAGAGAGTTTTGAGTTTTATGTTTATTGTTCAGTTAAATACTAGAGATTTTAAAATTTATAAGCATCTTATCTGAAAAGTACTCAACTAGTTATTTGCACTGAAGGTGATTTCTTTGTGTTCGTTTTGATTAAATCGAATATAAGAAGTCAGAAAAAAATATACGCGTGTTGTTTAAGTGAGAATTTGTAAAACAATTTTTGTACTTGTATTTTGAAGTGACTTAGATTACAGAATATTTACATTTAAAAATATATATGTATTACTGATTTTGTGAAATTATTCAACAAAAATACGTGCTTGTGTGTATTTCAGGAATAATTTTACTTGTATATAGCAAGGAAATGCTTTCCAATTTACTTTCCAATTTTTAATAATAATACTAATTTTACTTTGTGTTATAGAAATTATCTATTCTGCATAACTGAGTTTTTACTGAAGATTTTAAAAACTTCAACTATTTTTTTTATTTTGTTGGAATGATAACTTTTACATGTACTTTCTTAATATTTCAATTTAATTTACAAATTAATTATTTAATTAATGTTTTACACTGCAATTACAGTGTAAAAAAGAAATAAGTAGTGTTTTGTTCGAACATATTTATGCATACTTAAAAAAACTTTTTTTTTCAGAAAGATAGTGGACAAAAGAGAGGCCCTTACGAATATTTCTCATTGGATCCTCAGACTGCTAACTACATAAAACTGAGAAATCAGTTGGCTCGCATTTTTAACATTGAAGGGTAAGCATAAAAAAAAGATCTTTTAAGATTACTTATAATCCCAAATATCTTTTCAAAGATTTTTATAGTAATTTAATGTTTGTAAGTTTTAATAAAATTGAAAAAAAAGCATACAAATTTAGGTGAATATTAAACTTATTAAGTCACTGATTAACAATATAAATCATTATGTCTATGACAAAAGTTATTTAAAAATCTTATTGTCATTGTGCATGATCCTGAAACAATTTTCAGTCAATTAGCATGATATTTTTTAATTTTTCTTCAATGATTTCAGTAATGCTTGATTAAATCTATTAGAGTTGTTATAAATTATTTTAACAATTAGCTAAAATTATTTTATTTCATAAGTTATTATTATTTTTTTTTAAACTTTCGATTATTGTATATTATTAAGCATCATCATTTAACATGATGACATTGGGTGATAGAGCTTCTCCTCTGAATATGATTTCAGTACTTTCTTATTATGCAACTATACTTTTCATGCATACCACATTAAATCTTCTGTATTTTCTAAAAATGTCTGTCTTCAAGGATGTCCTCGAATTTGTCACTAAAAGTCAGTGAATCTCTTATCGAAAACAATGATTCCTTGAAGAAATCAGCCATCTTAAGCAAACTTCTTTTACACCTGTACGTTCCTAAACACACTTTCCCCTTGGGTAGATTTATTAGCCACATTTTTACACGAGGTCGTATGTTGACTGTTGTACTAACGTTCAAGTCATTGAGCCTCACACCGCCATCAGCAGATGCTGTGTGTTCTCAGTGACTAATACCGTACCCCCATCATTTACACAGATTGCTTAGAAATCCATATGCTTTTATTCCTTCTGTAATGAAAGCATTCTGAATAAAAATTTTATTTTACGACTACTTTCCAGTATGAAAACAACAGCTGGTGTGTCTTTCGCCGTATTCTCATTATATGCGAATAAAAACATACGGCACGTGTCGAACAAAAGAACTTTTTTTTTTTATTTAGAGATGTGATAATTTTAATCATAATTATGAAATAAATGGGTTAGGAAAAATATGTGACG
The DNA here is from genome assembly GCA_021605075.1 of Caerostris darwini. Lineage (NCBI taxonomy): Eukaryota > Metazoa > Arthropoda > Arachnida > Araneae > Araneidae > Caerostris > Caerostris darwini. Next base: position 314,327 of record BPLQ01002838.1, on the reverse strand, counting down.
TAAATAGGTTCTTTGAAACGTGTAATATATTGATGTGTTATAAAATGTGGTCACAATGAGTTTTTTTGCAGTTGGGCAGAAAACAAAGGTATAATAGACTTTGTTCAAGACATAAATCATTATTAAAAATAATAATAAATGAATAAATAAAATAAAATGGTTTGAAAAAATTCAGCAAGCCTGATGTTTTTTAAAAGCCTAAACTTCTACTTCATGTCAAACCAATTTTCTTAAAGATTTCTTAATAACCAAACCTCCACATTCTAAATAATAAAACAAAATGATTCCAACATCTTATCTGTTCACTTATCGAAGAATTATAAATACTAATGTTTTTTTTCATGTAGTATTTTTAATGAAATTATAGTACAGTGACTTTATTAGATTTATCATACTTTAATATGGCCAACGGCCGTACCATGCTGAATATACCGGTTCTCGTTAGATCACCGAAGTTAAGCATCATTGGGCGCGGTCAGTACTTGGGTGGGTGACCACCTGGGAACACTGCGTGCCGTTGGCAAATTTGGGACCTGAATGGCCGAGTGTCTAGCGCTCTGGCGCTCGGTGCCACAGGTTTCGGGTTCGAATCCCGGCGGTGCCATGGATGTTTGTAGTGGTTCGGAATCCACTTTAAGCCGTAGGTCCTGGTCTCCTATGACTGTAAGAGCGTCACGGAGCAAAAGTCAGGCTTCTACCTACGGGTGCTCCATCACAACAGAAGCTGCTTCCTTCCCCTTCAATCATGAGTCCATATGGGCTCGTGGGCTTGGCCAGCCAAGTGGGATAAGAAACAACAACAACAACATACTTTAATATCTATTTGAAAGTGGTTTAATTATGATTGAGCAAATGAATATTTTAAATGATCTCAAATTATTTTAAAATGTTTGCTTAGTATTTTTATTTTCTTTCTTTAGAGAATTCACTATCCATTTTAAGAAGGACAAGTCGTTTATTCCTCTGACGTCTGACTGGGATTTAGATGGAGCCATCTCTGAATACTCTAAGCCTCACTTATCACTTGCAGTTGAACTACAAACCATTGATAAAGGTAATTATTACCATCATTGTTTTTCACATATATAATTCTACGTTCAGTTAAATACTACAAGTAAACCAAATTTAAATTAAGATAATGCAGTATCTTAAAACAAATTTAATTAGCATTTAAAAAGCATTTAATGTGTTGTAAAGAGATCATATTTAAATTGTTATAGTTTTATTTTGAAAAAAATTAACTGTAACAAATTAAAAACGATAAAAAAAAATTATAAAAAATTTATATTTATAAAAAATATATACTTTATAAATTTAAAATAAATACTTATATATATTTTTTATAAATATATAATTTATATTTATAAAAAAAAATTACAAATTTTTTTTTTTTAATTATAAAAATTATAAATTTTCTAAAAATTATAAAAATTTGTAAAAATTCAAAATACAAAAATTATCCAAAATGGTTTTGCATGACAATAAATAATAATATTTATCTGCTTATATTTTTTACTTTATCTATTTACTTGATTTGTTTAAAATAAACTAAAAAAAATTTTTAATATCTAAATACGATTTCATAATAATAATCATAAAAAAAATTATTTACAGACAAATTAATCTTTGTCTGTTCACATTTACAAAATGAATATTTCCTTATTATAAGAAAAAAAACTTTTCCAATAAATTAAATAACTTTTATGACATTAACTGTTTATTAAAACTATTGAAATTATTAACTGATAAATTAGATTATGATATCTATTCACGTTTACTAAACGAATATTTAAATTCAAGAAATAATGACAAAGCAAGAATGCGCGTCATATCCGTGAGAACTTTGTTCTTTTGTATTCATTTATTTATTTATTTATGCATCTAAAACAAGTTTTAATCAAACGAGTTTGTCAATGAATTTCAATGATACAATTGTTAAATAAAAAAAAGGGGAGACGACTACAAAATATTATTATCACATCTCGTCTGGAGTAAAAGGTAGCGCATGTAATAAAACGTGATCTGAAATAATAGTTAAGTTTTCTAATCATCACAAATTAAATAAACATGCGTAGGAAGTAGTGAAAGTATTGTCTAAGATTTATCTGCACTAGTTTTACTGCAGGAGGTTCGTAAATGAAAATTGAACGCAACCAAGTATCAGTATTTATCAGATTAGAACACTATTCGAACCTTCGAAACTGCAACCGTGCGTTGCTAAACTTTGAACCCAAAAACTAGAAAATATTTGTAATTTTTACTTTTGTGGGTGTATGTGTTTTTTGTGAAAATATTTTACTTTTTTGTCTAGTTTGATAGTGTATTTAAGTCTCAAAGTAAAAAATAAATAATAATAACAATAAATATTAATTTAAAAATAAGTTTAACAAAGCCAGCTTTTTGTATTTCTTAAACGAAAAAAAAAGTTGAAAAAAATTTCTTATAAAAAAAAAAAAAAAAAAAAATGGGAGAAAAAGTCGTGAAAAATCTCTAATATATATTATTATAAAATCTTCATGCTTATTATGTAATGGATTTTATTACCTTAATGCTAATTCCAATATTTTTGAAAATTTGCTTGAATAAAGTACCTAAAATATGTAAATTTTCTCAAAATTTAAAAGGAATCTATATTCTTGAGATATTTATAGCATGCCCATCTTAAATATAACTACTATTAATCATTCATGTATTCGATCTCATAAATCAGTTTATGACAAATACAAAAAAAAACCCCTTTCAATTAGTTTTTAATTAGCACAAATTTCTTCAAAATAATTCAGTGGTATTTATAAGTCAATCCTTTGCTTTGGACTTTTAACTGCCAATTGACGTAATTACTTGAACTTGAACCTGAATTTCAAACAATTGTTTCTCACTATTTCGATTATCGTACTACGAAATACATGACGTCATACTAGCAGAACTCTTCATAGATTAAATGTAATTCCAAAAATATTCGTTTTTTTTAAAAAATTAATTTGAAGTTTTGTTAAATTTTACAATTGAAGTGTTTTTTCTTCAGCATTAGAAGAGTGGGATATCATCTGCCCTGCTGACATCATCAGTATGGACGACCAAGAAAACGCCCGTTGCTCACAAGAAAGGAAAAGCCTCGCTGGTTCCATTATCAGTCATGTAAGTATTTCAGAGTCATTGGTGTATTTTTATGTTAACGTGTTGGTAAAAAAAATAAGGTAATAACGTCTTAATATGAATGTGCTAATATTAATGCTATTCTCCTTTTCAGGTCGAAACGGCTATGCTGAGGGTCACACGTGTGTTAAGTTTGGACAAGGGAGCTGTGAGGTCAAAACCTCCCATGGATGAAGCAGAATACAGCAGTCTACTCGACAGAGAAGGAAGATTGGTCAACCAGCGTGAGCTTCACATGTCCGTGTACAAAGGAGGAGTCGACCCTGCTATGCGACCAGTGATCTGGAAGCATCTGCTCAACGTCTTCCCCCAAAACCTCACTTGGGAACAGAGGAACAGCTACATGAGTTGCAAGTGTGAGGAGTATTATCAGTTAAGATACCGGTGGCAGCATTTAATGCAAGCAGGTAATTCCTTGTTTTATCCCTCCACGTTTTCTTGGATAAATAATATATATATATATATATATATATATGAAATATATATATTTTGAATATATATATATATTTTGAAATCCAATGTTAGAATGTTGAAAATGTCAGAAATCCAATGTTCCAATCCAAATCTTTAGAATCATTTAGAAATCCAATGTTTTTCCGCCGAGATTCAGTATTATTTTTATCTGATGCGCAGTAAAAAATCGTGGAATAATTAAACCAAACCTTAATTATAAATAATCCTTGAGTAATAATAATTACACCAAAACCAAATAATAAATGTCAAATACTTTAGTCTGGCACCATCTTGTGGCCTGAAAAGGCTTAGCACGGACTATAAGTTCGTAGATGATATTGCCACCAAATCCTTGTTCGTTATTTAAAGGACTATATTTGCCTTTCTATTTTCTCGAATAGTGAAATAAAGAGTTTAACGTTATTATGGGAGTATATTTTCATTAAATTTCTCTTTGCATTCACATATCCGAAAAAAAATTAATTTACATCAAAGTAATCAGTGAAACTTGTAATAGTTTCACTTTATAGTAATAGTACGGCTCACTTTGCCGCCTTACCTGTATTAAATGGAGAGATCTTATTTATATAAATAAAAAATGTATTTGCTGCTTATTCTTTAATAATTGTATATAACGATGTATTTATCTAGCTTATTCATTTAATTATTAACTAATTTAGGACTTTATTATATTAATGAAATTTTTTCTTTTCCAGGTACGATACCTACTGTTTTACAAGATATAACAACAATGGTTAGAAAGGACGTCAGAAGAACGGATCGCACAGAAAAATTTTATTCGGGTACAGACGACAACTGCAATGTACGAGCTCTATTCAACATTCTGACAACTTACGCTGTTAACCATCCTAACGTATCCTACTGTCAAGGAATGAGTGATCTACTTTCCCCTATTTTATACGTCATGAAAAAAGAATCTGAAGCTTACGTTGCCTTCTGTGGTCTTATGAAAAGAGCAAGAACCAATTTCAAGTTGGATGGACGTGCAATGAAATTGAAATTTCGTCATCTGCAAAAAATGCTGAGGTTTTATGATCCAGAACTGTACCAATACCTCGAACAACAAGAAGCTTTGGACTTGCTGTTTTGCTATCGCTGGCTATTGTTAGACCTGAAACGTGAATTTCCTTACAATGAAATGTTGAACATAATCGAGACTATCTGGGGATCACTACCACCCAGGCCACCTCAGACTGAACTAGAACTTTACGATGTAAAATTTCCAACTGCAGCCATTTGCAACTCTCTGAAAGATCGAACTACCCAAAAAGATTATTTGAAAATAGACGAAGGTCACTTTGCATCACACCATGATGTCAACTCTCTGTCGCAATCGGTGACAAACAACATAAACACAGAAGAAATAAAACAATGGCAACTACGCGTGAGACGGGAATCAATGGCCAGGAACTTAGTGCATCACGACAGTTGTAGTGAAGGAGAAATCAGACTTCCCGTCCACTATAAAAAAAGAAAGTTCCGTTCCTACATCGCAGGAAAGTTAATTAGGCTCAACAAGCACCCATCTTCTCCTCTAACCATAAGGTCCTGCAAAATACCAGAGAGGAAAAAATCACTCCAGACTGAAATCTGCCAAAGTTGGGCGTGTGGTGAGGTCTTTGGAAAAGTCGAAGAGAAATCTAGAGTCAGAGATGCCTTGTACGATGCTAGAGAATTCTTGCGTAACCAGTGGTGCTATTCCAACACCGTAAATGAAATTCAACTTAACAACTGGTTAAATGGCAGGAGATTCGAAATGAAACCAGGAGCAATTGGTGGTATTGAAGCAGATATTGCTGATGTCAACAACAGGCAAAGGCATGGAAGCAGCGATTCCAATTACAGCACCATCTCTGAAGACCTTTCAGAAGTAGATGAAGAAAGCAGTACACCATCCAGATCTCGCAGAAGTCGAAGCGAAGGTTACATGTCCGAGGACGATTCCAAAGAAACTTCCACTCTGGCTGACGATGACGACGACGATGCTTATGAATCAGACGACGAATTCGACTATTCAGACGAAGAGGATAACGACTTCTTGGATTCGATGGCTGGACGCCAGTACGAAGAGGTGGATGCGTATTTCGACAGGAAGAAGGAAATGCTGCCACCACCCCACGTACTTGGAGATGGCAATCCCTTTTTACTTTTCCTCTGCATTGCCATGATCAAGTGTCACAGGGACGAGATTCTCAGAGAAAGATACGATTTCAACGAGTTGGCTATCCACTTCGACAGGTATGTCCGAAAGCACAAGTTGGCCAAGATACTTCCGGATGCCCAGAAGATGTTCACTGCTTACCTCAACATGGGATGGGATGTCGAAGACAAAGGTGAACTCAGCGATGAATTAGATCCGTGAAGTACCTTGCGAGGATGATTTGGAATGAAAAAAAGAAAAAAAACTTTAAAAAAAATGGGAATTTCTCTCTTGAATGAATATCTTTTCCTTTACTACTTATCTCAGACATGGATCTCATTAGTTTTTTTTATACCAGAAGCTCTCTTACTAAAAGGCAATGCATGGAAATTTTTACTTGTATAACGGAATCAGTTATTTCAATGGTGATTTTTTTAATCCCGGTGCCTACGTTACAGAACTATTGTGATAAGAACCGAAATTGAATACTTTTTGTTTTCTGACATTTTCAAAAAAGACTTGACTTCAATGTCTTATAAAAATAATTATGTTGTATCCACATAGATATTTTTTACTAAGTATAACTATTATATTTCGTTTCCCAGTAATACTCATAATGTTATTAAATAGCAGCATTGTATTTCCCAGTGAATTGTGATAATTAATGTTTCATGTGATTTGTAAATAAGGGACTATTCTGATACATTCCAATTCGGCGTTATAATTTTCTTATTAATAGGAAATTGTAAATTGTACTTGTAATTGAAACCAGTGTGATATTGTCTGTAATTTAATTTGGCAAATTAAATTTTCGCATATATATATCACGACCACTTTTTTAAATGTCACTGAAGTGTATGAGTTGCTATGCATGTGTATGTCTTTCTTATGGTTTTATTTATGAGTATGCATGTGTCAGTGAGTGCTGTGCTTCTATAAGAAATCCCATTATTAATAATTAATCGTTATGTATCATCATTTGTACTTGTTGATTGTGAGAGAATGGTCTGTTTTTTAAGATGTGAAATGTGCCCTGCTATTGTTTTTCATTTTTTCAAAACATTTCGTTGGGGATGTTTTTGAAATGTAAAAAAAGTAAAGCATTTTGTAAGCATTGTTTATCGTGTTTTTGTGAAGAAAAAAGATGATAAGCATTTTATTTTATAGCTTTTTACAGATTCATCGTGATTTGTCCTTGTCAAGAAACGTACAATTATTTTAAGAATTAAATTAAATGTAATCAATTTTTTTTAAATATTGTTTTTTCATTTGATCTTTTTGACTCACTTTCATTTTCAAACTTCAGTGATATTCCTATTAATATAAAATATATTTTTAGGAAAAAGCTACTATAAATTATCTATTCAAACAATCCAAAAAAAATTTAGACATCAAACTAACCATCTAATTTTTTTTTTACTTCGATTAATTAATTGAACGATTTTATTCATCATTCTGAATTATTTTAAATGAAAAATTTAAAGCATAACTTAATTTTTTAAATTGAAAAATTATTTACAATATGAGAATTTTTTAATAATTTATGAGATAATTTCTTTAAATTTATCGAATTATTTTAATTTAAATATGTATGAAAAAATTTAATAATACTTCTTTCAACGTTTAAATTTATTTGAATATTTTATTATTTACTGTGAAATGATTTTAAAAAACGTTTTTTCATGCTCATTGAATATTTCGAGAAATATTTTTTTTGTAGATAGATAGAAACTTAAATTATCTAAAATTGTTTTTATTACCTACCGTTATCTAAAAATACACTTAAAAACATAAATACTATTTTGCTTACATTTTTAATGAAAATTACACACAGTGCCATGAAATTAGCAGCATTTAATGAATATAATACTATTCAAAAGGAGTTTCACCATTCTTTAAAAAAAATAATTATATAAGAAATTAAATAAATAATTGCCACTTTCTTATTTTAACAAATTACACAGTTCGGACTTTCAAACCTAGTTTTTATTTACTTCTATTGTGTTAAATTATTATTTATTATTTTTTAAAAGGCTCTATTTACAGTTTTCCCCCTTGAAATCATAAAGTCAGTTTTTCTTAGCATTACATAAAATAATAAAGTTAAACAATATTTCATTTTATCAACATTTATTTTTTTTGGAGCCGAACCGTTTTTTAAATATTTTATTGAAACATTTCCAACATATCTCATCATTTTAACATCTCAAATACTTGAGATGACATGTTCATATTTTGAACACCATATTATTTAAAACGTCAATTCTGTTGTTAATGAGTATTTTCAAGATTTGCACAAAAAAAAATCGAGAGGAGATTTTAAGAAAAACTTTTTAATTCTTCCTATAGCCAAACTGCATTAATTTCTCCAGATCTTTTAATTTCATTAAGTCGTATTTAAAGGGAGGGGAACTGCACATAAAATATCTTAATTGCAGTTGTCAAGTAAAGACTTAATGAAATATACACTCTAATATCTATCTACCATAAAAAATCGCAACAAAAATGTATAACATTATAAATTTTTTTTAAAAACATTATACATTCTAGAGCAGGATTTTTGATTAATTAAAAAAAATCGTTAAAAAATTGGAATTATTGAAATAAATATTTTAAAAAATATGAACAATAAATACAATTTGATATTAAAATAAAATAAAAACCATTTCATTAATACATATATAATGTAATTTGAACTTTAAAAAATATAATGAATATATACATTTACGAAATATACAAAATCGAATATATGTAATTTTTATTTTTATCTTTTTTAGCCGTTGATGAATGTTATTTTGTTTATATTTCATTTTCTCATTTTCTCCCTTTCAATATTACTACAATTTAAAAATTTCCATTTAAATTATTTTAATATTAATATAAATCGCATTTTATGCTTTCTTCTAAAATTAAAATACGCATGAAAAAAATTGTATTATAAGATTCACATAAATAATAGACATTTTGGTAACTAGAACGCACCCACAACAATTGGGGCAAAAAAGCATTTAAATATGCAATATTTAAATCTAAGATTAATAATCATAATATATTTATTTATTCTATTTAAAACTAAGATTAATAATTATTTCAGATGTGCAAATAATTAATCTCCATAATTTCAAATACAAGAAATTCTTACAAATTTGTTTATTTTATTCTTAGATAAAATAGTTAAATGTTGCTTTTAATACAAAAAAAAATTATATTTTCGGCAATAAATATCATTGGCAGCAGATTAAAAGGCGATTGAGTAATATTCTGTTGCAATGTGTATGAGGAAACACTTCTCCATGGGAATTAAATTGGAATTTAGATCTGCGATAAAAGGTACATGAAAATTATATATAAAAAACATATAGATAATCCTAAAATGAAGATAAGATAGTGAACAAAAACTGCATTTGCAGATTCTAATTAAAGAAATTACAATTTTCCTTTTCGGACTAATAATCGATATTTTATATTCAATTTACATAATAAAATATTTTTCTTGCCATGTATTCTGCGATATTTAAATTTCAAAATATACAAATATCCTGTATCAAAATCCTTTCCTTATTTTCAATGTATTTAATAATGTTTTCGTGTGCACGAATTTTTATTTTATTTGAATTATTTTCAACATTTTTATTTATAGGAAGTGATTAATTCTATTAAAATATATAATGGCAACAAAAGTGTTCGTACTTCAGTGTGTGTTCAAATTTCAATGAAATACTATTCTTTCCTTAATTAAAAATTAATATTTCAAATTGGGAATTTTTTAATAATACCTGTAACTTTTTTTTTAACAAAACTACATTAAATATTTTAAGAACATAGCAAAACTTTTTTTGAAAAATCAAAAATTAAAAAGTAACAAAAAAATTGTAATGAAAATTAATTAATTTTCGAATGCCATTCGTTATTCCCTTACAACTACGAGCTATTTTTAAATAATAAATATAATAGAATAAAGTAAGCAAGCAAAGAAAAACCAAACGATTTTTTAAATGTCACCAAAATGCAAAAATAAAAAGGGATACACCACCATTTTTTTTTTTTTTTTAAATTTATTCGAAACTGTTTCGATGTACTAAAGTACGAACGAAAACTAAATGAGTTTTTAAATGTCACCAAAATGCAAAAATAAAAAAGTCACACACCATGATTTTTTTTTTTATAAATTTATTCGAAATTGTTTCGATGTACTAACGTACGAAAGAAAACCAAAAGATTCTTTTAAATGTCACCAAAATGCAAAAATAAAAAAAGAGATTCACCATAATTTTTTTTTTTTATAAATCTATTCGAAAATGTTTCACACGAACAACGAACAAACGATTTTTTAAATGTCACCATAATGTTTTTTTTATAAATTTATACTAAAATGTTTAGATCTATCACTTTTGTGGCATGTTCATTCTCTTCTTTCTTGAATTTTTATTTTTATAAAAATAAAATAATTTCATGTTTTTAAAAAACTATCAGTTTAATTCAGAATCACATGAAAATTAAATGAAAAAATATAGGACTTATATTCAAATTCAATTCCAAGCTACAACGCGTTTTCTAAAAAAACATTTAAAGCACAGAAACTTTTGGTATTCACTGTATTAAAATAATATTGTAAATTTGAAGAATAATGAAAATAAAATAAAAATTTGGAATTTAAATTATAGAATAATAAATTATAGAAAATAATAAATTAATATAAATAATAAATTATAAATTAATATAAATTATAGATAACTAATATTTAAATAAAATTTATAGGAATAAAAAACGATATAATAATATATAAAGAATGAAAATGTATAACATTTAAATAGTTAATTCCTAATTCTAAGAAATAAAAATAAATTATTTCTCTAACTACTATATAATATTATAAAATATTAAAACATGGATTTTTAAATTTATTTTAAAGAATACAAACCTTTTTTACTTAGTACGCGAAACTAATGAGTTAACAAAATTTTAATTAAAATTATTCACAATATTTTAAAACATTTTTTTAGACTTCTAAACAAAAATAACAGCGTTTCATGCAATTGGAAGTTACAGTTACTTACAAATTAATATTAGTTATATTGCTATTCGAATTATTTTTTTTTTACTTTCTTAGCTAAACATAAGTTAAAATGTGATCTAGATCACAATTCGCTATTTACACAATTTCTATTAAATGTTTAACCATGAAAACTAGTTCAAACGAATACATTTATAAATATTTATACTAGATTCTCTTAAACTTTGAGTAGATTTTAAATGGAAAATGCCGAATGTTAACGGTTCTAATTTTTTAGTGCACCATAAAAGTAATGAAATATTTGTTCTTTACTTTTAAATGTATTGGATCAAATCGTAAAAAAAAGGAATTAGATTTAGGAACAAATAAAATAAAGTGCATGTAAACACTTTTTTTTAATACATCGGATATCTCATGTTCTATTTCTGTGATTCCTGAAGAAGGAAGTGTGTAGAAGAAATGAACCTTTTTTTATGGAAAAACTCTGCAAATTTCAATTACACAACCTGACTGTTGATGTCGACAGTATCCATACTTAAATATACTGTCACAGTCGCCATCGAATCTTCTCGTTTCTGAAAGCTGTAAGTGTTAATAGATTAGAATTTACGGCAGGGTGTAATCTTTTTTAACTGAAAAAGACTATTATGTAATGAATCACATGTAAACCAGCGCAGAACATGTTGTATACAAAAACGAAAAAGAAAGGAATTTTCTTTTTAATATAATAATAATAATTTTTTAAAAATCCTGCTTCTATGTAATACCAAGAACTCTCTTCTAATAAATAGTTAATACAATGTTATGTATTAACTATTTATTATTTATTACTGCATTTATTAAATTTCGAGACCTGGAACTAGAGGAGCTCCATTCGTGGGTGGACAAGATAAATCCGATTGTTCCTTTTATTAAGTTCGAATAATAGAAGGTAAGCAGGATGCAATACTTACAACATTGTTTTAAAAAATAATTTACTAATTGCTGATGCCTAACAATGCTGTACGAAAAAAAAAAAAAAAGCAAATGAAGTTGGAAAAAAAGTAAAGATCGAAAATAATAAAACAAATAGACGTTCTTGGATAAGGTAAAATCTTCTACTATATCTACCGTTCCGTTGATCACGGACTTGAAATCAAAGTGATAGGAATTTGAAAACAACCACTCACATCAAGGCTTACTACGATGTTTTAAAAATTATACTAATATCACTGATGCATAACAATGAGGCAAATAAAGTCCGCAATGAAGCAAATGAAGTCCACAGCAAAAATAAAATCAGGAATAAAGTCCAACAAAAAAGTAAAGTGCGATCAACAAATTGCCTAAATAATATACAATATGATTAATATGTAGATATTATAACTAGTTTTAAATATAAAACATTTAATATTTTTCTAAATTCAAACAATTTATAGGAATACAATAGATTTATATCTTACGTGCTAGTGATTACTGTTTTTTTTTTTTTTTTTTTTTTTTTTTGCATTTTGCACGTATATATACACTATCTGGAAGAAAGTGACGGGACACCCCTCGAAAAGTAGAAAAGTCGACAATACAGCTGGCACATGCGCAATAATAGGTATCACGTGTCAGCCGTATCCTATAAATACTCTGTGGAGACGACTAGAGTTGTTTTTTGTCAAGATGCTGCCACGGGAAGAGTTGTCTAAGTTCGAGAAAGGTGTGTTGGTTGGATTGCATCTTGCCAAGGTGTCAATTAGGGAGATATCCCGTCTCCGTAACTGCTCAAAATCAACTGTAGCACATGTTGTGTGTCGCTACAAGACTGAGGGACACTGTCGGAACAAACCCCGAAGTGGACTACCTACAGTTCTCACCAGCAGGGACCGGCGGGTGCTCGGCAGGGAGATTCGAAGTAACTGTCAAACATCCATGGATAACATCGCTAATGAGTTTAGACAAGCCACAGGTGTGGCCGTTTCAACCAAGACTCTTCGTATCGAGGCCCATAAGTTAGGTTACACTGGACGTTCGGCGGCCCATACGCCTTTGATTACGAAAACCAACAAGAAAGCGCGCCTGCTATGGGCCAAAGACCACCGTACTTGGACTCTGAATGACTGGAAACGCGTCCTTTGGAGTGACGAGTCACGATTTACCCTTTTCCGTTCCGATGGACGTGTTTGGGTATGGCGTTTACCAGGAGAACGCCTTTTGCCCGAGTGTGTCGTCCCAACTGTAAAGTTTGGTGGAGGAGGATTGATGGTATGGGCCTGTTTCTTCTGGTATGGGGCTGGCCCGCTGGTGAAGGTTGATGGTGCGATGAATGCCGATAGATACTGTGATATTCTCGACAATCATGCCCTTCCTACCTTGTGGGAAACGTACGGTATGGATGATTGCTGGTATCAACACGATAACGCAACATGCATGTTGCAAGGAGGACTCTTGATTGATATGTGAACAACAACGTTAAACGCATGGAGTGGCCGGCGCAGAGCCCTGATCTTAACCCAATTGAACATCTCTGGGATGAATTGGACCGTCGGTTGTGGGCCTGCACCCCACTCCCCAAAAGCAAGCCTGAACTATGGAACTTCCTGTTAAACATTTGGAAGGAAATTCCTCTTGCCACTATGGCTAATTTAGTGGAAAACATGCCCAGAAGGGTTGCAGCTGTGATCGAAGCCAAAGGAGGCCCTACCTCCTATTAACTTTAATAAATATGGGTTTATGTCGTTATAGTGCCGTGTCCCGTCACTTTCTTCCACATAGTGTATATATATATGTAGACTTCGCTATCAGTCTAGCAAATTTTTAACGACAGAGGGAGGCGATCTAGGGGTGTATTTCAAAGCGAAATAAAGAAGCGTTGGTTTTCTCTCAACAACACATATTTAATTAATATATTTACATTAATATTTACAGAAAGTATTGATATATTCACAACCATTTTCTACCGCTGCTTGACGCAGCATCTCCCATGTCCGTTCGCTTTCTCCTCTCTCGCCTAAGTACGGGGTTTTTCCCTTCTTCCAGGGCCAGAATTCAAGGTCCAATACTGCCACTACATGGCAAAAGGTTGGTGTAAAAAGCACATAGTCCGTGAGGTGTTTCCATCTGGTGGTTAGCAGGCAAACAAATCCTACAATATTATTATTATTATTATTTTGGTGTAATGCAGCTGGCAACCACTTAGATAATTGTCTTGTTGTTTGTTGTTGTTGTTTCTTATCCCACTTGGCTGGCCAAGCCCACGAGCCCATACGTGCTCATGACTGAAGGGGAAGGAAGCAGCTTCTGTTGTGATGGAGCACCCGATAGGTAGAAGCCTGACTTTTGCTCCGTGACGCTCTTACAGTCAGAGGAGACTAGGACCTACAGCTTAAAGTGGATTCCGAACCACTACAAACATCCATGGCACCGCCGGGATTCGAACCCGAAACCTGTTGGCACAGAGTGCCAGAGCGCTAGACACTCGGCCACCATTCAGGTCCCAAATTTGCCAACGGCAGGCAGTGTTCCCAGGTGGTCACCCACCCAAGTACTGACCGCGCCCAATGATGCTTAACTTCGGTGATCTAACGAGAACCGGTATATTCAGCATGGTACGGCCGTTGACGGGGGCGCGTGTAACTTGAAGGTAGGGTTGTTAGTCCTAAGCCCAACTCTCTACAGTCATATTGGGCCGGGACCTACGGTTTAAAGTGGATTCCGAACCACTAGAAACATCCATGACACCACCGGGACTCTAACTCCAAACATTTATAGAAATATAATAGATTTATATTTTACATGCATTTTGTACCTGTATATATATATTGCAAATGCAGTTTAGATGTAAAGAACCATATCTGAATTTCTTAATGCAACTGCTGGTATTATAGTAAGACTTCTCAGATTTGTTATCTTCGCAAGTATTTGTAAAGGGCAAATTTCCAGTGAAAATTAGACTCACGATTTTTATTACATATTCTGCTTGAAATTGATGTTAGGTATTTTTTGTTAAAGATATATATATATATATATACAACTGTGATTCAAGACAGTTGTGGGGTTAATGTCCTCTGTGTGAGTTCTTAAGCATTAGCGGCATTTGTCTTAAACTCTTCCGGTTGTCTAATGTCAGCAGCTACACAAACAAACGTATGATTCAATGGTGTTTTTTAAGGATGTTTGCTATTGGAATAATACTTTTCTGAAAATTGTGCTTCCGTAAGCTTAATGTGAAAAATAATCAGTTTCATTCGTTATTGAGTTTCAGATATTTGTACTTCAAATTCAAACAAATTATAAGGATTTTAATTTGAAATAGTAGAAATTTTCAAAAGTAAAAAAAATTGTTGTTGTTTTTTTTTTATCGATGATTTCACTTTACTTTTCTTCTCTGTGGTCCAAATTTACTGTTAACAAAAATTTTGTGACAAAAAAAAAAAAAAAAAAAAAACCCACACAATAAATTAAACAATTTTTTTCAGAACACAAGTGGTTTTTTTTCTAATGAAATTCTTTTATTTACTAAAATGTAATAATAATAATAATAATAATAATAATTAAATAATTATTAATAAATAATCAAATAAATATGTGAAAATGTGCTACATGTAATATTAAACTGCATAAGTTTACCATACTGTGAAAATATTTGGCCACGGTGAAGCTTCCATTACGTTATAATATGATAAAAGAAATGTCTTAATTTAACGATAAAAGTAAACATAGAAATATTCAAAATAAATAGATACATGAACATGATTCATACTGCATATAATATTAAAATATAGTACTAAAATTTTTGTTTAAGAAGCGCAGAACATTTATTGATATTTTTTTAATCCATAAAAGATGTTATCGTCTACCGATATGGCTATTGTGAAAATGACTTCCATATTGTCCCCTGTAGGTAAGTTAATGCCATATCAATATCAGATTTTTCATTTTCGTAACGGCATAGCAAACCAGCTATACAAATAATCTTGAAAAAAAACCAACTGATTTTCATAAAACAAATGATTCATTACATTTAAAATTATTTTTTTCGTAAACTTAAACAATTAAACTTTCATAAGCTTCCCCCGGACCATGTCTCCTGACTTGATACGAGGGAGCCAATTGGACATAACGCTCTGGCCTTTGGCACCACAGGCATCAGGTTCGAATTCTGGCGATGGCATAGATGTTTGTCAGTGGTTCGGAATCAGCGTTAGACTGTAGGTCCCGGTCTAATTAGCCCAACATGTGCACAAAATGTCCGTAGAGTGACAAACCAAACCAATCTTCACAAAGCTATAACAAGGACGTGCCATGGATGAGGTCCGGCTTCTCAATCTTTTATTCGGCAAGTTTCCGAGGTCGGGGCGTAGCTGGCTAATGTTTTACTCCCCTGGATTGGCTTTATGTCTGTAGTGCACTACGAATGTGGAGCGCATGCCTCTGCAAGGAGCTGGTGTCCTAGGTCCTATCCCGATTACTTATGTCTTATCTAGCAGAACCTCTTTGTAACGCATTCTATCATCAGGAAATGAAAGATGTTAGCTACATTAAGAACAAAATAAGAAACTATGGATCTTGCTGATATGATAGTACGAGGGTGATATTTTAAATACTGTAATGTTTCAGGTGTTTTAAGAATTGGTGTTTATCAGTTTTATTGCAATTTTCAACATATATTTTTAACAACATGTGTTCGTACTGTATGCATAAAAACGAAACGATGACGTTAAATCGCTGATATTAAAAAAATATCGTAAAAAGCTATTCTTAATGTAAAGCAGTTAAATTACCGTATATAAGTCAATCCGTGTATAATTCGAAAGTGCGTTTTTTTCCAAAACGTTTACATTAAAAAATTGTATATAAGTCTAATTATAAAACATCAGGCCCCAACGATACTATTTATAAGTCTGATAACCATACCTGAAGCGAGTACATTGTTTCTATTCAATTGTTGTCTTGAATATGATCTGTGGTATCTGTGTTTGTCTCATTTTCGGTGCCATTTTATTTTTTGTCTGACAGATGCGCAGGAAGAGAAAAATAAGTTCTAGAGCGAGAAAACAGCGCTGATTCCAAAACTATTCTACTTTTCCGTTAGCCGATCACAAATATTAGAGAGTTTTTGCATACCGTATTTTGGACGTCCGTTATCTTTTTCTCCCTAACGCGCATGCTCATAGGAAACATTATCACAGATACGCATGCGCAATTTTCTATGAGCATGCGCGATAGCGAGAAAAAGCTAACGGATGTCCAAAATACGGTACTCAAAAACTCTCTATTGTCAACATCAGATTTTTCATTGTCGTAACGGCATAGCAAATCAGCAATATAAAAAATCTTTGAAAATAAAACAACTCATTTTCATCAAACGCAAAAACTCTCTATTGTCAACATCAGATTTTTCATTGTCGTAACGGCATAGCAAATCAGCAATATAAAAAATCTTTGAAAATCAAACAACTCATTTTCATCAAACGAATATCTCATTTCATTTAAAATTAATTTTTTTAGTAAACTTAAGAACTATACACTAAAATAAAAACATGCTATATTTAGCGATATTTGACGATTTATCGTTTCCGCCGGCTAACGATAAAGTGTCTATGTTTTTGAGTGATTAGCTGATCAGTATATAAGCCAACCCCTGTAATTTAGCTTTAAAAAAATCCCTAAACATTCTCGGCTTATGCACGGAAATATATGGTATATTTCGGGAAATCATATCCTTTAAAATATTGTAACATTTATTATTTTAATGGCATGTAAAATTCACCTCGCATAAATAATTGAATTTGTAACCATATATGTCTTTTAGATAGTCGTAAGAATACACTGAAGTGACAAAAGTCATGGGATACCTCTTAATATCGTGTCGGCCCTCCTTTCGCCCGGCGAAGTGCAGCAACTCGACGTGGCATGGACTCAACAAGTCGTTGGAAGTCTTCTGCAAGAATATTGAGCCATGCTGTCTCGATAGACGTCCATAATTGTGAAAGCGTTGATGGTGCAGGATTTTGGGCATGAACAGACCTCTCGATGATGTCCCATAAATGCTCGATGGGATTCATGTCGGGCTATCTAGGTGGCCAGATCATTCGTTGGAATTGTCCAGAATGTTCTTCAAACCAATCGCGAACAGTTGTGGCCCGGTGACATGGCGCATTGTCATCCATAAAAATCCCATCGTTGTTTGGGTACATGAAGTCCATGAATGGCTGCAAGTGATCTCCAAGTAGCTGAACATAAGCATTTGCAGTCAATGTTCGGTCCAGTCGCACCAGAGGACCAAGTCCATGCCATGAAAAAACAGCTCACACCATTACGGAGCCATCACCAGCTTGAACAGTGCCTTGCTGACAGTTTGGGTCCATGGCTTCGTGGGGTCTGCGCCACACTCGAACCCTACCATCAGCTCTTACCAACTGAAATCGTGACTCATCGGACCAGGCCACGGTTTTCCATTCATCTAGGGACCAACCGATATGCTCACTTGCCCACGAGAGTCGCTGCAAGCGATGTCGTTCTGTCAGTAAAGGCACTCGAGTCGGTCTTCTGCTGGAATAGCCCAAGAAAGCCAAATTTCTCCGCACAGTTCTAACAGACAAGTCCCTTGTACGTCCCACATTGATTTCTGCGGTTATTTGACGCAGTGTTGCTTGTCTGTTAGAATTTACGACTCTTTGCAGACGTCGCCGGTCTCGGTCGTTAAGTGCAGGTGGTCGACCACTGCGCTGTCCATGGTGGGATGTTATGCCTGAAATTTCATACTCTCGGCACACTCTTGACACAGTGGATCTGGGAATGTTGAATTCCCTAACGATTTCCGAAATGGCATGACCCATGCGTCTAGCTCCAACTAACATTCCGCGTTCAAAGTCTGTTAATTCCCGTCGTGCGGTCATCATTACGTCAAAACCTCTTCACATGAATAACTTGAACAGAAATGAAAACTCTGCGAAAGCACTGCGCATTTATACCTGTTCTACGCGATGCTACTGCCATCTGAAAATTTGCATATTGCTATCCCATGACTTTTGTCACTTCAGTGTATTTACTTAATTTCCTTGATTAAGAAATATTTACTTATTTTTTTAAAAAAATTTATCTGTATAATATATACTTCAATTTCTAATTGTGCTACAAAGAGATTAAAACACTTACATAACTTTTTCGAGACTTTCTGAAGGCTGAATTAAATTAATGGGAAACAGTGTGGAAAAAACCCATGAAAAGTTTTTGTTTCTTATTTCTACTTTAAAATTAAAATCATTTTTCTGAATGTCAGCTCAATCACAATTTTGTCACAAGATGTCACCACAAGTTTAATCTCACTAAATTTGATTGTGTATTACAAAATAAAAAATTATAGTTTTTGCCACGAGATGGCAGCACAACAGCTACTAAAAATATAAAAATTGTTTGGATGTTTTTTTTAATTTTCCATTTATTTTTCATGACTGTAGAGGAATTCCTTTAATTACTATTAGTATGAATTTCAAATATGTTTTTATTTGTCATTTCACAAAAATATTTTTCTAAGGAAATATATTATTTTATAATTATTAAATAAACATGTAAATCAATTGGTCCGATGTCTATACAGATCTCAAACTTAAGCCGATGTTCCACATACATGTACTTATGATTCATGGTTTATTATGAATGGTTTTTATCATGGTTTATCATGATTTATTCATGAATCATCAGAACTTATGATTCTTTGTTTTGTAAAATATAAATATTATTTGCTTTAAAAGAATGGGCTTGTTTTACCAATATGAATAAAATATTGAAGTAACACTTCTTTATTTCATTTAAAAGCATTATTAATAGGGAGAAATCTGATTAATGATTGATAACTATATATTAGAATGTTTTCAAAAAGTTGTAAAAAATCTAAAGCTACATAATATAAAGTATAACTCTATTTTTTATACATTAAAATATTTTTTAATTTAAGAAGTTTCCTAAAATGATATATATATATATTACATTTAAGATTTTATATCTATACATAAAAATTGCCTATTATGAATACTTTTAAAAAGAAATATCTAAAGTAACGTATTAAATAAATACAATTCAATAAAGAATTTAAAACATTAAACAACTCATCATCATCACATCCAAAGGAAAAACCATTGATATCTATTTCAGAATCCTAAGACAAAGGTGATACATATTTTTATAAAATTTTATTTTATTTTAAAATAAATATGTGGGGAGAAACGTATTATGATGATTTTATGTTATAGGATTTACGATTTATTATAATATTTCTCCATATAAAAATTATATTTAAACAAATTTGCATATTATTTTAAATTTAACACATTTTCAAAAATTAATAATTAAAATATATTTAAATTTTTATTTAAGATTTTTATTTTAAATAATTTTTAAAAAATTTTAATATATAAATTATTTTCTTTGAATGTAAATTTTAAATTATCACTAATTAACCTTTTTTCTTATATGAGGGCATTTTTTGAAATCCTGATCTTAAGTTATTTATCCTATCTATCACTTTGTTGCTGTACCACCAAAGATTTACTTTTAACGGAAGATAGCGATAGCGCTTGTTGAAATATTTCCATTGCATTATCTTAGTAAAGAATATTTTAAAATGTCAACACCATCACATATAACCCGGCGTTGCGCAATTTCAAAGAATAAAACTTATTCACTTGTAGCGACACCTATTGATGGAAAATGGCGTACACATTTAACAACTTCTACTTTCACTGTTAAGAAGGGAATTTTCCCGCTAGAATGAAAACAGAACGTAGTAGGCGTTAGAAATGGAATAAAGATGTTGTAAATGTGAAAATTGATTATCGCCTTTTTTTTTTTTGCCGCATGAATTTTAATAACACTACGCAACCTTTACAAAGCCGCCAAACACTCTTTTATTTAGATTCACGTCTGTTCAAGGCAACATCGTCTTGTTATCTCTATGCTAGAGACTATGTTAGTTGTGTCAGGATGTAATACCAATCTCTCTTTTGATTTATATTATTTTATTTACAATATTAGTACATACATACACATGTATGTACTAATACATACACATGCATCCTGTGCCTCTTCTACAATAGTATTAATAGTTAAAAACCAAGACGGTCCCTGACCGTCTAATTCGTTCTGACGCTCCTAGCGTTCTCCTCGTGGTCTCAAGATCTGACCGCATGTTCTTAACACACTGGACCACACAGTTACTGGTCACAGTCGCGACCTCTCACGGCTATAATAATAATTAAACCTTACAGTCTCTTTTTCACCTCTAGCATTGGCCATTCTATGCCTATTAGATTCATTCAGATTTTTGATATCTTCCCATTTTCTATAAATTAATGTGCTGGTCTTGGTTTAAAGTCAATTTTCGATTGATTGAATTGTTTCTTTTCTTAGGTGGCATTGCAAATTTCACATTAAAAAATCAGCACGATCAATCATTCAATAAAAAAAGATACTTTTTTACAATAAGAACAAACAACCTTATACAAAATTTCTTTCTCTCCCCACACTATCCCCTCCTCCTCTTTAAATCACCCCTATGGTTATCAAATTTCAAGCATCTGGAGACGGGATAGTGAGAATTTCCTTGAATTCAAATCAGGTAACCTAAAGGAATTGAGAATATCCTGCGAGTTTCAACATTGGAGACCTCTTCGAAGGTACAAAAAATAATTAAGTTGATTAATAAAGTTGATATTATTTTTTTGTACTTCTTGAAAGCACCAAAAAATTAATATCAACCCCTAAAAGGCGTTCAATTTGAGTAAAACTTAATTCTAACAGGTGGTCTGAAAGGTTCATAGGCTGACACATAGATGGCGCTACTAGTATTAAATCCATATGATTTTTAGTTAGCCCTAACCTTCAAAAGACACGTGTATAAATTTGACAGCTGTTGCACTATTAGTATGTGAGTTATAGCCTTTTTAGTGACGCAACTTTTGTTAGTTTGAAAAAATGGATAAAAAGGAATTTCGTGTGTTAATTAAATCACTGCTTTTTGGCGATAAAAAATAAAATTGAAGCCAAAGCTTGGCTTGATAAACATTATTCGAACTTTGCACCAGGAAAATCAACCGTAGAGAAGTGATTTGCTAAATTTAAACGAGGCGAAATGAGCACAGAGGGCGATGCACGCAATGGACGCCCCAAAGAGGCTGTTACCGACGAAAAACTCAAAAACGTCCACAAAATAATTTCTGATAATCGTAAAGTGAAGTTGATTGAGATAGCTGAGACCCTAAAGATATCAAAGGAACGTGTTGGACATATCGTGAATGAATATTTGGATATGCGAAAGCTCTGTTCAATGTGGGTCCCGCGCGAGCTCACAATCGACCCAAAACAACAACGAATGGATGATTCTAAGCAGTGTTTGAAGCTGTTCAATCGTAATAAACCCGAATTCTTTCGTTGATATGTGACAATGGATGAAACATGGCTCCATCATTTCAGACCAGAGTCCAATCGACAGTTAGCCGAGTGGACTGCAAGTGATGAACACTAAAAATGCTATAACTCACATACTAATAGTGCAACAGCTGTCAAATTTATACATGTGTCTTTTGAAGGTTAGGGCTAACTAAAAATCATATGGATTTAATACTAGTAGTGCCATCTATGTGTCAGCCTATGAACTTTTCAGCCCGCCTGTTATAATTTCTTAACGAATATTGATCCAATGTCGAAATTTTTTTTATCAATTGATCCAGGTTTTATAATAGAACCTGCCAATTTGGACGTAAAGTATGCCCGTGTGTAGGCGGACACATGCATACACACAAACTTACAGAAATTTATATAATCTTAAAATATATTTCTTATTTTATAGGTATGCTTAAATTTGTGATTTAAATATGAGGAACTACTAAAATTTGCTACTAGTTTATAAATGTTAATTATGCTAAGGAGTTTTGTAAGTAATCTAAAGACATTCAAAAATAGTTTCATTTTTATTTTTAGCTGTAGTTGACGTTATTAAAACAAAATATTAATTCCTTCAACTTGAAACAATATCAGTAATCTATTTTGCATTTTAATATGATTAATCAACGAATTTTAAGTCAATTTTTATTTTTCTTATTTTAAAATAAAGGAAAGAAATTATGATGAAGAGAAAAACACAAGTAAATTCTCAATCTTGACAAAATATTTAAATAAACAAAAATATCAATGGTTAAAATTATTAAAGTCTTAGGAATTAGATATATTACGAGATAATTTACGCCAACTTTTTATTTCTTTTTAAAAACTGCTCTACAAAAATGTTTTCATTTTTGATATTAATTACTTTAATAACAAACTGTATTTTTAATAAATTATTTGAAAAAAAAATATTCATTCAAATTTAACTTTACATATATAACGTGGCGCCATCTGTTGTTAACCGATTAAAAAAAGTTTCTCTGTAAATATTCAATGTTTCTGTCAATCACTTGCTAGATATTGACATGGATAAAACTTATTTAAAAAAATAGATTCAAAACACTTTTGCGCGATTTTTCAATAAAATATATTAAAAAAATTGTCCATCAACATACATATATAAATAAATGTAATAAAGGAAACATAAAAGTCAAACTTGTTTTTGAGGGTTTTTTATACACTGCACAACAACATGTTTTAATGTACTCTTAGGAATTTTATTTTGTATTCAGGTTTACATGGCATATAAGTAAGATGATGTTTGCAAAGAAAATAATAATCTGATAATCCTCTCTTGTTTTTTTCTACCTACTCCTTAAATTTACAGTTGAAATTATTTCAATAACCTAAACTTTCATTTTTTTTTCCAAGTTCTAAATTTTCAGTTTTATCGGATATGTAACTCCAACGCAAGGTTGCAAAGGAACCCTGAACTATGAATATGCAGATATATGATACTTTCAGAGTAGATATTTGTTATTTATAAAACAGTAAGTGTTAATTTATTCTGATACGTCATAGTCATTGGTAAAAATTCATAGTGGCAGTGAGAAAAATTCCTAAAAGTGAAAAGTTCAAATTCAATTATAATAATTAAATTCTTTACAACTATATCTTGACAATATGTTTTGAAAAGATTTTTTTTTTTTGATTAGGCAAAAAAATGCTGTAGATGAAAGTTAATTATGCCTGTTTAGAAAATGAATATGATGCAAACGGATTCTTCAACATCATGATCAGATTTTTTAAAATAATGAATAAGAGGATTGAGTACTTCGTAATAACACTCCAAAATCTCTACCCTCTGAAAGCGATAATTAATAGTTTACTAACAGATACTACCGAAAAAGAAATAGAGACATTGTTAAAGCACTTTTTTCTATGAAAAAAATTATTCAACTGAAAAAATAAGGCAAGCATTCCATGCTAATGAAGCCGATCATTCTTCCATGTAACAAAGGAAACCATAAAATTTTCAAGCTATGCTACCTGAATATTTGGATAGAGAAATTCAACCGTAAATATGGTGCTATCCAGTGCTTTAAGTGTAACTATTTTTTATCAAAATAGCAGTAGATGTGGATTCAAATAGTTGTAGTTTACAATAATTCTGTGGTTTGCCTTAAATGTCAGGAACTTCTTTACTGCCTTCAAAAAGGCAAAATTAAAAAAACACATTTGCGTCAACTGTGGGATGCTTGGGCACCTTGACACTGCTGTTCCACGTTCCCGAAAAACTTCGAAAATTCCTCGAATTTAGCTGGAAAATCCCCTTCATCAAGAATAGCTAACCACCACCCTCCTACCTAAGAGCCATAAGTGGCCAAGCACTTCCACCTTGAAGTCATATATGATGTATTCTCACCAGAATTACTCCCAAAAGCTACGTATGTCTTAAATTAATTTGTCCCCATTTTCCTGGGAATTATTAAAAATTTAAGCTACCAAAATTTGTTCCTACCAAGATAACCTCAGCAAGTTTTTCTTGAACTCTCCGAGGAAGCATATTGTACTTTCTCCACGAATTAGGCAGTCTGATGACCAATTGGTTAGCGATGTGGCATGGATGCTTGTTAGTGGTGCGGAATCCACGTTAAACTAGGTTTCACATTAATTAGCCCGAAGTGTGCACAAAATGACCTTTATTCCATCCCACTCGGTTAAGGTGCTACACTGCTTTGACTTAAACTCCCTTGCTTCAAGTTATCTTTTCTTTTTCTCCTCAACTTTTCATTATTTAATTCAATTGATCCACCCTTTTTAATTATCATTTATTTGTCGTGCATCCCTGCCTCAAAGTCCACTTCAAAAATTCTTCAGTTTCAAGACCAAAATGCTATACGACCTGTCAGAACAAAATACGGACCCTTAACAGATTTTTATATACAGTCATTTTATAATTATCGAAATAAATCAATCTTGATATAAGCATTTATAAATTTTAAATAAATTTATATATAATAAATACTATCTATTATTTTTGTATTCAGAAATTTATGTTCATACTTTTGCTCCAATATTAGCATACCATAGTACTTGGGAACAAAACAAAGTGTCCGTTTTTTTCTATACCAAATAAAACTAATCTGAAAAATTTAGTAAGTCAATAAAATAAACCAATATTTGTTTTTCCAATTTAATGCTATTCATCTGAAAGAATTAAATTTATTTTCGTAAAAGTTCAAATTACACTGTATTTATCAATATTTTGTCGGTTACACATGGCGGTTTTAACACCTTATAGTTGAATGATAAATTGTAAAAGTAAATGCAAATTTTGCGGATTGATAATTATTAAATATATACTTATAATCAAATGTATACTTAATAATCAAATAAATTTTTAACGATGAAATAAATGATAATTTGTTATCTATCTGATTTTTCCAGCATTAAAACGACAAACTATAAGCCATACTGGAATGTAATAATAAATTTTAACGGACCTTTTTTTCAGTTAAAACTAGCGAGTCATAAAAATCAACTAAATTGAGGTCTAATAATAGAATGCTATCAATAAAAGAACATCGTTAATGATTAAAGAAACCGACTGCTCTTTTGATATAATTTTTTCTGTCATAAAAATATCTTAAAATGATACGCTATTCAGAAGACAAAAAATTTGTAACATCTTTTCCGAATGACTTCTTTAATCATATCAAAGGAACCTTATCTGCCAAAACTCAAACAATTGTTAAGTAAATATTTTTGAGGTAACTTGATACTTTTCTTCTATTCATGTAAAAAAGTATTTTACAAAATATTCAATTCATAATTTAAATAGCGAAAACATAATTGGTCGTTATAATTTCAACAACGATATAGTTGAACAGCTGCCATTTTTGAATGTTGAATTAAAAAAAAACAAGACTTTAATAAGAATAATTTTAATTAACAATACGAATTAAAGCTTGCCCCCTACTGGAACAAAATATTTTATACCGCTAAGATTCCATTTATCCAATGAATCATTATTAATTTAAAATTCAATTCGTAAGATTTGTGAGTTCATCGGGGTAGGATTAAAACGAATAATACATTTCATAATTTTTTGTGAGAAACTTACATAAAAAAAATATTGAATAGTAAGTTCGCTTTATGTGTCTTAAAAAATAATTTGGTAGTTCTTTTATTGAAGGACCTTAATCATAAAATATTAATGATTTCCATTTCTATCATTGACAAGTATATGCCATAATTTTCTGTTAAGATATTTTATTGTATAAATAAATTATAATAATAATGCATCACACATAGGCATACATTTTTTTAAATTTTATTTTAAAATGATAAGATTAAAAGGAACTTATATTATTTTTTATAGTAATGTCTAAATACTACTGCATACATCATAAAAATATTTGACTATTACTGAAGTAAATATGTATAAACAGTAATTGCAGCATTTTTCTCATGATGAAAGATGTAGCATTTCTGTTCCCAGGGAAAAAAAAGAATGTATATTTTTTAAAAAGTACAGAATAGCAACTCATCATTCAAATCTGACAGTAGATAAGCAATATCGTGGTTATTTATACTACATGCAATTAGCGTTTTGTACTAATCAGAACAACCTATCACTGAAATCTGATAATCAGCGTCATGGATAACGAGACCTCATGAAATTAGGGATTGTCTGTACGACTTTCACAGGTCAAAACAATTAGATGGGATACGCCATGAGTAGTTCCATCGTGATGGATAATAGACCAAGAGTTGAGAAAGTGTCGACTTCAATGAGAAGTGTTCCTCCTTGACGGAATTTTATAAAGGTTTTTGGAGAGGGAGAGAGTTCTGCATAGTCGATACTAATTTTTCTCTTATTCTGAAAGTGACTGAACAGTTCGGAGATTCCGCCTGTTTACAAAATTAACCCCTTGTGGTTTTGTGTATAATGCCTTGTGAAAATTCAGGTCTGCCGCAGACCGATTCAATTAGATTCGCCATGGACTCGAGAACTCTGAAAATCTCTGTCCATGGAATGAACTGCATTTGTGAATCAAATTTAATTCATTATTTTTTTTTGTAAATAATAATTTATAATAAATAGAGCTATATATATAAACAATACTTGCAAATAAAAGTGTTCCCATAAACTTGAAACGGAGCCCCTTTTTGAAGTTGTTATAGGTAGTATAGGCCGAGACGTTACAGTAATAAAAAATTAATACTTTCAATTATTATAAAAATTATGACTATTTGTAGTATTAAAATCTATCACATATTTGAAATATATTTTTTCTCGTAAATAAACATAAGGACTACAAATATCTCGCACAAATAGATTTATTCAACATTAATAAATTTTTACAAGAAGAATCTTCGGCGACTGGTTTCCATTTCATGCCGCTTAAGAATCCATTCATATTCACCCAATTTTGAATCGAATGTGTTTTTCTGGAGACTGCGCAGTCGCAGGGTGAATCTTGGACCCATCTCTTGAAGAGCAGCTCTTGTTTCATTTTTGAACTCATATCTATGATGGCGGACGAATATGTAATCTCTCTGATTGTGGAAGGTCACCACTCTGCGACCACGGAAATCTGGGTCATGTTGGAAAAGAGATGTGAAAAGTCTACCAATAGACAAACCCAACCTGGTGCGGAAGTTATTCATCACAATTTCAGGCCTATGAGTAGAATACGATGCCTTATTTTTGATATCCTTGCAGTATTTAACATTGCTAATCCTGAAAAAGGCTGTAGGACCTTCTGGTAAATGAATCACCAACATGCCAGTTGGATGTCTTCTGTCCTCAGTAACAACAACAATATTGGTGAATTCTCGACGTTTAGCTTCTTCTACCAATTTCTTTAAACTTGCATGTCTACGGTAAACAAAGATCGAATCTTGAATCAATAACTTTAAATCTCTGCAAAAACGGATGGTCCATGTGTGTGGTTTTTCACTGCAAGTGATGAGAACTTTAGGAGGTTCTTCTTGGTTGTAGTACGACGAGAATTCGTCCATGCTTTGATCAATCTCGATTTCTTTGTCATCGAGATCAACCATTGTTTCGTCAGGCTCCCTGGTGTTTTCGAGGGTCTTGGGAATTTGCTTTGGGACATCTTCACCGTTGGCGATGGCTTTCCGAATGGCTTTCTTTTTGGCCTTCTTCAGTTTCAGTTTTTCCTGCTTTAATTTCAAGTATTCTTCGAGTCGACGCTGTTTGTTTTTAATTTCGGAAATATTCCTTGCTGAAATGAAGGGAAAAAAATATTAAACAAAGGCTGAATAAAAAATTTCTTTAAATTTAGATGATTGCTAAGATTTGAGTTACATCATTCATTCAATTTAGTACACACTTTTTATAAAAATAAAAAAATATCTAGACAAAAGTCATCCTTTATATCATGCTTCCCTATTATGTTAGAGTATTTCTTTGTATCTCTATAAGCGTGATACAACAATACACTATTGTATTAAAAAATAAATACATACATAGATAATATTAAGAAATATTAAAATGCATGAACAAATATAAAAGCACAATGCTAATTTTTAAGACTAGATTGGCACACCAAACAGAACTTTTCAACTAAAGAAGAAATGAAAATTCCATTCTTAACATAGTAACAGTAATTAGTAATAAATGAACAACAGAAAATAGGGGAAAGAAAAATGGTTGGCAGCAACAATAACAAAAGTATATTTGAATGTATTGTTTTATGCAGCATGATGGTATATTAGTAGACAATGATATTTTAGTATATGATGAAGGTACGATTATGGTATATGGTAAATATAGCACATTATAATTACCAAAATGTTTGTGTAGTTGATTTTACTACCTCCCACAAGTCTTAAATAACAAACTACATGTTGGAAAACTTGTTCTTCAATATTTAAGGAAATAATTATTCCTTCAACCATTATATATGATAAAAATTTTCAACATAATGGGTTCCTTGGGATATATATATAGTAAGCAAGATATATAATAGAAGAGACTAATATTATTGCATTTGTAAATTTTATTGCTTTAAGATAAATTGCTTCTAAAAGTTAAAGTTAAAACGTTTATTTTTATCTGAAGTTCAGAAGAAATGATGTGGATAATATTAAACCAATATGCATCACATATATTGAATTCTTAAAATACTGGCTAAATAAATCATTACTTCCTTTATATATCATGCAGAAAGAGAGAAAAAAAAATTTGATAACAGAGTAAATTAAAATTGGAAAGGGGATAAAAATCTCTGATTAAATGTTTAACTTTGTGCTTTAATAAGGTATGTTGTAAAATATATTAATTAAGAAAAAATTAAATCAAAATTATTGATCATGTTGACTGCTAAACATTTAGTTAAAACAAAAGCAGGAGATTATTACATATCTTCAGGAAAAATAATCAATAAATATAAGAAATATTAAAATTTAAAACATTCGGTGAAACAAATTTATAATATGAGTCAAAATAAATTTATTTGGCTGGTTTAAATAAATGCTGAATATTAATAAATTTGATAAATGACAAAAGAAGTCATTAAAAATTAAGAAGGTACAATATTGTATTAATATTTAAATAAATAAAAAAATTATGTTAAGTTTCTATTATCATGGAATTATTCAACAAAAATTAACACTATGATGTAGATAAATGTTCAATTTAATATCTATGCTCCAGTGAAAACATTATTAAGATATATATATTTGAAGAATTTAAACATAAAACATAAAATTGCTTACTGAGTAAAACATTACAGGGTAGAAATTATATAAAAATAAATTACTGAAGGAAATTTGATAATTGTAAGTTTCTTATTTATTATAATTTTTTTGTTTTTGGTTGTGGAAAGACGTCAGTCAATATTTAACAGAATATAATTTACAATTTATTCTGTTAAAGAACACAAAATAAGATATATTAAAAAAAGCAGGAATAGCATATATAAATGCAAGTTTGAATATTAAATATATATTGAAAAATGTGAAAATCATATTGGGAAAACATTTGCGGAGCTTGCAATTCATTAACATCTTGTTAGTTAAGTCAGATGCCATTAAAGTCTTAAAATTTTATTATGTCTGTGAAAAAAATTGTAAAAGTTTGATGCAAATAATTTCTACAAATTCAGCTGAATAATGGAATTTAATCCAATTACAAAAAACATTAAAGCATATATATATTCACAATGGCAAAAAATTATTTATTTATTTTTTTAAATTAGCTCATAAAAATGTTGATTTTTCATAATTAAATATTCTATGTAACACTATATTAAATTAATATAGAACAATGAATAATATAAGACCTTTTTTTAGATTATATAAAATTAATATTTTTCAAAATTTCTAGATGAGAAATTATGTCTCAAAATGAAAATCTACAACGAAAATTAAGCAGAATGAATTCCATGAAAATCATTACATTCATAATTAGTTTTAAATTTTGAAAAATTCGACAGCAAAATAAAAATTATTTTTTGCAGATATAAAAAAATGTTTCAATATATTAAATAAAACTAATATTATCAGAAATTATTTTTTATTTGATAATAAATTATAAGAATAAATTTACACACACACACAAAAAAAATGAAGTAGCAAAATTTTCAATAAATTAATAAAAAATACTAGAAATTCTGTTGTCTTAGGGAACAAATTTATGATAGATATTTACTAACAATTCATACTGTTTCACTGTAAGGATCCACAATTAACTTGGCATAAACAGATTGATTCAGGCCAGGTTAAATAATAGTATATTATTTTTATATTATATATATATATATAATAACAGTAAATATACATAATATAACAATATAGCATAAAAAATAAATAAACATGTAATGCTATTTTGTTGAAATTTCTAGATGGCTTAGTTTCCCAAACTGTATTATAATTGGATAACAATTTTTTTTTTTACATATCCATTAGCTTTTAGAAATTTAATATCTCATTTTAAAAGTTAATTTACTTAAAATTTATTGAAAATTCCCAAACAAATTGTTAGTCATACATATAATAATAAATTACTATAATTACAGATAAATTATGGGATTAGTTACTGACTCATTAACAAGGAGTCCTAGTTTCTTTATAATAACAAGGGATTAATCAAACTTAATTAGTTCTATTAAACTTAATAGAGTTCATTGCAAATATAATTGAATCACAATTTAAATGAAATATGGACTAATATTATTCATTAAAATTTTTAAACTGAATTTATTCTTGCACAGTTAAGAATCATGTTTAGTAAATAACAGTTAAAAAAAGTCTCATCTATTTTATCGAGATTTTTTACTTTGAATACTTAATGCTTCTTTGATTACCATTCATATATTTTTGATTAATTCTAATGCTATTAAGACAAACATATATTATCACAATATAATATCCATATGATCAACAAATTAAGTATTCTACCACACAAATATATATGCTATATTTTACCACACACACATATATGTAATATTTTACCAGCACACATATAGATGCCACTTCCATTTAAAGCAGCAAGAAATTGTATCTGATGATTCTTATATTTCATTGCAAATATTATTAATCTATTGTAATAAAATAATTGAAGTGGGGAAAACATAAAAAATTTAAAAGACTGAATTTTAATTAAAAAAAATGAATCACTAAAAAAGTCAAGGGAAATTTAAATGTAAAGAATTTATAGTTTAAAAGAAATTTTCTTTTGATATTGTAACGTTTTTGTGGATACGTAAATTATATTACTTCTAACTTTAAATAACTTTTGAAAACTATTAAAAGGAAGATAAAAAGTTAAGTTAAAAACAGAACAGTATTATTTCATTAATAAAATTTTGACGTCAAAATCTTAAAAATTATACGATTGAAAAGTGTCAATAACAGCATTATATTGATACCGGTTCTGTAAATTTACATTATATACACAAAACAACAATAGAGAAATATGTTTCTTGAAATTTTCTTCAAGCAATATTTTATTGAACACGACTCAAAATATGGTTAGCATAAGATGAATATTATCATGAAAGAAAATAATTTTTTGAAGAATAAGATAGCTTAAAAACATACCTGGAAGTTTAGGTGCATCATCCGCCATATTTTTTGCAGAATAATATTAAAAAAATACAAGTTATTTCGAAAAAAGACAGTAGTAATATACAAATATAAAATTAACCACGTTTATAAGTTCAGCTTCAACTTCTTAAAGGATGAAAATAGTAAATAGAAATTAGAACGGTTACGATTAAACAATTCCTTTTTTTTTTTTTTTTTTTTTTTACATTTATCAAATTGTTACTGGTTTTTATATAATGAAGATAGAAGAATATTAATTTCCTAAATAAATTCAAAATTTTTCAAAAGACTATAATAGGCAGTAACATAATTTTCGAGATAACTTCTGTGTAAAAGTTTTCATCATTTTTAGTGAATTTAAAGCTATTCGTAAAGCCTCTTACCTCACATGATGTTTCATAAACAACAAAACACACTAAGCATGGAGCAAAATGAATAAAATGATGCTTATTATAGAAATATGATCATTTTTTTATTTTAATTTCATTAAGTTTTAAATTCATTTAATCACAATGAGTGATCCATTTCAGGAGGATATTACTTGGAGCTTTTTCATCCATCAATATTATTGGGTTAGTCATCTATATTTTATAAAATATTAATGAAATTTCACTTTTACTGATTTTAAATTTGCTTTTCATATAAGTTTATATTATTTAAATAATTTTTTAAAAGTTATTACTATGGTTGAAAATTTAAAAAAAAAATTCGGATGTATTTAAATAGTTTTATACTGATTTTGAGGCAAAATAATCGTATTTTATTTAGTTATTATATAACTAAAAATTATTTAAAAAACATTAAATCTCTCGTAATTTTTTATTGTCAAATCGGCTAAATCTCATCATTTTGAAATTATTTACTTTCATTGATTGCTAAAAATTTACTATAAATCCAGAATATTTCTAAATTTATATTGTGCTCAAATTTAATTGTGAATTTGTCTATAATTTTTCACTTTAATGTACAGAAATTAAATTAATTCAGTTAAAATTTTTATATTTTATAAATTTTATAAAAATAGTTAATTTATTTTAAGAATTAATTGAATGCAATTAATTTTATTTCTAAAAACAATTAAGTAAAATTAACCAAAAGATTCTGACAAATAAAAAAACATTTCTTAATACATATTATGTAAATATTAAGTAATATCACAATAATTTTTCAAATTTTTAAAAATATGTTATTAAATTAATTTAAATGCTTTATTTAATTAATAATTTATTATTTTGAAAAATATGCAATGTTTGTTATTAAAAAGCTGCATTGTAGATAATTAGTTCTCATTAGGTAAGTAGAATTGTCAACTGCTTTGAATTCTGTTCTGTAACTATGAAAAATAAAAAATTTATATTTATTACAAAGTGCAGAAAAAACTAATATTTTTTGGCTATATCTTCCATAAACTGTATCATCTAATGTATATTTTTTTAATAAAATAACCAACCTTCATGAAAAATGGAAAATTTAATGCAATTTTTTTATTAATTAATTAAGTAACATTTAGAATATCTACAAATTAATGTTATTGTTTTTACGTTTTTCATTAAAAAAAAAAGCTGTTGATGAGGCCTTTATTTAAATGTGGATTAAGTTTAATGGATAAGTTTAGTATTGGTGTGCATTTAGCTTTTTACTGGAAAATTTTCATGGCTTTTTCTGTCTTTAAAATGCTTATATTTTCTCTGGAAGATATAAAAATACTATTTAGCAATTTTTATTTAAAAATTTAATTTTTTTTTTGTTTGCCCCTTGTTTTTGCTGTGTTTGCCGAGTCCCCCATTCCTTTACACCAAACTGAGGTTTGCCACAGGGCATACATCAAGAAATCTCCAAAAATTAAAGCTACAGTTGCAAATATATATGTTTGTTGATGTGAATTTTTTGATAATATTGGTGGTTGTTTTGTTTGAAAATAGTGGTGTGTGTTTGCTTCATTCTTCCTTTTCTCTACTATTGACAAGCATTAAAAACTAGTGAATGTTATGTGAAATACTAGTTGTTCTGAATCTACTTTAAACAGTAAGTCCCTGTCTAATAAGATTGTAGAGCATTGTGGGGGTAGTGTTATTCACGTCCGTAGCTTATCTTCAAGCTACATGTGCCTCCTAGGTAGTACTAAAGGATAGTAACAGCAACACAGCCCTTGCTTATGGTTTAAATATTAATTGTCTCTATATTACCAGCTGCATTAGAACAACTATTGAAGTACTTCATTTCAGAGTAGCATCTCTGAAGGAGAAGCAGATTATGTTAAAATTTGTTCTGAAGTCACTGGTGATCTAAATATATAATATATAGACTAATTTTAAAGATTACTGGATGATTCAATTCACCCAAAAACTTCTAAAAATACAGCATATCAGTTTTATTTTTTCAAATTTATTTAGTTTTGAATGCTGGGTATAAAATTTATATTTAAATTTTAATATAAACTGTATATTGCATTCTTCTTTCAATTTCCTTTTAATTTTTGATTGAAAATTAATCTTACTTACAGTTAACTTCTTGCTTTTTAAATATATGGTATATCTTTTATTATCACTAAATTTATGCTGTAGAAGTAATTACTGTAATTAAATTGAGTTTGCAATTCTTCTCTAGTTTCTATTCAATGTTATTTCTTTTCCGTTATTTGTATTAAATCTATTAATTTATGTAAATAACAAATGATGATTGCTATTTATGCATCAATGTGAAATGATTAATGCTATTTATGCATATATAAGAAAAAGATAAAATCTGAATTTCAAGTAGTTTGACATTCTATTTTACTAGAAAATGCATTACTACACAAACATGGGACATTATATGTCAAATTAATTTTAGTTATTTGATTCATCCTTAATTTTTTTTTTCATTTAATTTGTTTTTCCTTTGTAAAATACTTATCTTTTATTATTTTTTCAATTTTTTTGATCTTTGAAAAGTTATAAAGTTATTTAAAGTTTTTAAAATTGTTAAATATGAGAAAATACAATTTTTTATAATTCAATTCATTTGTATTCTAGGCTTTTGTATTAATTCTGGTGCTATTGCTGTTCATAGTAGGATTGCTTTTATGGTACATGAGACGTTGTAGGTATGTAATTTTTAAAAAATTAAAACTTAATAATGTTTTTTTATAATCAGTATCTATATGAATGATTAATGTAATTCTAAAAGAGGGTATTCCAGATGATTATTATTTTATTTTCATAATGATACCATTAAAGCAGTTATATTACCTTGAATGAAATTTAATTTATATTAAATTTTGTATTATATTAGTTCAAAAGTTTTATCTATATTTATATTTTTTTTCTTATTTGTAATTTAAAATTTTAAATGTTTAATTTGAAATAATTAATAATAAGTTTATTTTGTCTTTTTAAAGTAATTTAAATAAAAATGTTAAAATTTAAAATGTACATTTACTATTAAGAAATGAAATATTGGTAATCTAGCAATAAAATATATTTTTAATAATTAATTTAAATACCCATTTTTCTTTTTTTTTCTTTTTAAAAATGACATAATTATTTATTTCACAAATTAGATATATATGTGAAATACATTATGCAGATATTTTATTTACTATCTTTAAATTATAGATCTTATCAACTCAGAATTATCTTTTGAATTAAATGATTGTGAATTGAAGTATTTTCTTAGCATTCTTTTAAAAATAGCTTTACAAGTTAAAAATAATTAAAATTAAAAAATAATTAAATAATTAAAATATTTGTAGACATTAATATTTTTTGTAAATATAATAGGTATAACAAGTTAAAAAATTTAATTTTGTAACTTAAATTGTTAAAATTTTTTATTAATTTTCATGTTTTTTTTTAATTAAGGAAAATGAGTCTATTAATAGTATTAATTAGTAAATTAGTATTATTCATATTAGTATTAGTAAATGATTATTAGTATAATTGGTATTAGTAAATTAGTATTATTCCATAAATTTCTTGTTTTAAATTTAAATACAAAATGTGCTGAACTTTAAAAATAAATTGAAATTTAATAAAATTTCCCCTTTAAGTTGAAGTGATAATTTTATTTAAACAATTTTATTAGTTGTAAATATTAAAATACTTTTTAAAACTATTAAAAAACTTCTTTTATATTTTTTCAATTTTTTTTTATTTAATTCAATAATTTAAATACCATGTTTTTAATGATCACCTAAAGCTATTTACAAAATACTAGTGTAACATAGAAGCCATATAGTGTTAAAGGAAAAAGAAAACCTTTATCACAATTGGTTCCTCTAATCCTACATCCATGTGCAAGGTTTCAGACATTATAAGGATTCCCTGTGTTTAAAAAAAATAATTTTATTTCATTTGTCTCTAAGTATTCTTTGCAGGAATTTTGTTCAGCGTGTTATTAAATTCTGTTTAGGATTGATTTTATTTGCATTGGAAATAGTAGTTCCATAATGAATTTGTATTACATGCATTGTCGTAAGAAGAATCCAAAGGAGAATGATTTCGTATCTGAGAAACCTGAGCAGTACAAAACACCCAAGATAAAGTTTCCTACCAAATCGTGTGATATTAATCGCTTGGCAATGGAGCATGCTCAGGCATATGTACAAAAACCATGGGATTCTTATTTAAAAGAAGAAAGTATTGTAAAATCTTGCATGAAATGTGTGCCATGTGCCAGTGTGTGTGATTATGGTACTAATGTTAAAAAAACGAATGCAGTAAATTATTATACCCAAACACCTTGTTATCCAAAACAACTCTATGAGAATAATTTTCAAATGCCTTATGCCAAATATGATTCTGCTAATGCTGCAACTGTGAAAAGTCAAAAGATTAGAATAACACAAGCTGGAATTAGTTCTCTTCCTTGGAAGAATTATTCCAGGTTTAATATGTGTTTATTATCAATTTTTTTAAAAATTCTGTTTATATAAAGTAGTGTATTACCTTTAAATTACTAGTTTTTATGTTAACACTTAATTGTTATTATTTGAATACTTTGCTACGAGGTGCAATTATGTTTTACTTTTATTATTTGAATACTTTCTAGAAATTATTTATATCTTTAGCTTCTATAGTACTGCACTATAATTGGCAATTTTCAAAATATTGTAAAAATGAATGATTATATATAGTTTCTAAACATGTATAGTGAAATTATGTGTTTTTAATAATATGCTAAACATTTTTTAGTTGTATTAGGAAAGATAAGAAAAAATAAATAAATAAATAAAACCCATCAATATTTCAGTTTGAAATAGTAAATTATGACTTTGATAGTCTGAAATGAGATAAAATGAAATTGAACATAACAAGATAAGGAGAAAAAAATAAAGTTTATATCAAAACCGACTGATAAAAAAATTATACAATCAAATGCATTAATAAGAAAAGTGTTTATTAGATATTAATATACTCAGATTTTTTTAATGTATTTTTTATAATAAATTTAGCTTAATTTTCTCTAGATAGAAACATTATAATTTAATAAATTATTTATTTTTATTTGTCACTTGTCTGAAACTTCTTACAAAGTGAAATCTAACGTAAATTAGTAATAATAATTTTTTTTTTTAATATTTCCAAAATTTATCTACTACAACTTTCTTGAAGTTAAATGAAAATAAAATTATTAAATTTCTTAGATTTAAAAAAATATTCAATTCTTTCTTATAATGATAAATGAGAAATAGCAATTGCTTTAGTCAGAGAATTAAATTATTATGTTCATATTTATTTTTATTGAATTGGATAGAAATTCATGCTGTGTTATTCAAGCTATTTTTAAGGTACTTCTTAAATGATATGGAAATAGTATATATTAAATATAAATTAAGATTTAATACTATTTATTTAATGTAACTTAAAATTTGGGACTTGATGGTCAAGTGACTAACACTCAGTACCACAGATTTCAGGTTTACTTCCTGGTGGTGCTGTGGATGCTTGTAGAGATTCAGAATCCACTTTAAACTGTAGGTCCCAATCTAATTAGCTTTTGTGAGCAACAAACCAGGGAGTTGGGGGTAGAACTAACAATTCCACCCCGTAAAAAGAAAATTCTCATATTTAGAAATTTTAGTCAGAAAAAAACAGCTAGATCTCAACTTGGATACTAGGGTTAGGATGGGCTTGGCTGGTGGAAGCTGACTGAGCCTTGGCCATGAATCTGCTGTAGTGCTTGAGAAGAAGAAAAAATTAAAATTTATGTAAAAAAAAAAGGACATGGAATACATTTTTATTTTGACAAAATTGCTTGTTGCACTTTCAAAATTGAACTAGAAAAATGGAAGAAACTTATTTATATGTAATAAAATGTATAACTTTTTAAGATTTGAGATTTACTTATTTGTTGATGTGAAGATTTTGGAGTTTCAAATCTACAGGCATTTTTATTTCATTGCTTTGTATAATATTGCCAAAGAAAGTTGCCTAACGATTGTATTCTGTTATAATGAACAAGAACCATATATCTTATGTTTATTTTTAATTTTGTAAAAATATAACTTTTATTTTAAAGGAGAGAACCTAGATATGAATATACAGCATTAGGTGATGAACCTTTTTTGCATGATCGTCTGGAAATGGATCGTAAATTACAAAGAGATACTGATCGCAGTAAGTTTTTTTTTAATTATGCACTAACAACTTTTTAATGTATAAAATGTTTTATTGTTATCACATCCTACATTTAACTGTTAAATATCATATATAAAAGTGATTAATATATTAGTGAATTTAAATGCATTCTATTGTTTGCTTTAAATATTTATGTGTGATTTTGTTATTTTGTCCTGTTTAGTACGTTTTTGTAATTTTTTTATTACAATTTGTTGTATCAAGATATTGGAAAAATATAAATCAAATAAAATTTTAAGTAGATAACATTTCAAATTAAAGACGACTTAAGAAAACACACACCACATACACAAAAATAATTTTCACAAACATTTTATTACACATAAAAACATTTTCTCACTTTTTAAAAAATAATGTGATATATATTTTAGACAGTAAAATAAGAATTTGTTTAAATATATATATATATATGGTTGATTTTATTTCCAGCTATTAAAAAAGTATTTCAGCAAAACTATTCCATTTTATAAATTTTCAGACATGTCTACTATACGCTGCCAGTACTATCTGAGGGGCTCAGCGCGGTATGTTTTTCTACGACATTTGCCAGATATGGGTATGTATTATTAACAATTTTATTATTAATTTGTATGTTATATAGTCCTTTATATTTCTTCATTTTTCATGATTAGAAAATTTTCTGTATACTTTTTTTTTTGACATAAAATAATGAGTTTCAAAATTTTAATAATAAATTTACATTTTTCAAAATCGTCAAAGTATCTTTTAAATCCACAGGTGTATAAGTTTACTTAAATAACACTTCAAGCATTTTTAATGTATTTCAAAATAATTTTATTTGTAGCTAGTTATAAATAAATAAATAAATAAATGAAAATGGGATTCATATTTCATTATTTAAAGAAAAATGTTTTGAAAGAAAATTTTTGTTTTATTGTAATTTATAAAATATTGTTTGCTATATTTCTTAAATTGTAATTTTTTTCGTAAGTAAAGGCTTATGCAATGTCTTATAATATTGTCATAAGAAGGGGCAAAGGACATTGATACACTTCTATGAGGAGGTAAAGAGCGAGGTTTGTTATCGATCGACATTTCACCCTTTTTTTTTTTTTTTTCTTTTTTTTTTTTTTTTTAAACAACAACAACAACAACAAAAAAAAAAAACATTCATGCACTTGAGTTTTTTCCATAGCACCCCATCCTCGCAAGTTATTTGCAACATCAAAACTGTTTCTACATCATTTTTTCAGAGCAAGAAGCAAAATTTCATAGCCTCATGCTAAATTCGGCATTACAAAAAAAAAGATGAGCAAATGAAAATGTTTTTACAAAAAAATGTACTGTAACACGACGCAACCTTATTTGGCCAAAGCATCAAGTGCACTAGATCCAGAAAATGTTGAATTATGCACACTTAGCAGTAGGAATATGCATCAGGCAAGCTCCACCCACAGCAGTGCCTGATGGCCGAGTGGCTAGGGCTCTGGCTCTCAGTACCACAGGTTTTGGGTTCAAGTCCCGGCGGTGCCATGGATATATGTAGGGGTTCGGAATTCCCTTTAAATTGTAGGTCCCAGTCTGTTTAGCCCTTGTGTGTACAAGATTACTGTAGAGCGACAAACCAAACCAAACCACCCACAGCAGTGCCATTCTGGTTACTTTTGAGTACACCCTCGCATATTATATTTTATGTTTATGTAAGGTGTCACTTTATAGTGCAGTGTATTTTTTTTTTCTTTTTCTTTAAGTTCATTTAATTCTTTTAAGGTCCTTTTTTTTTCAAAAATAATATAATTTTTTTTTACTGTTTATCTAGGTAGCAGACTTGATAAAAATTGGTTTCTTGTTCGAGATTCTACAACAAAGACAGAAAGATTATTGACAATGACCCCCATGGCTGAAACTTGTCCAATTAAATATACTTCTGAAACCAGACAAATATTGTTGGATCTATTTTTAGCTTTGCAGCATCCTTATATCTATCCTGTATTAGATATTGATAGGAAAATTGTTATGGAACAAGAATATGTTATTGCTGTTTTGCCTTTTAACTATGAAGGCAGTTTGAAAGATGTTATATATCAAGTAAGTAAAATTAATATAGCTGCAATGATGTGATAAAAATAATTATGGGGATATTAGAACATTAAAGAAAATTACCTTTAATATCTTATTTCTCAAGAACAGATGAAATTTTTGCAGCTTTTGTGCTATAAACACGATCAATCATTTTTAAGTACTGAACATTAGAATTATGTATGTAAAATTGTATTATTTGCATCATTTGTTTAATTGCATGATTATACTTTATATTTGTTATTTATTATTTGTTAAAAAAAGATACTCCTATATACTTTTTGAACATTAAGTGTTGATTGAGAAATAGTAGTTGAGAATTTTAAAGAACTTTTTTATCTAAATTGTATTATATAAAGGCAAATTTTATTGTACTTTCAAAAAGGTAACTGGAAAAAGAGGATTGACTTCATATAAAAAATTGTGATTTTTTATCGGGAAATTAGAAATTTTTATAATGAAAACCAAGAAAATATCCTTATAATTAGATTAAAAATAATAAAAGCAGTCAGTTTCTAACTATAGTCTTATTAAAAAGACAAGGTTCTGATTTATGAATAAATTTTCTTTTTTAAATCAATCTAACGATTAAAATTTTATTTATTTATAATGGATAGCATAATTCATTTATATATATAATGAAGAGCACATGCTGCTCCATTGTTTTTATATTTTCTTAATTAAAAAATTAATGGGATTTTTTTTATTTAATAATAAATAAGTAAATATGTATATATAATTTTGTTACAGTTGAAAATATTTTAATAAATTTTATCTTTTAATACTATAAAATCTTAAATATTGGTCATAAATTTTAATATTTTGAACTAATATGTAAGCATAAAAAGTATACATTAAAATCCATTTGTAAGTTACTTCACTGTTAGCATTTTAAAATTTTTTGTTTATATGAAAATCATTTATTGTGATTAATATAGTTATGCATGTTTTCAGAGCCATTGTCAAGATGATTGGAAAGAAAAATATCATTTTCAAGGTTATGGGTTGAGTTCATCTCAGATACAAAGACTAGGTTGTCAAATTCTTGAGGCCTTATTATTTTTAAAGGATCAAAGATTTCCTCCTTTTATGCATTTACACTCTGGAAACATAATAGTACAGAATGGTGTTGCTAGGTTTGTAGTCAAATATCAAATTATTTTGACAAATTTCTATTTTTTCGTATTTTATTTTATATGTTTTTGAATGGTATGCCAATTGTTATAAATTGTTTAATTTTAATAAGTCAGTAATTTTAATACATTCTCTTATTTGATATATTTTTAATAATTTTCATACATACCAATATGTATTTAAATTTTTAAATTTATTTATTTTACGATGAAAAAATACTTTTAATTTGCAAATACATTAAATATAGATTGAAAAATGCAAAATGATAGCGATGCTTTTAACCAATGTCAAAATATCTAGTAATGTTTGTGAGAGATTTAAAAAAAGGCTACTAAAAAAAGTTTTAAATTTTTAATATAATGATTATTGTAGTCAACAGGTATGGGGCAGGCCTCATGTTGAGCACCAGATTGTAGAAGATGTGTGGTTGGGTTAAGATATATGAGGCACATGTTTGAGAACTCACAGTTTTATTTATATGCACACAAATACCATACAGAACAAAATTTAACATTTAAAGTAAAAGAAAGATAATTAGAGTTTCGTGGAAGGACTTCACTTCCGAGCTGAAATGCCAAAGCTCGGCTAATTTAATTTCAACTTTTATTAATTTCCATTACAAATCTTTTAGATGTGTATTAATATATCTGTTCCTAATACAAATGTAACCAAATACTTCTATCTAAAAAAATGATAATCTGTATTCTTTATAAAATGCCATGCATTATCAGTATTTTAATCAATAAAAATTGTAATATTTTTTATCAATTGTAAAAATATTATATTGAATACTCTATTATTTGACTAGATTTCAACATTATATTTTGTAAATTGAATCTCAATTATTAATAAAATTATGAAAATTTTCATATTCATTTAAAAAATTAAATATTTAATTTTGTGTATTTTTGGGCAGTATTTTGCATTGATTTGGCATTTTTTTTTGGCAGTATAATTAGAGATTTAAAAATCTCAATGTGACTAATTGCATGCTAAAGATGAAAATTTGATGTATGTCATATCTCTCTCTTTAATAATATATATATAT
Organism: Caerostris darwini; assembly: GCA_021605075.1. Lineage (NCBI taxonomy): Eukaryota > Metazoa > Arthropoda > Arachnida > Araneae > Araneidae > Caerostris > Caerostris darwini. The sequence continues at coordinate 271,269 of BPLQ01002838.1, read as the reverse complement.
ATATAAACTTGAGAGGAAAAAATTAAATATCTTTTTTTTTTAATTCTAATGTATAAAGAAATTGATAAGTTTTTTTAAAATGTTATTTAGTATTTTTAAAAAGCATTTAAACATACTTGGCTTATTTTAAGGATTTAAAAAAAAAATATATATATATATTTCTCAGATTCATGGCCGAAGATTAATTTCTTGGAAAGAAAGGATGTGTTTAAAAAAAAAAAAAAATTAAAAAGTGGAATACAAGAATGAAAACAATTATTTTTTGGCACCAATAATGAGTGCTACATTTAATTTTGCTGTAAATTACAAAGTATCTTACTATTCTAAAAGTTGATTTTAAGACTTTTTTCAACTATATATAAAAATATTTAGAATCCTGCATGTTATTCAGATTTAATAAATCAGGATTGGAGATTATATATGATTGCTTAGAAGTGAACACATAAAGTGGCAGTTATGATTTAAACAAGGAAATTCTTTCACATTTAACCATGCAATCCATTATAAATAATTATTTATATGATTAAGTAGATTATTGAAAATTATGTATTTATGTATTGATGTTTTCTTTGCTATATTTAACTTTATTCGTTTTAGGATATCTGGCTTAGAAAATACACTTTTTGGTTACTCATCTCGTTGTCATCTTTTTATACCTAAACGCTTGTATGATAATAAAGAAGCTGTAGAAGTGATCTGCTTTGGTAATAATACTATCTCATGCATTCATTAAAATGAAGAATATATTTATATTCATAATTTGTTCTTTTTATTTTAAAAACATTTGTAAAAATAGGATTTTTTAAAAACCTAATTTTGGAGTTCAAAATTGATATAATAATTCAAAATTCCTTAAGTAGATTTAACTTGTGAATATTTATTTTAAAATTTAAAGAACATTATGAAATTTCACATCAATTTCAAATATCATTTGAAGAAAATTATAAATTTTAAAAATGCAAAAATAAAAAAAAAATATTTCCCTATTATTTTTATGATGATTCTAATTATCTTTTTATTTAAATTGTTTATCTCTAAAATATTTTGAGTAAATAGTTTATAAAAATAAAATATGTTGACATAAAAAGTTTTCAGTTCAACTTTGACTGATATTTACTTTTATTTATTAGATTTACTGTTGTTGATCAGATTTATGGCTATTATGGCCTATTTACTTTTATTTTTTAGATTTACTATTGTTGATCGTCTTAAATTCTACATTGCTTTATTGTTCAAATAATTTTTCTTTTTTAAAAAATCATACATTATATTAAATTTTGTACAAGTTACCAGATATGTTTTGCAAATTTTTGTAAAGATGGTTGGACCTACCAAATTGGTAGTTCATCCCTGATTGCAAAGTTGTCCAATCTCACTATGTATGAATTTTTTGTTGTTAGTCTCTGAAAGTTTTCTTATATCTGCTCCCATTCAAGTAAACATAAACTTTTGAAATTGTATAATGTTAGTAGTAACTGCAACAACATCAAAAATGCACTCAATAGTGCAAGTTTGATTATTATGCAAATGTAGGACACATATCTAGGGGGGTACAAATGCTCTTATTGAGCATTTGTAATAAATCTATTTAAAACTTTTTGTTTAGATACCTTTTATTTGTGTGCAAGTTTCTGGGTCTTTCTATTAAAAAAAATACATACTTTTTAAATGAAAATCATGTTTTTACATTTAATATTTTTTTTCCCCTTAATATTCTATGCAAAGTTACAAGGCAAATCTCTAAATTATCTTATATTCCCAATTTTTAAGGATTGTGGTATATTATTTACCTCATATTAATTATATAAGTTTTAAGTTATAGTTGCTCTCGAAAACTTTTTTGTTGATGTCCAATTCTTTTGCATGAATGTCTAAATTTATTTTTAAAAATAGTTTTAAAAATAAATTGAATTTGATAGAAAGATTTTATTTAAGATAGAAATAAATTTTGAATTTTAAAGATAAGATACCTTTACTTCAATGTGGCAGTTTTATTGATCTAGTTTAATAAATTATTATGTTAATATGATATTATTTAAATTATTCTTTGATGTTTTGCTTTTAAAATTTTAATGCAATCAGCTTTAATTGAATTTTTGTTTTTAAGGCCATCTACTATTTGAAATGGCAACTGGTTATGAACTAACATCAGCTCACCCTACTGAAAAAAATTATAGTGACGTAGAAGATAAACCTTTGGTCATAGATGTATAGATTTTCTTTATCCTAATTCTTTAATTTATATAGAATTTAAAATTTGAACATTTAAAAAAAAATTATGAAATTAAAAAAAAAAAAAGAATCTGTAATCCAATTTTGAACACAATAGTGTTTTTTTTACTCTTAAATTTATTCAAAAGAATAGCATATTACTTGTGTACTCAATATGTTATGTGTTTCTTATAAGTTTTCTCCAATTTTATTTAAAAATAATGATAATTTGTATTATTAGCAGAATGTTTTTTTTTTTCCAACATTGGCTTATATCCGTAAATAATATATAGTTTACATTAATAAATTTAATTAGGAAATTTTATACGCGTGTATATATATATAAAATCCTGAATAGAGTTTATAGGAAAATATATTCAACATATTGACATTAAACTTACAATTAGAGTGCCTTATATAATTTATAATTAATTCTCTTATAACATAACTGTTAAAAACAATTTTGTTGTAATTATATAGGCTGAAAATAAAACAATTAAGCTAATTACACTCATGTCCATAAATTAAGGATAATTCAGAATCACACAGAAATTGAACTCTAAAATAAAAATTTCACCTGTAGAATTATCACACACATCTTGAAGAAGAATATGCAAATTACAGAAAACCACCAGATGGCGCGGATAGTACGTCACAAAGACGAGAGTGTAAGAGAGGCGTATATAAGGAATGGTGGCAAAGAAGTAAAATTGTTCACAATAAAAATTTCACCTGTAGAATTATCACACACATCTTGAAGAAGAATATGCAAATTACAGGAAACCACCAGATGGCGCGATAGTACGTCACAATGACGGAGTGTAAGAGAGGGGTATATAAGGAATGGTGGCAAAGAAGTAAAATTGTTCACAAGCGCTTTAAAAGCCTTTCAGTGCAATAACCGCATAGTTATGGCACAAAGGAAGTATTTGGATAATTTTTTACGTGGTAGAATTATCTTACGACTGGAATGTGGACGTACCTAGCTGGAAGTATCCGAGGAACTTGGAATCGCTTAGAGTGGCTTTGGCAATGATTCCAAGATGATGGTAATGTGAAGAGATGTTACAACACAGGTCACCCCCGAGTTACAACGCCGAATGAGGACCGGTATTTAGCAGTTACTGCCAAAAGAAACAGACGGAGCACAGCATCAGACCTGTCTCGTCAGCTCTCTTCAGCTACCGGTATGACAGTTTCAAAGCAGACCGTGTACAGGCGCTTAGGGCACATTGGTCTATATGCTCGTAGGCCTGTCAGATGTGTTCCATTTACCGCAACTCACTGTCGCCTGCGATTAACCTGGAGTAGAGAGCATGCGTTGTGGACACTGCAACAGTGGTCTTGTGTGATGTTTTCCGACGAGTGCAGTTTTAGTTTCAGTCTGATTCTTGCCGGACTTTCATATGAAGAGCGCCAGGTACCCGTTACCACCAAGAGAACACTATTGAATAACACCGTTACGGTGGTGCAGGATGGCTGGTTTGGGGAGGAATTATTCTTGGTTCCAGAACTGACCTGCATGTTCAGAGTGTAACGATGACAGGCCACATCTATCGGGATGTCATTCTGAAACAACATGTACATTTGTTTCGGGGCGCCTTGGGTGCTGAATTTCTGTTTATGAATGACAACGCCCGTCCTCACCGTGAAACATTGTAGACGAATGCCTTCAATTGGAATATATCACCTGTATGGATTGGCCAGCATAGTCACCGGACTTGAATCCAATAGATCATGTGTGGGATATGCTTGGCCGACGAATTGCAGCCCGTCAACCCCGTCCCTCCTGTCAACCGGAACTTTGGAGGACATTGCTTGATGAGGTGGTGTAATATTCCCCAAGATCAGATTGATAATTTGATACTCAGCATGCCTAGGCGTTGTAAGGCCTGTATTGCATCGTCCGGGAGACATATTCCATATTAACCATCATACTAACTATGTTATACTGGTTTTTGTAAATAGGTTCTTTTTTGAAATTTGCTCCAGGGAGTAAAAAGCGCAATTTTTATTAATCATGTCAAACATATAGCATCTTTTTTGCTCTTTACCTTTTGTTTAATAAATAGACTTCACAAATAAGTCAAATTTGTTTGGTTTCTGTCTCTTTCTTTGCCTGAACTTCATTATCCTTAATTTATGGACATGAGTGTATTAGGCTTTATTATTTTTAAATAAAATTGGAGTTAATTTTGGTAATATCTATCTATTGAGTAATATGGATGATGTTCTACAAAGCAATAATGCAATTTATTCATTTTAATTTATTCTGTTCCTTTATTTCATTATATATTTATATTTTTCTTTATATTTCTTTATTTTTTTTCTTTAAAGCAATTTTAGATATAGAATGTTAGTTATTACTTGTCTGCATATTCTGATAATATACTGAAAACTGCAATTTTACAATTAAATCTATTTTTAGTTTGTAAACAATTATTTTTTTACTATTACCGATATAATGCTTTATTTTTAATTCTTATTATTAAAAAACAAAAATTTTCTTCCTGTCAATAATTAATCTTTGAAAATAATTCTTAATTAATTTTATTAAAATTGTACCCATATTATAGTTTATTTAAGAATTTTTATGATTTTGTGTTTATTTTCTTAAATAGAAACTATTGATTTTTTTAAAATTGAATTTGATCGTTTTTTTTAGAGTTTATTCATTGATAAAATAATATTTACATATATGTATTATATTCCTATAGGTTTTAAAGTTTATATTTGAACAAGGCCGATATCGTTATCCTTCTCTTCGACAAGTATGTATAATTGTGTTATATTTTTATGTTTGTTTGTTATATTTCTCTTGGATTATTTCTTAAAAATATATACTGATTATTTTTATTCATTTTAGGTTGCTAGTCTTGACTTTTTCCGTCATATTGACTTGCGAGAGTTGAGATTGCTGATGCCTGTGGTAATACTTTTTAAAATTATATTTTCACTAAAAAATGTTCTTCCTTGATTTTATTTCGATCTAAGGAGAATACAGAATAATTTTCATCAATAATGCAAGTAAATAATTTTAATAACAAATAGTTTGTTAATATAGTTAGTCTCTGTATGAAGTACATTTGTTAAACATATTTATATTTTTTATTTGAAAGTTATATAGATAATAATTGTGATAATTTTTTCCCTACTTTTATGTTTAATTCTTCTTGCATTTTTAATGGATTTAGATTTCTAATGTTAATAAAATGCATTCCAAATTGTGCTTATATAAATTTTCGATTTTTAAAAATGGTTTTGATCGAATAATAAATAAGTTAAATGTAATACTATTATGCCAATATATTGAAATTGAACTAAAGGGGATATTCAGTTGTTGCTTGACTGCAGTTTTGTAGTAGATATTATTTACGTTTTCTTTATAATAATTTTTTTTTCGATTATTATTAAACATTTTATTGCTTTTTTTTTTTAAATTCTGGATTAGCAAACTGATGATATCTACTCATGTAGTATATTGCTATAAATATTAATGACAATTATCAATCTTAAAAGTAATTTTTATATGTTTAAAATAACTTATATATCCATATGATATAATATATTTACATACATTATTTTGATAATTTTTTTCACAATGCATTGAAAAAATTATATTGTTATAAAATATATTGTTATATCTTAATATTTTCTCTTTGTACAATATATATATATGAATACAGAATATTTTTAAAATAGTAACTTATAAACAATTTGAGTAGATAGCCGTTATATTATGCCGTTATTTACTTTGGCCATTAGATTATTATATCTGTAGTTTTTATAAAAGCATATTATTGTATAATATTAATGTATGAAATGCATAATTTGCATTTGTATTATTACAGATATGTGTTCTTAATTTTGTGTAAATTTAAAAAATAGAAAAAATTACTTTTATACTGCTAATGTTTCCTTTTTATTTTATATCTGAATATTAATTTATAATTTTCAGCCATCTATAAAAGCCAAGCTTAGCCCAGCTGCCCGGTCAATTTTAAAAGAAGTCAAAAGGCATCAGAGATCTAGAAGGTAATTCTTCTTTTATGTTTTATTGTTAGTTTATTCATATTATGACAAATATTTTAATAAAGATAAAATTTATTTATTGTAATATTTTTTATAGACATTTAAAAATATAGTGTTTTAAGTTTATTTCTGTCAATTATTTTTTGCAGCGCAATTGGCTCAGGTGAGTAAAGTTGCACAAGCAGGCATTTTATAGTGCTTTTCTTCTTTCATGCTTTGAACAAAATATCATAATTAAATTAATTTAGACTTTGGTAGTTTCAAAAACAATATGCAATTTATCTAAAAATATTTCTTCTTATGATATTAGAACATTATAGAATGCCTATGATTAGGTGAGCTTGCTTTCATTTTTAGATTTGGTAGAAATTTTTAGTCATATTTCTTTCAACTAATTTAGTTTGACACTTTATAGTATTTATAATTACAATTTTTACATTTTATTTAAATATGATAACACTTTTTGTCAATTAATTAATAAATAACTATTTAAAATATTCATTTAATTATTCTAATCATCTATGCTTTGATAACTTTTTTAGCTTTTATTTAATCTTTAATTATTATTAAATATCAATACATTTTAATTAAAACTAAAAAAAATTGGTCACAATATAATGTTACTTTATTTACATTAGCAAATGATTGTTTATACTGTGAGTTAATTCTTTATATATATTCCATTTTATTAATTTTATTTTATAAATAGCCCATTAAAACATATTTTAATGGTATATGATTAAATGAGTCTAATGTAACTTTGATAAATTTTAAAATTCATATTTGTATTATGGTTGCATTACATGGTATGTTTTTTTTTTTTTTAAAGCATATTTTATTGCATTTTGCATTTTTAAAAATTTATTTTATATACTGCAAATTATTTGTAATGTTTTTTAAAAAAATGTTTTTAATAAAAATTCATTCTTTTAATAGCTATATATTTTTATATTATTACAGACAGAATAAACGGTCCCAATCAATGCATGCTATAGAAACAGAATCAAATGATGGTAGAGAAAGCCGAAGTTCAGGAAATAGCAGCAGGTATTAAGGTTTTTTTAATGGTTATTATAAAAGTATCTGTAGTTTAAAGTTATTATTTAGAATTTTTTTTAATAGGATGATAACATAAATAATAAATCTACATGAGAGAATTTTTCTGATTTCTCAACATAACAAGACTTTTAATTTAATACAATTTTGTCAATAATCAACAGATTTTTTTTTTTTTATGCAAATTCATAATTAAAGACTGTTTAGAAATCTTATTTCTTGAGCGAGTTTACGTTATAAATATCTGGTTTTGAAATATATTCCTTAAAATCTTTTTAATTATTTTAAATATATTTTTCTTGTTTTCTATTATTGTTAACATTGTTATATACAATTATTTGCATTACTTGTTCTTTTTGATTTACTACAGATGAAGTTTGTTTACAAAGTATTTTTTAAAATATACTAATCATATTTGTATGAAATTACTTATATAAATACCAAATTTTCTTACTGTTTTATTGTATAAACTTTTAAGAATAATGATCGCTGTCGCCATCATTCTTAAAATATAAACATTTCAATAGACATTTTACATTACCGTCTAAAGCTTATTTTTTTAATTTTTAATTTTTAATTTATGTTTATTAATTAAAGATAATTTATTAACTTTAAAATTATTAGCAATTATATTTAATTGAACAGTTGATATAATGCTCAAAAGCTTTATTAAAAACATAAAATAAAATTTAAAATTACTGATTATTTAATATATTTTATTGAATTTAATATGTAGATCATATAAGAAAAAGAAGAAGCGATCATCTCTTACATCCACAGAAACCACACCAGATGATGTAACTGTTGGTACTCAAATGCAAACTATGCCTCTTGCATCTATAGAAGGATCTATGATGGCTGCTCCATCATTTCCTGAATCTTTAGATTACTATACGCCTCCCACCACTCCCCATCCAGCTCCTAAACCTGTCTCCAGTGAAGCTGCCAGAGCCCACACTTTATTGTTGCAAGAAATACAGAGTGGTTTCAAACTTAAAAGCACCAGACATCCTCCAAATCCACAAGTTTAAACAAGAAAAAGTTTTCAATTTGTAAAATCTTTTTCCTGCTTTTTAAGAGCTACATTGAAAAATTAGTTTTAATAGAGGTGTTCCTTCATAAAGTGCCATATGACAGAGATTAAAATTTTTAGTTTTTTTATGAATACGTTTAACAAACATAAAGGATAATGTGAATGAATTTTTAATATGCATGCCACATTCTTTTTAATGCATAACAGAAAACAGTAAGTAAATTGTTAATCAATATGATGTACAATACCAATATTATGTATTTTCTTTAATCTGGCATTTGGTAATTTGGCACACTCTATAATCCGGCACAGATTGCGCCTTTGCTTATGTATTTTTTCATATGGATTTTTGTTGACCTCGACTGCCAGAGGGTGACATAGTGCTGCTGTCATTTTTATTAAATATGTAGATATTAAACATGCATGTTTAATATGTACATACATATTTAGCATGTTAAATATGTATATGTTTCAATTGTTTAAATTTTTATCTAGAGTCTTTATCTTTGATATACCTCTTAAAACTATATCAAAGCTCGATAATTGGGCATGGCCATGGTTCTGAATGCGCTGGATTAAAAACAGGTTCCTGTGTAGGATAAGATAAAGACAGCTAGTAGTAAAAATTATAGTACATGGTAAAACTTGATTGCTAAAAGATTAAATTTGAAGTTTTTTTTTTTTTTTCCACCTTGTTCATTCAAAACAAGAGTTGTGACATACAATGTAAAAAATCAGCTTCCTATTTTTTAAGAGGTCCTTTTTATTATTGTGTTTAATATGAAATTGGGCAATTTTTTTTTTTGTTTAATGTGACTTATGGAATGCTAAATAGAATAGGCTTCTTATTGCCTAGTATACTTTATCTTGAATTTTAATTTTTAGTATGAATTCAGGTTAAGTGTCTATAATCAACTGTTAGAAAATTATATACTTTTTTTTCTTTTAATGAAAACAGATAGAAAAGTAAATGAGATTTTTCAGTATTAGTCGGTTTTATTTTGTAGAAATTATATTCTTCACCATAATACACAAAGAAATAAAGCTTCAATGTTAAATATTTATAATGATACTTAATTATTTTTTTATATATCTTAATCATTTACTTAATATACTATTCGAAAGTTACACTTCATGTATTTCTATTTTTGTGACAGTGTTATATTGTGTTTAACAAACATACATTAAAAAAAAAATTGTTAGTAATTTGTATACCTTGCATTTTATTTTTTCAATTATTAAAGAATTAGCTATCTATTTACATTTTAAAAAAAAGTTGTTGCTAAATCGAATGCTCTTTAAACTTTTTTGAAAATTGTCACAAAACTATAATAATTAAATTAGATGTAAATGTTATAGTAACAATAAAGAATTTTTAAAATTTTTTTAACTTATGTTTCATAATGTGCTGTATAATGTAATATGTATCTTTATAAAATCAAAACTAAAAATTTTTTGGGTAATTTTTTTATGTAAATAAGCATTTAAATTAAAATTTAGGAATCATTCGTACTTATTTGTTTGGGGAATTATTGCATATTGAGAAATTAATTTTTTATTGCTGAAAAATGAAAGAATATATAAAGAAATTCTGTTAAATACAATTATAAGTTTCTGAAGTATAATTTACCTTTGATTATTTAGTCAAAGAAGAAGAATAAAGAGAATGAAGCCTTGATTTAAGGATTTATATTAAGTTTATGAAACCAGCAACATTATTGTAATGAAGTTTTTTATAAAATGTATTTTGTTCTATATGCTTATTTAGTAATATTTCGGTTTAATGTTATGTTTTTGCTACATTTGACTAACTTAGAATTTTTTTTCTTGTATAACTATGTTTTTGCAACATTTGGTATTTTCTTGTTATAGTCTGTTATGTTATTGATAATATAATTAATTGTTTACACATATAATTTATATTGCATTATATCATTTTACATTTGTAACCAGTGATTTGACAGTAATTGTTTCTCTAAACCAGCCGTAGTTAAGGAGAACCAGAAGTTCTGAAATGTATTTGTATGAGTATTCTTTTTTTTTTTTTATAGGTTTTATTTTTTGTCATATATATGTGTTTACTTTAATTTCAAATTTTTATACCCCATAAAAAAAGTTCACAAATCTTTATCTGTTAAAAAAAAATATATAAATAAATTCAAAGAGAAAAAGCACTATAAAATTAGTATTTCACATTTTGACTGCTATAAATTTCTTATAAAATTAATTATGCATATCTAACAATTAGCTACATGTCAAACTTTCATTTAATTTCATTGTAATGTTTATTTAAAAACTTTAGAAATAAATAAAATAGATTTATGAAATTCTAATATTTCACCCTTTCTACCTCATTTTATAAAATGTCAACTTTTATAGAAAATAGAAATTGACATCATCCAATTAATACAGTTTGTAGAATTTTTTTATAGTAACTCTTTATCAATTGTGAACTTTATAGTTCTATTGTAATACTTATATTGTTCTAACTTAATGAATATAAAAGGAACAAAAATATACAACTTGGCAATCTCATAATTCAATGTTTTAAGCTTTAGTTGTGAATAAAATCATTAATACTGTCATGTAAATACTTGTTCTTCACTCATCTTCATTGTTGATGAACAATCATATTTGTATAAACTTTATTTGTGTTTTTTACTGATTTATTTGACAATTTAATGAATTTTAATGTGATACATATTTGTTATGTAGAAAAATATAAATTCTTCTAATCTTTGTCTAACATTGTTTAGATAATTTTAATTTTCTTGTTTCATTTTTTAATAGAATATCTTTGTGATAAACTTAACCGGCAAAAATATTAGCAAGTTTAAAATTTTTTATTGTATTTATAGCATTTCATTAATAATTGAGAAAAAAAAATTGTTTCTGTTGATTTAAATGAGAAAAATATTTTTACATATCGAATAGAAAATATCAAAAAGAACAACACAATATTAAAACCACCGAAATTTATAGACTTTTCTGAAATTTAAAATGCATTTTATAATGAAGATATTTACAGAGAGAAAAAAGTTCACAAATTCGGTAAATTGTGAAAAATTTATGCATAAAATGTATATAATTTTGCCCTGCATATCAATTGTTCTGGAAAATTAACTTTTATATTTGCATATGTAATAATTAAAATATAAATTCATTGTTGACATTTATGCATATGCAAATAAATCTATGCATTAATCTGTCTCTGTATTTTGAAATATTGGAAATTTAAACCACCTATTTTTGTGTTATAATACTGTAGGTACTGGTTATTTGTAATTTCATGTATATTACAAAATATCAGATTTATTCTTCATAAGTCTGTATATATATATATGCTTACAGTTCTTTATATTTATAAATCTGAATAATATTATGAATGCTTCTGTATTGAAAGATTATTTGTTCTTTCAATGGGTAAATTGATATTGTTGAAAGAACATATTTAGATGAATCTCCCATTGAATTGACTTCATGTTTTTATTGTATACAAAGCTGCCTTTCATTGCTAGCATCTTCATATTGTTAAAGCTAACAAAATGTAAAACTTTGAGGATTTGTTATTTCTAATTGTATGTGACAAAATTCCATGGATGATGCATTTTCAGAGTTAAAAGTAGATTTACCGACTACTTAAAAATACTTCTGTTATTCTTTTCTGTTTTGTTTATCTTGGTGATTAATTATGTGATAATGTACAGGACAAGTATTTTAAATCTAATGTTACATTCCTAAATGTTGTGTAGTTGTTTCTTATATACAGAAACATGTTTTTCCCCCCCTTTCTTTCATGTGATACAATTTTTCTGCAATTCCTTAATGACATGTATGGGTATTTAAAAAATACCTTATTCATACATTATTTTCATTAATGCTTTACAATTGTCACCTTTATATGTAGGATTTTCACTCTAACTTGTATTAATTTTATTTTTTATACATTTATAGGTGCACAAAGTAGTTTTAGTTTTGCTTTTTAAATTTGTACAATTTTTAATTTGTTAGTAAATCTAACCAATAAAACTGTTAATATATAACATAAATTGGAAATTTATTTAACATGCATCTTTTATCAACTCATATAACATAAAAAAATACAAAAGTACAGAAGCTATTGTGGAATCTGTCAGATCTTCTGAAATAAGTAAACTGTTCTGCCTTTTCCTCAAAATTGCAATATAAAATTTGTAGAAGGTACAAATTTGTCTTTTTTATTGAATATTTTCAAATATGCAGCGATAAACTTTCGGAATACACACATGAATTTTAGATGTCATTTTTATTATGCATCTTTAGAAGAAAAATTATCTGAAAATGTTTTCTAATATTTGCAAGTCACAAAATTCATATCAACATATTAAAAATAAGACAGTTATAATTATTTCAGCATTTTTATCTATTCATGTATAAAAATTCTGTGAAATATATTTTTAAACTTTGAGTAATATAATTTAGGTACACATAATGATAAAATAGTTTACATCATAAAAAGTCTGTGTAATAAAAATAGATATTTTATGTACAGCATTCCAGAGCAACTTAAAAATGATAATACTTAACTTAAGGAAAAAAAAAATACTTTAATCATATGCCTAGCCAAAATATTATGAATAAATAATTATTTTAATTCATTTGTTACAGTATATAAACATGTACAGAAAATGTGTTTGTTGTATATATACAATTCAGTTTAGCAGAAATCTGATACATTACTATTGCAAATAATGAATATTCCAATTGATTCAATATTAATTTTTATTCTTAATGTATTTAGTTAACTAAAAAATATTTTAACATCTCTCAATCCAAATAAAATATTTATCTCTTTTGAATATCAACTATAAATTTGATTTATTTAACAGGCTCATTTATACATTTTTTTCACATATTACATTGCATGAAGATACATTTTATGTTTACATTAAACACATTTTTATACATTCCTAATGAACATTAAAAAGCTTCAATGATTAAATACCAGTTACCAACTTTAAATTCTAAACATTTTATTATTCATGAGACATGTACAAATGGCATTTTCAGATGTAATAAAGGCTCTGTAAAAATATTACATAAAAAAAAAAAAAAAAAAAAATCAAAAATATTTGTTAAGGCTATTAATACAAACAAATAAAATTCATAATAAAGATACTGTTTATTGAAACATTTTGAAAGTTGAATAATAAACTGCATTTTATTAACAGCCTTAACTTTTTTATAACTAGATACTGGATTTCTCCTTTAGTACAGTATCAGTGAGATGGAACTGGCTGTCTTCCAAACTTGCACATATTTCATAAATTTTCACTTTTATATATATTATTCCAATAGAATATAGTCAATCAAGAGTTCATAATTTAAAAGCTGACAATATTTAACTTTATCTGTACACATATAAAATAATTGTATTTATACACATTTTTCTTCCTTTTGTTTTACTATAAAAAATTACAGATATTTATTGAATAACAATCAAATTATTATTAGAATGTTTACTTGTTAATATGACTTTTATTAACAATTTATAACAAAACACAATACACTAAATGTAGTTTATATTTCATTTGATTAACTATTTATAAACAAAATTAGAATAATATATTATTTTAAAGTCTAATAATAAAGGCTGTAAATATTGTTAAAAGAAAACAATTTTGTAATCCTTTTAAAAACTTTGTTGGACAACAATGTGGATTTTTTCCACCTTCAAATAAAAATGTTTTTAATTAAATAAGAGTTTATAAAATACAGCCCCATTTTATTAATTTCAAACAAAATCCTATAGCAAATTTTCTTGTTCCAACCAAGTCTTTGACTCTTCAATCAAATTGGCAAATATCTTAAATTAATTTTCTTTTTTTTATAAGTATTATTATTTTTCCAACTATTTAGAACAGAACTTCTCAGATGAAAAGACTAGAATCAATATTGAAGATATTAAAATAATAAAAAACTATTTTTGCATAATAATTGACAATCACATAAGCTATTTAATTTTCCATCTTATTGACAATTCAATAGTACAGAATGTTACATATATTAACTGCTGCACATTGATAGTTCAATATTATTAATATCATTGGTAATATGGAGGCCTATAAGCAGGATCTGCCGGTCCCCTTGGCGGAATATGTGGTACATTTGGATTTGCAGTTGGTGGTGGTGCTGTAATAGGTCTTGGGGGCAGTGCTGTCCTTGGTGGAGGTGGCGGTACATTTCCAGGACCCCACTGTTGCAAGTATGAAGGATTTTCTTCATATCCTCCTGATGCTGGAGGTGCAAAATGTTGTGGAGGCAATGCTCTTGTAGGATGTTGTGGTCCTCTGGGAGGTGTATAAGTAGCAGGTGGTGGATGGTGCACAGGAGGAGGCGGTGTCGAATAAATTGGGCCACTTGGTGCATGAATAGGTTGGTGATGTACAACAGGTGGGGGTTGAGAAAATGTTTGGGTACTTAAAGGAGGTGCCTGTGAATATGCAGGAGCAGGATTGGGATGTGGGTGTTGATACCCATGAGTAGCATAGTTGCTTGGAGGATGTTGTAAAGGAGGCATTGGATGATTGGTAGTTACACTACATGTATACTGTGGAGCATGGGCTTGTGGATGAATATGTGGAGCAGGTGCTGGGGCAGAGTGAGCAGCTCCATCATCTTGAATGGGAACAGTTATTAAATTGGGTCTAGCGCTACTAACAGGTATAGATGTCTGGTAATTAGCTGGAGAATGTGGATACTGGCGTATCTGGTTCACAGGACTACCCATAGGTAGATTGGGATTTCTTGCATGTTCCACTGCATCTCTGTGATCCTGAGAATGTTGCATATGACTAACCAACAATGGTTGGTGAGATACATCTACATGTAAATGTCCTCTAGGATCACGAGGATCCCTAGCAATTGGAACATGAGCAGCAGGTGCAACTGTAATTGGATTTACAGGTGGAGCAGTATGAGTTGCACTTGATCCAGACGAGGCACTAGTTGATGTTGAATTGGGTTTAAGATGCCTGTGGTTAACATGAGCCTATAACAAGAAACTTATTTTAATAGATGGGGGAAAAAAAACAAAAAAAAAACAATATAAACAATTGCCATCAAATAAAATATTTAATTCTTGTCATTCTAGAGAAAAAATAAATGAACTTGGCAAGAAGTTTTACATCAGCTTTATTCCTCCACAATCTTAAAAAAGGGCCTACAAATCACTTTGTATGTTCTATTAAAGTAACTTCGTTGAATTAGAAATAAAATATATAAACTGTTTATTTAAAAATATCCAGGATTGACTGAATACAGACAATAAATCCAGAGGTGGGGAATCTGTAGCAAAGAGTCGAGCATTTTTGAAGAATTTGGGAGTCGATTTAAAAATTAGACTTCCAGTTGTTTTATAAAATAATTTTTAGTTTCCAAAATTCTAGAAGTTGATGCTATAATTAAATTTTAAGGAGATAATTCAATGGTATTCGCCAATAATACAACCAGTTGTAAAGACAGCAACTGCTTTAGCAGCATATCAAGTAAGTGTTCAGAGTTTTCTTAGCATTGAAGTTAATAAAAAGTTACCTTCTATCAACAATGTAAGATCTTATAGAAGTTATTTTATAATTAAAAAAAAAAAAAAAAAAAAAAAAAAGAAAAAGATTTAATGTATTACAATTGTAGTAGCTTTGTAATTAAAACATACAATTTTGTTTTGCTTGTTTTAAGTTAATCTATAATACTTTGGCACCTGTTATTTCTATAGGATATATGCATTTTTTCGAGCACAAGATTGTTTTTTAAATGATTGCAAATATTACACCTTCAAAGTCGGAGAAAAAAAATCCTTGCTAAGCAAAAACTGCTTTTATAGATACACAAGTTCAATAAAAATAATTGAATTTATCTCACAAATTGTTAAAAATTCATTACAAAAGATCATAGTACATGAAACTCGGTATAAAAAAATTTGACTCAGAAGTAGGGAATAGGAAATCTTTTGGTCGACTCCCCACCCATGCACATAGCATATAAAATATACATATATTTCATATTAAGCTTCTATATAGTTTCTTCTCATTCAATACAGAGCTTAAAAAGAGAATTCCTCAAATATCTTCATAGACTCACACTTTCATCTTCAATTTCAACTTGAGAGATAAAAAATTGCCAAGGTGTGTGTGTGTGTCAGATCTGGTGATGAATGGACATATAAGACAGTACATGGCACCAATTTAAACCAACCAACAAATTGGGCCTCACATATTGCATTTATTTCAAAAGCCAATCCATAACTTCTTTGTACACCGTCCCAGTAGCAGTGAAACTTTGATGATGTCAATAAATGATGTCCTGAATGTCAAAAAGTTGATCAGCATTGCTTTTTATTTCAAAGTAAAGCTTAATCTCCATCCTTGCCACAAAAATAATTTTTTTACAGGGGAAAGGCCTTTGCTGATGATAACATCAAAGAGGGTATGACATCAGAATTCAACAGCATTGGTATTTACAGACTTCTGTACTTGTTTCATGCATCATATTGAATTGGGAAGACACTATGTAGAAGCTTAATATCAAATGTAAACATATACCCTGTGTGTGATTCAGCTCTGAAACATTTTAACACTTATGTATCATGGTAATATCTCTTAAATAATTTGAAATGTTTTAATGACTTGACTGACTTAGATTTTCTGACTTGATTTTCTTAGAGCTTTTTCTGACAATGTAGAAGAATTGGAAACATTTCTTTCTAAACTTAATAAACAAACGAAAAAAAAGAAAAAAAACCACCAATGTCTGACAAGTTCAATTAATATCAGCGATAATACTAATCCATCACAAACAATTTTGACCTCCTCAATCTTAAATATCATCACATTGTAAAATATGAAAAAACAAATTTGGGGATTAAGCATTATAATTTATTTTATAATTGTGTAATCTTATTTGCATTTATGCAGTAAGTATGTATAGTGCAGAAACCAAAACAATGCGAGATTAATAAACATCAGTAAAAGTATGAGGCACAACTAATAAAATGACTATGCAAAGGACCAGAAGTAAATTTAGAGGCCAAAATTAATTTGATTTTCGAAAAAGGGGATAAAATTAACATAACATATTCTGGATGAAAACTTTGTCATCAACAGATACTAAGATAAGAATAGATGATTAATTTAATAAGCTATTGTGAATAAATAATATTGGAAACAAATGATAATTATATATATATATATAAAACAACAACAACAACCACCACCATGATATTACAGTCATGAGATGGTTTTAAATCCTTAGTTTATAACCAGCTTTTTTGTTCAATACAAATGCTATTTTCCTACAACCACAATTATTTTATGATGGATTATTATATATCCTACAGATACATATCATTCAAAACATATTTAATTAACAGAAAAAATTGATACATTTATTAATCTTGTAAAAAAATCATAAAAATAAAAATTTTCTACCAATTATTTCAATAAAATCAGTTTAAATGAGGAAGCATGAAATAATTTTTGAGGGAAAATACTTAATTTATGAAAATAATTTAATATCATGACTAGCTGATATAATAAAGCATTACTTATATTCATTCAAATAACATTCGATTTTTAGAATATTATTCAGAGAAAATAACTAAATAAATAGGTAACAGGCAACACTTTAGAAAATAGTGAATGCAACCAGTAATTAAAACGTATATGCTGTTAAGTACTATATATTAATAATAATTTTTATAAAACCAATATTATTTGAAAATAATAACAATATTAAATATTCTTTTAAAATAAAAGATTCATATAAATTGGTAAATTAATTTTATGCATAAGAAGTATCTTCTTTTAAGATACTTCTTATACGGAAAGCATATTAAACATTTGATGACAAAATAATAAACATGTATTTAATCGATTTTATTACAGCAAAAAAAAATGTAAGCAATTTTAATAAATTAATAATAATTTTAAGAAAATTTTTAAAGTAATATTTAATTTTATAAAATTTTTAGCAATTATTTATCAATTAAAAATTAATTACTAAATAAACATCACAAAGGTGAATAAGAAAATATTTTCATATTTGACTAATGACCTGATAAAAAAAAATAAATAAAGAGAAAAAAAGGAACTTAATATGGTTTTAAAATTTAGGGAATACAGACCCACAAACCACTAGCTTTATATATATATATATATATATATATACAAAGCTATTGGTTTGTGGGTCGACTTATCTGACATACATTTATATATCAGATAAATCAACAACCATGTTGTTTTATAAGTTAAAGAAAAAGAAAATAATAATGATTACCAAGCTATCCACTTAACATTATAAAAATTCATTTAAGAACAATAGTTTAACATTTCTAGTTAAAGTCTTTCTTTTAACTAAATCAGAATTAATTTACAAAATATATTCACCTGCAAGTCTCTCTGACTTAAATACGTTCTTCCACAAGCACCAGGAACATGCTTACCACCACCATAATTACACATGAAAACAGTCCCAAGAGCACTTTGTTCAATTCTTTGTACTTTCTCATCACATCTTAAAGAAAAACAAAATTATGTAAGAGATATTCGGGGAAAAAAAAAAAAAAAAAACCTGTGAATATTTAAATACTGAATAAGACATACTCACTTAGGACAAATTTTATCACATTTTTTGGCACAGTCATAACAACATACATGTTTACAGGGTATCTAAAACATATGAAATGAAATTTAATAAAATTATTTGCTCTAAATAAAGAGTTGAAGTAAAAAATACAGACATAAAATTTTAAAAGTATCTTAGTAAAAAAATATTTAGTAGTTTAAGCCAGCAATCTTCAGACATTGTCAATTCATGCAACCTTTATGAATATTAAAATATTTAAAGAACCCATACCCTTAAAAAAATTAAAATTCCTGAAAAACCTAGAATAAATATAAAAAAAATTGCTATTAATCTTTTTACTTAGTTTGTGAAAAAAAATAACAGTTAATTAATTTCAATGCCACTGCATAAAACAGTATATAAACAAATTTCACATCTTATAAAGAATCCAATACATACAGTGTGCACAATTCTCACCATAAAGTAAGATCATTCAAAATTTCTACATGAATAGATTACTGAGTTATTCCACTTAATAGAGCATAGTTTATAAATTACAATATATCTTGAATTTTGAAGGGTATGTCAGATATACTCCTTAGTAATGCAAAGCTTAGATAAAATTGTGGGGGTGGGGAAGAGGGGGAAATTAATATTCCTGTAAGAATAACACACTTAGGTTTTACATTAATTTGGCAACATTTTCATGGCTGATGTTATTTTGCATGCCATTATATTGTTCATACACAGATCAATATAAAATAAATGAAATTTATTAATTAATTACAACCATCTGACATTTCATTAAAAAAAAAAGATAATTTTTTATTACAATTTGATTAATAAAAATGTCTTGGTAAAATCAAATATTAGAAGACAAAGAAATATGAAGACTTTTTGCTTTTGCTCAGAGGACAATTAAAATTAGTGGTTACATAATGGTTTTGCATAAAATTGAAAGCATTTTACAAAGAGGACTGATTTCATTCATTAAACATGACAATGGATGGGGTTGTATATCATTCTCTAGAAGAGATACATTAAAATGTTGCTATGGCTGCATGGATAAAAAAATGTATATTGACATACTAGACAAAAATTAAAATAATGTCACAAATTCAAATCTACACAGAGATTTCAAGATCCATCAGGACAATAATTGCAAGCATAGCATTTTGAATGTTCATTTATAAATAAGACTTATAACAGATTTCATAAATATACTATAAAATAATTTGTTAATTCATTTGTTTTTTGAGTAAATCTAAAAATAATTTGCGATCCGACACAGACTACTGAAATCTGCAGATAACATATAATAAGTGTAACTTGTAAATGCTCTCTCAACCATGAATTTTTCTTTAGTCTTGATTTCACCAGAAAATGTTTACAATATATTTAAAAGTACTTTATGTATTTAAAAAAAAAAAAAAAAAAAAAAAAAAAGGTATTTTTAAAGGTGGAAATTCAATCAAATACTAGAAATTGTTTAATAAGTTACAGAAAGTTTTTTTTTATTGAACTGAATTGTTCTCATCTAAAAACTTTTGTAATATTTATTTTTCTATCTTGCACACACATCTTTTTAACAAATTTATAGTAATTTAAGTTGATGTATCATTTAAAATTACAAAATTTGAAAAATTTCACAAATAATTAATCAACAAAAATATAATGAATTTAACATTTATAAAGAAGATAAGCACTGATCTTATATCAATAACCAAATGAAAAGCATTCATACATGCGCCATGCCAATAACTATCTTGTGTATTTTCTTAAAATATAGTATTTTTGAAAAGAAAAAAATTGTAAGACACATAATAGTTTTGTAGAATAAAACTATTTAACACATTTTAATAATAATAATAAAAAAAAAAAAAAAAAAAAAAAAAAAAAAAAAAAAAATCAAAATTAAATAATTATTTAAATACTTTACAAAAATTAAGCAGCAAGATTAATAATAATATTAATAGTAATATATATATATATAATGTGTGCTAATTATCATGTAACTTTTATAATTATAAATTCAAAA
Source organism: Caerostris darwini (assembly GCA_021605075.1). NCBI lineage: Eukaryota > Metazoa > Arthropoda > Arachnida > Araneae > Araneidae > Caerostris > Caerostris darwini. Next base: position 250,300 of record BPLQ01002838.1, on the reverse strand, counting down.
ATGCTATTTTTTTTATTGTCGTTTATACATATATACCAATAATGAATTGACATTCTTAAATTTATAATAAAAGTGATAATTAATAATTCTTCTTTGTAAAACTATATTTTAAAAAAAGAAAATACCATTCGTCCATAATTAAGAATTGGAAGGGAACACTTCTCGCAGCAGTGTATCAGTGGATCAATAACTTTTTCACCAATTAGATTCACCTGATAATTTTTAAGAAAAGATATAATTAGAGTAAATCGAATAATAAGTGTAAAAAAACATGAAATATTCATAAGATAAAAAGAAGCTAAATTACCCTATGATCCCATCGTAGCTTTTGATTTTGGTGAAGTGGTTCAGAAAAACTTCTGTCCATTGGACTAAAAGAAGATGTTTCCAATTTTGAAATAACATCATCAAGATTTGAGTCTCCAACTAAAAACAAAATATTTATGAATTTAAATGAAGTAAAATAAGTTCACTTTTCCCATCGGGGAGCCATATTGTGAAATATATGAAAAATACTACTAAATCATAACATGATATTAGCTCAGTTTGCAGTAAATCCTTATGTACATTTAGCTTACTACTTTCCTAACAGAGAACACATAAAATAATATTAGTAATATTTTATGTTTCATTAAAAAACATTAAAGAACTTTTAAAAATAATACAGCATTAAAAATCGAAAACTATTAATATACAAGTTAAAAATAAAAAAAAAGACAAAGATAACTGTGAAATACAATAAAAAATATAATTTTTTTTAGTAAAATTTAAATAAAATTAAAGAAGGCCAGAAAACTAACAACTAAAACACTGTGCTTAAATAGCATCAAGATCTCAAAGCTACCAGTCTTTTTTGAAACTCAAAAAGATGCAAACACTACCTGCAGATGAATAGCAAACTGGTTAAAAACTTTCAGTATTCATTTTTAAAACTTTGTGCTCATCTGAGCCTTCAATTTTTTCGTTCTTAATTTCTAAATTATTAATTTTGACAAAGACAAGATGTGTAATTAGTTGTAATAAATGTTGACTATCAAATAAATAAAAATTGAAAAATAGTGTTGTTCTCAAGATTAAATAAGGTGTCATCTATTGAATTAAGTGAATGATGTAAACTTCCAGAACAGTGACAGTTTTCTTGATATGATTGTTTTTCATAGATTTGATGGTTCACACTCGACATTGTTTCACTTGATTCATGTATTGTATAAATAATTCCTTTTTTAAATAAATTAAAAACCTTATTTTAGCATTTAGGCACTGAGTAATAAGGAATTCTCCCAAAGACATTTGTTGATTACAAAATCCCTCTTTTACAGCCAAAATGACAATCATTATATAACAATTAATTCTACCTGATATAGAGCCTCTAATTGGTCTGTCAACCAGAGGCTCTTCTTTTTTTGTCGACATTTTGAGTATTAGAAATATTTATAGTTCCTAGAAAATCTGCTACCAATAACTATTTATTTTTAAATTCTTATTGTAAGGAAATTGAAGTTTATTCTCCTAAATTTAATTTTGTAATTATTTTACAGATCAGGAATTTTAAAATGTTAAATTAATGTGCGTTTGAGGGATTTTCTTGACTAGCTTACATTAAGGTAGATTCAACGAATGATGGACATCTAATTCCAACAACTAGCTCATAGCACTTTTCAATTCTCAGAGGCTATCAATACAGTGGAGCATAAGATTTTCAAAATGTACATTTTTTTTTAAAATTGTTAATTTTCAAAACTGTGTTCTTAAAGACTTCAAAGGAAGTTTTCGTGGCAACTTTTACTACTACATAGGTATGCTGACATATCATCTACCTGTTATTTAAAATTCGTTTTACACAGAAAAAAACTGGAAAATGTTAACATTAATAGCTTTTCCACTGATTACTCATGTAAAACAATCAGCATATTATATTCCCTTTAACAATATATTACACTTCAATTATTCACATTCCCCATTAAGAAATATTACAGTGGATTAGCAACAATAAAATTAAAACACTAAAGTGATTTTTAATTTAGGGGAAGGATTTCTTTTATGATGGGAATAAATTTCATATAAATAAGAATAGATTTCAGGGAATCTAATTGCACAATAATTTGTCTTTTCTTATTAATATAGTAAATATTTTCAGAAATATAAATGTGTTCAATTTTAGAGAAATAAGTTTAATGTTTTTTCTATGAGTATATATAAACTAAGCATGTATATTATAGCAGTATTTGTAATTAAAAATTTTTTTACAGTAAAACTGCTCATGTTATTCTTGACACCTCAAATTGTTTTTATGATGACAACTTCAAATTCTTAATTTCATAAATTTTAGCTTCAACACAAAGCAAAAACACATAAAAAAAGCTATACATGACAAAATTTCACTATCAAGATGAAAAATTTTATTTTGTTGTTGTTGTTTCTTATCTCACTTGGCTGGCCAAGCCCACGAGCCCATATGGACTCATGATTGAAGGGGAAGGAAGCAGCTAATGTTGTGATGGAGCACCCGTAGGTAGAAGCCTGACTTTTGCTCCGTGACGCTCTTACAGTCATAGAAGACCGGGACCTACGGCTTAAAGTGGATTCCGAACCACTACAAACATCCATGGCACCGCCGGGATTCGAACCCGAAACCTGTGGCACCGAGCGCCAGAGCGCTAGACACTCGGCCATTCAGGTCCCAAATTTGCCAACGGCACGCAGTGTTCCCAGGTGGTCACCCACCCAAGTACTGACCGCGCCCAATGATGCTTAACTTCGGTGATCTAACAAGAACCGGTATATTCAGCATGGTACGGTACAAAAATCGGTACAATTCTATTGCTTTTTAAAATTTCATTTAAAGATATTATTAAATAAAACATAATCATAAAATATTGAAATATTCTACAAATACAAAACATTTTTGTACAAATTACACATGTATTAGAATAACCAAACATGACAGCAACAATTTCCCTAAATTCAGTAATATAAACAAACATCATGAGCAATATGTAATAATATTAGAAATATAAGATAATGAAAAGAAATTCATAATCTATACCTAATAATAACATTTCAAATCAATAATATTAAAGCTAAGTTAAGCAGCAAATAAGAAAGACAAAATTACACTTACATGGTTTGTCAGATGTTGATTTTTCTGTTGGTGCATTAATAACTTCATCGAGATCTTCATCTGCAACACCTGTGTCAGTTTTCTTTGTGGAAGCTCTTCTTGTTTTCCCTCCACGACGTCCACGGCCTCTACCTTTACCTTTAAGTTTCAAAGATATATTTTTTCGGACACCCTGAGCTTGAGCTGAACCTACATTTGTTTCTGAATACTCCAAATCATCAGCTAAAAAAAGTCCAATCATTCTTATAAGTAAATATTAATTGAAAAATCGAATTATTACATATCAAGCAATTATTAATTTAATACCGAAAGGAAAATAAAAGTTTAATTGCTTGTAAACAAATGCGATGAGGCATCAATTTCCTTGATAAAGATTATTAAAAAAAACATAAGAAAGGAGATGCAATAATAACTAATAAATTTTATACTACTCAAGTTTTCCTGATTTTAACTATGACTAGCATGCAAATTAAAGGCTTTGGTTTGGTTTTTATAAAAACATTTTAAGTTATACTTACTCTCGTCCGCCATAGCAAAACCGCTATTTTAGTTATGGTTACAGTTAGTTTAATTTTGATTTTTTTCATTACTCTCGCATTTTTAAATATTCAAGAGATAGTAATTTTAAAGTTAAATTAAGTTTGAGTTTTTAATTTTTCTTTAATTTTTTTGACGGGGAATGACTTATTGTTTATTTTATAGAAAATGACTTATTTATTGAGAAAAATCTACGTTTTACATAGAAGTGAAATGACTTTTTATTTACTAACATTTACAAAAATATCTCTTTCGAAGGAGGGAAATTTCCGTTTCTCTATTAGAAACTCTGATATTTAATGTTATTTTGATATAGAACAATTGATATAAAAAATTACATCTCTTATTTGAAATAAAGAAATTTATATTATAAAATAATTTCAAACATTATTGTTCTGTAATGAAATTTTTAAGTCTGCTAATGAAATAAATACATTTTTCTGATCACGGTATATATATTAACATTTATATATCTATAAAAAGGAAAGTTATTTTACACCATGCTGAAATTTGGATTGTTCAGTAAGAACTTTTTTTTATTTGTTAAAATCAAGCTACCACTTTTTCTTCAAATTTAATATACAACTTCATTTATTTTCCAGATATAGGAAAGAAATTTTAATGGTTATGAACAATGTCAAACAATTTAGTAAATTTTGCAGTGTTGGATATTTATAACTTATACAGAAACAATTAACGAATGCAATAAATAATACGATTTCTTTTATACTAAAATAACAAATATTTGACTAAACATAAAATTAAAAAAATAACAAATATTTGTCGAAACAAAACTAATGAATATTTCACCTAATTAATATTTAGTTAGAATTCCATTTTCTATCATCAGTGTCAAAATCTTGCTGGTTAATAAAATAGGAGATTTTAAGGTCTCATGATTAAGTTTTTGCTATACAACAAGATGATCATTATTCATTATTTCCAAGTTCTGAGAGTTTCCTAAAAAGCTTAAAAACAATTTTTAAATATAATTTCTCTTAATATTTATATTATTTAAATATTATATCTTCTCTTAATTTTGCATTTTTTTTTTTTCTGATATAAACTTCATATAATGAAGGCAAGCATACAAAAATGTCATTTAAGATAAAAAATATCCAATAATAAATGAAAGTTGAACTAAAATATATAAAATCTTTAAATATACATAGTCATAGAAAAATTATGTAAAAAAAATTGAAGTCTTATGATTTGAAAAACTAATAAACTTCTAGGCGTGTACGAAGAATTTGAGTTGTGCTTTCACCAAATTAGTTTGGTTCTAGGACACTATTTGTGATTTGTTTCATTAGAAATTGAAAAAAAAAGTAGCAAGTGTATGGTAATAAATACAGAGGTTAAAGAGACCAGATTGTTAAGCACAGTATATTTAGTCAATGAATCACTGAAAAAGAAGAAATGAAATTTTGTTTAATTGTATTCATACTTGATGTAGCACAAATCAAAAAGATCCAATTTTTTTTGTGATTCAGTTCACGCTAAAAAATTAATTTTCTATATTTTGAACATTTCTGACTGTTGTATAAATTTAGGGCCATATTGATAAAAGAAGCAGCATTTTGTTGATATTTTGCATCAAGAGGTTTCATAAAATTTAAATTGAACGGCTGTGTGCAAAATTGCAGAGTGTAAATAGGCTTCTGATTTGTTGAATCACTTAATCTTTTTTTTTTTTTTTTTTTTTTTTAAGAAGTCAACTTTAAATGTGTCATTTTTTTTTTTTTTTTTTTTTTTTTTTTTTTTAGAAATGATGTCCAATATGGAAAATTAACCCTTATTATAACCCTTGAAATATTATTCAGCAGAAATTTTTCCTGCTATATAGTTTTATTATGGTTATTTTTTGGCAATATTTTATTAACATTTATAAAAACTTATTTTATTATTATTATTATTTGTTTTTATTTGAAATTTCTTCCCAAATGATTCCAATTATTTTTAAAATTTTGCCTTTTTATCATTTTGTTTTAAACATACATATTGATTGAGTATTATTAGTGATTTTTTTTAAGAGAAGAAATTACTAATTGGAATGTATGAACAGTAGTGTGCTTATAAAGAGTAACACATTAAAATTTCCAAAAATTAAATGTAGTTTTAACAATATTTTTCTTTTTTATTCTTCCTATTTTTATGAAGTTATTTTTTTCATTACTTTATGGTATATAAATAGTTCAAGATTTGCAAATAAAAATGAAAAAATATATACTTAAAATGTTACTTAAAATATACTTTTGCAATGCTAGTTATTTTGTTATGTTTTAATTTGTTTTGTTATAATAAATGAGGACGCTTCTTTCATTTTCAAATAAATATATCTGTTAAACATTTAAAAATATGAGTGTTAAAAATTGTTTAAAATTTAATTTATTGTATTATCAATTTGCATTTTGTGTATGAATGTGTAAATGCTCATTTGTGATATTAATAAAAAAATATTATTAAAATTATTTTATACTTTATTTTATGAATTGAAGTAGAACCTGAATATTTACATATATTATACAGTATAATAATTCATAGAAATTAGACAGAAGTCTATAAACATAAAATTCATAATTTAGTTTAATGTGAATCTTCAACTTTAAAAAGAGATTAATCATGGTTTTCAAGCAGTACAAGATGTAATTTGTTTTTTGCATGCTGCAGTTATTATAATGTTACATATAATTTTTTTTACTCTTTTCGTAATATATATATATTCTGAGGAAAAATTGTAATACCAAAAGGTCCATTTTAATTTAAATATTGTAATAAGTAATTGCTGTTTTCTAAATTTGGATCTTAACTGGCCATTAGAATTCTAAAGTATATCAAAATAATTTTCTTTTCTTTTTCAGTATTGTTTATCTTCTGTGAAAGCAGTTTAAACTTTGGTGGAATCTATGCTCAAAATAGTGTGGATGATATGAATGAAGAATTTGACATGGATGGACCACTAGAACAATTACTGCCAGTGGTGAGTGCGATTTTTCACTAAATTGGCATGATATATATTTGTGATAAACTGATCAATTGAATTAATTTTTATCAAATATTTGAAATGAATTCCCCAAGCATTTCAGATTTTGGAGATTTATCTAGACTAGGTGATGATTTTTCATTTGATACATCAACTCCTGTTGCTAAAAAGAAATTGAAAAGGACCGAACACTCAATGCTAAATGCTTGTAATATCACATCTGAATTCAATAATGATAATCTTTTGGATGATTTATTTCCTGTTTACTTACCAAATCTAGAGTTAGATACTTTTGCTGAAGAGGAAAATCATACATCTTTGTCAAAAAATGTAAATAATTCTGGACTTCTTTTTCCTGAAGATGATGCAGAAATAACAGTTGATAAAGATCAAAATAATGAAAAAGATCTTTTGAAAAACGGTCAATCACAAGTTGTAAAAAGCCAATCTTCTGAGTTTTTTAAAGAAAATGGCGTAAATCAAGAATCATTTTTACTCTCTCCAATACCAAAGCCATCTAATTGTTCACCTGTATCAAGTAATAGCATATCCCAAGCTATAATAGAAAAATTGAAACACAATGTATCTTCTAGTCCAAAAGCTTCCATATCTAGGCAGGCAAAGAGAACCAGTCTTTTATTTGCCCTAGATGAAGCTCAGAAATTACATGAACAACTTTCTCAAACTTCAGTTGGCCCTTTCTTTGGATTGCCATCTAAAATGTCAGAACTTTTGCTTAATCACAAAGGAATAGATGAGTTATATCAATGGCAAAACGAATGCCTAATGCTCCCTGCTGTAAAGCAAAAGAGAAATCTAATTTACTCTTTGCCTACAAGTGGCGGAAAGACATTAGTAGCAGAAATCTTAATCATTAGAGAATTGCTATGCTATTTTAAGGATGCTATACTTGTACTTCCTTATATATCTTTAGTGCAAGAGAAAGTTAGAGGACTTGCACCTTTTGCTGTTGATTTAGATTTTGTTATTGAAGAATGTGCTGGTATAAAGGGAACGATTCCACCTAGGAAGCGCAGGAAACGGCATGTTCTTTATGTATGTACTATTGAAAAAGCTCACTCGCTTGTGAATTCCATGATTGAAGCTAAACGAATGGATGAAATAGGTTTGATTGTTGTAGATGAACTTCATATGATTGGTGAACAAGGCGGAAGAGGAGCTGTTCTTGAAAGCTTGTTGTCTAAAGTCATCTTTGTATCTAAACGAACTCAGATTATTGGCATGAGTGCCACTTTAAGTAACATGAGTGATCTTCAAAAATTTTTAAATGCAGATATTTATGAAAAAGACTTTCGACCTATTGAGCTTAAAGAATATGTTAAAGTTGAAAATGAGTTATATGAGTTAGTCAATAAACAGTCTGAGGAATGGCAACTAGTTCGCAAACTGGATTTTAACTATACTAAAGAAATGGTATTCAAGGATCCAGATATGATCACTGGATTAGTTTATGAAGTAATACCTCAGAACTCTTGCCTTGTTTTTTGTCCCACTAAGAAGCATTGTGAAAATGTAGCAAAAATGATCTGTCAATTTTTGCCAGATTCTGTTGCTCTTCACAAAAAAGAGGAAAAAGAACTCCTTATAAAAACCCTTATAGAAGAAGGAAATGGTAATGTTTGTGAAATTTTATTAAAGTCATTTAAATTTGGTGTGGCCTACCATCACAGTGGTTTAACCATGGATGAACGTAAATTAATAGAAGAAGCTTATCAGAATGGTATATTGTGCTGTTTAACATGCACTTCAACTCTTGCTGCTGGGGTTAATTTACCAGCTAAGAGAGTTATACTTCGTGCTCCATATATTGGTATGGAATTTATTACTCTCAGTCGCTACAAGCAAATGATTGGAAGAGCTGGTAGAGCAGGGATTGATGATTCTGGAGAAAGTATTTTAATAATTAAGCCAACAGAAAGAATTAATGTGGGTAAATTGCTTACATCTGATATGGATTCCTGTCAAAGCAATTTCATTACCGAGCCGGAACGTCTTCATACTCTCATTCTTAGCTTAGTTGGTCTTCAAATAGCTAGTACTGTATCTGAAGTATATTCTTTTATGGATCATACATTAGCAGCTGTACAGAATAGGAAAACTGGTTGCACACCTAGCTCACTTATTGAAAATACAATACAAAAGCTTTGTGAGCATAAGTTATTGGAATATGACAAAACAAATACAAGTACCTTTTCTATAACTAACCTAGGAAAAGCTGCATTTCGAGGAGGTGTAGATATTACTACAATGGAAGAATTCCTTAAACGTTTAAGTCAAGGCTTAAATGGCTTGGTTTTACATTCTTATTTACATTTATTATATTTAGTAACGCCTGCTGAATTTTCGTATTCAATACCTTTTTCACCTGATATATTTTATCAGATTTATAACACTTTAAATTCATCCGATATAGTTGTTGCAGAACAAATAGGAGTTTCTGAACGAATGGTTATGCTAATGGCTAGTGGACGTTTTTCTGGAAAAAACAAGATTTTACTTCACCATTTTTATATATCTTTAATTTTATACGATTTATGGAACCAAAATTCAGTATGGAATGTTGCACAAAAATATCAAGTTCATCGAGGTGTGATTCAAAATCTCCTGAATAGTACTAGTGCCTTAGCGGGTACTTTAAGTAACTTTTGTCAAGAGCTTAAAGAATTTTGGGCCTACCAGCAGCTATTACCTGATTTTGTCAAACAATTATCATACTGTGTCACAATGGAATTGATTCCTTTGATGGAACTCCCTGCTGTAAAGCGGGGTCGAGCAAAGCAGCTATATATTGCAGGCTACAAAACACTTCCTGATATTGCCAAAGCAAATCCAAGAGATTTAGTGCAACAAATTGTTCATTTACAGTATAAAACAGCTAATCAAATTGTTTCTGCTGCAAAGATGATTCTTATGGAAAAAGCCGAAGCTTTGCATGAAGAAGCTGAACTGTTAATGGAAGAATTTGACAAGAATTTTTCAATACTAAATGTAGCAGTCAACATAAATAATTGAATAATATGTATGTTTAATGATCAATATTTAAATAGAAGAAAAATTATGAATGAAACCTTTCTATATAAAAATACATAATCTATAAAAAAGTAATTATTAAGCTAATAAATTATAAATAATGGGAGTTCTTTCAGTTTTTAATTTTAAAAACTTTTTGTATTACTATATCAATTAATTTTATAATCTTATTTCCATTGTGTTATTTAACCAAATATAAACTGTTTTTGGAATTTAAAAGAAATACTTATTATGTATAAGAAAAAAAAATTATTATTGGAAATGAAAGAATTTTATAAATGAGAGAATGAAAACTTATACTTTAAAAATATATATTTTTCTTTTGTTGTGCTTTTATATGCAAAGTTCTAGTCAACACTGCATCAATTTTTTTAATGTAATAATCTATCTGCAATAAAAAAGTACTTTAAAAAATATACTGTTTAAAATACATAAATTAATTATATTTTAAATCGTCTGACATTATATTTATTTTAATGTAATGCTTTAGATTACATAATTTTATATGTCTATTAACTTTTAAAAATTCTGAATTTTTACAATATGTTATTTGTTATTTCTAATAGTAATTTTTGCTAACAATCGCTATTAAATATTTTATGTATATGATATTATTTAAAACTAAGATTTGTGTTAATAAGGGAACAATGAAGATATTTATGATTGCGTACAATAACTTTTACTTGTTTAGCAACCTGTTTCAATTTTAGAAAGTAATATATTTTTACTTTACAAATGATTTCATAAAAATTATTATTAAATAGTAAATTACTTTAAAAATGACACGATACAGATAAGATAAATGTGATAGAGGGAAAGTCGAAGTAAAGATTAGTTTATTTAATTATAATATTTAAATAATTGCATTTTCGTATTAGAATAAATTTTTATCTAACTTATATTAAAACTAGCACATATAACCTGTTGTTGTATGGCTTCAAAAAAAAAAAAAAAAAAAAAGCTTCTTAATCATTTTATTTCAAAGAGATAAGTTGGCAAGTTTTATATCAAAGAGATAAGCTCTTTGTTTCATTGCAAGTATGGATGTCAGTAAAATATATTTTAATGCGAATAATGAATCAATGTTTATTTAGCATTGCATATATGTTAAGAACATACAATATACATATTTGAAAATGTTTAAATTCAATATGCAATACTTTTATTAATTTTATTTTTATTAACATCATTTTAATTAGTAGAAGTTACATTATTATTATGTAAATTTTATTATCAATTAGAGCCTGATAATAAACTACATTTCTTGTTTTCCCATTGTTTACAAGCTTGGATACATTTTTTTCATTCCCAGCTATAAACTTTGTTATGTATAACCATGGCTAAAGCAGTCTGATCTGAAATTAATCCCAGAAATTTTAAGGATTGTCTTTGTTCTTTGTTAATAGACATAGCGAGTCATATCAGGAATTGTAGCATTTTGAATTCAATGGTGTATAGGATATTATTAAGGGTATCATGGGAATGAAAATGTCTTCTTCTTTAGCACAACCAGTTAGAATAGTTGCTTCTGTAAAATTTTGTCTCAAGAACTTGTTAAAGTTTTGTCCTATTACAAAGTCTTGGGACAGAAGAAGAAAACCAGTGTAAAATTGAATAAACTCTTTTACCCAACCTTATCTGAGAAAGCCCTCTACTCTAAACTCATGCCTATGGCTGTTAAATTTGAAATATCCAATGAAGAATTTCTTGAATTGAACTATGTTAACCTTAAGGAGTTGAGAGCATACTTTGGGTTACAGCATTGGTGACTTCTTTGGGGATACAGGAGTATAGGATTAAAAGGAGATTTTTATTAGTAAAATAGCAATGTAAATTTTTCTGATTTATTGATAAAATTTTAGGTGATTGGAATTCATCGGTTACTATGCTTTATTTATTTTACATTAGCTTGTCTATGAACAGTATGGCAGTGTAAAAAATAATGAAAACCGTAAAAATTTACAATCACGAAAAATCACCAAAATGGTGTAAAGTTTAATTGGATAATTTCTTAACCAATACTAATAAAATTTCATATTTTTTTCACTTAATCTAGTCTTTATATTTTAATTGTCCCTATCAATTTTGGTGAAATTTGAATGTAAATTGTGGCCGTGCATAAGTGGATGCAAACTTTGATATATATATATAAGTTTAGAAATATATTAATGATAGAAGCAAAATATAATAAGTTTCATATTATATTTACAAATAAGTCTTTCATTCCAGTAAAATATTTTTATGTTATAAAATATTTAACCTAGATCAGTATAGTTTATCCTCATTGAAATGTGTTTGTGTTACTTATAAATCTATTAGAGGCTAGAAAATAGCAGAAATATGTATGAAATTTATTATTTTTTTGTTACTTTGTTTTATTTTGGACTGGAATTAAGTTTATTGTAATTAAAATTTTATTTTGATTGATATATTCATATGAAAATTCTTGAATAAAAAGTGATTTTTGTTATGCCATTGATATTTATATTGCAGTGATTTTTTTTTTGTTTCAGCATTTTTAAAAAAAATATATATTACTATGTTCTCATGATGGACTGATAAATTAAACTATTATACATCTTCATTGTAAGATATCAGAAAATTAATCTTTTTTAAAATAATTCTTTTTCAGTATTTAAATTCTAAATATTTGGATATTCAAATAATAATTCTATTTTGAGATTTTTTCTTTGAATTTTTAAAAATATTGTGTAATTTTAAATATTGAATTTTTTTAATAATTGTTTTTTAATTTAAAAGAATAAATGTTTTGAATTTTTTGAACATAATCCAGTGTTTATCAGCAAATGTTCTAAACATGGGGTGGATTAATTAATGAGTCTTTTGAATATTACAATAATATAGATTTTATCTTAAGATTATTTATTTTTGGAGTATTTCATGCATGCACTTCTGATCCATGACTATTTATAAACTACTAAACCATTATTTAGGAATTGTTACTGAAGTTATAGAATTCTAATTTCATTGTGCTTATTGATAGTTAATGAACAAATTAAAATTTTTATTACTGATAAAATATGTTTTTGTTAACTTATTTATTGCACATGATGCTACATTCTCATAAATTTAGCAGAGGCAAATATTTTTGTTTCTATTTAATTACAAGTAATGATTCAATATTAATTTAAGTAAAGTTTAAAAAAAAATTTATGATGTAATTTTTAAATTCATTATAATGCTTAAAAAAGAAAATTCTTTCATAATCTTATATGACTTAAATTGTTCTTTTTTTTTTTTTTTTTTTTTTTGTAATTATATTATTAGAAGAATGGAATCAGTATGATTATTCTAAAGTATTTTTAATTCTTAAAGGAAGATGATAATTGTTATGTTTTAAAGCATAAATTGGTGAAGAAAATGTATCAAGAACCAAATTATTATTTTTTTTTTTTGAAATTATAAAATAGGCCAATGGCTTTTACAACTATTTTCAACAAATTAAATATAAACCAAAATTTCAATTTTGTAATTGTGTGCGGGTTGATCGAGAAAACAAAATAGTTTGATGGAATTTTTATATAGAATTTGCTTTTAATTTGCCTAAAGGATTTAAATTTTGTGTTTAAAAATTATTTAATTGGCCTCTTAAAAATATTTATCTATAATCCTACTGCCGATTGTATGAAAAATTAGCAAGTGGCCAAATCGGAAGGATTCAAAAAGACCAGTGTCATAGGGAAGGAAATTTCATTTAGTAGGGATTTAAATTGCAATCAAAAGAATTTTCATTTTTAATAATTAATATTTTTGATTAAACGATATCAAAAGAAAAATTAGATAAAATTTCACACTAACAATTATGGAATGTCGCAGAAGCAAGGAATCCACTGAAGAACAATTTTCCACCCAGTAGAAATTACTTGATTAAAAAGCATCTTAACTTAATCCACTTGACAAGAATCGTTTATTGTATGTGAAGCAACAGCCAAAGTAGCAGACTGAAAATCTATAAATAAGTCAACTTTCTTAAGTGGTGTAGACAAATTTAAAAGGTTTAGAATGTCTCGTTTAATGGCTCATCTTAACTTCCTCCACTTGTTAGGAATCACTTATTGTATGTGAAGCAATAGCCAAAATAGCAGACTGGAAATCTATAAAAAAGGCAACTTTCTTAAGTGGTGTAGACAAATTAAAAAGGTTTAGAATGGCTCGTTTAATGTCCTCGATCTCAGCATCGAAATTTGTGGCATTTAAGCCCACAGGATAAGATTCCTAGACAAATTGCAAATGATAAAATTAAGATTTTTTTCTAAATAATTTTTTGAAACTAAGGATGATTTGATTAACTGAATATTCTTATATTACATCCTTTATTATTTATGTTTTGTTTAAGTAATTATATATATGTTTTGTTTTATAGACTGGGGTAGCATAAAAATAAATATACACTATTTATTGATTAACATGTAATTTATTGTTTGTCTTTATGGGTTGAAATTCTCAATAATTCACGATACCTTCGAAATTCCATTGCATTTCTTAAAAAACAAGACTTTGTAACTAACTGCTCTTTTTTCCCTTTATTATTACAAAAGTACACTAAGAACGCTGCATGCTTATTGTGAATTATAAAGAAAAAGACTGAAAGAGGAAAACAAACCAACATTTAATGATGTCCTTATGACGAACCTAGGAAAAAGCATTAAAAGCAAACAACAAACGTGGAATAAAGAGGGAAGTGCGAGAACGAGTGGAAAAAGATACATGCAACAACTTAATGCACTAAAATACCAATACATCAAATACCTTAATGTAATAACTTAGAAAATAACTGCAACAACAAAATGCACCAAAATAATGTATCGTGAATAATATATCGTGAATTATTAATAACTATAACATTCAAAATTTCATTGCATTTCTTAAAAAAACAAGACTTTGTACTACTGTGTCCAAAAAGTAAAGCCAATTTTCAATTTAAAATTCCAGGCGCTTATGGAATTTCAATTTTTTATCTTTTTTAGGTTGCTGGCACTGTCCTTGACATCTGTGTGAAATTTGACGTCAAAATATTCATTAGTGTTTGAGTTACACTGGTTTTGTGAGACGCTAAAACTGATTCTGGTGATTTTTGAAATGTCTGAATTCATTGAGCAAAGAACTTGCGTTAAATTTTGTTAGCGGAAACGTATAGAATGTTGCAGAAGGTATTCGGTGAACATACCTATATCGGAAAGAAATGTTTAGAAGTGGTATAAACAGTTCAAGGAAGGCAGAGAACGCGTTGAAGACGAAGAGCCCTCTGGCCGACCATCAACCTCAACTAACGAAGCTCACGTCCAAAGAATTAAAGATTTGGTGCTTGCAAACCGTCGATTTACAATTAGAGACCTTGCTGTTGATATTGGAATTTCAAAAGGATCGGTCAATTCCATTTTGGGCACGGAAAATACGTACAGCTCATGCTGCATTGATTCATCGTGACTTTTTCGCCAAAAATGAAACACATATCGTTCCACAATTGCGGTATTTACGTTTTGCGACTTCTGGCTATTCCCTAAACTCAAAAGTCCACTCCGGGGACACCGTTTTGAGTCGATTCAAGAGATTCAACGTGAATCGCCGCTCACTTTGAAGGCCATCACTGCTGATGACTTTTTAGCATGCATTGAGGATTGGAAAAAACGTTGGCATGAGTGCATTGCGTCTGGAGGGGATTACTTGAAGGAGATGACATAAATTTGGTAGAATAAATAAAGAGTTCTTGAAAAAAAAAATTAAATTGGTCTTACTTTTTGGGCACAGTAGTAAACTAACTGCTCCTTCTTCCCTTTATTATTACAAAAGTACACTAATAACGTTGCATGCGTATTGTGAATTATAAAGAAAAAGACAGAAAGAAGGGGAAAAAGAGCAGCATTTAATGACGTCCTTATGACGAACCTAGGACAGCATTAAAAGCAAAGACCAAACGTGGAAGAAAACGAGTGCAAAAAGATGATATTCAAAATAATGCGAGGGGAGAAGAAATGAACAAAAGAGAGAAAGGGGGGAGGGAATAAAAAGTTAACCCCTGAAGGTTCTTTTCGCAGGTGTATCAGAGGCTAATTACGATTCTGTGCGTTGATTAACTGCAAAAAGCTGCTGCAACAGCACTTCAAGAAGAAAGCGTAACGGAAATAGCGTAAAATCTCATTACAACGTTAAGGATAAAAAGGGGGGACACGAGTGTGAAAAGTGCCTAAGGGTGGAATTAGTTTTTTTTTATTTATTTCCCTCTTTAAGTTCTTTTGCCGTTTCTTTTCTTTATTCTGCAATGATTGTGTTCGTCTTTGTCCTCGACTGTTAAACGTCAGTCGACGTTTTAAAATGCGAAAAAAGTAGAAAATAAATCTTGTAACACATTAAATGAGGTGCTAAAGTTTTACCAATTATGTTTTATTCGTTTTGCTGCGTGCATAGAATTTGTGCAATGACTTTTCGAGTTATAATGCAGAGCTTTGAAGTTTTAAGCTTTATGGTTATTGTGGCTCTCATGAAGCTTGGCATTAATTGTTTCTGCAGAAAGTAGCGTTTTGTCGTTGGCAATGATTCACGGATTGTTTATTTTCGTGTTTATACGTGTTTTTAAAGTATTTTACTTAAGTGTGCCGTTAAATATTTAAAGACGCTGACATGACACATTTGATGAGTTGTAGTGGTTTTATTTTTAAATTGGGTAGGATAAAAATAAATATATATTATTTATTGATTGATATGTAATTTATTTTTTTCTTTGTGGGTTGGAATTCTCATTAATTCACGATACACTCAAACTTTGTAGCTAACTACTCTCTCTTCCCTTTATTATTACAAAAGTACACTAACAACGTTGCATGCTTATTGTGAATTATAAAGAAAAAGACAGAAAGTGGAAGAAAAGCAACATTTAATGATGTCCTTATGACGAACCTAGCACAGCATTAAAAGCAAAGTACAAACGGGGAATAAAGACTGAAGAAAACGAATGCAAAGAGATAATGCAACAACTTATTACTATGTCCAAAAAGTAAGACCGATTTTCTATTTAAAATTCCCGGATCTTATGGAAATTTTTTTTTTTTTTTTTTTTTAGGTTTCTGGCACTGTCCTTGACATTTGTGTGAAATTTCACGTCAAAATATTCATTAGTGTTTGAGTTTCGCTTGGCTTTGTGAGACGCTAAAACTGATTCCCGCGATTTTTGAAATGTCTGAATTCATTGAGCAACGAACTTGCATTACATTTTGGTGGCGGAAAGATATACAATGTTGCAGAAGGCATTCGGTGAGCATTCCTATATCGAAAAGAAACGTTTCCAAGTGGTATAAACAGTTCAAAGACGGCAGAGAACGCGTTGAAGACGAAGAGTCTTCTGGTCAATCATCCACCCCAACCGACGAAAGTCACATCCAAAAAATTAAAATTTGGCGCTTGCAAATCGTTGATTTACAATTAGAGACCATGTTGATGATGTTGAAATTTCAAAAGGATCGGCCAATTTCATTTTAGGCCTCAAACGCGTCAGATCTTGATTTGTACCGAAAACACTGGATGCTCCAGCTCACACTGCATTGATTCTTCGTAACTTTTTCTACAAAAATAAAACCCATATCGTTCCACAACACCGCATTCACACCGTGCGACTTCTAGCTATTCCCTATACTCAAAAGACCACACCGGGGACACCGTTTTGAGTCGAGATTCAACGTGAATCGTCGTGCTCTTTGAAGACCATCCCAACCGATGACTTTTTAGCATGCATTGAGGATTGGAGAAAATGTTGGCATAAGTGCCTTGTGTCCGGAGGGGATTACTTTGAAGGCCATGAAATAAATTTGGAAGAATAAATAAAGAATTTTTGAAAAAAAAAATATAATTGGTCTTACTTTTTTGGCACAGCAGTAACTAACTGCTCTCTCTTCCCTTTATTATTACAAAAGTACACTAAGAACGTTGCATGCTTATTGTGAATTATAAAGAAAAAGAGAAAAAAAAGGAACGTTTAATGACGTCCTTATGACGAACCTAGGACAGCATTAAAAGCAAAGACCAAACGTGGAATAAAGAGGGAAGAAAACGAGTGCAAAAAGGTGATATTCAAAATAATGTGAGGGGAGAACAAATGAACAAAAGAGAGAAAGAGGAGGGTAAAGAAAAAAAGGGGAATAAAAAAGACAACCCCTAAAGGTTCTTTTCGCAGGTGTATCAAGGGCTAATTACGATTCTGTGCGTTCATTAACTGCAAAAAGCTGCTGCGACAGCACTTTAAGAAGAAAGTGTAACGGAAATAGCATAAAATCTCATTACAATCATTTTGTAACAAAACGTTAAGAATAAAGGGGGGAGGGGGGCAGGAGTGTGAAAAGTGCCTAAGGGTGAAATTAGGTTTTTTTTTTATTTCCCTCTTTAAGTTCTTTTGCCGTTTCTTTTCTTTATTCCGCAATGATTGTGTTCGTCTTTGTCCTCGATTGTTAAATGTCAGTCGCTATTTTAAATGCTAAGAAAGTAGAAAATAAATCTTGTAATACATTAAATAAGGTGCTAAAGTTTTACCAATTATGTTTTATTAGTTTTGCTGCTTGCATAGAATTTGTGCAATGACTTTTCGAGTCGTAATGCAGCTTTGAAGTTTTAAGCTTTATGGTTTTTGTGGCGCTCGTTCAGTTAAATTGTATGAAGCTTGGTATTAATTGTTTCTGTAGATAGTAGCGTTTTGTTGTTAATAATGATTCACGGGTTATTTATTATAGTGTTTATACATGTTTTTAAAGTATTTTACTTAAGTGTGCTGTTAAATTTTAAAGATGTTGACATGAAACATTTGATGAGTTTGTAGCAATTGTATTTTATTGTGCTTATTTTAATTTTAATAAAATAAATAGGCTTAATATTTCGCAGAAAATAATTTTAAGCTTCAGCGCGTTGCAGAACATTACTGGATCAATTTTTTTTTGTTTTTATAGATTCATATAAATTCAATCAAGTTACATTAAAGAAAAAATTATTTTACGAATTATTACTAGTTTTTTTTGGTTTTTTTTGTTGTCATTTTATAAATTTCTTTATTGGGCAAAAAAGAATAACATGGGTTACATTCAGTAAGACTATTAATATATCATCTATATTCATCTGTTTTGTATTTATATTTGGTTTATTAATTTGTAATTGTATTTGAGTTAAACGATGTAATACTTGATGCCATTATTTTTCACTGCATTGTTAAAGGTCATTTAGGTATAATATTCAAAGCATGTTCCTAAAACAGTTGATATTACAAGATAGGAGATGTTAAATTATGCGGTTAATGAGAACGGCAAAAAAATTCCATTGCATTTTTAAAAAAAATAAGACTTTGTTGCTAACTGCTCCCTCTGTCCTTTATTATTGCAAAAGTACACTAACAACGTTGCATGCTTATTGTGAATTAGAAAGAAAAAGTCAAAAAGAGGGGAAAAAAGCAGCGTTTAATGACGTCCTTATGACGAACCTATGACAGCATTAAAAGCATAGAACAAACGTGGAATAAAGAGGAAAGAAAACGAGTGCAAAGAGAGGATATTCAAAATAATGCGAGGGGATAAGAAATGAACAAAAGAGAGAGAGAGAGAAAAAAAAAGGGGGGGATAAAAAGACAACCCCTAAAGGTTCTTTTCGCAGGTGTATCAGAGGCTAATTACGATTCTGTGCGTTCATTAACTGCAAAAAGCTGCTGCGACAGCACTTTAAGAAGAAAGTGTAACGGAAATAGCGTAAAATCTCATTACAATCATTTTGTAACAAAACGTTAAGAATAAAGGGGGGAGGGGGGCAGGAGTGTGAAAAGTGCCTAAGGGTGAAATTAGGTTTTTTTTTTATTTCCCTCTTCAAGTTCTTTTGCTGTTTCTTTTCTTTATTCCGCGATGATTGTGTTCCTCTTTGTCCTCGACTGTTAAACGTCAGTCGCCATTTTAAATTGCTAAGAAAGTAGAAAATAAATCTTGTGATACATTAAATGAGGTGCTGAAAGTTGTACCAATTATGTTTTATTAGTTTTGCTGCGTGCATAGAATTTGTGCAATGACTTTTCGAGTCGTAATGCAGCTTTGAAGTTTTAAGCTTTATGGTTTTTGTGGCGCTCGTTCAGTTAAATTGTATGAAGCTTGGTATTAATTGTTTCTGTAGATAGTAGCGTTTTGTTGTTAGTAATGATTCACGGGTTATTTATTATAGTGTTTATACGTGTTTTTAAAGTATTTTACTGAAGTGTGCTGTTAAATTTTTAAGATGTTGACATGAAACAATTGATGAGTTTGTAGTAATTGTATTATATCGTGCTTATTTTTCATTTAATAAAATAAATAGGCTTAATATTTCGCAGAAAATAATTTTAAGCTTCAGCGCGTTGCAGAACATTACTGGATCAATTTTTTTTTGTTTTTATAGATTCATATAAATTCAATCAAGTTACATTAAAGAAAAAATTATTTTACGAATTATTACTAGTTTTTTTTGGTTTTTTTTGTTGTCATTTTATAAATTTCTTTATTGGGCAAAAAAGAATAACATGGGTTACATTCAGTAAGACTATTAATATATCATCTATATTCATCTGTTTTGTATTTATATTTGGTTTATTAATTTGTAATTGTATTTGGGTTAAACGATGTAATACTTGATGCCATTATTTTTCACTGCATTGTTAAAGGTCATTTAGGTATAATATTCAAAGCATGTTCCTAAAACAGTTGATATTACAAGATAGGAGATGTTAAATTATGCGGTTAATGAGAACGGCAAAAAAATTCCATTGCATTTTTTAAAAAAATAAGACTTTGTTGCTAACTGCTCCCTCTGTCCTTTATTATTGCAAAAGTACACTAACAACGTTGCATGCTTATTGTGAATTAGAAAGAAAAAGACAAAAAGAGGGGAAAAAAGCAGCGTTTAATGACGTCCTTATGACGAACCTAGGACAGCATTAAAAGCATAGAACAAACGTGGAATGAAGAGGAAAGAAAACGAGTGCAAAGAGAGGATATTCAAAATAATGCGAGGGGATAAGAAATGAACAAAAGAGAGAGAGAGAAAGGGTGGGGGGGAATAAAAAGACAACCCCTAAAGGTTCTTTTCGCAGGTGTATCAGAGGCTAATTACGATTCTGTGCGTTCAATAACTGCAAAAAGCTGCTGCGACAGCACTTTAAGAAGAAAGTGTAACGGAAATAGCGTAAAATCTCATTACAATCATTTTGTAACAAAACGTTAAGGATAAAGGGGGGGGCAGGAGTGTGAAAAGTGCCTAAGGGTGAAATTAGGTTTTTTTTTTTTCCCTCTTCAAGTTCTTTTGCTGTTTCTTTTCTTTATTCTGCGATGATTGTGTTCCTCTTTGTCCTCGACTGTTAAACGTCAGTCGCCATTTTAAATTGCTAAGAAAGTAGAAAATAAATCTTGTGATACATTAAATGAGGTGTTGAAAGTTGTACCAATTATGTTTTATTAGTTTGATTTCGTGCATAGAATTTGTGCAATGACTTTTCGAGTCGTAATGCAGCTTTGAAGTTTTAAGCTTTATGGTTTTTTGTGGTGCTCGTTCAGTTACATTGTATGAAGCTTGGTATTAACTGTTTCTGTTGATAGTTGTGTTTTAATCGTGGCAATGATTCACGGATTATTTATTTTAGTGTTTATTTTTTTTTAAATTGTTTTTCTAAGTGTGCTGTTAAATTTTTAAAGACGCTGACATGAAACATTGACGAGTTATTACATTTTACTTATTTTCTCTAATACTTATTTTTCTCTACTACTTAATCTATTATTACCATTTAATTGAATAAATTGGTTTATAGGTTCGTATAAGCTTCAGTGCGGAATATTATTAAATTTTTTTAAGTTATAGTTTCAAATAAATTGAATAAAGTTACATTAAGAGAAAGAGTTAATTCATTAATTAATATCCGTTTTTTTTTTGTTTCATTTTATAAATTTCTAATTCTGCAAAAAGGAACAACATAGGTTATATTCAATAAGATTAAGTTATGAAAAGGAAATTTAATATATCATCTATTTCCATCTGTTTTGCATATTTATTTGTTTGATTAATGTGTAATTGTATTTGAATTAAACTTTCTAATACTTCATGTTGTTATTTTTCACTGCATTGTTATTTATAATATTCAAAGCATGTTCCAAAAAAAGTTGATATAACAAGATAGGAGAGGTTAAATTTTGCTGTTAATAGGGACCGCATAAAAAAGTCCCACATAGAAAATATGTAAATCAAAACCTCATTATTTAGAACTACTTCGCATCTGATAACATTTGTAGTAATTGGTTGATAAAATATCAGATGGGCCATATGTTGGATTTTTTTAATTTGCATATTATTTGGACAGCTATATGTTGTTTTCTTTTTGAATTACTTTTAATTAATTTTTATTCATAATATGGATTTGATGGAATTTTTACGTATTAACGCCACCGTAGCAGAAGTTGCGCTAATGCGCCAATAAAAAGCTGCCAATGCGCCAAAACAGAGACTGTTTTGAATCTATGTTAAACTCTATATGGGCCCATTTTCCACTGAAATCCGGTTGACTACTTTATTTTTAAATAAAGTGTTTTGATTTTAAATAAAGTGTTTTATATATTTTATGCTTTGTCGCAAAAATTTTAAGTGTAGATTGGCGCCACTTAAAAACCGCCAAAAGACTGCATAAAAACAGGTTTGACTGTAATTTCAACTTCCGATTCAAGTTTATCATCTGATATGTATATTTGTCTTGCTTATTTTGTTGATTCGTTTAATTATTTTTGATTGCTAATCTCTTATACAAATATAAAAATCGATTGAAATGTAGTACAATCCATACCATTGGCGTGATTGCAAAGATTGGTAAATTTGGTGCTTTCATGCGTTTGCCTCGTTGCTAAGGTTAAACTACAGTCCAACCAAAAAGAGTAAATAAGCTGTTATTAAATGAACATTAAAGTAATTAATAATTAAAATGCTAATAAGTAAAAATTCTTAATTGATTGAATTGTTCAATTTTTTTTTAATTAAAAATTTCTTAATTGGATGAAATTTTCAATTTTTTTTTAATCTCTTACTCAATGTGCATTGTACTTGAGATAATATGCAATGTACATAAGATAGTTATTACAGAAAATGTAATAATGTAATTTTTTTACATACATATTCCATGTTAAAACATTTTGCTCTTTTTGAGTTCTATAAGATATTTCAATTTATTTAATTGGAGGTCATAAAATTAAAAAAAAAAATTTTGTAGAATTTTATATTAAGAAAAATTGAATAATTTTTATTTCTTTGTATTTCATTACTTAATTAGAAAAATTTAAAGTTTTAATAGAAGGATAATTTATCTCAATTTCAAGTGGAAAATTTTATTTAATCCAATTCTATTATATGATTCTAGAATTAATAATTCAAAGTTAATGTGGAACGTAATGTTCTAAAAATATCAGAAAGAATAAGAAGAAAACATATATAATAATTAATATACTTCCGAGAAAGAAGTTAAAGTTATATTCCAACATTGAAGAGTCTGTTTTTGGGACAAATGTAAATGGTCGCCAATCATAAAGTAATAAGCCATGATGTTGGCGCGATTCATAGTAAACCCTTGGCTAAATTGTGCACATTGCCACCTCGTTAACGAAAAAGTTCCTAAATTATTATGCTCTTCAAATTTTTTATGGAATAATTTAGTTTTCTTCTTATTTAATTTCCTTGTTTCAATATTGCATGTTGTTTTATTTTATTATGACAAAAATAAAAGACGACAAATACAATTATATTGAAAGAATATTTATTAGTAAATAATTATTTTTTGACATGCTGAAATTTATTTAATTATTATTTTAAACATGTTTAGTTTTATTCAGACCTATATTAACAACCCATTTTTTATGGATTTTTATTGCACAAAATGTTATGCGTCTCCAAACATTTCACCATGGTCTTCCTTCATCTGTTTTATGCACTCTTCTGAGGTTCCTGTATTTTCGATGGCAATTTTTGCCACTTCTTGCATGCAGTTCTATAAAAAGAAAAATACAGAGATTTTAAATTACTGCATAGATGAGAAATTCATATAATTAATAATACATCATATAATATTTATTTCTGCTTTAGATTTAACACTTCTTGGAAAAAAAAAAGGATTTTAGTATTCTTAATATTTCTTTCAAAATTTTATCAGAATTTTGTAGTTGGGCATATAAAATATTGTTTTTTCTTACTTAACTTAGAAAATAAATGCAACAGCAAAATGCACCAAATTAATTTAAATATTGCATGAGGTGGAAACATGGTGGTGGAACGACGTTGAATATTGTTGAGCTTTTGGTTGCTTGAGCGCTTATCATATTAGTATATTTTTTCAGTGGGTTCCATCACATGTAGGTATTTATGGCAATGAGCTTGCAGATGAGCTGGTGAAGGACGGCAACTTTAAGAGTTCTACTGATGGTGGTTGTCTCTTTTTTTCAGAACTTGCCTCTAGGGTCAAATTAGATATCAACTCCTCTTGGAGAAAGCCCCGTACATGATGAGTGATATGATTGTAACCATCCTGGTGCTGCATTAATTTGGACTGGTAACAGACTGCATTTGCTAGGCTTCGTAGTGGTCATCTTCATGCTCAATTTCATGTGTCCGTCATTAAGGTTTATCTCTTTTGCCCGAAATGCAGCTTGACTCAAGTCACTCCTGCCCATATCTTGACTTGCATTGATTGACTAGAAGAGCTAGTTCCTGGACTCAGGGGAACTGGCTCTTCCGGGCAGAGCAAGATAAGAGCTTAAATCTTGGGGCGATTTTTCATTGTTTGAGAACACATGGGTTCATGGACTTGGTCTAGATGTTACTGTCTACCAAGTGGCATAAGAAACAACAACAACAGCAGCAATTATTGCATGAATAAGTTGATAGAATTAGAGAAATTAAAAACCTTATCTTCCTCCGAAACATGCTTTGAAGAATATCTTTTGTAAAGTTTTAAATGGACGTATTATATTTAATCCAAATTAATTGTTAATATAATTTCTATTTATTCAATAAGTTTTGAAGCGTACTTGTTTGTATACTCATAGATTATAAATATGATTGTTTGAGAATAGTCAATAAAGAAATTATTCTCTTATGTATTTATATCATTACAACAACCTAATTTTTCGAAAGATAGTAAGAAAATTTCATGAATTTAATTAATGTTTTGCAATCTAAGACTCTAAATTTTATGCGAATGATTATAATTTTTATCGTTGAAGTTCCTTAAGTTTGTTAAAATTGGTAATACTGAATTATATATGCTTTGGAAACGATCTAGAATAGTTAAAAATCCAAATATTTTATTATTTTGATGAGCTATATCAGATGCCTGCTTTTTTCATTTACAAACCATAAATTAAATTGTTTTATATATTGATATATAACATTGCAATATTATTAATTGTGCTTTACATTATGCGAAATTCTTACCGTCACTTTTTTCTTATCTTCATCAGATAAGTTGCTTAGATGTTCCATAAATGCCTCCTAAAAAGACAAAAATAAAAACAAATAAATTTATATTTTAACAAAATTCCAAATTTATGATCAAAAATTTGTTAACGTATTTTTACATTGAGCTATATTACTGAAATTTTTAGTATTTGCGTATATGTGTTTAAAATTTTCAGATTTGTTTTCTTAAATATTTTATATTAAAATTTGTATCATTGCATTACAAATTATGAAGAATTTTTTCAATTAACTGATATTTTAAAAAACCAATAAAAATAAGTAATTCTAATTCTTGTTAAATATTATTTATTTGTGATCGACTACTCTTTTTTTTTTTTTTTTTTTTTTAATTAAACTGTAGTTGATTCGTAAAGAAAAAAAAGTTTTTGAATTAAAAATATACGAAATTATGCTTTTATAATAATATTCTGATGAAAAAATAAAAGAGGAATTTCTTTTCGCATAGAACCAATTCATGGATTGTATGAAGTATAGGATAAAAACCAAAATTTCGATTTTAGCAGTTTTAAAATTTTTTTTTTTATGTGGAAAATTTGATGGGCTAATTGCTGAAGCTGATGGGCTGAATTTGATTACTTTAGTTAATTTAGGCCACAAGAATCTAATTTGTCCAACGGCCGTACCATGCTGAATATACCGGTTCTCGTTAGATCACCGAAGTCAAGCATCATTGGGCGCGGTCAGTACTTGGGTGGGTGACCACCTGGGAACACTGCGTGCCGTTGGCAAATTTGGGACCTGAATGGCCGAGTGTCTAGCGCTCTGGCGCTCGGTGCCACAGGTTTCGGGTTCGAATCCCGGCGGTGCCATGGATGTTTGTAGTGGTTCGGAATCCACTTTAAGCCGTAGGTCCCGGTCTCCCATGACTGTAAGAGCGTCACGGAACAAAAGTCAGGCTTCTACCTACGGGTGCTCCATCACAACAGAAGCTGCTTCCTTCCCCTTCAATCATGAGTCCATATGGGCTCGTGGGCTTGGCCAGCCAAGTGGGATAAGAAACAACAAAACAACAACAACAGAATCTAATTTAAAAAAATGAAAACTAAAAAAAAAGTGCTAATGATTTGCAATTTTACAATTGTTGAATGATGAGTATTTTTAAAAAATAAAAGATTATTTAATTGATGAATTCATTAAGTAAAATAATCTCTAATTACAGATATTAATAAATTTTAGAAAGTTGATTTGCTTATTAAAAGATCCATTATTTTACTCGCCTACTGAAATTTATATAAATACATAATAAATAAATAATAAATAGTAATAATTTTTTTTTGTGTGTGGAAAATTTGATGGGTCATATCTGTTTTTTAGTTAATTAGGCCACAAGAATCTAATTAAAAAACTAAAAAGAAAATGCTAATAATTAGCAATTTTACAATTGTTGAATGGTTGGTATTTAACGAAAAAGAATAAAAGATTATTTAATTGATCAATTAATTAAATAAATATATCTCTAATGATAAATTTTGGAAATTTCAGTTAATCTTTATGTCATAAGCAAGGGCTGCACCGCTGCTACTCATTTAGCACTACCCAGGGGGCAAGTGTAGCTTGAAGATATGCTACGGCCGCGAGTAACACTACCACCACAACGCTCTACGATCCTATTAGACCGGGTGCTGCGGTTTAAAGTGGATTTCGAGCCACTACAAACGTCCATGGCACTGCCGAAACCCGAACCCGAAACCTGTGGTACCGAGCGCAAGCCACTCGGTCATCATGTCCATTTTACTCGCTTACTGAAATTTACATAAATGCATGCAGACAAATTTCTTGCTTTCTTTTTGAGATTCATGTTTACATTAAAGCTTTTCCGTCTTCAATTGGTAAGAATATTGAATTTATTATTTTTAATCTAATAGCGTCTAATTTTTCACGAAAAATATTGATTTCAAAGAAACAATTTAGCTATCGCTCCTGTTATGCATAGTAGTTAGATTCATTTTCGGGAGTCTTCTAAAACAAATTACATAAAAAAAAAATAATAATAAATAAATAAAAAATGCTAATATTTTGCAATTTTACAATTGTTGAATGGTGATATTTAAAGAAAAAGAATAAAATATTATTTATGTGATGAATTTATTAAATAAAAATATCTGTAATTAAAGATAATAATACATTTTAGAAAGATGATTTGCTTATTAAAGATCCATTATTTTACTCGCTTACTGAAATTTACATAAATACAGACAGACACATTTGCTTCCTTTTTACATTAACCTTTTTTCGTCTTCATTCAGTAAGAGTATTGAATATATTGTTGTAAATGTCTTAATTTTTCACGAAAAATATTGATTTCCAAGAAACAATTTAGCTATCGCCCTTTTCTGTATAGTAGTTAAGATTCATTTTTGGGGGAGTCTTCTGAAACAAATTACTTACTTCTTTTTTTTCGTCCTCTTCTGGGTCATCTCCGCCGGTGCACTTGAATTGTGCCAGCTGAAAACAGTATAACCATTTATTAATTAGGTTTTAATTGAAATATGAAAATAAAAAGGAATGCTAAAAAAAAAAAAAAAAATGTAATTAAATTGAAAAGTGCTTACGTCAAGTTCAAACACACATTTAGGGGCAGTTTCGTCGTCTATCATACCTGTAATATTAAAAGAAAGAAAATTTCTTATGATTGTCATGCTGGATAGTTATATGGTATCGAAGACGACGATTTACCAGATAGAAGGAGAATTTTGGTTGCATAGCAACCTCTATCTCACGCTTTGTGAATAAGAGAAGTTTCTTAAGCTTTAAGCACATTGATTGGATAGAAAACGAGTAAGATATATATACAGTAGAATCTCTGTAAGTCGAACTTCAAGGGAGACGCCAAATAATTCGAGTTATAAAGTTTTCGACTTATAGATGATTTCGACTTACGCGGATTTTGTAAGGAAATATTCGACTTAGTCTAGATTCTTTCTAACTTATTTTGAGTTAGAGAGGTAAAATAAATAAAAATTCAAGTTACAGAGGTAATAAACATGTTTATTTGCAACTTAAAAATTATATTATGTAATTCCACAATATAGTCAAAAATTTATGTATTATAGTCATACATTGTTTTCTAAGAAACGATCGATTCTCTATCTATTGTCGGAAAAAAGTCGGTAACTTATTTTTCTTCGAGCTTTAGCTAGGTAATTAGTTTCAAATGATCTATATACTCATACATTGTTTTATAATAAATGGTTGTAAAAGAAGTTGTAAAATCAAACATTGCTAATGTTCGAGATACAGAGGTCAATTTTTTTTTCGAGTTACGGAGGGAAAATATATACCAAAATGGCTTGTGGGAATTGACTAATTATTTCGATTTATAGAGGGTTAAAATTTCGAGTAATTTAGGTTTTGGGGCTTGAAGGGAAGGGAACAAAAAATTGTTTCGAATTGTGGAGGTTTTCAACTTATCGAGGTTCGACTTAATAAAATTATGCATATATAATTTTTTTTATATTATTATTATTATAGTTTTATTAAATTTTTTTAATAAAAAAAATGTAATTTTATTTTTTTTATATTATTATTATAATTTTTTAAGAAGGTAATTAAAAAAATAAACAATAGAAACCAAAACGATTGGAGGAGCAATTGTGACTCAGCGGAGAAACTGCATGGTCATTCGGAAAGGAGGATATCGAAACGTTAATGAAATAATATTCAGAACTGCACGAGGTCTTTTGCGATTTTTGAAATCAGAAATGTCGTAATCATAGTTGCTTAGATCATTCAAAACAGAATTATTAATATTTGGAATGAAGTTATAAAATTTTCGTGCAATTTTATAAACAAATTGTTTAAAACTTGGGAGGGATATGGTATCGATGAAATAACTTGTTTTATAATTACTTTTTACACGATTTATGTTAGGAATCTTTTAAAATTTCTATATCTTTGTAACTGAAAAAATGGTATTCATTTAACATTATATGACATTAATTATTATATTACTAATAACTTAATGCTTTCAATTTATTGCAATTATTAAATCTTTTCTTCAAATATAATAAAGCTCGAACTCACAAAAATGAAAATAATTGCCTTAAAATATATAGAGATATTATATGCAATCGAGTTACATGAATTGTGAGCTAGTAGACATTGATTTTCCACACAATAATGCAAAATAATAATAATAACCGACTGGGTCGATATACAGGTTACCCATAAAATTTAGATTTTAATATAAGAACAAAGCGCATAACAATAATCTTAAAAAATAAAATTTAAAAAAAAACTTTAGAATCCCAAACGATTTTCTTTTCTTAAAAATTTCATTTTCACTTTGAAATAAAATTCTCTTTATAATTACTAGACAATCTTTTAGAACAATTTTACATTATTCAATTATATAATTAGAAAGAAATTTAGTTATATAAATATTATTTAGATTAAAACTTAATTAAATAATAAAGGAAATTTAAATGAACATTTTGTATAAAAAAATGCTCGTGAAATAAATTATATTATGCATAAAAAAGCATGTAAAAAAATTTAAATAAACCAATAAGAATAGTTTATTGAAGAAGTTTTTAAAAAATTAACCAATAAGAAACGTTGAAAGTGGTTAAGGACACAAAAATTGATCAAGGAAACGTAAAACTCTACTCTCGAAAACAATACCCATAATATTAATGGTAAAAAAAATAAATGTGTTTTTAAATCTTTGCTAATGTTATTATTTTCTTTTTCATATGTACTTAGTTTATAAGTCGTTTTATATTATGATTTTAATTGGTAAAAAAAAAGTGTCTTAAATCATTGCTAATGCTATTATTGCCTTTTTCATGTGTAGTTAGCTTACAAGTCGTTTTATAATATTTTATATCGTTTTGTATTTTTATAAGTCGTTTTATATATTTATATCGCATGTATAACAACAAATCGTGAAGAAAACGTAATTATATGTCTTTAATGGAAAAAAGTGGGGATCTTTAAAAATGAGATTGTGATAAATCAAATAATATGGGTTGATCTAAGCTGGAAGTTTAAAATGTCGAAATAATGAACATACGTTTATGCTTGTTAATCAACAACTATTTGCAAAACACAGGCATTTCGTTTCTGGACTAAAATCTAATTAGGAGAAGTTTGACGGAGATATTTAAACATGTAATATTTTAATGCTATACCAACAATATATATTTAGTATTTTACTATTTAGTATTACTATTATTATATATTAACTATTTAGTATTACTATTATTATATATTAACTATTTAGTATTACTATTATTATATTTAGTATTTTACTATTATTATATATTTAGTATATTTATATATTTAGTATAATACAATATATATTTAGTATTTTATCTACCTATCAAGCAGAGGATGATACTCTTGGTTAAATAAAAATTCAAATGCCTAGTTCGAACTGCTTCGGATTCTAGTCCCTGCCATACCATGGATGTTTATAGTGGTTCGGAATCCACTTCAAACCGTAAGTCCTGGTCTAATTTGACTGTTTAGTTTTAGGCGTAGGGCTGACAACCCTACACAGTAAAAAGAAAATATCTCATGTCTCGAAATCTGCCAGTAGGCCTTCTGCCTTGGAATCTGCCTTGGCCTACCATGGACTGTAGTGCCAGGGAGTTAGTTTGAACTGTTAATTCGATAAAAAGCATTCCTTATAGGAAATATGTGGGCATAAAATTCTAAGTGATAATCTATATATATATATATATATATCTATATGTTCTCAAATAGTAATTTAAAATTTTTGTTCTCATCTTTATGGTCTCTTACTTTTAATGTATTTTTTTGTAAGAAAAATTTCGTTGATATGCATTTACTTAACTTTCAACTTACAAAGTTTATTTTTTAAAAAAATGAAAAAAGCTAAGCTAAAACTTTACTTGCTATTTTTTTTTTTTTTTAAATTATGATTTCGCGAAAAGATATAAAATCTAAATCAAGTTTAAAAAAAAAAAAAATTTAGTTATAAATTGATATCTTTGAAAACTAAAATAATAATAATAATAGTTATGATTCATAGTCAGATAATATGACTTACTGTTAATATGTTTCTTCATGGCGTTAAACTCTTCATCACAGTCAGCATTCACATATGTGCCTGCAAATACGCTGACAAACGCTAGAAAAATTGCAAATTTGTTCATCTTCAACAATTGCTATTGGAAATCCACTAATGTTTAACAGATTATTTTTCGTGATGATTTGATATCTACTGAAGTTTGATTCGAGTTTATATAGCGTGGATACTGAATATAACATTGCGTGTTGTAAGCTTTAGTTAGAGGAATTATACCCATCGAACAATGAGATTTATTGAACAAGGAAAAAACAAAAAACTTGTTCAGTTAGATGTTGCTCACTTTTTTCCTTATTGTTAAATGAATCCAGAAGACCCTGAATACCAAATTTGAGCACTGATCAAACAGCAATCCTTTGTGACATGATTTCCCATATTTAAAAAAATTTTTGAATGGTGTCGAATTGTAATAGTGCCAAATAATATCAATTTTTATGCTGATATTGTGTGTGTGCCTGTAATGTTTTACATCTTTTTTGTTCTGTACAAACACTTTTTTTTTGTTTGTTCCTGAACGATTTAAATTATTCTGATGAGATTTATTTCCTGTTTTCTGTAGGATTTGCTTTTTTTTTAAAAACTGAATCCAATTGTCACGTTGGTTCATTTTATTTATTTTTTTGATGAAACCACAAGATATATTTTATGAAAAGTTATTTTATAGGCTACTTTTCAGGTTTTTTGCTTTTACTTCATGGTACATTATGATGTGAATTCTGATTACAGTAAGATATTAATCTAAGAATTCGATTTTTTAAAGACATGTTTTTTTAATTCGCGTATATAAAATCGAAAATCATTTTTCAAGTGTTTCTAATAAAGACATGGAGTTTCAATATTTCAGAGTAAGTAGAATTATTGGACGATGTGAATTCTGATTATAGTAGGTAATTACTCTAAGAATTCGATTTTTTAAAGACATGTAGACAATTCACGTACTTTAAATCGAAACTGATTTCTGTAGTGTTTCTAATAAAGACGTGAAGTTTCAATATTTCAGAGTAAATAGAATTATTGGATGATGTGAATTCTGGTTATAGTTCGTAATTAACCTAAGAATTAGATTTTTTAAAGACATGATTTGTAATTCACGCCCGTAAAATCGAAAGTGATTACTTTGGTGTTTCTGATAAAAACATGGAGTTTCATTATTTCAGAGTAAATAGAACTATTGAATGATGTGAATTCTGATTATAGCAGGTAGTTACTCTAAGAATTCAATTTTTTAAAGACATGTATACGTAATACAATTCACGTACGTAAAATCGAAATTGATTCCTTAAGTGTTTCTAATAAAGATAGGAAGTTTCAGTATTTCAGAGTAAATAGAACTATTCAATGTAAATAGAATTATTGGATGATGCGAATTCTGATTATAGTTCAGAATTAATCTAAGAATTCGATTTTTTAAAGATATGTTTTGTAATTCACGTACGTAAAATCGAAACTGATTCATCACTTGTTTCTAATAAAGACATGGAATTGCATTATTTCAGAGTAAATAGAACTATTGGTTGTATTAGATTTTGTGTACATTATATATATTGGATATATTAGATTTTGTCATTTTTTTTTGTCACAAATTCGTAATGCATTTATATTTCAATGTTTAATTACTTTTATTTATGATATAGTATAAATTTAATTAACTTTAGAGAGCGTGCGTATTATTGTTTTGTGTTCAGATTTCTTTATTTTGTTGATTATTTTGCTTTTTTGCAATCTGAAATTGTAGAATACGTCGATGTATATACACGAATATTAAAATTTTTATCTTCTCCAACCTAGAATATTTACTAAGCTGGTTTAGCTGTAGCTTTTGTACGTACTAAAAATTCCTTCTGGAATATTTTGCATGTATTTACATGTTATCAGACATTCCTCTTATCCATTTTCTTTTCTGAATGTCAGGAAAGAATATGGATGAGAGGAATGTCTCTTATCATTTATTATAATTGCTTTAATAAATAAATAAATAACAAACAATACTAAAGATGTGTCGTAAATTTTGTCTTAAATTTTTTTAGTTATTTTTTTCTATCAGAAATAATATTTTATGCTCATAAATGTGTGAAAGTAATGTTCTATATCTAAATTTCTTGATGCTTTTTATGTAACATGATACTCTGATGGTTAACAGGAAATCAATTGCTTACAGTTTAATATATTTAAATAGTAATATTCTGTACCTAAACTTGTTGATGCTTTTTTATGTAACACGGCGCTTTGATGGTTCATAGGAAATTAATTGCTTACAATTTATCATACGTAAATAGTAATGTTCTATACCTAAACTTCTTGATGCTTTTTTTTATGTAACATGACGCTCTGATGGTTCACGAGAAATTAGTTGCTTATAGTTTATTATACGAATAGATGTTTACGAAAAATATAATTGTGAGAATTTTTCTTGCCAAGTCGTTCTCGCAAAAAAATGTTCTTATTTCATTTTACACGTTTATGTGTGAACTGAATCAACGTGGTAAAGCTAGAAGATTCCGGTTCAAAACTTTATGTGAAACGGAACTAAAAGTGCCCTTGTTATGTCTTGGTTATAATAATAATGAATTTATTGATCAAAAAGACCTATCTTGTGATCGAGGAAGAATGTGAGAACCCCCAAGTAGATGCAGCGTAACAGACTCTCCATAAATTACTCACCACCTGGATAGTTCTGGATCTGCTACATATCTGCTGTTCTAGCAATAAATAAGATTAAAATGAGATTCTCATTTCATTAAATAAGATTAAAATGAAGTTATGCAAAACTAAAACAGCCAATATTCGAAAACGTAAACACAAATAGAGATATTTAAAAAAATATTTGTGTACCACAAAAAGATAATGCAAATGAAGATTATTTATATAGTATAATATAATTTCATTTCATATATTTATATATTTTATTTATTTTTTATTTTATATTCCATTTTAAATTTCATTGTTGATGAGTTGTAAAATAAGAATTTATACAATAGTTTGTAAATATTATTATGTTGAATCCAAAAATTAAGACAGATTCAAATATTGAGACATTTAGCATATTTTTGTGTACATGCTATCAGTTATTCCTTTTATTAGTATTCTTTTCTGTCAATCATTTATTATAATCGCTTAAATAAATAAATAACAAACAATTCTAAAGATGTTTCTCAAATTTTATCTTAAATTTTTTAGTTATGTAAATTTTAGTTATTCCTTTTTAACAGAAATGATATACCACGCAAATTTTTTTCTGTATTCGCTATTTCATGTGTAATCATTAACTGTGAGAGAATTTTTTTTAAATAAAAACTGTACTACAGTGAATAAACTGCAAAATGATGTTTATATTATAGTTCTTTATCTGTTTTTATTCATTAAAATTCGTTCATTAAAATAATTCGTTCATTTAATAACGTATCATTCTTTTTTAATTCGTTCATTTAATATCATTTTTTTTTAACGTTCATTTAATTCGTGTTTTTTTATAATGCATTCATTTAATATTAGTTTTGTAAAATTCGTTCATTTAATATCATTCTTTTATAGTTCGGCCGTACCATCGTATGCCATTCGGTCGTTCATTTAATATCCGTTCTCGTTTTTATCAATGCATTCATTTTGGCAAATTTGGGACCTGAATGGCCGAGTTTTGTAAAATTCGTTCATTTGGATGTTTGTATGGTTCGGATCACTTTAAGCCGTTTCTTCTATAATTCGTTCATTTAATATCATTTCTTTTCAATCATGAGTCCATATGTTCATTTCGTTCATTTAATATTAAACGCATTCATTTAATATCGTTCTTTTATAATTCTTTCAATATTGAACGTATTCATTCAACATAATTCTTATTTACAGTTCTATTTTCATACACTTTTTTATATTTGCATTTAATATCTTGATTTATTTTTGTCTATTAAGAACTTAACATTTTTTTAAACAGAATATGTTTGGATTAATTGCTCAAAAACAACACTTGAAGATGTCAATATTTAGCGTATATCAATTGAAGAAAATTATTTTACGGTATTCGTTGTAATTTTTCTGTGGATTTATTTAAATACCATCATTGTAAAATTTTTTATTGGAAAAAATTTGAATGTCAAATAAATTATGTGTAAAAGGGTGCATTAATTATGATTTTTTTAAAATCCCAATACATCATTCTCTGTTAGAAAGTAGTCATTGCAAAACAAACATATTATACATACCGCTTTTATTTTATGCTGTTATTTTAACACTTAAAAGCATACATTAAATATCTTTTGGTTGCTTAAATATCAATAATATCATCTGTATTGGTTCTATGGCGAGATAACAAATCTAAAAATAATTTATTTTATATAAAGCATATAAGTTCAAGTCACATTTTTTTTTTATCAAAAAATTACTTTTTTCGAATGTGTTTAAGAATTTTAAAATTGTGTCTTTATTTTACAACAGTGGGAAACTGGCGGCACTGCTCAGTCACAAAATTATAATTTTTGACGTTTTTAATATTTCGTTATGCCAACTGTGTCTCGGTTGTTGTTGGGATATTAAAAATACAAAAATTTAGGAATTTTGTTTTTGTTTTGTCTAAACAGTTACAGTGTTGTTGTATGTATCATATCTTGCATATTTCTGTTATTTTATTTTATTCAAATATAACATATTTCTGTTTTCGTTTCCTTTTTTTTTTATATTTAGGTATTTAAAATAATAATAAAAAATATGCCAATACTTTTTTTTGTAAATTTATAAATTTTTAATCCATTGATGTTAAATGATATTGTAATTTACAAAATTAATAGAATTTTAAAAAAGTTTTTCGATTCACAACGGGCGTTATTGAAACAAAATCTTATCATAAGTCGTGGATTTGTTAGAATTTAGCAGTATTGTTGTATAATTTTTAATTAAAAAAATAATTAAAAATATATAAAACATATTCTACGCTAGTTTTATTTATTATGTCAAATCAATTATTACGGTAATTTAATTTTTTATCATAGGATTATGATTATGATTAATATTTTTTTATTGTTACAACAGTAACATAACACAATTACGATCAATGAATATTTATTTAAAAACAATGAAAACAGGTATGCTTGCATAAATAATTGCAATGTTGTTAATATATTGTTTACATTGGTTCTTTTAAATAGATAATTATTCCTCTTCTCCCATCATCTTAGCTTGATGTTTCTGGATGTATTCTTTGCATTCTTCCGGCATTTCAGTTTTTTTCATAGCAATTTCTGTTACTTCTGTGATACATTTCTATGATGAAGAAATGATATGGTTAAATGGTAAAATTTCAAAGGGCTGTAGATAGAACCAATACATTTTCTTTTTTTCATGGCATATGCGTCTATAAATGCGTATCTGCAACTGATGGTTACTGTTTACAAATGTTCAAAAGAACGATTGCCAATATTAATACAAACTTCGTTTCTAATTTTTATAATTGTTATTTTTATAATATCAACTAATAAATGCTTATTTTTCTTAAATATGAATTCCGTACTATTTCCCTAATTTCTTTTTTTTCTCTTATTTTCTCTAAAAATGAAAAGTTTCCAATGTTATTTAAACTGTAGATATTTTGTAGTATAGAAATCGAGACTTATTATATTATATTTTGATCATACTTAGAAAAAAAGGAGAACATTTAAAGTGCCAAATGACTAATTTTAGTTTAAGAGTAACTATTTCAATATGTATTTTTTGAAAATATTGTACTATATTTTAATTTTATCGAAATATATGTTTTACGATACGACAATTAAAAAAAAAAAATTAATAAAACTTTTTGTAAATATATTTATCGAGAAATATATGTATTATATTCATACTTTTGTTAATTATCAACATATTTAAATGGCTATTTTACATTTAATCTTACAGAATAATAATTATTTATTGGTGATTTATTATTATTTTAATATCGATACATATTTTTTATTAATAAAAGTTTTTTTTCTGTAAAAATGTTAGGCCATATTAAAGAAAAATATTATTAATGTTATTCTATGTTTGATTAACCTCTATTTCTGTTTTATCTTCCATTAGTAAGAGTACGAATTTATTAAATATTATAGATGTGATAGGTTAGAACATACTAATATTTCATTTAAATAGTTGGTCTTAAATAGAAACAAGTTAGCTACTTGTTGCCACTCAATCGACATATCTTAATAAAACTTTTAGAATATATTACTCACATGATTTTCCTCTTCATTTTCTTCACAGCATCTGAATTGTTTCAGCTGAAGTTTATATAAATATTAGTTAATCAGTTTTGTTTTTTGACAAGTTAAAAATCTTCAAAATATTGTAAAAATTGAATAAATTAAGATTAAATTCAGAAAAAAATACTTACATATAAGTCAGTTACACATTTCGGAGAAGTTTCGTTATTTATCATGTCTGCAATATTAAAATAAAAGAAAATATTATAGAAAAAAATATGTTAAAACAATATATTTATTTATTTTTAAAATTCTCATATTTTATTTAAAGAATACCAAACACACACGCACACACACAACATATATAACGCGCGATTTCCCTTTATGGAGAACTCCTACCTCAAATCATCACAAATTTTGTTTCACAGAAAAGCAGTGAAGTGTCATATTCTACGTAATAACTCACGTGATTTCTCCGTCCCATGACAATCGTTTTAATTGAGTCTGAACTTTGGCTTCCTGCAGGCATGAGGCTGTGCCACTGCAGGCTGTTGCCACTCTGAGCATGTCGAAACGCAACGGTTTTTGCTAGAAAATGTAATGAGGGTAGTTTTTAGCAGCTGTATTATGTGTTGGGCTCCTGTGATCGTCTTAAATGTCATTATGTAAATAAATATTAGTTAGTTGAACTTCAGTTTTTTTCGTCACCATGTAATAGACGGCGTTCATGTTGAAATAATTGAGATTTTTAATCTTCTCTTGATGTAAAAAGAAATTTGAGCTAGCCGAGGAACATTGGGTGTTATATATATATATATATATATATATATATATCAATCGTTCAAAATTTTTTTTCATTTTATCAAGTGTATTATGTTCTATAAATCCTCAATTATGAAACTCTAAATTGATTGATAAATAATCAAGGAAGCAAATTAAAAATAAGTATAAGTTAAAAAATAAAAAACACTTAAAACTGAGGAAAACTTGGTAATTTATTTTCAAAATACTTTAAGCAAAAATAATACAATTTGTTTTAATTGGCCTTTGTATGATAAATAAAATAAAAACTGCTCACACATATAATACTGAAATTTGTGAATAAAATTTAATTATTTTTTTATTTAACAAATTTTTTGAATAACATTTTATAAAGAAATTATTTTTGCCTTCAAATGGCTATCATTGTTATACTTGATAGCTGCAACAATAACATAATTTTCTAAATGAAATCATTTTTCAATTCAACTGTCATAACACAATTGAATAAAAATGTTAATTTAACATTGAATGACAATGAAGATAGCTGTATTATTATAACGAAAGGTGAATGACATGATCTTTTCGTTGTTTTTGTTATTATCCATTGAAAATAATGGGTACTAACAGTTGTCATTGTTACTGCTTAACAATACTTCAATATCGAATCCCAAAGCTGCTTCCTTATTATTCCTTCCCCCATCCCTTTATGTTAATGGCGCCAAGATTATTGCCAAATTATCAAAATAATCGTCGAAGATTATAGACACGCAGTTTCATTTCGCGCAATTGCTGTCTGTTTGGCGACATATATTGGCGATTTATCGAGAAGGCCATAATAATAAGGATGTAAAATTCCAAATAATGACTTCATGATGGGATAGGAAACATATCACGTTACAGCAAACCTTATAATCTGATGTCATTATTTAATTCCGTTCGTTTAGCCATTGACATTTTGATATGTATTCCTTTATATCAAAATTCCTAATTCTTAAACGAATTTAAAAGTACATACGTACATGTCTCATACGTAGAAAGAAAATTCATTTATATAAAATTAGGAACGTTTTTTCTCAAATTTCTTAAGAACCTGCATGTTAAGCGATTGCTTTTATATATATAGTGAATAGCTCTCGGTGCAATAGGTTTCGGGTTCGAATGGAACTTTTTATTAAGTTCATTTATTTTTTCTTCTAGGACGACAAGAATTAAATGTTTTATTTGATGGCAATTGTTTATTGGCGTTCGGTGCCACAGGTTTTGGGTTCGTATCCCGGTGGTGCCATGGATGTTTGTAGTGGTTCGAATCCACTTTGAGCCGTAGGTCCGGTCTAATATGACTATAGAGCGTTGCGTGGTGGGCTTATAACTGTACCCCAAAAAGACAGGATCACGACCAAGTCAGAATCTGTCTATGGGTGCTCCATCACAACAGAAGCTACACCCCTTTTCCCTCCTTTCATGAGACCACACGGGTCTTGGACTTGGTCTAGATGTTGTTGTCTGCCAAGTGAGATAAGAAACAACAACATATATATATGTATATACCGTTATTTGCAATCAGCAATCATTCTAAGAGGTAGTGCTTAATGGAGAAGGATTATTAGGCTGAAGCTATAAACATATTTTTAAACTTGCCAGGTATAAAACCAATAAAACTCTTCCAACCAATAACTCAAATTTTCTAAAAATTTTGAATTTGTTTCGTAAAACTACTATTCTAGATGTCCACAAAATAATACAAATTACAATTAAGTATTTTTAAAATGAGAAATGAAAGTTTAATAAAATTTGATGGTCTTTTTGTCGAATTAATTTTTTTGATATTTTGGTTGAATTTACTCATTAAGTGCACATCAACCAACACAAGTGTTTTAATTCTAAAATGTGACGATCAGGAAGTCGTATTGATTCAAATAATGGGTCAGAAGTTCATTTAAGTCCAAATTTATGGAATTATTTTGCATTTCTCGTTGATGGGAATAATGCTCAGTTCTTTTCATTCAGTTTTTTTTTTTTAAATGAAACTAAGAGTTATTTTTGTTATTAGCAATAAGCTAAATTAAAAATGTATCGAAATCAAACTCGCTACACTTTTCGTAAAAATCATGTAGCTATTTTTGGACTAGTTACTCATTTTTAGTTAAATCTTGAGCATAGCTTAGAAAACATCTTAAAAAAATTCTGCATTGATTAAGAATTCATTGATTTAACATAGATAATATGATATTGGGAAAAATAACTGAATAAAATATTATTTGCTTTTAAGTGTAAAGTGAAACTTGCCCTGCATTTTGAAATAGCCAATGTTTACGGAACGGAAATGACGTCTCATGCGTGTTAGGTTTCCTGCCACTTGTTTCTATTTCTTCTGCTTCAATGGCGCAACAGCCCCATAGTGGGCCAAGGCCGTCTACCTATTGGCAGATTCCGAAACATGAGCTGCTTTTTTTTCAAGGGTTAGAGATGAGAGATGTCAGACATACTTCCAAAGCTCTACAACCATATTAGTCCGGGACCTAGGCTTAAAGTTAATTCCGAATCACTACAAACATTCATGGCACACTACATCACTGTGCCTAGAGCTGAGTTGCCCCTATACAGTTTGGGAATGATGTGGCTGACTAAGTGACTGGGCTCTGTGACGCTCTACAGTCATATGAGACCGGAACCTACGGCTTACAGTGGAATCCGAACCACTTCAAGCATCCATACCAGCCCCTGGACTCGAATTCCAAACCTGTGGCGCCAGAGCGCTAGACATTCGGTCATTCAGGCTCCGGTCTAATATGACTGTAGATCGTTGGGCGTAAGTCTGACAATTCTACGCCATAAAAAGAAAACATCTCGTGATTTGGAATCTGCTAGTAGGCAGATGACCATAATCAGGGAGTTAACTAGTTAGTTTCTTTAAATGATACTAATATGATTTTATATTAAATAACGTACTCACTCTCAATTTCTCCTATCAATTCTTTTATATCCTCATCACATTCATGGGCGTTCACATGTCTGCACGTTAATACACAGGCGAGAGCAAGAAAAATAGCCAACGTGTTCATCCTTTTTTAATTCACAGATGTATATTTCGTAATAAATTCTTGTGTATTGAGACTGACTAGAGTTTTTATAATATTTATATTTATATTGACCACATCCTATTGCATGATACAATTTTTCTGTTAGAGGAAATATGAGTGATTTATTATACCATTGTCCATATAATCATTGTCCACCAATAGAAAAAAAGAACTGTTGCTCAGCTGGATGTTGCATAGGATGTCTGTGTTAGAAGATGCTGTATTTGTATTTAACTGATTAAACAGTCTTTGCATGACTTTTTATCTGTCTATGAAAAATTAATGCGCATTTGTGATGACGTTATTTCATTCTCTGGTTGTAACCTTTGGGGATTTGTTCCTTTATGCTTTTTGGAAAAAATAGCTGTACTCTGTTTGCTGAAATATTTTTAATTGTTTTGATCTGACATTTTCGTTTTTTTGTGCAAAATTCGGAGTATTTTTGTGAACTCTTTTGAAAGAGGTCATTTTATTTTTTTTTTCACTTCTTTGTTTGCTACGAGTTCCGTTTTTTTTTTCTCTTTTCATTTGAAACTTGTCAATTTTTATAAAATTTTTATTCTTAAAGAAGTACATTAATTTTCAATAATTAGATTAAAAAAATAGTTTTAAGTCACTTTATTATTTTTATTATTAACTAGCAGATTCCGGCATACATGTTGTCCTGCCAAAAAAAAAAAATAATAATAATAATAAAATAAAGCATTGTGGAAAATTACAAATCGCGAATATATTCTCCATTTTCCAATATATGTGCATGCTATTTTTCATCGATAAAATATAAAAATATAATAAAATAATATAAATTATAATAAATAATTGAAAAATGTAAATCAAATTTAAACATGTGTATTAAAACTACTTTTCAATAAAATATATCTACATACCAAATAAATCAACTCAATCTTTTAAAGTGAACATAATTTATTTTTGAAAATAATTGTCTTGCAGGCCGATTTGCGTTTTTAACTTGCATTATTAACAGTTAATGACTAATTAAAGATTTAGTGCATTCGAAGCATTACGGCTCATTACATTTTCACAAATTTTCGCAATTTTTGTCATATCTTCATCGACATTTAAAAAAAAAAAAATTTTTTTTTTATGGTCTATACTTGCAGAACAGTGTCATCTCATAGAATTTGTTATATACTGCTCACTTTTTTATTGTTGAGATATTTTGTGGTAAATGATTTTCTAACAGATTTTTTTCAGTTAGAATGATATTAATTTAAAAGAAATAAAAAGATATGGACACACAATGCACATCAATATTATGGGCTAATTAGGAATACAACTTCGTACTTTTATATGCAAAAAAAAAAAAAAAAAAAAAGTATTTTTTCTTTATTCTCGCTTTGTAATTAATTGAATTAAATTGAATTAATTGAATTCTTTCAATTCCAGGAAAAAAATTCTGGAATTGTAATTTATCCGTAGTGGCTCAGTAAAGTTTTAGAACATTTTTTTTCTTCACGTGGACTTATAACAAAAAGATCAATTGATTTTTTAAAATTTTATTTCTTATGAATTATATATTTTTTACCTTAAAAAATATTAGTCCGTTAAAATATTATCTAAACTCGGGAAATATTTGAGAAATGCATATTTAATAATCCACCGTTTTCCTGAAGGTTATGAATAATTCGTTAATTATTGCCTTGCGTGAGAATACCGATCGTCTGCGCCGGTAGAGACGAGTTTAGATGTTATCTTCTGGTAGACGAGTGCTGATTTGCGAGATTTCGCACTCGCATGCGGTTTTGCTGGCGAACTAATTACGCATGGGAGTTGTAAATGTTTTGTACTGAATGTTCGTTGTGCATCAGGTTAATTTGAGCTGGTTCGCTCCATTTGGATTTTGCTATACATATCTTGTCAGTTAGTAGTACACGGGTTTCCCTAATTTCTACCTTTATATTGCTAGCATTAATCGTTTGTAGTTAATGGAATGCATTTTATTTCTTTGCTGTTTTGTGGAAATAAAGGTGAAATTTAGCATTATTTTTTTCTCTTTTGTAATGGTTGGTTTGGATTGTT
This sequence comes from Caerostris darwini, assembly GCA_021605075.1. Taxonomy (NCBI): domain Eukaryota; kingdom Metazoa; phylum Arthropoda; class Arachnida; order Araneae; family Araneidae; genus Caerostris; species Caerostris darwini. Next base: position 207,000 of record BPLQ01002838.1, on the reverse strand, counting down.
TGAAATTGTATTATTTCTACATCTAATTTTTAATTTAACCACATATAATCTCCTCCAGATAAATATTATATGGTATGAAAATGATAATGAAATAATAGAGTCAGAAAAAAAAATATTTCATTTTAGACACAGAATTTTGAAACAAAAAACATTTGTATAGAATTGAAAAAGAAATCAGACATAAAAATGTCTTACGTAACACTATTTATTTTTATGGAGAGGTCTATATTATATATGTATTTTCATCTTATCCTTTTCATTTATTCTACATCTAATTTTTAATTTAACCACTTACAATGTTCTTATGCTCCACATAAATATAACATGATATAATTAGAAAAAAAAATATTTGGTTTTTAGACACAGAATTTTGAAATAAAAAATATTTGTATAAAATTAAAGAAGAAGAAATAAATATAATGTCTAATGTAACAATTTTTATAATGTCTTATGTAACACTATTTCATCTTATAGAGAGGCTTCTTTTACATCTGCATCTTCATCTTTTTTTTTACCTGATTTCATCGCTTTAATAATTAATGGTTTGAGTAAGACGAGATTTTATGTAATCTGTTTGATACTGATTTGAACCATTAAAAATAGATTTAAAAAGATGCTCATGTTCTTTTTGTTTTGTATTTAATTTTAACTTTTGTATTGTATTTAGTTTTGTATTCTTTGTTAATAAATCCTTTATGATAATGAAAAAAAAAAAAAAATTTAAATTAATTATTAAAAAATGAAAAGAATAATCGACTAATATAGACTAAATTAAACATTTGAAATGCTAGTAGTCTTATGGACCAAACCATACGACTTTACATTACGTATGTTTCTATTTCGTAATAAAGCTTATAATAAAATAAAATTTTTTTTTCATAGAACAATGTATTGCGTGAGAATCTGAAAAATCGTGTGAATCTCTAAAGATTTAGAACATTTTTTCTTCACATAGCCTTGTAACAAAAATATCAATTGATTTTTTTAAAGTAATTTCTTATAAATTAAATATTTTTTACAGTCAAAAAATATTAGCCCGCTAAAATATCATATAAACTGGGAAATATTTGAGAAATGCATATTTAATAATCCACCGTTTTCCTGAAGGTTATGAATAATTCGTTAATTGTTGCCTTGCGTGAGAATTCCGATCGTCTGCGGCCGGTAGAGAGGAGTTTAGATGTTATCTTGTGGTAGTCGAGTGCTGATTTGCGAGATTTCGCACTCGCATGCGGTTTTGCTGGCGAACTAATTACGCATGGGAGTTGTAAATGTTTTATACTGAATGTTCGTTGTGCGTCAGGTTAATTTGAGCTGGTTCGCGATTGGGGAAAAAAAATGATATTTCGTTTTAGACACATAAGTTTGAAATAAAAAACATTTGCATAGAATTGAAGAAGAAATCAGGTTTAAAAATGTCTTATGTAATACTATTTCATTTTATAGAGGCCTCATCTGTATTTTCTATTTTTACTGATTACATCTTTTTAAATTTTAATGGCTTGAGTAATATAAGATTTTATGTAATCTGTTGATACTGATTTGAATAGTTAAAACAGATTCAAAATGATGATCATGTTCTTGTGATCATGTGTTTGTGATGTTCAGCATCCTGCCTCGTTAGTCGGACTACTTGGTTGGATTTTTGTGGGTTTCCTCTCATATGATGCAGAATAGTTCCTCCTAAAAGTCTTCTCGAAACGCACTACTCTCATTCTTCAGTATCACGGAGTCCAGTCAGACTTCTACCTACTGTAGCTCCATCACAACAGAAGCTTCTTCTCCCTCTTTTCCCTCCTTCCATAAAACCGCACGGGTTCTTGCACTTTAATTTAAAAAGAAACTAAAGAGATATACACTTACAATGCACATCAATATATCTTAAAAATTAAATGAAAAATCATCAGACCATTGGATTAAATAGAATAAATCCAATGATCTGATGATTAAACCATTAATTATCAGACCATTCTTTCCATTAATCCATTGGATTAATTAGAAATTTAGAACGTACTTTTATATACAAAATATAGTATTCTTTTTCTTTATTCTCGCTTTGCTCCAGAAAAAAAACCTCTGAAATTGAAATTTATCTGTAGTTGTTCATTTAATATTTAGAACATTTTGTTCTTTACGTGGCCTTGTAACAAAGAGATAAATTGATTTTATTTAAAGTAATTTCTTATAAATGAAATATTTTTTTGCAGTAAAAAAAATATTAGCCCGTTAAAATATCATCTAAACTCGGAAATATTTGAGAAATGCATATTTAATAACACGCCGTTTTCCTGAAGGTTATGAATAATTCGTTAATTGTTGCCTTGCGTGAGAATTCCGATCGTCTGCGCCGGTAGAGAGGAGTTTAGATGTTATCTTGTGGTAGTCGAGTGCTGATTTGCGAGATTTCGCACTCGCATGCGGTTTTGCTGGCGAACTAATTACGCATGGGAGTTGTAAATGTTTTGTACTGAATGTTCGTTGTGCATCAGGTTAATTTGAGCTGGTTCGCTCCATTTGGATTTTGCTATACAGATCTTGTCAGTTAGTAGTACACCGGTTTCCCTAATTTCTACCTTTATATTGCTAGCATTAATGGAATGCAGTTTATTTCTTTGCTGTTTTGTGGAAATGAAGGTGGAATTTAGCATTGTTTGCTTTTTTTTTCTTTGGATTTAATGATTGACTTTCCCTAATGACACCGGCTTTCCCTAATTTCTACCTTTATATTGCTAGCATTATTGGTTTGTAGTTAATGGAATACAGTTTATTTCTTTGCTGTTTTGTGGAAATGAAGGTGGAATTTAGCATTGTTTGCTTTTTTTTTCTTTGAATTTAATGATTGGATTGTTTAAAATTGAATTATTTTTTTTATTTCTACATCTAATTTTTAATTTAACCACGTACAATCTTCTCATGCATCAGATAAATATAATATATGATTGAAAAAAAAAAAAAATTTCGTTTCAGACACATAAGTTTAAAATAAAAAAAACATTTGCATAGAATTGAAGAAGAAATCAGGTATAAAAATGATTTATGTAACACTATATAATTTTATAGAGAGGTCTGTTTTATATCTATATTTCCAACTTTTTTTTTCCTGATTACATCGTTTTAAATTTTAACGGTTTGAGTAAGATGTGATTTTATATAATCTGTTGATACTGATTTGAATCGTTAAAATTGATTCAAAATGATGATCATGTTCTTGTTATCATGCGTTTGTAATGTTGAGCATCCTGCCTCTTTACTCGGAAAGAAATTACATAAAAAAATAATTTTATCTTTTGTTACAAAGTCCCATGATCATATGACATGACCACGTGATCATATAACACTGCTCACTTTTTTACTGTTAAGATATGTTGTGGTAAATGATTTTCTAACAGATTTTTTTCAGTTAGAATGATATTAATTTAAAAGAAATAAAAAGATATGGACACACAATGCACAGCAACATACTTAAAAAATTAAACAGAAAATATACGACTTTATATCCATTAGGGTATTTAGGAATACAAGTTCTGCAGTTATATGCAATAAAAAAATAGCATTTTTTCTTTATTCTCGCTTTCAAATTAATTGAATTTCGTTGAATTAATTGAATTTAATTAAATTAATTGGAATTCTTTCAATTCCAGGAAAAAAATTTTGGAATTGTAATTTATCCTTAGGTGGCTCACTTAAGTTTTAGAACATTTTTTCTTCACGTGGACTTATAACAAAAAGATAAATTGTTTTTTTTTTAAGTAATTACTTAGAAATTAAATATTTTTGACAGTCAAAAAATGTTAGTCCGTTAAAATATCATCTAAACTGGAAATATTTGAGAAATGCATATTTAATAACACGCCGTTTTCCTGAAGGTTATGAATAATTCGTTAATTGTTGCCTTGCGTGAGAATTCCGATCGTCTGCGCCGGTAGAGAGGAGTTTAGATGTTATCTTCTGGTAGTCGAGTGCTGATTTGCGAGATTTCGCACTCGCATTCGGTTTTGCTGGCGAACTAATTACGCCATGGGAGTTGTAAATGTTTTGTACTGAATGTTCGTTGTGCATCAGGTTAATGTGAGCCGGTTCGCTCCATTTGGATTTTGCTACACAGATCCTGCCAGCTAGTGGTACACCGGTTTCCCTAATTTCTGCCTTTATATTGCTGGCATGAATGGTTTGTAGTTAATGGAATGCAGTTTAGTTCTTTGCTGTTTTGTGGAAATGAAGGTGGAATTTAGGATTGTTTGCCTTTTTTTTATTTTAATGATTGGATTTAATTGTTTGAAATTGAATTATTTTTTTATTTCTATATCTAATTTTTAATTTAACCACGTACAATCTTCACGTGCATCAGATAAATATAATATGATATGATCGTGCGAAAAAAAATAATATTTTATATAATAAAATATACATAAGTTTGAAATAAAAAACATTTGCATAGAATTAAAGAAGAAATCGGGTATAAAAAGCATTTATGTAACACTATATAATTTTATAGAGAGGTCTATTTTATATCTGTATTTCCAACTTTTTTTTTTCTGATTACATCGTTTTAAATTTTAGTGGTTTGAGTAAGATGTGATTTTATATAATGTGTTGATACTGATTTGAATCGTTAAAACAGATTCAAAATGATGATCATGTTCTTGTGACGATGTGTTTGTGATGTTCAGCATCTTGCCTCGTTAGTCGGACTACTTGGTTGGATTTTTGTGGGTTTTCTGTTATATGATGTGGAATAGTTCCCCCTAAAAGTCCTCTTGAAACGCACTGCTATCCTTCTTCAGCGACACGGAGCCAAGTCAGACTTCTACCTACGCGTGCTTTATCACAACAGAAGCTGCCTACCCCTCTTTCCCTCCTTTCATAGTCAGAAAAAAATAATATTTCATTTTAGACACAGAATTTTGAAATAAAAAACATTTTTATAGAATTGAAAAAGAAATCAGTCATAAAATTGACTGATATATAACACTATTTATTTTTATAGACAGGTCTATATTATATCTGTATTTTTATCCTATCATTTTCATTTATTCAACATCTAATTTTTAATTTAATCACATTCAATATTCTTGTGCACCAGATAAATATAATATGGTAGGATTAGGGGGAATAAAAAAACAATATTTCGTTTTAGATGCATAATTTTGAAATAAAAAAATATTTGTATAGAATTAAAGAAGAAATCAGATATAAAAATGTCTTATGTAACATTATTTCATTTTATGTTGAGGCCACTTGTACATCTGTATCCTTTTTTTTTCCTGATTACATCGTTTTAAAATTTTAGTGGTTTGAGTAAGACGAGATTTCATATAATCAGTTTGATACTGATTTGAATGTTGAAAGCAGATAAATGCTGCTCATGTTCTTTTTATTTTGTATTTGATTTTAATTTTTGTATTTCATTTCATTTTGTATTCTATGTTAATAAATATTTTAATGACAGTGAAAAAGAAATGTTTAATTAATTATTAAGAATTGTTTAATTAATTATTAAAAAGGGGAAAAGATAATAGACCAATATAGATAAAATTAGAAAAAAAAAAGCAGCACTTCTAGTCGACTCATCGCATAACACTTTCTCTCCTTCTCCAAAAACCTCCCTTTAATAAAATAAGTCAAGAGAGGGTGTCAGCTTCTCTTCTTATTGCAGTAGCTTCTAATTATCTTATGCACATTTCTCAGCTCATGGTCTATCACCAATCTCGATGGAACAATTCACGGTGTAGTACATATTCCATCTGTAATTGCTTGGACCTGTGAAGGTCGCTCAGACAATCACTAATTTCATGAGGTCTCATTATACAATACTGAATATTTGCTGTCAGATTTGAGTGTCGGGTTGTTCTCATTAGTACAAAACACTAATTGCATGTAATATGAATAACCATGATACTGCTTATCTGCTGCCAAATTCGAGTGATTATTATGTACTTGTCAAAGAATATACATTCCCCTCTCCTAGGAATGAAATGCCAAAACTCTTCCCGTGAGAAAAATGCTACATCAATATAAATTATATTTGGAATTAAACAAAATGGGGTATCATAATTTATCAAAGCAAAATTCAGTTAGTTTTGTATACGTTTTGAATTTTTTTTTTATTTAGGAAATAAAGTTGTATGTTAAATTGATGAATTCTGACATGACTTTTGAATATTAAATTCAAAAGATGTTTTTATTTTATTTATTTATTTTTTTAAATTTTTTTTTTTTAATTATTTTTTTTTATGATGGAGAGTTGTGAAGGCAACAATTGTTTATATCATAAGAAAATATATTGACCCTTATTTAACCAGGTTTTATTTGTATTATTTTGTTCTATATGACTGTATGATGATGCTATTAATATTATGTGTTTTTTATAAGTTGAAATATAACAACAACAAAAAAAAAAAAAAAAAAAAAAAAAAAATTAAAAATATGTGAAAAAATAAGAGGTATTTAAATCAAAACTATGTTATATAATATTTAAAGTAATATAGGCAATTAACCATAAATTTTTTACCTTTGAAGCAATTGGTGTAATTACTTCCATAATTATAAGATTTATTGACACCTTCAAACCGTAATAACATTAAAAAATTATTTCAAAAATTATAACATTTTGTTTTATCCTTTGACGTGAATTTAAAATTGCATTTTAAAAATATTCAACAATTACTGATACGTCACATTCAAAGTTTTGCTATCATCTTTACGCCTGGACGAATGTAAAACTCGTCTTTTAGCGGTGTCTTTTGAAACTACCAACAAATGTCAGCAGTGTAGGGGAAAAGTAAGTGAGCGTAAATTATGCAAAGCAATTTCATAAAGTTGGCAGAAAAATTAAGTTCATTGTTGATAATTATCCCGCCAAACATTATGATAAATGAGCTGGGAAGTAATCAAAATAAGTTTCTGCGCTTTAACTGTATTTGTAATTCCCAGTCCATTTTCTGGATCTAAAGTGGAAGAGTGGTTGCAAATGAGTTTCAAAGAGAGAGATATCTACAAACTAATTTTACGAATATAGGTCTGCATTTGTTGCAGTACGGTTTAGAAATAGCATTGAATATTTAGTTATTTTTAAAATATAAATATTGTACATATAATTATAAATATATAATAATTATTGTTTATATAATTTAAAAAATATAAATATTGTATATTAATATTTAAATAATATACTTCTGTAATGTGCAGGTTGGGCAACCAGATTGTAACTGGGAGTGCTTGGATTAAGATACTTGAAGCGCAGGTTTAAGAATTATTTCCGCTTTATTTTATAGTTTTATTGACACACACTCAAACACCAGACATATACAATTAGAGACACACAATATTTAACACATTTAAGGACATATCAGTGGATATTCGTGGAAGGATTCCTATTCCAAGCCGAAAATCCGATACTGGGCTAAGCGCAGGATACAAATATATTTCTTCTCCGCGTAAACAGTTTGTAAGCCAACTAATACTCAAGGTTGTGCTAAAAATATATCCTCTCGGGGTGAGAGATTGTAAATTAAGTGTTTCTCAACAGAAGCGCTTTGTTACACTGTATTTCCTCTCCAGTGAGAGTCTGGAGTCTAACTTACCATTTCTCCTGAAGGCCACAGGGGGCGCTCTTGCCATTACACAGTTAGGAAGCATAGTTACATCTGTTAGTTAAAATGATGAATTCTGACATGATTTAAGAATATTAAATATCTTCCTTTTTTTTTTTTTTTATCAATGAGAGTTTTGAAGGCAATAATCGTTTATATCATAAGAAATCATATTGATCCTTATTTAACCGGGTTTTATTTTCATTCTATTGTTCTATATGACTGTACCATGATGCTATTAATATTATTTACATGTTTTTTTTATAATTTGAAATACAAGAAAAAAATAAAAAATAAAATGAGTTAAAAAATATGATAAAGAAAAATAAGTACGTAAAAATACTTTGGTCAAAATTATTGTTCTTCACATTTTCCTGTTAAATATTAATGTCATTCAATTTCTAGATAATCTAATTTTAATTATAAATAAAAATATTTTTAATAATTTATTTTCTTCACCTAAAGTTTTTTATGCGTTTTCGGCATAGTTGCTTTAATATTTAAACTTAGTTATAATGCTATAAACATTTTAGAGAGTAGTATACAGTCGAGATTCCAAAATTTCGTTGTGTTCGAATTCGGAAAAAATAGTTGCTATTATTGCAAATAGATGGCGCCATAAGTATTGAAGAACTTGGACCAAGCAGAGATGCTGAAAGTTTGAATCTCAAATATTAATAAGAAATTCCTACTCGCTTTTTCTCATATATAGGATATGCATAATAATACTAAACACATTAATTGTATTTTCTTTTTTTAAATACAAATGAATTAATATGGTTTATAAATTATATTTTATTTGATTATTAAAATAACTTAAAAATAATCTTGCATTTATAAAATAACAATATGTTTATAAACAAAAATTTTATATGCTCATTTCATGAGCAAAATGATTTACATGCACAATGAGTTTTAAATTTTATTTAAGTTTATAATTACTTTCAAAGCATTTGTATATTTCTTGTCCTTTTAAGATATTTTGTATAAAAATTGAAATTTCAAATCTAATACATTGTTACGTTGTAATGTTTTCAGTACGTGGTTCATTTTTTAAGTAATCGTTGTGAAAGACATACAATTTCGTGCAGACATTTTTTGACATGTAAAATATATGGTTTTTTGGCGTGCATATATGTCTTAAGTTTGTTGTCTGTTGTGAGTATTAAAGTAATTTTTTAGTTTTATCAAATTTAGACATAAATAAATAAAATGAGAAGTTTTTTTATTAGTTTGCAAAAGGACATGAACATTCTAATTTAATTAAAATTTTCTTCAATTTAAATGCATAAATTGAAAATGTTACTAAAAAGAAAATTACTAAAATTACTAAATTGAAAATGTTACCGTAAAGTAAACGGTTATAATTATTATTAGTTAATGGTTATAATTATTATTGGCTATAATTTGATTTGGTTGGTTTGGTTATAATTGGGTTATAATTTTAGGTTATATGTATAGTGGTGCATTTCTTTCTATAAATTAATAAATATGTAAAAAAATATTTATTTTATAAAATTATTTTACATTATACTGAGTTATATTTAATTAAAATACGAATATATTTGAAAAATAAAATAAAGTTTTTAATAACATAACCTAAAAAGAAATAGTTCTTTTAAACATTTCAAAAACACACCTCATCTTTCATTAATAAATTTTCAAAACTAATTAGAAATGAGGAATTGATGTTTAAAAGAAAAAATAAATAAATAAATGAAACTATATTTTATGATATTTGAGAGTAAACGGTTGAACAAATGGATAATATTTTAACTTTTCTTATTAAAATAACGACATCTTGCTGTTTTATAAAGAGTTTTTCCATTTTTTCCCTCAAAAAAGTAAACAAAAACAATAAATTTTTCCGAGTTATGCTCCTATCAAAAGTTTGCTTCTTTGGTATTTTATTTAATGTTTTAAAAAAATATATATAACAATATTTAAGTAGTTCTTGAATTTTGGCGAATGTGATAAATTTCTAATCAAGTTCTCATTAATTAAAGATTTCAACGGTAAGCCATTTTCGAAATGGGTTTTTGCTCATAAGCAGAAACAGAAGGCGGGTTTGATAAATTAAAAGGGAAAAGTTCAAGTTATTTTTTGTTGTTGTTGTTACTGCATAATTAAATATTTCCTCCCTTATTTCTGTATCCTTTGTTAAATAAATGTGCATCCTGTTATACATTTACTAAATAATCACAGCCTGATCGAATGTTAAATGAATTTCAAAAAGTTATTTATTTTTACTTTTATTTTGAAGAGATTATTTCGTTTTCATTTTATCTCTTATTTAAAGCATTTAAATTTTTTTTTTTCATTTTTTATGCATTTCAAATTTAGAAAAAAAAATTATTGTATTTTTTGTATTTTTATTTTTTTATATCATTCTTGAAGTCATATGAATGATTAATTTGCAATCGTTTTTGAATGAAAATTTTGCTATAAATCATATTTAATTTTAAATAGAGTTTGATTGATTGTAAAAGATTAGATAAGTAAAATAGATAATTAGAATAATGTGTAAAATAAATTTTTAAAATTACAATTCTTGAAATCGTATAAGTGATTAAATTGCAAACGTTTTTGAATGAAAATTTTGCTTTAAATCATATCTAAATTTATATAGATTTGATTGATTGGAATTGATTATTTCGTTTTATCGCTTTTTTTAAACGTTTTCAACAGGTAATAAATTTTTTTATATATATTTTATACATCTGTATTTTTTTTAATACAGCTTACAATTCTTAAAATCGTATAAGTGATTAAATTGCAAATGTTTTTGAATTAAAATTGTGCTATAAATCATATCTAATTTTAAATAGATTTTGATTGATTGGAAATGATTATTTCGTTTTATCTCATATTTTAAATATTTTCATTAGGTAATAAATTAAAAAAATAATTTACATTTCTGGTTTTTTTTTTTAAAATACAAAATTTTTGAAGTCATATGAATGATTAAATTGCAGTCGATTTTGAAAAAAAAATTTTTGCTATAAATCATATCTAATTTAAAACAGATTTTGATTGATTTTGCTGGTACTATTTTATTGACTTGAATAACTTAAAAGATATATAAATAACTTAAAAGATATTTATTTATTATAAGATATATTTTCTTATTATTTAAGAATTTTAAAGATTTTAATTTAAAAAAAATATTTTTAAGTATGGCTTAACATAAAATAAAATAAGCATTAGATTGAAATATAACGTTTGATATAAAATTATGCAAGTATGACGTCATGTTTGTACATTTAATATTACGTATGTACAATTTATTTATGTTTATACATTGTTTATGTATTTATGATTTATTTTAAGGATAATTATTGTTTTCTTTTGTATAATCTTCTTTTAAGTTAATTTAAGTAATACAGAAATTAATATTTATTTTAAAGATAATTTTTGCCATGTATATTTGAATGGCAATATTTAATTTCCTGATTTAAGTCTTTTAAAAAACTATGAATCTTTTTTTTTTATTTACATATTTTTATGTACATCAGAAATCTCATACTGAGACATGATCCTGTTCAGATATAATAATAATAATCTTATACTGACTGTCAGCCGAAGACAGTTGTAGTTTATTATTTAGCATGTTAGCTTTAATTTAAATATTTTATTTTAACAACTTATTTTTAAGAAAGAAAATTACAATTAACTTGTCTTGGAGAGAAGAGTTAATGCTTGAGAAATCTTTAATAAACTTAATTCATACTTTTCTTTCTTTTTTAGTTTATCTTAATTAATTTAAGTTACGCTTTTTGAATCAAATAAGAAACAAAAACTGCTGAAAAGGCAGTTTATTTTTAAAAAAAGATCATTATGCAAATCGTAAATAATATTTAATGGACGACATTTGGTATTTAATTAGTTTGGGTTGTTAGCCATGTTTGAAGTCCATTAAAAAATCAACTCCTTAACATGTCTGTTATTGCTATTTGGCAAAAGCTTTTCGGACTTGTTCATGAAACTGTGAAAATAAAGTGATTTATATCTTTAAAAATCCGCTTTGCTACAAACAGTAATGCTGGTGTTAGATTTTTTAAAATCTTTCTTTATGCATTTTAGATTTGCTAATAGAGTTATTTTAAATTGACTGCGTTTTGCTTTACTCTATAAAAGCATCTTAGTTATTTTACTAAAAGCACATTAACAATTTTTTTTTAACTCTGCTTTATGTGTAAAACTTTATTTCAAGTTAGTCACAATTACTTCTCGTATATACTTTCAGTTTGGATGTTAAAAAAAATCGATTACAACTTTTAAAGATTTTATTCAATTTCCTTTTTCCAAGTTTTAGTATGTTTTTCGTGATTTTTATGTGTTTTGTTGCTACTAATTTCATCATCATTTACTAATTTCATCAGCACGGCAGTCCAGAGGGGGCTAATGCTTTCCTTTGAAGAGATTTCCATGCATTTCTCAGGGTGACAATGGTCCTCCAATTCTTAACCTTTGGTGCAGCGAAATTTTTTTTAACTGTGTCTCCATCGCAACTTGAGTCGTCCTCTTCCTCTTTGTCCCTGTGGCTTTGCCAAAAAAATTTTTTTACAGTGTTTATATCATTCATTCTAAAAACATAAGCAGCTCAATTTAATCTATTGATCTTAACATATTTTATAATATCTGTGTCTTTATAGTATCTGTCTGCGTTGTACCGTCTTCTCCAACAAATCACTTTTCCTAAAACCTCCAAGAATAGTCTTTAAAATCTTCCGCTGAAATATACCCAATGCTGCATATATCCATTGCAACCTGGATTGTCTTCTTCCTCTTTGTTCATGTAGCTTTACCAAAATTAGCCTTTTTAGAGGGTTTAAATCATTCATTCTAAATATACGAGTAGCCCAGTTTAATCTGTTGATTTTAATAAATTTTATAATATCTGGGTCTTTATAGCATTTATACATTTCTGCGTTGCACCATCTTCTCCAACAATCACCTCCAAGAATAGCTCTTAAAATCTTCCGCTCAAATATACCCAATGCTACTAATTTGAAATGTTTTAATAAAACTTTCTCATAAACATTTTTATTTTAATTAAAATGCTGAGTTTAATTAGTGAAAATGAGAAATTAAAAAACAAGGATCTCAAAAACTGACATGAGGAAGATCTTATAAAATAGTTGGCTTGTTCACAGACATAATACATACTTGAGAGATTCCCTGAAAACCATCTCTATCTCTACTCCAATCCAGAGCGAAACGCTAATATTAATGGCATTTTAAAACGCGCAAGGGCTGTAGTACTCTGTTTACTTGAAGAATCGCCATGCGGAACTTCACAATAAATAAACAGACCTTCAAAACAGGCTTCATCATAATCAGTGCAGTAGTAATTATCGATTTTGATCAATAAACCAGGCTCTGTGCCCTTTCATTCCGGGATGCCCTATTAATAATGGATAAGCGGCCCCCTACAAATGCTCTCCCTATCTGTGTCGCCTGATAGATTAGTTGACCTTCATGGGCTTTGCGGGGCGAGTGAGGAAACATCAATTGTGTCTGCTTTCCGGTGGTGTGCTGTGATAGACCTTCCCAATAGCATTATGTACCTGATAGGTCTTGCCGCGTTGACTGGGGACGCTTCGCAAACAGTGGCGCATATCAAACGCGGCGAGTTGATTGCTGCATTTAATGGTGGCCCACATTTTACCTTGACTTGTTATTTGTCGTTAAGTTAAACTGATTTTTTATTGTTCAGAATGTTCTAAATCCTTAATAGATCATTAACAAAAATTGGTTTAGAATATTATATTTCTTTATTAAAATTGAAACTGTGCATTGCTAGAATAATGCGATAAGTTCTTATCGTGTTTTTTATTATAGAAAATCAAGCATAAATTTAGCTTGAACATTAGAATCACAACTATAATTATTGTCAGAGTTTTAAAGACTCATCATGCAGCACGTCACTACTATTATTACTAAAATGTCTTCATATTTTACTCATTTAAAAAAAAAATAATAATAGCGGAGGGTAAATGGTAGAGCAAATAAGCAATAATTTCTCGCCCACCTTTTGCATATTGAAGAATATCGAGTCCAATTTCCTGATGGCCGAGTGACAAAGGCCTGATGGCCGAGTGACTAGCGATCTGGCGCTCTGTACCACAGATTTCGGGTTCGAATCTCGATGGTGTCGGGGTATCCACTTTAAACCGTAGGTCCTGGTCTAATATGATCTTAGAGCGTTGTAGGGGTAGTGTTACTGGCGTCCGTAGCATATCTTCAAGCTACACATCCTGCCTGGTAGTGCTAAATGAGTAACAGCGGAGCAACCCTTGATTATGGCATCAAGATTAACTGTCTCTGTATTGAAAAGCTCCATTAGAACAGCATAATTACCTATAAGATGTAACATCAAGAATAATATTTCAGCAAAATTATAAAACATTCACAAGAAAATCAAATTAATTTAATATTAAAAAAAAAAATACTTTTAGATTCATATCGTCTGCAAGACTATTCCTCCCAGCACCATTTTCCAAAACAAGGGAACGGCAAACGAGATCATATTTCAATCCACCCCTTCCCCGGGAAGGGGGCGTTCACTTAACTTACGTCATCATTGACAAACGAGATAAAAATTATCGTTCAATTAGGGATAGGGAATGTCCGCGATGACTAGTGATTAGACATGTCGGAGGGGGTGAAGAGTTTCCTCCCCCTCCCTTCTTTCCCTTCCTCCCTTTCATTTTCGGCGAATCAATTGGTTCTCGTGTAAGTGCGCATTAATAGTTAGTCCCTAAAAGGTTTAAAAGGTGATAAATGACGTCGGATCTCTTTCATTATCATTTCGTGCAATGTCAAATGGGGAAGAAAAAAAGGGAAGATTCAAATTAAAACTTCCCCACTGAAGAGAGAGATTTAGGATACTTTGCGAGAAAGATCTTGAAATAAATTGAATATTTAAATCTTTCTTCGAAAAAAAAAAATTAAACGTCTTATTTATAACTTAAAAGTATTGTTACAAATGTTTGAAAAGACATGCTTAGTTAACTGTAATTAAAACATTTCTATTTAACAAAAAAATAATCATCTAATGTACTCGTCATACACAAAGTATTACAAGTATTACTACTGTGCCCAAAAAGTAAGACCAATTATTTTTTATTTATTCTTCCAAATTTATTTCATTGCCTTCAAAGTAATCCCCTCCGGACACAATGCACTTATGCCAACTTTCTTTCCAATCCTCAATGCATGCTAAAAAGTCTTCGGCAGGGATGGCCTTGAAAGTGCGCGGCAATTCACGTTGAATTTCTTCAATCGACTCAAAACGGTGTCCCCGGAGTGGTCTCTTGAGATTAGGGAATAGCCAGAAGTCGCACGGTGTGAATACGGTGGTTGTGGAACGATATGGGCTTCATTTTGGGTTAAAATGTCACGAAGAATCAATGCAGTGTGAGCTGGCGTATTCAGTGTTTTCGGTAAAAATCTAGATTTGACGCGTTTGATTCCCAAAATGGAATTGACCGATCTTTTTGAAATTCCAACATCAGCAGGAAGGTCTCTAATTGTAAATCGGCGGTTTGCAAGCACTAAATCTTTATTTTTTTGGACGTGAGCTTCGTCGGTTGCGGTTGATGGTCACCCAGAGGCCTCTCCGTCTTCAACGCGTCCTCTGATACTACTTGTAAACATTTCTTTCCCTTATAGGAATGTTCACCGAATGCCTTCTGGAACATTCTATACGTTTTAGCAAAGAAAGTTGAATGCAAGCTCTTCGCTCAATGAATTAAGACATTTCAAAAATCGCCGGTATCAGTTTTAACGTCTCAGAAAGCCAAGCGTAACTCAAACACTAATGAATATTTTGCGGTCAAATTTCGCACAGATGTTAAGGACAGTGCCAAAAACCTTTAAAACAAAAATTAAAAAAATTAAATTCCATACGCCGTGGGAATTTTAAATTGAAAATTGGTCTTTCTTTTTGGACATAGTAATAAGAATTCTTCATAAAATAAATATGAATTATGTGGAAACTTTACCGAGAAACCTCTGAAGGGTTTCCCGCACTACAGTTGGAAAAACCATTCCACCAGATAATTGCACCATGACGTGTGACTCTTTCTAATGAGTTTCAAAGTCCAAAGACTGCATATGCTTCTCTCTCAAGATGATTACGAAATGAATTTATTGCCGGCCATCGATTCTGGATCGATTCCTGGTCAGACGAGACAGAATCGAAATGTTTCGCGAAAATATCGAATATCGGGGCCCGATAATAAGCCGACTAGTTAATTACAATTGATTTATTAACACACCTTCCTCTCTGACAGCGCGTCTATACCGAATCTCCCCCCTTCTTCCCCAAAACATTTCAATTCTATCTCTCGAATATCAAAACTGTTATCGATCATTTTAAACAGCTTCCAAAACACATTCTCTTCAAACGGAATTGATAATGAATTTTCTAATGAATTGATAATGAATTTTTTTCTCCCTTCCATCCTCCCTCGGTTATCTCTCGCTCTTTCTGATTTTAATCAATCTTTCTGGTATCTTGATAAAAGGATTTATTGCCACCCTGGAACAGAAACAATAGGGGTAAATGGTAGCGGTGAGAAAGATTGCGTGGAAATATCCTTTCTATCGAAGAAGATGGAAGAGTATCTACTGACGCCGAGAAATTATTGTCTCTTTACATTAAGGATCAATAAAAAAAATTAGAAAGAAATACCACTTTTTCGCCAAAGATGTTTCCACCCCAAAACTTTCGTCCACCACTACAAACTTTGCTCAAGCATTAAATGGAAAATTTTACGACATCTCTGTTCTACACTAACGCTTTACACTCATATTAGCGGCCTGATGGAAAACTGGCTAGTGCTCTGGTCGTTGGTACCGAAGGCTTCAGGTTCGATTGCTGGCAGTGGCATGGCTGTTTGTTGGTGTTTCGGAATCTACGTTAAACTGCAGGCCCCGGTCTGGTTAGCCTTAAGTGTGCCTCAGAGCAACAAACCAAACTAAACTAAACTACATGTCATATTACACCGGGACCTGTAATTTAAAGTGGATTCCAAACCACTACAAAAATCCATAGCACCGCCGAGACTCGAACATGAATTGATAATGAATTTTCTTTAAATCTAATCCCTTAACAGCCTCGGTTATCTTCGCTCTTTCTAGTTTTAATCAATCTTTCTGGTATCTTGATAAGTGGATTTATTGCCACCCTGGAACAGAAACAAGACGGAGAGAATGGGTGGGTGGGTGGGGGGGAGAAAGATTGCGTGGAACTATCCTTTCTATCGAAAAAGATGAGAGAGAATCTGCTGCCGAAGAGAAATTATTGTCTCTTTACATTAAGGATCAATAGAAAAAAAAAAATTACAAAGAAATGCCACTTTGTCGCCAAAGATGCTTCTACCCCAAAACTTTCCTCCACCACTACAGACTTTGCTCAAGCATTAAATGGAAAATTTTACGACATCCCTGTGTATATGAGAAAATCATAAGCGGCTTAATTAACTTAGAAGTTGCTGGCACAATTTTGTGCCATCCATTCTTTTAGAACCCTTCTCTCCTTTTTTTTTTTTTTTGGAAGGGAATATAACAAAATTACACTGAACAAGGAGATATAAACTGAGGATTTTCTCTTCTACTTTACGTCTTGCACCTTCATTGCTGAGGTGTCGTTATAATTGTTTTATTAGATCGAGATACACGGTAAATTGAGTTTGGCTTCGAAAAGTCTTCATCTGAAAGTGTCGTTGGATGAGATTTTTTTTTCAACATCAACTTATGTTTATCGTGCGATCTGCGTCGTTAAACATGTATTATCCACTTCGTGTACTAGCTGCTGAATTTTTCTTTGCAATTCACTTAAGAAAGTCTTTCAAAATGATGCTTTGATTATAATAAATAATTCGCAAAGGAAACATGGTCATTCAAATGATTTTTAAACGAAATTTTTAATAAATAAAAAATATATATAAAATATTTAATTTTATTTTTATACGCCTTCCTAATTTCAATATTTTTAGAACGTGTTATCGGACATTTCAAACGGACATCGGTTATTGTTGTTGGGCAGCAATATCTTATTTATTGTGCTGTTGGTTCTAATCGAACATGGTTATAGCAACATGTAGACCAAGACCACGAACCCTTGTGTTCTCATGGATGGAGAGGGGGGATGGGTCTTTTGTGATAGAGCATCCGTAGATAAAAGTATAACTTGGCTCAAAAGAAGGGCACGGCTTCCGATTGGACTTTTAAGATAAACTATCCCGCATTTGCGTATCGAATAGTTGAAAACCCGGAAACTTCCATTAGGTAGCTGTACTGGCTGCTGAATGTTTCTGAGGCAAGATGCTGATAATCCAAAATGCCATAGTGTCTCCTCCTTTTTTCAAACAGTTTCTACAACAAAACCACCAGCGTATTGAATCTGAGCATGAATGTTCACCTGCGGTGCACGTTGCCACTGAGCCACGAGTCGGGCATTTATTATCTTAAAACATAACTACAAAAATCAGATATAACCATTTACTATAGTATATTCTAAGGAAACAAATCAGCACACCTGCTATAATGACCGTTTAAAAAGCTTTCTTATAAGATTCATTCTTACATTATATACTGCATCTATCGGGCCAGTTAATTTTTTTTTTGTTATTATATTTTAAAAATATTAAACCGGACAAACTTATTTTGGACCCTAAAATATATAAATTAGGAATCTTCACAAAATGAATAATACGGAAAATCCGTAATGAATAATATGAAAACTTTTACAAAACTAGAACTCCAGAAACCACACAATGGTCTCCCGCACAAAAGTTGAAATAGCAT
Source organism: Caerostris darwini (assembly GCA_021605075.1). Taxonomy (NCBI): domain Eukaryota; kingdom Metazoa; phylum Arthropoda; class Arachnida; order Araneae; family Araneidae; genus Caerostris; species Caerostris darwini. Next base: position 188,590 of record BPLQ01002838.1, on the reverse strand, counting down.
TCAAACAGATAATTGCACCATGGCGTATGAATCTTTCTAATGAGTTTCAAATTCCAAGGATTGCTTATGCATCTCTCTCAAGATGATTACGAAATGAATTTATTGCCGGCCATCGATTCTGGACCGATTCCTTGTCAGACAAGACAGACTCGGAATGTTTCGCGAAAATATCGAATATCGGGGCCCCATAATAAGCCGACTAGTTAATTACAATTGATTTATCAACACACAATCCTCCCCCCCTGACACCGCGTCTATACCCCCTCCCCCCAAAACATTTCAATTCGATCTCTCGAATATCAAACTGTTATCGCTCATTTTAAACAGCTTCCAAAACACATTTTCTTCAAATGGAATTGATAATGAATTTTCTTTAAACTCCCTCCCTCTGTTATCTCGCTCCTTCTGGTTTTAATCAATCTTTCTGGTATCTTGATAAGAGGATTTATTGCCACCCTGGAACAGAAACAATAGGGGTGAATGGGAGGGGGGAGAAAGATTGCTTAAAAATATCCTTTCCATCGAAGAAGATGGAAGAGAATCATCTGCCGCCGAGAAATTATTATCTTTTTACATTAAAGATCAATACGAAAAAAAAAAAAAAAAAAAGATTGAAAAGAAATACCACTTTTTTCGTCAAAGATGATTCTTCCCTAAAGCTCTCCTCCACCGCTACAAACTTTGCTGAAGCATTAAATGGAAAATTTTACGACATCCCTGTGTTTATGAGAAAATCACAAACGGCGCAATTAGCTTAGATTCTACATAAAATTACAATTTCTTTTCAACGTAGCATACGCGTTAATAATACGCGTTAATAATTCTTCTTCAATGGCGCACCAGCCCCATGATGGACCAAGGCCCTCTGGCTACTAGCAGATTATGAAACATGACATGTTTTCTGTTTACGACGTAGGATTATACACTAACACTATGCACTGATATTAGACAGATACCTGTGGTTTAAAGTGGATTCCGAACCACTACAAACATCCGTAGCACCGCCGGGATTTGAACGCGAATTGATAATGAATTTTCTTTAAATCTCCTGCCTTAACATCCGCTCTCGGTTATCGCCGCTCTCTCTAGTTTTAATCAATCTTTCTGGTATCTTGATAAGAGGATTTATTGCCACCGTGGAACAGAAACAATAGGGGAGAGTGGTAGGTGGGGAGAAAGATTGCGTGGAAATATCCTTTTCATCGAAGACGATGGAAGAGAATCTGCTGCCGAAGAGAAATTATTGTCTCTTTACATTAAGGATCGATAAAAAAAATATATATATACTAGAAAGGAATACCACTTTGTCGCCAAAGATGCTTCTACCCGAAAACTTTCCTCCACCACTACAAACTTTGCTGAAGCATTAAATGGAAAATTTTACGACATCCCTGTGTATATGAGAAAATCATAAATGGCTTAATTAACTTAGAAGTTGCTGGCACAATTGGGTGACATCCATTCTTTTAGAACCAAACTCTTCTCTCCTGTTTTTTTGGTACGGAATATAACAAAATGACACTGAACAGGGAGATATAAATTGAGGATTTTCTCTTCTACTTACGTCTTGCACCTTCATTACGGAGGTGTCGTTATAATTGTGTTATTAGACGAGATACACGTTCAATTGAGTTTGGCTTTGAAAGGTCTTCATCTGAAAGTGTCGTCGGATGAGATTATTTTGCTAACACCAACTGATGTTCTTCATGCGATCTGCGCCGTTAAACATGCATTATCCACTTCGACTAATAGCTACTGAATTTTTCTTTGCAATTCTCGTCAGAGAGTCTTTCAGAATGATACTTTGATTTTAAGAAACAATTCGTCAAAGTAAAATCATGGCTACTCAGATGAATTTAAAACGTCTTAATTTTAAATAAAAATATTGAATGATAAAAAATATATATAATTTTTTTCTAGATATACATCATCTCTTCTCAATATTTTTACTATTTATATTGGACATTTCAAATAGACATCTGTTATTTTTGTTGGGCAGCCATATCTTACTTATTATCCTGTTGTTTCTTATCAGACTGATTTTTTTAGATTCTATTTAAAAAATATTAAACTACACAACATAATGTTACGCATATTTTTAGCACTAATATACATATAAATAAGGAATCTTCACAAAATGAATATTTCTTTAATGAAGATATGGAAACTTTTACCAAACTAGCACTCAAGAAACCACAGAAGGGTCTTCCACACAACAGTTGAAGAACCATTCAATCAGATAATTACACCATGACGTATGCATCTTTCTAATTAGTTTCAAATTCCGAAGAATGCATATGCATCTCTCAAGATGATTACGAAATGAATTTATTGCCGCCCATCGATTCTTGATCGATTCCTTGTCAGACGAGACAGAATCGGAATGTTTCGCGAAAATATCGAATATCGGGGCCCCATCATAAGCCGACTACTTAATTACAATTGATTTATCAACACACCTTCCCATCCCTGACAGCGCCTATATACCGAATCTGCCCCCTCCCTCCCCAAAACATTCGAATTCTATCTCTCGAATATTAAACTGTTATCGCTCATTTTAAACAGCTTCCAAAACACATTCTCTTCAAACGGAATTGATAATGAATTTTCTTTAAACTCCCTCTCTTACATCCTTCCTTTGATTATCTCGCTCTTTCTAGTTTTAATCAATCTTTTCCTGGTATCTTGATAAAAGGATTTATTGCCACCCTGGAACAGAAACAAAAGGGGAGAGTAGTAGGGGGAGAAAAGATTGCGTGGAAATATCCCTTCCATCGAAGAAGACGGAAGAGAATCTACTACCACCGAGAAGTTATTGTCTCTTTACATTAAGGATCAATAAAAAAAATATATATTGGAAAGAAATACCACTTTGTCGCCAAAGATGCTTCTTCCCCAAAACTTTCTTCCACCACTAAAAACTTTGCTGAAGCATTAAATGGAAAATTTCGCGATAGGCCTGTGTATATGAGAATATCATAATCAGCTTAATTAACTTCGATTTCACATAAATTCTGCATAAAATTAAAATTTTTTTCAACGTAGAATACGCATTAATGATCAAAGTTCTTCTTCAATGGCGCAACAGCCTCATGGTGGACCAAGGCTGTCTGCATACTAGCAGATTATGATACATAAGATATTTTCCTTTTAGTAACGCACTAAGGGTTCTACACTAACGCTCTACAGTGATGTTAGACCGTAACCCGTAATTTAAAGTGGATTCCGAACCACTACAAGCATCCATAGCACTGCGGAGAGTCGAACCCGAATTGATAATGAATTTTCTTTAAACCTCATCCCTTAACATCCTGGGTTATTTCGTTCTTTCCAGTTTCAATCAATCTTTTCTCGTATCTTGATAAGAGGATTTATTGCCAACCTGGAACAGAAACTTAGAGGAGAGTGGGAGGGGGGCGAAAGATTGCGTGGAAATATCCCTTCCATCGAGATGGAAGAGAATCTATTGCCGGCGAGAAATTATAGTCTCTTTGCATTAAGAATCAATAAAAAAGAAAAAAAGATAGAAAAGAAATAAGCTTGCCGCCAAAGATGCTTCTACCCCAAAACTTTGCTGAAGCATTAAATGGAAACTTTTACGACATCCCTGTGTATATGAGAAAATCATAAACGGCTTAATTGACTTAGAAGTTGCTGGCACAATTTGGTGACATCCATTCTTTTAGAACCGAAACTTTTTCTACTTTTTTTTTGGAAGGGAATATAACAAAATTACACTGAACAGGGAGATATAAATTGAGGATTTTCTCTTCTACTGACGTCTTAGTATACCTTTATTACGTAGGTGTTGTTATAATTGTTTTATTAGATCGAGATACACGGTAAATTGAGTTTGGCTTTGAAAGGTCTTCATCTGAAAGTGTCGTTGGATGAGATTTTTTTTTTCGACATCAACAGATGTTTATCGTGCGATCTGCGTCGTTAAACATGTATTCTTTGCAATTCTCTTGAGAAAGTCTTACAAAATGATACTTTTGTAATGAATAATTCGTAAAAGGAGAAACATGGTTATTCATATGAATTTAAAACGTCTTATTTTGAAATAAGAATTTGAATGGTAAAAAAATTTATAAATTTTTTTTTATTGATATATACACTCTAATCTCAATATTTTTACAAATTGTTATTGGGCATTTCAAATAGACATCGCTTATTGTTGTTGGGCTGGCATGTCTTATTTATTATCCTTATCCCACTGATTTTTTTTATTATAGTTAAAAAATGTACAACATAAGGCTACATATATTTTGAGCACTAATGTCAAAATATGTGTAGCCTTATGTTATAATAAATAAGGAATCTTCACAAAATCAATATTTCTTTAATGAATAATAATAAAACTTTTACCAAACTAGAACTCAAGAAACCACAGAAGGGTCTCCCACACAACAGCTGAAAAACCATCCACCAGATAATTGCACCATGATGTATGAATCTTCCTAATGAGTTTCAATTTCCAAAGAGTGCATATGCATCTCTCTAGATGATTACGAAATGAATTTATTGCCGGCCATCGATTCTTGATCGATTCCTTGTCAGACGAGACAGAATCGGAATGTTTCGCGAAAATATCGAATATCGGGGCCCCATAATAAACCGACTACTTAAGTACAATTGATTTATCAGCACACCTTCCTCTCCCTGACAGCGCGTCTATACCCCCTCCCTCCCCAAAACATTTCGATTCTATCTCTCGAATATCAAACTGTAATCGCTCATTTTAAACAGCTTTCAAAACACATTCTCTTCAAACGGAATTGATAATGAATTTTCTTTAAACCCTCCTTCCCCTCCTTCCATATTCCCTCGGTTATCTGGCTCTTTTTGGTTTTAATCAATCTTTCTGGTATCTTGATAAGAGGATTTATTGCCACCCTGGAACAGAAACAATAGGGGAGAGTGGTAGGGGGCAGAAAGATTGCGTGGAAATATCCCTTCCATCGAAGAAGATGGAAGAGAATCTACAGCCGCCGAGAAATTATTGTCTCTTTATATTAAGGAACAATAAAAAAATAAAAATAAAATATTAGGAAGAAATGCAACTTTGTCGCTAAAGATGCTTCTTCCCTAAAACTTCCATCCACCACTACGCACTGAATGGAAAATTTTACGGCATCCTTGTGTATATTAGAAAATCATAAATGGTTTAATTAAAAATACAGAAATTCTACATAAAATTAAAAAAAAAATTTCAACGTAGAATAAGCGTTAAGGCTCGTGCCCACCGAGGTGAGAAGATCCAAGCGACAAGATTTGACCAATCACTAGCCTCACCACGTTCGCCTGAAACCGGTTTGCAATCCGCCGCTTCGAGTTGACCAACTTTCAACTCGAAGCGGAACTTCACTAGGCGTAATGCTATTTCTGGCGTTTCGCTGTGAAGGGGTCGAAAAAAATTTTCTCGCTTGCCGCTTGAATCTTCACGTCTCTCGCTTCGGTGGGAAGGAGCCTTTAATAATCAAAGTTCTTCAATGGCGCAACAGTCCCATGATGGACCTAGGCCGTCTGCCTACCAGTAGATTATGCAACATGAGATTGATCATAAAAAATGACGTAGGGTTCTGCATTAACGCATTACAATCATATTAGACAGGGACCTATGGTTTAAAATGGATTCCGAACCACTACAAACATCTATGGAAACGGCGGGACTCGAACATGAATTTATAATGAATTTTCTGTAAACCCCATCCCTTAACATCCTCGGTTATCTCGGTGTTTTCTAGTTTTAATCAATCCTTCTAGCATCTTGATAAGAGGATTTATTGCCACCCTGGAATAGAAACAAGAGGGGGGAATGGTAGGGGGGAGAAAGATTTCGTGAAAATATCCCTTCCATGGAAGAATATGGGAGAGAATCTTCTGCTGCCGAGAAATTGTTGTCTCTTTACATTAAGGATTAATAAAAAAAAAATTAGAAAGAAACACCACTTTGTCGCCAAAGATGCTTCTTCCCCAAAACTTTCCTCCACCACTACAAACTTTGTTGAAGCATTAAATAGAAAATTTTTACGACATCCTTGTGTATATGAGAAAATCATAAACGCCTTAATTAACTTAGAAGTTTCTGGCACAATTGGGTGCTATCCATTCTTTTAGAACCGAACCCTTCTCTCCTTTTTTTTTTTTTTTTTTGGAAGGGAATATAACAAAATGACACTGAACAGGGAGATATAAATTGAGGATTTTCTCTTCTACTAACGTCTTAGTATACCTTCATTGCGGAGGTGTCGTTATAATTGTTTTATTAGATCGAGATACGCGGTAAATTGAGTTTGGCTTTGAAAGATCTTCGTATGAAAGTGTCGTTGGATGAGATTTTTTTTTCAACATCATCTGATGTTTATCGTGCGATCTGCGTCGTTAAACATGTATTATCCACTTCGTCTAATAGCTGCTGAATTTTTCTTTGCAATTCTCTTAAGAAAGTCTTTCAAATTGATACTTTCATTATAATAAATAATTTGTAAGAGAAAAAAATGGTTATTCAGATGAATTTAAAACGCCTTACTCTTAAATAAGAATATTGAATGATAAAAAAATATGTTTTTATTGATATACACCCTCTAATCTCAATATTTTTACTACTTTTTATTGGAGATTTCACATAGATATATGTTATTGTTGTTGGGCAGACATATCTTAGTTATTATCGTGTTGTTTCTTATCCCGCTGATTTTTTTTATTATATTTAAAAAAATATTAAACAGTAAAGTATAAGGCAACACATCTCCGTAGCCTTCGTTCGCCTCTGTCATCTATAGCCCGTGGTGCACCACATGTGCCACGCCGTTGATTTTGGATAGTGCCATTTTGCCATGCACGGTATACTTTTACCATGGCGGTACGCGAACAGTTCACAAAATTAGCCGTTTCCAAAAAGCTTCCACCCTTATCCCAAAATTCAATAATCATGCCCTTTTGCACGTCTGATAAATCGCTACGTTTCTGCATAACGCGAACGATTGAAATGCTTTCCGATGCCCTAGGACATCCTTCATATACACTCCACTGCAATGTATTGTCATCTGCCTTTTGTGATTGGTTATTTCACGTTTACCTCGAAAGTAGATGGTGGTTACATTAATGTGACTGAACTGTGTAACTTGTTATTGGACGTTTCAAATAGACATCTGTTTTTGTAGTTGGGCAACCATATCTTACTTATTATCCTGTTGTTTCTTATCCCACTGATTTTGTTTATTATATTTAAAAAATATTAAACTGTACAACATAAGGCTATACATATTTTGAGCACTAATAGACATATAAATAAGGTATCTCCACAAAATGAATATTTCTTTAATGAATGATATAGAAACTTTTACCAAACTAGAACTCAAGAAACCACAGAAGGGTCTCCCGAACAACAGTTGAAAAACCACGCAACTAGAAAATTGCACCATGACGTATGAATCTTCCTAATGAGTTTCGAATTCCAAAGAATACATGTGCATCTCTCAAAATGATTACAAAATGAATCTATTGCCGGCCATCGATTCTTGATCGATTCCTTGTCAGACGAGACAGAATCGGAATGTTTCGCGAAAATATCGAATATCGGGGCTCCATAATAAGCCGACTGGTTAATTACAATTGATTTATCAACACACCTTCCCATCCCTGACAGCGCCTATATACCGAATTCCAACCTCCCTCCCTCCCCAAAACATTTTAATTCTATCTCTCGAATATCAAACTGTTATCGCTCATTTTAAACAGCTTCCAAAACACATTCTCTTCAAACGGAATTGATAATGAATTTTCTTTAAACACCCTTCTTTCCGTCCTCCATCGGTTATCGCGCTCCTTCTAGTTTTAATCAATCTTTTCTGGTATCTTGATAAGAGGATTTATTGCCACCCTGGAACAGAAACAATAGGGGAGAGTGGCGGAGGGGAGAAAGATTGCGTGGAAGTATCCCTTCCATCGAAAAAGATGGAAAAGAATCGACTACCGCCGAGAAATTATTGTCTCTTTACAGAAAAAAATAACACTTAGTCGACAAAAATGTTCTACCCTAAAACTTTCCTCCACCACTACAAAATTTGCTTAAGCATTAAATGGAAAATTTTACGACATCGTTGTGTATATGAGAAAATCATAAACGGCTTAATTAAATTAGATTCTACATAAAATTCTAATTTTTTTTTTCAACGTAGAATACGCGTTAATAATCAAAGTTCTTCCTCAAAGGCGCAACATCCCCATGGTGGCCAAGGCCGTGTTTGTTTTCTGCGAGATGTATTTCTTTTTACAGGTTACGGTGGTCAGCCCTATTCCCAATACCCTACAATCATATTAGACAGATACCTACTATTTAAAATGGTTTCCGAATCACTGCAAACATCCATGGCACCGCCGGGACTCGAATCGAAACCTGTGGCACAGAGCGCCAAAGACTCGGCCATTAGGCCCAACAAAAATTATTAGTTATCGCACTTACTAGCCATCATGAACACAAATCGAAAATTGATAAAAATAAAATATATAGGTATTGTATTTGGGAGCGGAGTTTTGATAATTTAAAATTTTGAATTTAAATTTTTTTCACGGACTTTTAAAAAAAAATTATTTCGCGAATTTTTCTTCTATATATTTATTTACAAAATAATTGAGTAATTGTTAAATAATTTAAGAAAAAAATTAATTCAGAAGAAAAATTAATGTTTATGATTATGAAACATGTGATGTTTTCGTTATGCGAGGTAGTGTTCTACACCAAAGCATTGCAGTCATATTGAACACGGACCTGTTGTTTAAAGTGGATTCCGAACCACTGCCAACATCTATGGTATCGCCGGGACTAAAACCCGAATTGATAATGAATTTTCTTTAAACCTCCTCGGTTATCTCGTACTTTCTAGTTTTAATCAATCTTTCTGGTATCTTGATAAGAGGATTTATTGCCACCGTGGAACAGAAACAATAGGGCAGAGTGGTAGGGGAGAGAAAGTTTGCGTGGAAATATCATTTTCATCGAAGAAGATGGAAGAGAATCTACTGCCGCCGAGAAAATATTGCCTCTTTACATTAAGGATCGATAAAAAATATATATATACTAGAAAGAAATACCAATTTGTCGCCAAAGATGCTTCTATCCGAAAACTTCAGTCCACCACTACAAACTTTGCCGAAGCATTAAATGGAAAATTTTACGACATCCCTGTGTATATGAGAAAATCATAAACGGCTTAATTAACTTAGAAGTTGCTGGCACAATTGGGTGACATCCATTCTTTTAGAACCGAACCTTTCTCTCCTTTTCTTTTCTTTTTTTTTTTTTTTTTTTTTTGGGAGGGAATATAACAAAATTACACTGCACAGGGAGATATAAATTGAAGATTTTCTCTTATATTTACTTCCTATACCTTCATTACGGAGGTGTCGTTATAATTGTTTTATTAGATCGAGATACACGGTAAATTGAGTTTGGCTTTGAAAGGTCTTCATCTGAAAGTGTCGTTGGATGGGATTTTTTTCGACATCAACTGATGTTTATCGTACGATCTGCGTCGTTAAACATGTATTATCCACTTCGACTAATACCTACTGAGTTTTTCTTTGCAATTATCTCAAGAAAGTCTTTGAAAATGATACTTTTTTAATGAATAATTCGTAAAAGAAAAATCATGGTTATTCTGATGAATTTAAAACGTCTTAATTGTAAATAAAAATCTTGAATGATAAAAAAATATGTTTTTATTGATATACACCCTCTAATCTCAATATTTTTACTATTTATATTGAACATTTCAAATAGACATCTGTTATTTTTGCTGGGCAGCCATATCTTACTTATTATCCTGTTGTTTCTTATCGGACTGATTTTTTTAGATTCTATTTAAAAAATATTAAACTGTACAACATAATGTTACGCATATTTTTAGCACTAATATACATATAAATAAGGAATCTTCACAAAATGAATATTTCTCTAATGAATAATATGGAAACTTTTACCAAACTAAAACTCATGAATCCACAACCGTTGAAAAACCATGCAACAGGATAATTGCACCATGACGTAAGAATCTTCCTAATGAGTTTCAAATTTCGAAGACTGCATATGCATCTCTCTCAAGATGATTACGAAATGAATCTATTGCCGGCCATCGATTCTGGATCCATTCCTTGTCAGACGAGACAGAATCGGAATGTTTTGCCAAAATATCGAATATCGGGGCCCCATAATAAGCCGAGTAGTTAATTACAATTGATTTATCAACACACCTTCCTCTCCCTGACAGCGCGTCTGTACCGAATCTCTCCCCTTCCCTCCCCAAAACATTTCAATTCTATCTCTCGAATATCAAACTGTTATCGCTCATTTTAAACAGCTTCCAAAACACATTCTCTTCGAACGTGAATTGATAATGAATTTTATTTAAACCCCCCTCCCTTAACATCCTCCTTTGGTTATCGCGCTCCTTTTGGTTTTAATCAGTCTTTCTGGTATCTTGATAAGAGGATTTATTGCCACCCTGGAACAGAAACAATAGGGGAGAGTGAGAGGGGGGAGAAAGATTGCGTGGAAATATCCCTTCTATGGAAGAAGATAGAAGAGAATCTACCGTGGCTGAGAAATTATTGTCTCTTAACATTAAGGATGAATAATAAAAAAATAATAACTGAAAAGAAATACTACTTTGTCGCCAAAGATGCTTCTTCCCCAAAACTTTCCTCCGCCACTACAAACTTTGCTGAAGCATTAAATGGAAATTGTACTACATCCCTGTGTATATGAGAAAATCATAAACGGCTTAATTAACTTAGAAATTGCTGGCACAATTTGGTGCCATCCATTCTTTTAGAACCGAAACCTTCTGTCCTTTTTTTTGGAAGGGACTATAACAAAATGACACTGAACAGGGAGTTATAAATTGAGGATTTTCTCTTTTGCTTACGTCTTACACCTTCATTACGGAGGTGTCGTTATAATTGTTTTATTAGATCGAGATACACGGTAAATTGAGTTTGGCTTTGAAAGGTCTTCATCTGAATGTGTCGTCGGATGAGATTCTTTTTCAATATAAACTGATGTTTATCTTGCGATCTGCGTCGTTAAACATGTATTATCCTCTTCGACTTATAGCTACTGAATTTTTCTTTGCAATTCTCTTAGGAGTGTCTTTCAAAATAATACCTTGATTAAAATGAATAATTCGTAAAAGAAATACATGATTTTTGAAATGATTTTAAACAAAATTTTAATTAAAAGTATTGAATGAAATTATATGAAATATTTATTTTTATTTGTACTAGGTGTAGTATATCACTTGTAAACATTTCTTTGGAATATAGTTTGCTCACGGAATGCCTTTTGCAACATTTTGTACGTTTCCGCAATCAAAATTTAATGCATGTTCATTGCTCAATTAATTGAGACATTTCAAAAATAGCCGAAATCACTTTTAACGTCTCACAAAGCCAAGCGTAACTCAAACACTAATGAAGATTTTGACGTAAAATTTCACAGAAATGTCATGGACAGTGCCAACAACCAAAATAAAGAAAGAAAGTAAAAAAAAAAAAAAAAAAAAAAAAAAATTCCATCTGACCGCAAAATTTAAATGGAAAATCGGTCTTACTCTTTGGTCACAGTAGTGTTATGGTTTTTGTATTTACATTTAACAATCGCCTAACTTGCTGATTAGTTGTATCTTGTTTTTTTATATAGTTATATATATTTGCAAGTGGTATCGATTCTGAAATCTGCTACTTAATTTTTGGTTAGTTTTTAATTATCTGGATTATGATTTAGTTGTGATTATTTTTTATCAGATGGTAATTAAGTCGCCAAATAGCCAAGTGTGGAACGTTTATTTTATCAACTCTAATGCATTATATAACGTTAGGTTTGTCATTCGTAGGCTAGAATTTGTGTCAATATTACGTTTGGCATGCTTCGTTTGGAAAATCTCGTTTTCATTCTTGCCAATAGTTTGGCGCATTTTATCCATTTTTTTTTTTACGTTAAGCTAAAAGTATTTTTTTAAATATGTAGTATCACATAATTTAATAAATATGTTGACTTTCAATGCGTTACATGAAACAGATTCAACTGTATAACTCTGTAAAACTTACTTTGCTGCTGAGTTAGTCATTCTGTGGGGAAAAAAAATGTTTTCGCTAAAAATTTACTTAAAAAAATTATCAGTATTATATTTTATATATTTAGTATGGCCGAATCGCAAAATAGGGGTCGTTGGGATATGGCGATACTTTTTTGGAGTCATCTGGGCGATTAGTCACCAAATATGGTAACACAGGTTTTTTGTACTATTTGCAATTCACTTCATTTACAATCGCAACCATGGCCATACCACCATTGCTTGGCGCACTTTGGTGAAAAGATTTTTTTACGCCAAATCCCAACGGCCCATATTCTGTGAATTTATCAAGTAAATACCATGTCATAATATTGATAATTTTAATAAGTGCTTATTGCAATTTGAAAATTTTTGTAACAAATTCAAATAAATTTTACTGTGTGAAATATTTGTATTTTTGTATTTTTAATACCTTATCATTCGGACCAAAATTCACATTTTCTTGTGAAAAAAAAATAGTTTTTTTATTAACATGATACTTGTATACTATATGCATGACGAGTACATTAGATGATAATTTTTTTTGTTAAATAGAAATATTTTAATTACAGTTAACTAAACACGCCTTTTCAAACACTTGTACTAATACTTTTCAGTTATAAATGAGACGTTTCAGTTTTTTTCCCAAGGAAAGATTTAAATATTCAATTTATTTCTAGATCTTTCCCGCAAAGTATCCTAAATCTCTCTCTTGAGTGGGGAAGTTTTAATTTGAATCTTCCCTTTTTTTCTTCCCCATCTGACATCACACGAAATGATAATGAAAGAGATCCAACGTCATTTATCACCTTTTAAACCTTTTAGGGACTAACTATTAAAGCATACTTACACGAGAACCAATTGATTCTCCGAAAATGAAAGGAGGGATGGGGAAGATGGGAGGGAGGGGTGGAAATCCTACATTCCCCCCGCCCCCGACATGTCTAATCACTAGTCATCGCGGACATTCCCTATCCCTAATTGAACGATAATTTTTATCTCGTTTGTCAATGATGACGTAAGTTAAGTGAACGCCCCCTTCCCGGGGAAGGGGTGGATTGAAATATGATCTCGTTTGCAGTTCCCTTGTTTTGGAAAAGGGTGCTGGGAGGAATAGTCTTTGCAGACGATATGAATCTAAAAGTAGTTTTTTTTAATATTAAATTATATGATTTTTTTTGTGTGAATCTTTTATAATTTTATTGAAATATTGTTCTTGATATTGACTTGATAATAGAACGGCAGATATACTGCAGATGCAGCGTCACTCCGGATTCACCATGGGATATCTGCTATAGTACTGTATTCAGATTGTCGAACCGCAATTAGTGATGCTAAGGGTATTCGTTTGAATGTTGGTCCCCTCTTACTACATTTTCAGGCCTAATGAAAGGAATTTTTGACCTACAGATTTAACATATCATATCCGGTTTGGATATGGAAAATTTGTAGGTTTGGTTCATTTTCATCATAATTCGACACCAAGTTTTTTCATTTCGATACTCAATGTGCTATCTGCTTCAGTCTGCAATAGAACATTTTTTAAATGTAAAGCAGACAATTAATTGTAAAATTATGTTTAGGATGGTATTTTATATTGCAATGATTCATAAGTGCCAGATACTTTTTAAAGATAGTTGATATAGTTATTTCTGTAGAATATCTTCAAAGATTCATTTTTGAAGATTATAAAGAAATATGACGGACTTTAACGTTTAATGTTATTTTTAAGGTACAGAACGTTTTTTTTTCAATGTAATGCAGGCGATTATTTGAAAAGTTATGTCTAGGGTGGTATTTTATGTTGGAATGATTTATAAGTGTCAGATCTTTTAAAATATTAGTTATTCTTATTTTAGAATATCGTTAGGGATACATTTTTGATGATTTTAAAGAAATAAGGCGTATTTTTAGATTAACGTTATTTTTAACGTACAAAACGTTTTTCAATGTAATGCAGACAATTATTTGAAAAGTTATTCTAGGGTGGTATTTTATATTGGAAGGAGTCATTAGTGCAGATACTTTTAAAATATTCCATATTCGTATTTCTCTAGAATATCTTTAAAAATTAATTTTTGGAGATTTTAAGTAATATGACTTTTTAACGTTTAATGTTATTTTTAACGTGCAGAACATGGCTTTTTTTCTTTTTCTTTGTTAATCTAATGCAGGCGATTATTTGAAAATTTATGTCTAGGGTGGTATTTTATATTGGAATGATTCATAAGTGTCAGATACTTTTTAAAATATTTGATATTCTTATTTCTCTAGAATATCTTTAAAGATTCATTTTTAATATTTCAAAGAAATATGGCGTATTTTTCAATATTCTGAGTTCCAAAAGGAAATAAATGCTATTGTTCAAACCTCAATAAATTTAAAAATTAACAATAACTATAAATATATGTTATAAATTATGTATGCAATCTGTTTTAACATGCGTGTGAATTTTTATCCGTTTCCTCATTTTTCTAAAGTATTACATTTCAAACCTGTTCTATGAATTTAATATTAATTTTTTTTAACTCGAAATTAATTATGGAATAAAAAAAAATAATCAAAGGGCGTGCCCTCTTTTGTGATCACGTGCTCCCACAGAAATTCCACCATCCCTTTGAATGTCGCACCACATAATTGCAGCTCATAATCCTCTAAGAGCCTGCACCACCACCAGCGTGTGCCAAATTAATTAGAGCAGCACGCTTCTCCAAGGAAAGAGAGATCAGCGCCCTCAACCTTTCCTAATTACACATCATTTCCTTTGATAACTGCACCAAGAAAAAAAAGTTCCTTTTTCACTCCTTTATATTACATTCTGGCACCCCCACCCCCTTGCAAATCCTATAATTGCAAGTCATTTCTGGTCCAAATCACTGGCAAAAGTATATCGTCCAGACAGCCAGTCACTCATTCCTGCAGGAAATCTTCATTTCCTGAGGGAAGATACTACAGATTGATAAGAATCTCTTTTTCTTTGTGATCACCTACTACTACCACTGGGTATAATAATCTCTTGTCTTTCCACCACCCACTCCAGTGGGGGTGTGCGAGAGGGGTGGTCCAGGGGGTTTAACGGTAATTTCGTCATCGTTAATCGCTTGGCCTTGGAGAGAGAGAGAGAGGAAGAGAAAAGATGGAGATGGGGGTCGGTGGGGTTTTTGATTGATACGATAGCTTTTCTTTGCCGTGTATTTTTGATGTCCCTTTCGCTTATTAGTGCCCCAAGAGGAAAATCGATTATCGTTCCCGTATCGATTAATCGCTTTCGGGTGGGCAAAGGGAATAATTGATTCCTTCGAGACGAATGGTCCGGGCGGCAACAGTGCATTGTGTGTGCGGGATCGTCGATTTCATCGATAGGTGTTTGAACGAGTGATGGCGCGAAGGGTTGGGTGTGAGATATGGGTTCGTTTATCATGCGCTGAGGATTGGAGGACACTAGAGGATGTGCGTGTTGTTTGTTGGGCGTCTATGCATATGAGTGAAATTTAATTTGTTCCTCATTAGTATTAGATAGTTATCTCTTTGATAGTTAAATTTTAGACTGTAGTTGTTGTTGTTGAAAAGATAACTACCGTGCGTTAGTTAAGTTGTCGATGCATGGAGTATAATGTATTTTGAGTTCAAATATTCGGTATGTATGGTTTTATAATATCTTATATATTGGGATATATAAGTATTCGCAGTAAAATAATGCTCTTATAAAACGTCATTTATCTTGCTGTAATAGTCGGGTTAATGGTGCTGACATCAAAGAATCCATGATATATGAATTTAATTGTTTTAAGACAATGTAGTATGTATTTAAAAGAAAATAACAACACTCTTAACTGTGGAAATGATTTTCATTTTTAAATCTCTGAGCATGTCCGGAATAATAGAAGCGAAGAAAAATTTATTGCAAATTGCTTTAATGTTGTCCATTTATTTTGGTCAATGGTCACATGTGGTTTGTGGCGATATTTTTTGATGCAACGGAAATTTCTTTTACTGTATTTTTTTTTTTTTTTTTTTTTACACTTTTGTAGTACTTTTTACTCATGTTTTTTGTAGTACATTTAATATCATGATGTAGTGCCTGATGACCGAGTGATTAGGAGAGCTTTGGAGCTCAGTGCTACAGGTTTCGGGTTCGAATAACGATGGTGCCATGGATGTTTGTAGTGGTTCGTAATCCACTTTAAGCCGTACTGCTGACAACACTACCCCATAAGAAGTTAGTGTCACGGAGAAACGTCAGACTTCTATCTACGGGTGCTCCATCACAATAGAAGCTGCCCCCGCCTCCTTCCCTTCATCCATGAGTAGACTACTCATGGGGTGTCAGTACCCAGATGCCAATCACTGAGGATTAGCCAACAATAACTATGTTTTAAAATAAAGATGCATTAAATGTACAAAATGTCATTAAAAAAATCATTTATTGGTAAATTTTTCAATGTATTTAAGTTAAGTTAAATTAAAAGGTTTCAACTTATTTACGTTCAACAATCCCAACAATTTGACTGAAAGTAATGCTTCAATATATGTAATTATTTCTCTTTCGTTTATTTTTTTATATTTTTATAAATTTTTAAAATTGTGTGTAGTAATTATTGTTGAAACCTCAATGAATTTAAAATAAATTTGAATATTACCTTTATGTTATGAATTATGTATGCAATCTGTTTTAACATCTTTTTGAATTTTTATTGTCTTCATGCATCTAAAGTATTAAACTTAAAGTCCTATGAATTTAATATTAATTTTCCTTAACTCGAAATTAATTATGGAATGAAAAAAATAATCAAAGGGCGTGCCCTCTTTTGTGATCACGTGCTCCCACAGAAATTCCACCATCCCTTTGAATGTCGCACCACATAATTGCAGCTCATAATCCTTTAAGAGCCTGCACCACCACCAGCGCGTGCCAAATTAATTAGAGCAGCACGCTTCTCCAAGGAAAGAGAGATCAGCGCCCTCAACCTTTCCTAATTACACATCATTTCCTTTGATAACTGCGCCAGCAAGAAAAAAAGTTCCTTTTTCACTCCTTTATATTACATTCTGGCACCCCAACCCCACCCCCTTGCAAATCCTATAATTGCAAGTCATTCCTGGTCCAAATCACTGGCAAAAGTATATCGTCCAGACAGCCAGTCACTCATTCTTGCAGGAAATCTTCATTTCCTCAGAGAAGATACTACAGATTGATAAGGACCTCTTTTTCTTTGTGATCACCTACTACTACCACTGGGTATAATAATCTCTTGTCTTTCCACCACCCACTCCAGTGGGGGTGT
This sequence comes from Caerostris darwini, assembly GCA_021605075.1. Taxonomy (NCBI): domain Eukaryota; kingdom Metazoa; phylum Arthropoda; class Arachnida; order Araneae; family Araneidae; genus Caerostris; species Caerostris darwini. The sequence goes on along the minus strand of BPLQ01002838.1, from coordinate 171,192 downwards.
GCGAGAGGGGTGGTCCAGGGGGTTTAATGGTAATTTCGCCATCGTTAATCGCTTGGCCTTGGAGAGAGAGAGGAAGAGAAAAGATGGAGATGGGGGTCGGTGGGGTTTTTGATTGATACGATAGCTTTTCTTTGCCGTGTATTTTTGATGTCCCTTTCGCTTATTAGTGCCTCAAGAGGAAAATCGATTATCGTTCCCGTATCGATTAATCGCTTTCGGGTGGGCAAAGGAAATAATTGATTCCTCCGTGACGAATGGTACGAGCAGCAACAGTGCATTGTGTGTGTGTGTGTGCGGGATCGTCGATTTCATCGATAGGTGTTTGAACGAGTGATGGCGCGAAGGGTTGGGTGTGAGATATGGGTTCGTTTATCATTCGCCGAGGATTGGAGGACAATAGAGGATGTGCGTGTTATTTTGTTGGACGTCTATGCATATGAGTGAAATTTAATTTGTTTCTCATTAGTATTAGATAGTTATCTCTTTGATAGTTAAATTGTAGACTGTAGTTGTTCTTGTTGAAAAGATAACTATTGTGCATTAATTAAGTTTTCGATGCATTGGGTATAGTGCATACTGAAGCAGTATTTTGTAGTGTGAGTTCAAATTTTCGATATATATTCTTTTATAATAACTTTTATACATGGTATTCGCACTGAAATAATAGTCACGTAATACGTCATTTATCTTGCTGTAATAGTGGGGTTAAGGATGCTGACATCAAAGAATCCATGAGATATGAATTTATTTGTTTTAAGACAATGCAGTATGTATTTAAAAGAAAAAAACAACACTTTTAACTGTGGAAATGATTTTCATTTTTAAACCTCTGAGAATTTTCGGAATAATAGAAGCGGAGAACATTTTATTGTGAGTTTCTATAAAGTTGTTCATTTGTTTTTGTCAATGCTCACATATGCTTTGTGGCAATGTTCTTTGATGCAACAAAACTTTTTTTTTACTATATTTTATTTGTACTTTTGTAGTATTTTTTACTCATGTTTTTTGTAATTCATTTAATATTATGACGTTGGGCCTGATACCGAGTGATTAGAACTCTGGAGCTTACTGCCACAGGTTACTGGTTCCAGTCCTGACGGTGCCATGGATGTTAGTAGTGGTTTGTAATCCACTATAAGCTGTAGGACTGACAACTCTACCTCATAAAAAGTTAGTTTCACGGAGAAAAGTCAAACGTCGGGTGCTCTATCACAATAGAATCTGCCCCCCTTACCTCCATCCACGAGTAGACTACTCATGGGGCGTGCGTCCTCAGATGCCGGACACTGAGGATAAGTCAACAACAACAACATTTTTAAAATAAAGGTGCATTAATTTTAAATGTCCGAAAGGCCATCAAAAAAATCATTTATTGGTAAAATTTTTCAACTTATTATTCTACATTTAACAATCCCAAGATTTTGACTGACAATTAATACTTCAATATGTGCAATTGTTTCTCATGTATGTTTATATTTTTAAGAACTAGATATTGTTTAAAATTTAGTAGATATTCTTGAAACCTTAATGATTTTATAATAAATTTAAACATTAACAATAACTATATGTTATAAATTATGTATGCAATCTGTTTTAACATCTTTTTGAATTTTTATTGTCTTCATGCATCTAAAGTATTAAACTTAAAGTCCTATGAATTTAATATTAATTTTCCTTAACTCGAAATTAATTATGGAATGAAAAAAATAATCAAAGGGCGTGCCCTCTTTTGTGATCACGTGCTCCCACAGAAATTTCACCATCCCTTTGAATGCCACACCACATAATTGCAGCTCATAATCCTTTAAGAACCTGCACCACCACCAGCGTGTGCCACATTAATTAGAGCAGCACGCTTCTCCAAGGAAAGAGAGATCAGCGCCCTCAACCTTTCCTAATTACACATTATTTCCTTTGATAACTGCACCAAGAAAAAAAGTTCCTTTTTCACTCCTTTATATTACATTCTGGCACCCCCACCCCACCCCCTTGCAAATCCTATAATTGCAAGTCATTCCTGGTCCAAATCACTGGCAAAAGTATATCGTCCAGACAGCCAGTCACTCATTCCTGCAGGAAATCTTCATTTCCTCAGAGAAGATACTACAGATTGATAAGGTCCTCTTCTTCTTTGTGATCACCTACTACTACCACTGGGTATAATAATCTCTTGTCTTTCCACCACCCACTCCAGTGGGGGTGTGCGAGTGGGGTGGTCCAGGGGGTTTAATGGTAATTTCGTCATCGTTAATCGCTTGGCCTTGGAGAGAGAGAGAGAGAGGAAGAGAAAAGATGGAGATGGGGTCAGTGGGGTTTTTGATTGATACGATAGCTTTTCTTTGCCGCGTATTTTTGATGTCCCCTTTCGCTTATTAGTGCCTCAAGAGGAAAATCGATTATCGTTCCCGTATCGATTAATCGCTTTCGGGTGTGCAAAGGGAATAATTGATTCCTCCGCGACGAATGGTCCGGGCAGCAACAGTGCATTGTGTGTGCGGGATCGTCGATTTGATCTATAGATGTTTGAACGAGTGATGGCGCGAAGGGTTGGGTGTGAGATGTAGGTTCGTTTATCATTCGCTGAGGATTGGAGGACAATAGAGGATGTGCGTGTTGTTTGTTGGGCGTCTATGCATATGAGTGAAATTTAATTTGTTCCTCATTAGTATTAGATAGTTATCTCTTTGATAGTTAAATTGTAGACTGTAGTTGTTCTTGTTGAAAAGATAACTATTGTGCATTAATTGTTTTCGATGCATTGGGTATAGTGCATACTGAAGCATTATTTTGTAGTGTGAGTTCAAATTTTCGATAAAAATTATTTTATAAAAGCTTTTATACATTGTATTCGCACTAAAATAATAGTCACATAATACGTCATTTATTTTGCTGTAATAGTGGGGTTAATGATGCTGACATCAAAGAATCCATGAGATATGAATTTAATTGTTTTAAGACAATACAGTATGTATTTAAAAGAAAAAACAACACTTTTAACTGTGGAAATGATTTTCATGTTTAAACCTCTGAGAATTTTCGGAATAATAGAAGCGGAGAACATTTTATTGTGAGTTTCTATAAAGTTGTTCATTTGTTTTTGTCAATGCTCACATATGCTTTGTGGCAATGTTCTTTGATGCAACAAAACTTTTTTTTTTACTGTATTTTATTTGTACTTTTGTAGTATTTTTTACTCATGTTTTTTTGTAATACATTTAATATTATGACGTTGGGCCTGATACGAGTGATTAGAAGAGCTCTGGAGCTTACTGCTACAGGTTACTGGTTCGAGTCCTGATGGTGCCATGGATGTTAGTAGTGGTTTGTAATCCACTATAAGCTGTAGGACTGACAACTCTACCTCATAAAAAGTTAGTTTCACGGAGAAAAGTCAAACGTCGGGTGCTCTATCACAATAGAATCTGCCCCCCTTACCTCCATCCACGAGTAGACTACTCATGGGGCGTGCGTCCTCAGATGCCGGACACTGAGGATAAGTCAACAACAACAACATTTTTAAAATAAAGGTGCATTAATTTTAAATGTCCGAAAGGCCATCAAAAAAATCATTTATTGGTAAAATTTTTCAACTTATTATTCTACATTTAACAATCCCAAGATTTTGACTGACAATTAATACTTCAATATGTGCAATTGTTTCTCATGTATGTTTATATTTTTAAGAACTAGATATTGTTTAAAATTTAGTAGATATTCTTGAAACCTTAATGATTTTATAATAAATTTAAACATTAACAATAACTATATGTTATAAATTATGTATGCAATCTGTTTTAACATCTTTTTGAATTTTTATTGTCTTCATGCATCTAAAGTATTAAACTTAAAGTCCTATGAATTTAATATTAATTTTCCTTAACTCGAAATTAATTTGGGAATGAAAAAAAATAATCAAAGGGCGTGCCCCCTTTTGTGATCACGTGCTCCTACAGAAATTCCACCATCCCTTTGAATGTCGCACCACATAATTGCAGCTCATAATCCTTTAAGAGCCTGCACCACCACCAGCGCGTGCCAAATTAATTAGAGCAGCACGCTTCTCCAAGGAAAGAGAGATCAGCGCCCTCAACCTTTCCTAATTACACATCATTTCCTTTGATAACTGCGCCAGCAAGAAAAAAAGTTCCTTTTTCACTCCTTTATATTACATTCTGGCACCCCCAGCCCCTTGCAAATCCTATAATTGCAAGTCATTTCTGGTCCAAATCACTGGCAAAAGTATATCGTCCAGACAGCCAGTCACTCACTCCTGCAGGAAATCTTCATTTCCTGAGGGAAGATACTACAGATTGATAAGAACCTCTTTTTCTTTGTGATCACCTACTACTACCACTGGGTATAATAATCTCTTGTCTTTCCACCACCCACTCCAGTGGGGGTGTGCGAGAGGGGTGGTCCAGGGGGTTTAATGGTAATTTCGTCATCGTTAATCGCTTGGCCTTGGAGAGAGAGAGAGAGAGGAAGAGAAAAGATGGAGATGGGTCGGTGGGGTTTTTGATTGATACGATAGCTTTTCTTTGCCGTGTATTTTTGATGTCCCTTTCGCTTATTAGTGCCTCAAGAGGAAAATCGATTATCGTTCCCGTATCGATTAATCGCTTTCGGGTGGGCAAAGGGAATAATTGATTCCTCCGTGACGAATGGTCCGGGCAGCAACAGTGCATTGTGTGTGCGGGATCGTCGATTTCATCGATAGGTGTTTGAACGAGTGATGGCGCGAAGGGTTGGGTGTGAGATATGGGTTCGTTTATCATGCGCTGAGGATTGGAGGACAATAGAGGATGTGCGTGTTATTTTGTTGGGCGTCTATGCGAATGAGTGAAATTTAATTTGTTCCTTATTAGTATTAGATGGTTGTCTCTTTGATAGTTAAATGCAGACTGTTGTGATTGCTGTTGAAAAGATAACTACTGTGCATTAATTAAGTTGTCGATGCTTTGAGTATAATGTATTTTGAGTTCAAGTTCTTGGTATGTAGGGTTTTATGATATCTCTTATACAGTGTATTAAAATAATACTCTTATAAAACGTCATTTATCTTGCTGTAATAGTGGGGTAATGATGCTTACATCAAAGAATACATGAAACGCGAATTTAATTGTTTTATGTCGTTTTCAGACATTGCAGTATGTATTTAAAAGAAAACAAAAACATTCTAACAGTGGAAATGATTTTCATTTTTAAACCTCTGAGCTTTTTCTGAATAATAGAAGAAAAGAATAATTTATTGTGAGTTTGTTTAAAATTGCCAATTTTGTTTTTGTTAATGCTTACATATGTTTTGGAGCAATATTCTGTGATACAGCAGAAAATGTTTTTACTGTATTTTTTTTAAACATTTTTGTAGCATTTTTTACTCATGTTTTTTTGTAGTACATTTAATATCGTGAAGTAGGGCCTGATAACCGAGTGACTAGAGCTCTGGAGCTAATTCCTGTTTTGCTTTTCGAGAAAACTTGTACCGGGACTTGTAGGGCTAGGTCGATATTCGAGAAAACTCCTACCAGGAAGCCTAACTCTCTGTGCTAGACTCTTTACGGATGTTGTCACAATGACAATCGTGTCTTCTCCTTTTTAAAAGCAGTTACTTTGTATGGATGCCACCATATATCTCATATTAGTTATGAAATTTGTCGTCTTCAAATGATGGAACTTTACCGGAAATAATTTGCCACCATCAATGTGGGCATGTAGCAGATTCAACGTTATCCAGGTAGCTCAACGTGGTGCCTCCTATATTTCCTCCATGTTATGTCACCTATGACTATCTCCAATTTGGCTTCGCTTATCAAGTTTGGAAACTGCCTGATGGCCAATTGGCCAGCGCTCTGGCCTTTGGTACCAAAAGCTTCAGGGTCGGTTCCTGGCAGTGGAATGGATGTTTGTTAGTATGTCGGAATCCACTTTGAACTGTAGATCCCGATCTAATTAGCCTAAAGTTTGCACAAAATGACCGTATAGAGAGTCAACACATCTGAAACCAATTTTTTTTGTCTAGATTACACTTACTAGTTATTACACATTTTAGATTCTAGAAACCAAAAAATTAAATAACATGAATTGAGATTAATTTACAAATAAACTCTTTTTCCCCCCCATGATACTAATACATTATCCATCTGTTTTAACTGATCTACAATCGGGATAGTTGTCGCATATGAGAACCACAAGAAAAAATGGTAACCTTGTGCATTTTAATACGAAATCTAAGGAAAGGTTTCTCCATAAAATTTTTTCTCTCAAGAATTCCTGTTGGACAGGCAATCGAGTGTTATTTGGAATTGAATTCGAAAGTGGAAAAGATCGTTTATTCTCTCTCTCTCTCTCTCTCTTTTTTTTTTTTTTTTTTTTTTTTTTTTTTGCGCTTTCCCGGTTTTGGACTTTTGGGAAAACAGGTAAATAACACTACTCGAACAGTAATATGTTTTCCTACACAAGTAATCCGTACTTAGTTTGAATGTGAAAAAAATGTGTGAATTATTTTGTTGTCATTATAAAAAATAATATTAGTACTTTATGTTTTGAAAAGATCCAAAAGAATTTCATGACTTAAAAAAAAGAAAAATTAATGTTTTATAAAATTATTTCGTTAATTCAGGGGCCTGATGGCCGAGTGGCTAGCTCTCGCCAACTTATTCCAGGTTTCAGGTTCGAATACCGGCGGTGCCATTGATGTTTGTAGTGGTTCGGAACCCACTTTAAACCGTAGGTCCCGGTCTAATAAGAATGTAGAGCGTTGTGGGGTTAGAATTACTCGCGTCCATAGTATATCTACAAAGCTACACGTGCCCCCCGAGTAGCGCTAACCCGGTAGTGCCCGGGTGTGAACCTTATGTTGTTTAGAATGTTATCTGAGATTTAATTTTAACTTTGGATTTTCAAATGAATAAAAATTGTTATAAAAGTTTATTTTATTTTATTTTAAAAGTTTCTAAAAATAAATTATAAATGAATTTATAACCTTAAAATAGTAATTTATAAATGAATTTATAGACCTTATATAATTTAGAATGGTTATCTGACAAAATATGCATTATATAATTCAGAATAGTTACCTGACAAAATATAACTTATTTAATTTAGAATAGTTATCTGGCAAAATATTCCTGAATGAATTGCCACTAATTTTTAGTGTGTTTAATTTATTTGAATCCAATTCAACCATACAGTGCAATATATTTTGAAATAGTAATATTTAAGTCTTTAGTAAATACAACATGCGTAGTATGCCATCAACTTACAACAACTAGTGACTAGACAACTTATTGTGTGATAATAATATTTCCCGTAACTTATGAAATAACAGATTTTAATTATAGAAAATATTCATAAACAACTAATCCAATTACTACAATACTATATTGTAAAACATGGCTTTCAGGTTGACAAGTTACCGTATTATTCCCATTGGCCAAAGTGGTCACGCAGACCCCTAAAATCAAATTATGCCTTGTGTCTTCTCATAAAACATGCATTGTTTATCGATTGGAAGCATGTTTTTATCCCTGAAAGGGAAAAACTATGCATTAAATTCCCTATTCGTTGTAGTACATCGGTGACGTGTATGTGCCATTCTCTTTTCAGGAGCTACATAAATTAAGAATGTACACTGTAGTAACTTCATTGATATGTTTTTTTCTAATTTAGATTTTTTTTTTTATAGTAAACATATATTTGGTCGTACCGTGTTTTTTGATGACAGAGAATGTTTTTGTTTATTTTTGGTTTTGGTTTACATGTTCTAAAAAGTTAATGATTACATAAAATTTAATTTAATTTTAATTTAAAAATTTCTTAAAATAAATTATAAATAAATTTATAATCTTAAAATTATAATTTATAAATGAATAATTATTATAATATTATATAAAAATTAATATTATAATAAAATTTAATTTATGAATGAATTTATGAACTTTATATAATTTAATATGACAAAATATGCTTTATATAGTTTAGAATAGTTATCTCACAAAATATACATTAACATAGTTTGCCATCAACTTACACTAACTTGTTCTCTGATATTAATTTTTCCCTGTAACTTATGCAATGACAGATTTTAATTATAGAAACTATTCATAAACAACTAATCCAATTACTACAATACTGTATTGTAAAACATGGCTTTCAGGTTGGCAAGTGACCGTAGTATTCTCATTGGCCAGAGTGGTCACGCAGACCCCCAAAATCAAATTATACCTTGTGTCTTCTCATAAAACTTGCATTGTTTATCGACTGAAAGCATGTTTTTATCCCTAAAAGGGAAAAATTATGCATTAAATCCCCTATTTGTTGTACACCGATGACATGCATGGGCCATTCACTTTTCAGGAGCTATATAAATTAAGAATGTACACTGTAACTTCAATCTAATCTTGACATGTTTTTTTCTCTAATTTCTATAAAAATTTTTTGATAATAAAACATATATTTGATCTTACCGTGTTCTTTGATGATTGAGAATGCTTTTGTTTATTTTTGATTTTGTTTTACATGTTCTAAAAAAGTTAATGATATAAGATACTTGTTTGAACTTAAGTTAATCATCTAATGACTTTAGATTTGTATGTTTAGCTTCATGATATTTATGTTGATGATAAGATTTTTGCTATTATCTATTCGATCAACTTGTACCTTAAATTTACTTTGGTAAATTTCTTATTATTGAATTTGGGATCGAAGCAGCTAGGTGGACATCACTCCGAATTTCTGAAAAGGTTCACAGGTTCGAAACTCAACAAAAGCGCAATTGTAAACTACCGCTTTCATACAAGGGAGAAATTCAATAAATCTCTAGGTAGGATTATCGCTCTGCTGCAATTGAGATCGCTCTGATCTGGCCTTTTGAAGTTTTCGTAAGCCACTGCCAATTAAAACACCTCACAAAGATATCACTTTCATTCGCAGATGCTGCAAAAGACCTGTTTTCTCTGGAAACTGGTCATTTTTTGAACAAATCGGATTCGCATTCATAAAGGGTTAGTGACCATCATATTCATCCTTTAAACGGACACATCCTTTAAACGGACACACCTAGGACTACCTACCTAATTCACCTATAAAACGGACACACCTAACACTAAAATAAAAACAACACATGGATTATATAATGAATACAAACAATTTTACCGTAATACACACAAAAAAAAAAGAATATTACAGAGTTTTTGCATATCGTATTTTTATCGTCCGATATTTTTTTCCCCTCATTTTTTTTCTCCCACATGCTCATAGGAAACATTATTACAGATACGCATGCGCAATTTCCTATGAACATGCTCGCTAGGGAGAAAAAAATATCGGACGATAAAAATACGGTATGCAAAAACTATCTATTAATAAATACATATTGACACCCATATCGACACGACATCCGTGACTCGTTGCAACTTGAGCAGTTAGCGTAGGTTCGAAACCGCTGATCATGTATGTTGCAGTCTTTACTTTTAGGAAACGAGGAAAGAGTAGACGGGAGTTTTCAGAAAAAAAAATGTCTCGCAATAGGATTTAAATTATTTATTTTGATGTTTACAATAGTAGAAAATATTGTGCAGCATATGAAAGAAATTCTGTATTTGCAAATATGTTAATTAAGAATCTACCTCTTACTTTAAAATCCTATTTTATAATTCGAATTATCAGTACTAAAAAATTAATTATCATTCGAACATTAATAAAGTTATCGGTAATATCATGCCATTTTTTTTATCAACCGACATATATTATATGACTTTCTTAATTGCTAAGAAGAAAAAAAATATTCGCGAATAATTTTTACTAAACATCCATTCAAAAATAGATATTCATTAAAAAGACCTTTCATTATCATTATGATGATTATTATTATTATTTTTGTTCAGAAGACACTAATCATTTATAGTTCTGAATTATCACCTGATTCTGAATTATCTTAAATTGTTATAAGACAAAAAGAAAAATTTATCATTGACCATATAATTTATTACTTTTGTCTAAATTAATAGTTGCTGGTTTAATGACTCATTAAATGATTTTACGTTAATTTACATAAAATTTTAAATGGTGTCCTTTTAATTCGATTCAGAAAAAACATTATTTAGATTAAATTTTAAAAAGGTAGAATTTTTTTTTTTTGATTGAAAAATTTTCTTTTTATACTTCAAAATTTACTTACTTAATGCTTACAAATTTTTAAAAAATAATTTAAATTTTAGTGGCATAAATATTTATCAATTTAGTTCATAAATATTTATAATTACGGTAACTTTAATTTTTCAGTCATTAGATAATAATTTGCAGCGGATATTTTATTTTAATATAAATAATTATTAACAGTTCTTTACTCTTGTTGATTATTTTAAAGCTTTGAAAATGAAATTATTTTTAAGGCATCATTTATCAATCACCATATCAAGATTCAGGCAGAATATATATATATAATAACGCTATGGCGCTCGGTGCCTCAGGTTTCGGGTTTGAGTCCCAGCGGTGTCATGGATGTTTGTAGTGGTTCGGAATTCACTTTATACCGTAGGTTCCCAATCTTATTATGATTGTAGAGCGTTGGGCGTAGTCCTGACAACACTACAACGTAAAAAAGAAAAACATCTGTTTCGGAATCAATCAGTAGGTAGACGGTCTTGGCCCACTCTAGAGCTGTTGCGCTAATAATGATGAGATTATAATTTGAAGTGGAAAGTATATTTTAAAATAATTTATAATTATTAACAAGATATTTTTACTCTTTTTGAATTAGTTTAAAGCTAAAATATTTTTAAAGTATTATTTAACAATCACAATATTAAAATTTAGACAGAATATCTATCTATCTATCTATCTATATATAATAGAATAGAATTGTGATTTATTTTATTTTAGATATATATTTTAAACCAACATTTGCATACATGTTATCGCTTGTTACGATTGCATTATATTATTCATCAATATATAAATTGAAAGAAAAATAAAACGTATCTTTACCATCAGGAATTCACACTATTATATTGTTAAAATTTCTGCAAATGGAATGTTTCGAATGTGCACAAAAAGAACTGGAAATATGAATTGAAAATATTTTGTTCTTGCTCATTTAAATAGCATGGAAATACCGATGGGAAATCAAACGATTTTGGAGATCCACAGCAGACGATAAAATACATTTAAAAATTCGAGAATATGTTTGCGAATATCGAAAAGAATATTCGTTTTAAATTGCTTTTTTGTTTCTCTATTTGCACGCTTTTTTTTTAACTCCATGATATTCGAGTATTTTCGAATTTGCAATTAATGATATATCAGCATTTAATTCTAAAACAAAGAGAAGTTAAGTTATTAATTGGCTAAAAGACAAATGGATGAAAAATTTATTTTAATCATTTTAAAATCTTTTGGGAATTTAATTCGAAGAATGAATGGAACGTCCCTAGGATATTCCATGACGTGAAAAGCTCGTATTAATATGGTGGTGATATATTTTAGTATTATTATAGGAAATGATTAGGAGAAATGGGCTTGATTGGTAAAGGAAATTAATTTTAGCTTTATTGCTTATAAATTAGCCTTATTAAAATAAAGAACTTTCAATAAACGTTTTGTCTTGCTTTACAATTAAAATATTATAATAGATAGTCAAATTATTCGCTTTATTGTTGGTTATGGGAAATACCAATTTTTAGACAATAGAAATTGTATGGTAAATCTTTTGGGGGAAATTTCATTATTTGTAATTTTTGAAACAATGATTGTGTTAAAAATGTAAAAAAAATGTGGTATATTAACTTCTGAAAGGCCAATAATATGTATTATGTGTAGGTTCTATTAATATAAAATTATTGTATTTGATAAAAGACAATTAAAATTGCTTGGAGAACTATTCACCTCAAATTTCAACAATGAAGATAAGTTCCTTTGTTTAGTATACCAACAGTGGTGACATTTTATTGTGGCTAATAATATTACTGTGCAAATATTATGTTGTAAGACTAAATATTTATTTATCTTTTTTGTCAGAGACTAAAATGAGATAAAAGACCGCGAAGAGTATAAGATAAATTTGCAGAATTTGCCATTGTTTCTTTAGGGAAAATTTAAACAGTGGCACATTCTAAAAGCACGTCTCAATGGCCTGCATATTGCATAGTTATCAATTTCTGATTTTAAAACATTTTTATTTACTTAATATTTATTTTATTTTATTTATTTATTATTATGTATGTTATTATATTTATTTATTGTTATATTATTATTTATTATTATTATTTTTTTTTGTAAAATGTACGAATTTTTTCGAAAATTTTCTATAGATTTCACGCTTGCATGATTAATGGAAGAATTGTTCGATTTAAATTAAGAGCTAGTACGTGCAGTACTAGTAAGCATTGTAGGACAATCGACTGCAACGACCAGTTTGGGTTCATGGTGTCTAGACAATTTAACTTTGCATTACTATATTAATGCAATTTTATAGTACATAAATATAAAATTAAGTTATGATTTCGACCTCATTCCACATATTGTTCTGAAATAATAAAATAAGGAGAAGTTTTGTAGTGTGCAGGTTGGCAGCCAGACTGAAACTGGATGTGGTTGGGTTGAGATACTTGAGACACATGTTGGAGAACTCACAGCTTTCTTGGCACATACATGCAATTAGAGACATACAATATTTAACACATTTAAAGACATATAATTATAGATTCGTGGAAGGATTACATTTCTAAGCCGATAACCGAATATTCAGCTACGCGCAGGATGCGCGAAATATATTTCTTGTCCTGTTGAGGCGTCTGTAAGCCAACTTATACGCAGGGTTGGGCTAAAACTATTTCCTCCCGGGGTGATTATAATCACCCTGTATATATATATAAAATCTATAATAATATATAAAAAATATTATTTTAATTAAATAATTTTAAAATATATGGTTATATTATTTATTTATATTACTTTAAATTTTCATAATAAAATGTTTCATAAGTTCATATTTCCTACAAAATAATATAAAATACCTTTAATTATACCTCCTTTTAATTAAAATAATATTTTTATGTATATAATATATACAGGGTGATATATAAAATTTAGAAGTACCACCTCCTTCAGAAATTTTGTTTTCATCCAAATGATAATTAGCTATTCCACTCATATTCAAAGAATTTTGGGAAAGAATTTAGAGTGAATCGTACTTAAATCGCAATCACCGTGCGTGTATACACCTGAGTGGGTGCATTTAAGTATTATTTAATATGCATTATGCTGGAATACATCCCAAGGGATTAATCCCGGATCATTGTCAAAGCCCATCAGGCATCTCGAGACGAACGCTAATCTGGGCAGCGACCCACTGATCCTGGGCCGCACCAATTAGTGCACGGTGTAGTTCTGATCAGTCAAAATTGATAAATAGCATCTCTAATCAACCAACGGAAACAGCTGTTTCAAAGCAATACTTTTCAAAATAGTCTGTGAAAATATTTATTTATACATTAGCTATGCATAATACAAATATAAAAAACATAACGCTCCATTTTATCACATCAAGATTGATATTTAAAAAAATTATTGGCTAATTAAATATAAAGAGAGAATATTCAAAGAGTAATTACACTAAAAACTGATTTCTTTACCTAAATAAACATTTTACATCATTGCAAGATTTGAAGAATTATTTTCTACGCTAATTGGATATTTAATAAATTTCTGTGAAATCATTGTAGTATATATGATGAGCAACATCAGTCCGCATGAAAATTCATATTAATTTTTATAATTCGCTTATAAATAATAATAATTTAAAATGCTAAATTTATATTTTATTTAAAATTTACTAGCAAAATGTTTCGTAGAAAAAATTAGCCAAAATTAATTGGTTTTCACCCATGTGATAATAGATACAGATACACCCAACTACAAAAAGAGAATAAAAAACCGAAAAATAATAGATATAATAAAATTATACACAAAAAGCTATCTGAAAAGGCCTTAAGTAAATCAAAAAATTTAAAACAGTTTTGATATCATAAGAATAACAAGACGCATCATGATATTAAATTTCATGTCATTCCAACTCACTAGAAGAATAAATCTCAGTTAAAAGTACCCAGCGAAGTACACCGATAACATGGACTAACAAAAATAATACACTTTTAATGATTAATATTTTTAATTAATAGACAATACCGAATTACATCGATAACATGCATAATTAATCAAAATTTATGCACATTCTATGACTAATTTTTTTTTTAACAAAAGGAAAAAAAAAATTCTTTTCGAACATTTAGTTAGAGCTTTCATTGTCTCAAACAATAGGCTGCTCTATTAAAATTATTAAATTTACCAAAGAATTTTTTACAGTAGTAAAAAATCAGAGAAAAGAAAAAGTTTAGCATATCCTTGTAAAAAAAAAAAAAAAAAAAAAAAAAAAAAAATCTGAATTAAAAGTACTCACCGAAGTACACTGGTAACATGGATTAACAAAATTGATAAATATTTGATAATTAATTTTTAACTAATAAATAATACTGAAATATATCAATGACATCGATAATCATTTCGAAATTCATACACGTTCTATGACTAATTTTTTTTTAACAAAAAAATATTCTTTTTAAACATTTAGTCAGATCCTTTATTGTTTTTAAACAGTGTGCTATTTTTATTATTTTCATTTAAATGATTAAACTTTAACAAAGTAATTCTACAATAGTAAAGAATCAGAGAAAAGAAAAGAAAAATTTCCATATCCATCTCATTCTTGTAAAAAAAAAAAGAAAGAAAAAAAAGAAAAAAACTCAACAAGCAGAGACAGAAAATATTTACAAGTAGCTGAACAACTCGGAATTCAATTTTAAATTTTAAATGCAACATATATTAGTTTTCCTTTCAAGCACTCTACCTCAAACAAGTTTATTCCGCAATCGCAACAGGGAAAAGAACTTCGCCCGATTTAGGGAATTCTTTTTTTCCTTTTCCAAGGGAATTAAATTATAAGAGATTTCATAACTCTACTTGGTTGATGTCGCAAGAGAAAAAATACATGTTGACAAGACATGAAATAAGAATTTGTTGGAAATTAAAATCCGTTTTATCAACAAGATGGAAAAGTTGCAACAGGCTTAAAACTGTTTTTTAAACATCCCGATTCATTTGTCGACGTTCGTATATTGGCAAATAATTTATCCAGTTCTTGGTGCCCTGTATTCAAAAAATTAAATCACTTTACAGAAGTGAAATGCTTACAAAAATATTAAGAATGATTTAATGACAAATATCATAAATAACTTCAAATTTATTAATTAACTTTATCACTAAGGAATACTGCTGAATTAATTTTAGGCCAAAAATTCTAAATATAGCTGTATTATTTTTATATAAACTATTACTTTTCACTATCTCAGTCTTGATGCTAGTGAATAAACAAACCTTTAAAGCATTTTAATAATAGTACTTCTACTTCATGCAACAATCCGATGGTCGGCCAAGGCCATCTAATTACTGGCAGATTTCAAGACAGGAGATGTTTTCTTTTTACACAATAGGGTTGTCAACCTTATGCCCAACGCTCTACAGTCATATTAGACCGGCACATATTCTTTAAAGTAGATTCCGAATCACTACAAACATCCATGGCACTACCGGGACTCGAGCTTGAAACCTGGAGCATTGAGCGCCACAATAGTACTAGGAGCAAATAAAATCATAATAGTTTAAGTCCTCAGCAACTTCAAGCAGCCTATTTAATTAATTTTAGGGAAAAAAATTCTAAAATTGTAACTGTGATTCACAAAACCACAAAAGGTTCACTTTGAAAACAGACGGAATCTTCGGCTTGTTTCATTTCAGAGAAAAAAGGCAACAGTTCTTGTCGACTTATCGCAGAAGACTCTTCCTCTCCTTCTCTAAAAACGTCCCTTTAGAAAATCAGACAAAAGGGGGGGAGTGAGGACTTCCTCAGACTATGGTCTATCAGCAATCATGATGTAGCAACTCATCACGTAGTCCATCTGAAAATTCTGGCCTATTCAATCACTTCAGAGGGGGAAAAAAAGTTCGGTCGGGAGGAAGTTCCGGTCTACTCGTCTTCGCCTTTTAAGACAATCCGTCAAGGGAGGGGAAGAGCTTCCCTCACTTCTTATTGGAGTAGACATTTCTCAGCTCGTGGTGTATCACCCATCACGATGGAACAACTCGAATTATAATCAATTGGTTGATATACCATCTGTATTTGTTTCGTCCTGTGTAGGTCGCACAGACATTCACTAATTTCCTGAGTCTCATTATACATGATACCGAATATTTGCTATCAGATTTGAGTGATAGGTTGTTCTCATTAGTACAAAACACTAATTGCATGTAGTGTAATTACCTGCAACAAAGCTCGTCTGCTGTCGAATTCAAGTGATGGGGTTATTACATATTTTTCTAATAGCCTCTCTTCTGGGAATTAAATGCTAAAACTCTTCTCGTGAGAAAAAAAATTCTATAGTATAAAGAAAACTAGTACAAAAAAAATTATATGTTGTTGTTGTTGTTTCTTATCCCACTTGGCTGGCCAAGCCCATGAGTCCTCATGATTGAAAGGGAAGGAAGCAGCTTCTGTTGTGATGGAGCACCCGTAGGTAGAAGCCTGACTTTTGCTCCTTGACACTCTTACAGTCATATGAGACTGGGACCTACGACTTAAAGTGGATTCCGAACCATTACAAACATCCATGGCACCGCCGGGATTCGAACCCGAAACCTGTGGCACCGAGCGCCAGAGCTCTAGACACTCGGCCATTCAGGTCCCAAATTTGTGAATGCCAACGGCACGCAGTGTTCCCAGGTGGTCACCCACCCAAGTACTGACCGCGCCCAATGCTGCTTGACTTCGGTGATCTAACGAGAACCGGTATATTCAGCATGGTATGGCCGTATATTTCAGGTATACAGGCCGTATATAATATATATTTCAGGAAAATGCATGTGCCATTATATTACAATTAATTTATCAATGCATATATTGATATTGCTTATTTTGAATAATGATTTTGTGTTAGAAAAAAAGCGTTTTTTATGGTAATAGTCGAAGCAACTAATACTATTACTATTTATTGCATATATTTATGTGAGAAATGATGGAATTGTAAGTCACTGAAAATGTAGAAATTTTTTTTTTCTATTCCAAGTTCACGAATTTAAGAACACGTGCTGTAAATACACAGATTTGTTTAGATTGTTAGCTGCGTCTATTTACTGTAACTTAGCCCTTACGCCCATCAAAAATTATATTTGTTGTTGTTGTTGTTGCTTATCCCCTTGATTTAGAATCCTAAACCAAGTCCAGTAGATCATGCTGCATCAATAGATCGTAAACTGTCCTCCCCTCATTCAACAGTTGCCTCACAGAGGCACCAATACAATCTATGAGATGAGAGGGAGATGCGATGGTCGAACAATGACAAAGGGCATATGTCTTCTCGTCTCCATTGAAGGTCAAACTCTTAATGTGGCCAGTCCTTAGTCTAGCTAAAGCCGTTTGAGCAGGTCTAGGACAGGAGCACTGCATGGACATACCAGGATATTTAGCGGCGTACCATGCATGAAGTGGTGGCGACCTCCAAGAGGTATTCACTCTGGCTAAAGTCATGGAATGAACCTCTGAAGCTAACAGATTGGAAGAAGAAGCTTTGGGAAGTTCGCAACCTTCCCTAGCGAGCAGATCAGCAATTTCATTTCCGTAGATGCCCACATGGGAGGGAATCCACTGCAAGCACACCGATCCGATCTGGTCCAAAACAGCTAGTTTGGAAACTATATCCTGCCCCAATTTGTCCAAGATGCTTGGCCAATCTTTCAAATACTGTATTGAGCTCTTACTATCAGTCAGAATCCAAACATCAGGTACTTTAAAGTCTAAAGCTAGATTCAGAGCAATATATATTTAGATATAATAAATAACATGGAATATAAAAAGACAAAGATTTGATGCGTCATTTCACCTTAATTTAGTATATGTTTCAGTATTTGATTTGGTTTTCTAATACCTTAAAGCAAAATTGATTAGTCAAATAATCTTCACTTATGGATTTTTTTCTCGATATTTACGTGTGGATTTAAGCGAGCTTACGCTTTTTTATGTTTGTTTAGCAACAAGTACATATAATTTGTTTGTGCAATTTTAAAATGGAACATGTTTCTGGCAATAAATGTCACATTAAAGCAAAACGTAAATAGGGAGCCTGCATTCAGGTTAGCACATTATTGACATTACGTCTGATCATTTGGTCTAACGAAACAGTCAACATAATATTTTTCTGGCACTTACATGTTTACCTTTTCATGAAACTAAAATCTAGATTATGCGCCATGTTTTAACCTTTAATGAAAATCATTATTATTGATCTATCCGTAAGTCAGTGTGTAAAAAAAATTCTGAATTATACTTTTTAAGTAAAATGGAAAAGATGATGATATGGCACTCCTTTTTGCTCACTTTTTTCTGTTAAAGATATTTCGTTGTCGTACCTAAATGTGATACTGACAAAGACACCGTAAAAATTTGATAAATCTTTTTTGCCCTTCTGGGGCGCATTCTAATTAGAAATCGTAATTCAAATTAATGGACATTAATATAATTAACTAACTATTAACCATCTGGCACTACATCTCATGGTGACCTAAGTTCGTCTGGCTGCTGACAGATTTCTAGAAAGTAGATGATTTCTTTTTGCAAAGTAGAGTTGTTAGACGCTCTACAGTCATATTAAACTGGAGCCTACTGTTTACAGTCCGAATTACTACAAACATCAATGGCACTTCCGGGATTCGAAATCGAAACCTGTGGTTCGAATCCCTGCATGTGATACTGCTCTATGTCTACGTTTGAGATCTGCACAATAAATCAATAATCAAAAAGTCCTTCTCATTGGTTATAAATGGTGGAGACCCAAATGTTATCAATAAGAAAGCTCAATTCAATTTGCTGAACACAAATTAAAGTGCAGTACGGCACTTTTGCTATGGTGCATCCTGTATAACACTGAATCTATAATATATATATGAATATGGCAGATATATTATTTATTTTGACCTTCTGAAGTCAAAATGCCAAGAATTTATAAAAGCGTTTGTAACCGTACTTCATCCTACATACTGGCAAGAGATCCCCCTTTTTCGTTCAGGAGAAATGGTGAGCAGTCTTCAAATCTTTCACCCCAGAGGAAGTATGACAACCTGCACTCCCGCTGAGAAAAGTTTAGTTTACAGTCTCTCATACCGAAAGTTGTTTTGTTGTTTGTTGTTTCTTATCCCACTTGGCTGGCCAAGCCCACGAGCCCATATGGACTCATGATTGAAGTGGAAGGAAGCAGCTTCTGTTGTGATGGAGCACCCGTAGGTAGAAGCCTGACTTTTGCTCCGTGACGCTCTTACAGTCATAGAAGACCCGGACCTACGGCTTAAAGTGGATTGCGAACCACTATACAAACATCCATGGCACCGCCGGGATTTGAACACGAAACCTGTGGCACCGAGCGCCAGAGCGCTAGACACTCGGCCATTCAGGTCCCAAATTTGCCAACGGCACGCAGTGTTCCCAGGTGGTCACCCACCCAAGTACTGACCGCGCCCAATGATGCTTAACTTCGGTGATCTAACGAGAACCGGTATATTAAGCATGGTATGGCCGTTGGCATACCGAAAGTAAATATATTTAGCACATCCTAGCGCAATAGTTGATCTACAGACTCTCACCGGAGAGGAAGTATATTTTGCTCACGATGTGCCTATCCGAATTTCGGGTTTCCAGCTTAGAACTGAAATTCTTCCACGAATCTATAAGTATATGTCTTTAAATGTATTAAGTATTGAATATCTCTCATTGTATATGTGTGGTGTTTGTGCGGTGAAAATGAATAAAGGTGTGAGTTCTCCCCAACAAATATCTCAACCCAACCGCACTCAGTTACAATTTGGTTTTCCAACCTGCTCATTACACATCTACATAAAGTAAAGTGTTGTTTGCCCTGCATAAAATTGTCTGAGATTTTTTTTAGGTAACCTGTTGGTCATCAAACAGCATAAAAACTATTAGTGCAACCTTAAAATTAGCTATCAAATAGACATAGATATTTAGATAAACTGCTAAGTTGCCTCATAAATTAATTATCAAAGTGCATGCTTTCTGCTTCTGTGCTATAAAGCGTAAAATTTTCCAATTATCTTCATATTCTAAATCTTTCTTCACGAAAATTTACCCTCCCGTCCTTTAACTAACGTATACGCAACAAACACTGATGCAATTTCTCCCGTTATTTAAAGCTCTCTGAATAGCGATGGTACCTTAATTATGATTGTCCACCTTATTTAATTGACGAAATGGTGCCCTCTTTTCATGTAAAAAGAAATTAATAAAAAAAACTATCATTAATGTACGATTACGCTATTAATTAATTAATAAAATCTCATAAGATAAGCGGGGAATTATGATTTTTTTTTCTGTACTGTATTGCACTGTTATGTTATAATGGCACTAGCTCACGGGAAAAGAAATATTTTTGTTAAACATTTTCTTTCTGTGGATTGATTGAAATTCAAGCCATTCTGTTGAATCTTAACCTTTTGAAAAGAAAGATTTTATGGGAAAAATTCATTGGAAAGTCTATTTAGGGAAAAAAAAAACTTAATAAACTTAATAAAACAAGCTCATTAATCTTAAAGAGCTTATGTTTTTTTTACTTGATTATTGTCGTGGAACTCCTTAAAGAACAGTTTTACCTGCACCTGATTAACATATGTCTCCCAAATTGCAGAAGAGAATCTACAATTTACCGCCATATCTATTTGATAGCTAATTTTAAGATTACAACAATATTTTCATGGTGTTTGATGATGTTAAGAAATATTTGTAGATTATATTAAATGTGTTAAATATTTTAAGTCTATAATTTTATGTGTGTAGTGTTAGTGCGTGTCAATAAAACTGTGAGTTCACCAACCTGTGCCTCAAGTATTTCAAGCGAACCACAACTAGTTGCCCAACCAGCACATTACACGTCTACATAAAGAAAAGTGTTGTTTCTCCTACATAAAATTGTCTGAGAATTTTTTAAAAATAACCTGTAGAGCATCAAACATTATGAAAAAATATGTGTGCAATCTTAAAATTAGCTATCAAATAGATGTAGATGTTTAGATAAAGAGGTAAATTGTCTCATAAATTAATTGCCAAAGTGCATGGCATCCCATTTCTACTTCTGTGGTATAAATCGTAAAATTTTCCAATTATCTTCATATTCTGAATCTTTCTTCACGAAAATTTACCCTTCCATTCTTTAACTAACTTATACGCAACAACCACTGATACAATTTCTATCGTTATTTAAAGCTCTCTGAATAGCGATGGTACTTTAATTATGATTATCCATACGTAATTGACAAAATGGTGCCCTCTTTTCATGTAAAAAGAAATTAATAAAAAAAAACCTAACATTAATAAACGATTACGTTATTAATTAATTAATAAAATCTCATAAGATAAGCGGGGGATTGTTATTTTTTTTCTACTGTACTGTACTGTTAGATTATAATGGCATTAACTCACGCGAAAAGAAATATTTTTTTTAAACATTTCTTTCTCCATGGATTGATTGAAATTCAAGCCATTCTGTTGAATCTTAAGAAAATTTTATGGGAAAATTTCATCAGTAAGTCTATTTAGTTTTACATGGAAAAAATGCTTAATAAACTTAATAAAACAAGCTTATTAAAGTTAATGGGCTTATTTTTTTTTTAATTTACGTTTTTTTTTTACTTGATTATGTCGTAGAACTCCTTAAATTCGAGTTTTACCTGCACCTGATTAATAGATGCTTCCCAAATTGCAAAAGAGAGAATCTACAATTTAGCCCCATAGTTATTTAAGCTTTTATCCAATCATTACCGCCATAGCGTGAGATTGATGGTCATAGTTCGTGATTTATGTCTGTGATTTTGGCTGAAGTTTGTTATTGTTGGTTATAATTGGTATTTGTATTTATTTCGTTCTGCAAAATAAAAAAAAAATGTGTTATGTGCAGTATAATGGAAATAAAAGATAAATTAATAATTAGGTATATGAATGTAATATAATGGACATAAAGTCTGCTCTGACACAAGGAATTTGATTTTGTGTTGTTTAAGAATTCATGAAAAATAAATAAATAAAATGTTTATACAGTAGAATAAATGCATACAAATAATTATGGTTGACCATTTTGTAGAAATAAGTAATATATATATATATATATATATATATATATATATATATATATATATATATATATATATATATATATATATATATATATATATATATATATATATATATATATAGCTTATGTAGTATAATATAAATTAAGGGGCCAGTTCTGACATAAAGAGCTTGGTTTTGTATTGTTTAAGAATTCATGGAAAAAAAAAAAGATAAAATATTTACACAGTGAAAATAAAAAAATGCAAAGAATTATGATAAAAATTTTGTAGAAATAAGTAAAATACATAATATATTTATATATGTATGTTATGCGCAATAAAATGGATATAAAATAGTCAGTTCCGACGTAAAGAACTTGGTTTTGTATTGTTTCTAATCGGTATTGGTTTTGTTTTGTAATTTATTTATATATATGTTATTCGCAGTATAAAGGGCATAAAGAAGTCTATTGAGGGGGAAAAAATGCTTATTAAAGTTAATGGGTTTAATTTTTTTAATTTATGTTGTTTTTTTTTTACTTGATTATGACGTAGAACTCCTTAAATTCGAGTTTTACCTGCACCTGATTAATAGATGCCTTCCCAAATTGCAAAAGAGAGAATCTATAATTTAGCCCCACAGTTATTTGAGCTTTTATCCAATCATTACCGCCATAACGTGGGCTTCGATTTTCATTACAAAAGTGAGATTGATGGTCATAGTTCGTGATTTATGTCTGTGTTGTTTTTGGCTGGCAAATTTACCTTCCGTGTTATTACAATGGTTGATTTTCCTTTTCTTTTGCAGTCTTACGTGCGCTACCGTCATCTCTTTGAGGAGAGGTCATCGGAGCCCTGGATCGTGGAACCCAACTTCCCCCACGAGATCCGCCCGGAGTCTTTGTGTAAGTAATTGATTCGCCTCTGGCTGCAACCAGATGGTGATGGATTCCCCTCTGTTTTGAAAGATATGCGCTCGTGTTTGGATTCACATGTCAATAAGGCTTTTGTTCTTTAGGTTTTAAATGTGTGGGAAAAGTTTATTGGATTAATATGGGTTTTTTTAAATGTTGAAAATTGAGTTGCTTATAGTGATATACACAAAAATTTGACTTTATATCTGTCAGTTGTTTATATACTGATCAGGTAGTCGTTTTTTGGCAAGTTTTTCATTTTTGAAAACTTAAATTTTAAAAATGAAATACAAATAGAAATAGTTTATCAAATTTTTCCTATAGTTATAAATTGATCAATGACTTGGAATAATCTGGTGTGCATTCTGTTTTTTTTTTTTTTTTTTTATGGGCTCTTAGTTTCATACAGTACATGAAGACAAGTTTGTGGATGGCAGCAAAAGAAGTTTATTGTTTATTGTTTATTATAAGTAGTTCATATGTTAAAATCACTACCTACTTTTTACATTTGACAAATGAGCTGTCTGCTGCTTTTGACATTCCTTCAAAAAGACAACCCTTACAAGAAATTATAAAGTTTCATAGACATTTAAACTTGACTATTTATAATGTAGACTTGCTAGTAAAAAGTTCTACACTGAGACAGAGTTTAAAATAGTCACTTTAACCACTATTGGCGAGAGATTTCCAGAACAACATTGGTTACGTGTGTACACTGATGGCTCTGATAATGGGGTTGATACTAATACTGGTGCTGGAGTTTACTCCAGGGACTTTAGTCTCAACAGGGCCATTGGTGCGAATTGTACAAATTTTGATGGCGAAGTGGCTGCGGTTCAATGAAGTTGATAGAAATTGCTAACAGAGAAAAACAGAACATTGCGATATTTATTGATTCACAGGTCACTATTAGAGCTATTTTTACTGTTATGCTTCAAAAAAGTTCTGTTCTTGAAAGCCAACTTTTGATGGATTCCTTGATAGAAGGCGGGCGCAATGTTACCCTGCAGTGGATACCAAGTCACTGTGGTATTGCGGGTAACAAGTTTGCAGATAACCTTGATAAGGCTGGATACAACCTTTTACAACTAGAACCCCCTATTAACTACCATAGTATTAAGAAGATTATTACAGTTAGGTTTAAGGTCAGATAACATGAAATTATTTCCAAATTATTACAAAAGATTTGGAGTCTAATAATGGATAATCCCATTCCATGTGATTTGTCCAGGCACGTAGGAGTAGCCAATTTCTTTACAATAACTGGACATAATTGGGAAACAACTTCACAAATTTGGACTAGCAGACTCTCTGACTTGCTAACTTTATTTGACTAATTTTGGCATGAGTGGTAACCACTTGAACTACTGTCCTGGGCTAATTGACGTAGTAGCTGTAAATACTGCAAAAGATTTTATTTTTTTATGTGTGTTTCTGAACTGTATTGGGTTGTCCGTCATAGATTGTTGGCAGTCATGTCTAGGTCTGGCGTAGATTTAAAAAAACAAAACATTTGCATGTAATTTCAATGAATTGCTATCGAATCTTCTCGTTTCTTAAAGTAGTGACTGCAACGTTTTTCTCTAGTCAGTTCGAGTCTGTGACTTCTGTGATGTCTGTTATAATTTAAAATATTAAACCACAACTTAGTTTTTAAACATAAAATATATTGTACGACATAAATAACAAATGCGCGATAATAAAAAAAAAGTCAAAAATACCAGCAGCATTATCCTCTACATGGAGCCATGGCACGACCGTTTCACACTAATCGGAATGGGTCTGTCCCTTTATCTGAACCCCACCTAAAGTTAGATGGTCTTCATATCTACAGGGGAATCTGTGTAACAGCAGTTGCTCTGTAAGAACAGATAGAAACTTTAAGTAAGATAGATGTAAGCGTTTTATAAAATACCTCATCTCCTGTAGAATTCTCGCCTACGCATGCTAGCGCATCTCCAGTCAATACACTTCATGGCGTTGGCAAAGGCACACTACTTTTTAACCACGGCTGGTTAATAAATTTGTCAAACCTTTAAAAGGACCTTCCTGCTTCGTTCGCAACTGCTTCATTCGAATCCTTACAAGTCCTGTCAAATAAACAGAATCCTGTTTATTTACAATATGCTGACAGGGACACCCTAGTATAATCGGACTTGACAAATGATCCTGTCAAATACAGTCGATGAGAAACACTCAGTAATGCTAACACAATTACTATCGAATCTCATTGTTTTTTAAAGTAGTGACGTTTTTCGTCATTTCGAACTATTTCCTTCTTAGCGTATGCAATATGCATTACTTTTTGGCCTCGGCTGGTTAATTATTGCGACAAACATCTAAACTTAAGATGCTTAGTTGTAATGCCGACAAGTCTTGTCAAATAAATTCGTCTTTATACTCTCGACATAAGCATTGTAACGTCCCCGCCTATACTAGACCTATAACGATTTCAAGAAGAGGGCAACTTTCAGGTTCATGGGAACATTCTAATTTTTATCTACAAGCTTTTTTATATATTTACAGAACTATTTACAAAAAAATGTAAACTAAAGATAATTTGATTCACAAGTGTCGGAGCTTTTCAGAGTTCTGAAGTCTACAACGAATCTATTGCATCATGCCTGCGGCAGACCTTAATTATTACACTGTGTGATACTCGAAATCACAAGGGACTCACTTTGTAAACAGGTGGAAATCAGGCCTATTCAGTCACTCCATAGAAAAAGGATACCCTTTTTATTGACTCGTCGCAAAACACTCTTCCTCTCCTTCTCTCTTTAGAAAATCCGTCAAGGGGGGGAATCAGCTTCCCCCACTTCTCTATGGGGTGGACATTTCATCAGCCTATAGTCTATCACCAGTCACGATGCAGCAACTCATCAAGTAGTCCAACTGTAATTTTTCGACCTGTGAAAGTCGAACAGACAATCGCTAATTTCATGATGTATTATTATACATAACGCTGATTATCAGCTATCAGAGTGACAGGTTGTTCTCATTAGTACAAAATACTAGGGGTATGTAATATAAATATCCGCGATACTGCTTATCTGCTGTCAGACTTGAGTGATAAGTTGTTATTATGCACTTGTTATAGAAAATACATTTTTTCCCTTGAGAATAGAAATACTATATCTCTTCTTGTGGAAAAAATGCTACAACAATACAGAGTATAAATTCGGGACAGAAAGTCTAAATATGTATGCATTCGTATAAAGTAATTTATACCAAATAAACAGTTTTTGATGTGTTATCATTGTATTTTTGTGGAAATAATACTTTCTTTCAAACACAGTGAATAAACATTAAATAAAATATATTTTTATCATTATTTTGAAGGTTGTTTCACTACCAACAGAATATGCTAAAAAACAGTCAGGTTTTCTTGTTTTTGGATTAACGACTGACTAAAGAATAAGGACTTTATTTAACAACCAGATTTTATTTCACAAAAAAATACAAATCTCCAGCAATGGACTTAACCTAGTTATACGCCCAAATACTTTTTACTCGGTTCCTCGCTTCACTGAAATTTTTACAATCTCATCTGGGCAGGTAAACTATCTTTCTCTTAAGAACCTGTTCTTTTCGTTTTCCGAGTAGCGAGATGGATTTTTCCCGCTCTTTTAAAAAAAGAACTCTCCAAAATCAACTGCCTCTCTCTCTCTAAAACAAAAATGAGAACAAATTCCTACTCTGCAAACCAAAATAAAGAAGAAGGACACACAGAAAGATAAACAGAACAAAGAAGAAAAAAAAAAAAAAAAAAAAAGAATACATATACTTCTTTACTCCGTGTTTCAATTTTATCTTTCGTTTAAAAAGGCAAATAAATAACCGTAAAAACAAGTCGTAACATGTTCCCCCTCAAAGTCATAGTACGTTTTCTATTCTTTTTAAGCCCGCGATTTTGTAGACGCCTTGACAAAATCGTTTGGTTTACAGCGCCATTTTTTTTTCTATTTCTGTTTTGCTTTCGTTCTTTTTTTTCCTTGATTCTATTTATTTTATTTTGTTGCCATTGGTTCGTTCATGCTCTGATTTTGTTCGACTTTTTTTTTACTAGGCTGTGTTTCATAGATGTCGTTAAAGCCTATGGGTGGAATAACTTAGCATAAATTCGATGGATAAAATTATTCATGGTATAATTTTATAGTGTGCTGGCACGAACTGTCAGTTCTGACATAAAGAACTTGGCTTTGTATTGTTTAAGCATTCATGTAAAAAAATCAAAGAAATATTTATACAGTGAGAATGAAAAACTATAAATAATTATGGTTAAACTTTTGTTTAAATAAGTAATATATATATTTATGTTATGCGCGGTATAATGGACATAAAGAATTCATTAATAATTAAGTATAATAATGCACATAAAGTAGTCAGTTCTGACATAAAGAACTTGGTTTTGTATTGTTTGTAATTGGTATTGATATTGGTTTCGTTTTTTTAAAATAAGAATATATATATATGCGC
Organism: Caerostris darwini; assembly: GCA_021605075.1. Lineage (NCBI taxonomy): Eukaryota > Metazoa > Arthropoda > Arachnida > Araneae > Araneidae > Caerostris > Caerostris darwini. The sequence continues at coordinate 143,581 of BPLQ01002838.1, read as the reverse complement.
AGTATAATGTACATATATAATTCATTAATAATTAAGTATATGGACATAGTATAATGGTCATAATGAAGTCAGTCCCAACATAAAGAACTTGTTTTTGTAGTGTTTGTAATTGGTATTGTTTTTGTTTTGTAAAATAAAAAATATGTATGTTATGCGCAATATAATGGACATAAAGAATTCATTAATAATTAAGTATATGAACATTGTATAATGGTCATAAAGAAGTCAGTTCCAACATAAAGAACTTGTTTTTGTAGTGTTTGTAATTGGTATTGTTTTTGTTTTGTAAAATAAAAAATATATATGTTATGCCTAGTATAATGGACGTAAAGAATTCATTAATAATTAAGTATATGGACATAGTATAATGGTCATAAAGAAGTCAGTTCCAACATAAAGAACTTGTTTTTGTAGTGTTTGTAATTGGTATTGTTTTTGTTTTGTAAACTAAAAAATATATATGTTATGCCTAGTATAATGGACGTAAAGAAGTCAGTTCTGACATAAAGAACGTGGCTTTGTATTGTTTGTAATTGGTACTAGTTTTGTTTTTGTATTGTAAGATAAAAAATTTCATAAAAATAGTTCATAAATAGTTCATAATAGTTACTATTTCATAAAATAGTAATAAAAAATAGTTCTGACATAAAGAATTTGGTTTTTTATTGTTTAAGAATTCAACAAAAAAAATGAAATATTTATACAGTGAGAATGAATGAAAAAGGACAAATAATTATGGTTAATATTTTTGTCTGTATAATGGATATAAAGAATTCATTCATAATTAAGTATAGGGCCGTTGTATAATAGGCATAACGAAGTCAGCTCTATATATCTTTTTGTTAAAACAAATTAACAAACCCAAAATCAATACCAATTATAAACAATACAAAACCAAGTTCTTTATGTCAGAGCTGTCTTCTTTATGCCTAATATACTACGTCCCTATACTTAATTATGAATATATAGTATATATATATATATGTGTGTGTGTGTTATACGCAATATAATGGACATAAAGAGTTCATGAATAATTAAGTATATGGACGCAGTATAATGAACATAAAGAAGTCAGTTCTGACGTAAAGAACTTGGTTTTGTATTGTTTAAGAATTCATAAAAAAAAAAGAATTATTTATACAATGAAAATAAAAAATATAAATAATTATGATAAATATTTGAAAAATAATAATTTTGTAGAAATAAGTAAAATTAAACAAAAGTATAATGAAAATCTTTTAATACAGTTATTTCGTTTTTTAATTTAAATTTCCATTACAGTATATTATAAATAAACAATATGCGTATAATGGGTAAAATAAATATTTTTTTCTCATTATGCAATTAAATATAATCGTGCTTTAATAAATGTGCAACTTTTTTTATATAATGTAGGAATAACTGTGCAAAAAACGTGAAAAATATTAAAAATTAAAAATAAACAATACGACAGTAAATTAATTTGAGAATTGAAATTTCGTCCCTTGAGGATTCTTTACAAAAACCTAACTGCACTCAATTTTTCTTTGTACATTAATATTTGAATAAACGAAGTATTAAATATATTCTCGTTAAATATAAACAAACAATAAAAAAAATTAAAAAGCGTTGGGAAAAAGTACTAATGGATTTGAATTATTCTCTTTTGAGTGAGAATTTTTTTTTCCTCCATTTAAGCGTGCTCAAAGAAGGTTTTTTCCCTTTATTTTGTCCCTTTCAGTAATACAAAATTTTCCGATATTTTTTTTACTCATATATAGATAGGAATGTCAAGTTATGAAAAGAACTTTTTCTAGAACTATATTATATCATTTTTTTTATCTTTTAGAACTCAGTTAGAATCATATGAAAAATTTATTATGTGTGCAGATTTATTCAATCAAAAAGTAACTTTTAAATCTTCATTAGGTGTAATAATCGGTGAAGTAAATTTCTTCAGAATTTAATTTGTATCCTTGCTTAGCATAGTAAACAATTTTATATTTACAGTGATATTTTTATATCGTTAAAATGTCCTTTTTATTCCAAATGGAAAAAAAAGTTAAAGCAAAGTACATTACATAAATAAAGAAAAGGGACATACAATAATAACATACAGATAAAGAATTAATAAAGTACTTGAATCGAGTATCAGAATACATACTACTGTGCCCAAAATTTAAGACAAATTATTTTTTTTCTCAAAAACTCTTTATTTATTCTTCCAAATTTATTTCATCGCTTTCAAAGTAATTCCCTCCGGACACAACACACCTATGCCAACTTTTTTTCCAATTCTCAATGCATGCTAAAAAGCATTGGCATGGAGTGCGCCCCGCCGATTCACATTGAACCTCTTCAGTCGACTCAAAACGGTGTCCCCGGAGTGGTCTTTTGAGTTTAAGGAATAGCCAGAAATCGCACGGTGTGAATACGGGGGTTGTGGAACGATATGGGTTTCATTTTTGGTGAAAAAGTCACGAAGGATCAATGCAGTGTGAGCTGGCGCATTCAGTGTTTTCGGTACCAATCGAGATTTGACGCGATCTGCCCAAAATGGATTTGACCGATTCTTTTGAAATTCCAACATCATCAACAAGGTCTCTAATTGTAAATCGACTGTTTGCAAGCACCACATCTTTAATTTTTTGGACGTGAGCTTCTTCGGTGGAGATTGATGGTCGATCAGAGGGCTCTTCGTCTTCAACGCGTTCTCTTCCTATTTTGAACTGCTGATACCACTTCTAAACATTTCTTTCCGATATAGGAGTGCTCACCGAATGCCTTCTGCGACATTCTATACGTTTCCGCAAACAAAATTTAGTGCAAGTTTTTTTGCTCAATTAATGGAGACATTTCAAAAATCGCCGGACTCAGTTTTAGCGTCTCACAAAGCCCAAGTAACTCAAACACTAATGAATATTTTGATGTCAAGGACAATGACAGCAACCTAAATAAGAGGGGGAAAATTGAAATTCCATATGCCCGGGAAATTTAAAATGAAAATTGGTCTTACTTTTTGGACGCAGTAGTATTTTCTTTTTAGTGCAAATGGGAAAGAAAGAATATAAAAGTTAACGCAAAGGACATGAAAAAAAAAAAAAAAAAAAAAAAGGAACATACAACAATTACCTACTGATAAAGAATTAATGAAGTACTAGAAAATGACGATCGGAATGCATATTTTATTAACGATCTTGAAACATGAATCGTTTTTTTTTTTTTTTTTTTTTTTTTTTTTGTATATTGGTGGAATGTAAATATAAATGAAATTCGAGCTACAGTAAATGCATATTGTACGTGTTTAGTCCTCGAATTCTTAGAAAAATAATACTTCTGACTTTAGTAATGTTTAAAATAATTTAACATCTAAAATCCTGATAATGAGTTTTATTATGAAAAAAGAAAATATTCTGATGGCGTTTCTAAACAATAATATAATTTTAAAATTTGTTTACTATAATTTAATATAATTATAATAATTTTATGCAATTTTTTTTCAAGATGGAAGTTCCGGTCACCAGAAAGAAAACCATTTCGTTCTCCAAGAAAATCACCTGCGTTTCCTGATGTCCAGCACAGCTGAGCAACCTGACAACAGCAGTCGGTCGTCTACTTTCAACATATGGCTCACCATTCTGATAGCTGCCATGGCTGCAGCTCTTTTGTCTTGATTTACATCGAAAAATTAAATGTGTAGCCATTACTTGTAGATATCCAATTTCGTAAAAAAAAATGCCAAAGTTTTCTAGTTTTATTTAATTATCATCATGCATATTTGGAAGAAGTTGTTTATCATCAGTGAATTAAAACTACAGCAACATTTGGATTCTTCCATTTAATGTCTAACCATTTAAGAATACTCGGATTTGACGAATTTTGATTATGTGTTTGTTTGTTAATTAAAAATGTTAAAATATTTTTTTTGTGTGTGATTTGTGAAGGATTTTGACCGTATAAAATGATCAAATAGTTGTTGTTTTAGATTAATATGTGAATAGTTATGATTTTTTTTTTCCTGAAAATGTAACTATTATAGATAAAATGTTAATTAAAAAAATATATATATATACTATCATTTAAGAAAGAAAATATTAAAAATCCCAACATACTAATTTTCAATGCTCGAACTTCAACGATATAAGAAAGAAAGTATTAAAAATCCCTAACATACTAATTTTCAATGCTCGAACTTCAATGATACTCGTATAAGAAAGAATTAAAAATCCCTAATATAATACTTTTCATTGCTCGAACTTCAACGATATAAGAAAGAAAGTATTAAAAATCCCTAACATACTTTTCAATTTTTAATGCTGGAACTTCAATGATATAAAGAAAGAATGTATTAAAAATCCCTAACATACTAATTTTCAATGCTCGAACTTCAATGATACTCGTATAAGAAAGAATTGAAAATCCCTAACATAATAATTTTCATTGCTCGAACTTCAATGATATAAGAAAGATTGTATTAAAAATCCCTAACATACTCATTTTTAATGCTGGAACTTCAATGATATAAATAAGAAACGTATAAAAAAAAGTATTAAAAATCCCTAACATACTAATTTTCAATGCTCGAACTTCAATGATACTCGTATAAGAAAGAATTAAAAATCCCTAATATAATACTTTTCATTGCTCGAACTTCAACGATATAAGAAAGAAAGTATTAAAAATCCCTAACATACTAATTTTCAATGCTCGAACTTCAATGATATAAGAAAGAATGTATTAAAAATCCTTAACATACTAATTTTCAATGCTCGGACTTCAATGATACTCGTATAAGAAAGAATTGAAAATCCCTAACATAATAATTTTCATTGCTCGAACTTCAATGATATAAGAAAGATTGTATTAAAAATCCCTAACATACTCATTTTTAATGCTGGAACTTCAATGATATAAAGAAGAATGTATTAAAAATCCCTAACATACTAATTTTCAATGCTCGAACTTCAATGATACTCGTATAAGAAAGAATTAAAAATCCCTAACATAATAATTTTCATTGCTCGAACTTCAATGATATAAGAAAAAAAGTATTAAAAATCGCTAATATACTAATTTTCAATGCTCGAACTGCAATGATATAAGAAAGAATGTACTAAAGATCCCTAATATGCTAATTTTCAATGTTCAAATTTCAATGATATAAGAAAGATTGTATTAAAAAATCCCTAACACGCTGTTTTTTCAATGCTCGAACTTTAGTGATATTAGAAAGGAAGATTAAAGATCCCTTTTTTCCCTCTTTACTTAAGAACAAAATGGAATCATTGAATTTTTTCGATATAATCTCATTTATTTCAAATACATGTGAAACATTTTTAGTTATTGTAACACAAACAGAAAAAGCTAAATGTATCAGTTTTGCTGTTACTTTTATGTTATTTATTTTCAAATTTTCAGATTACATTAATAATATTTTTATTAACCAAAATCACTGAATGTTTTTCGTTATAATATTATAATTTATTTTAAATATATGTGTAGTATTTTTATTTGTTGTTTAACACAGACAGTAAAACTCTAAATGTATCAGGTTTCATTGTTACTTTTATTTTATTTTTTTCAAATTTTCTTATTACATTAATATAAATATTACTAACCAAAATAATATATTTCATGAATATAAAATAATTTAATAATTAGTAACAATATTTTATGCGTAAATTAATATTACTAAATCTTGTTCAATAATTACAGATTTTGGAAATTTTTCTTTATGTATATTCAATAAGATATTTCTTACTAAATTTTTCTGTACAACTTTATAATTTAAGAATATCTTACAGATTTTTAAGGACATCTTACATTTTCTAAATTTATCATGATGCTTTTTTCATAATATTTATCATTGCATAAACTAGTCATTTTAGTATTTTGAAAATTGTTGGACGTAGTATTTGTAGAATTTAAAGTGACCATTTTCTTTTATAACAAAAATTAACTAAACGTTCTTGTTAAATTAATATTTTACTTTAACATTTTTCTCATTGTATTTGTTGTTATATGTTTATCTATTATTTTTACTATATTTGCTATTTATTGAAATACTTATTAACGAATAATAATGAAAACAATTTTGCACACTCCTACTTAAGCAAAGGTTTGCTCAATATTTATGTAACAATTTGCTCAATAATTCACTTTTAATATAATGTTTGTTTATGTATCTTCAACGAACTAAATATATTTGAATCATTTTTAGTGAAATAAATTTAAGGTTACATACTGTAAGAACATTTATTTTTAATGAAAAATTTAAACTATTTTACGAAACTCATTTATTTTTTCTTTAAAATTATGTTTCCCAAATTAGTCTTTTTCTTTTTAAATTACCAGCACCTTCTGTTTAATTAGAAATTATTAAACTAAATTACTTCTATCATTTTGTTTTCTAGAAAATTATATTGTATAGTTAATAAAATTTATTGCATATTGTATATTTATTGCAAATTTTGTTTTCTAGGAAATTATATTGCATATTTAATAAAATTTATTGCATAGTATGTATTTAAAATTTATTGCATATTTAATAACATTTGATTGTTATATATTGATAGAATGTCAAATAACGATATTGCTTGTATTTTAATGTTAGAAATTTACAAAGTTTTTTTATATTTTAAAATTTTCATGAAAATTAAAATCTTTTCTATCTCATATAAAGAAAAAGAAGTGAAAAAGTAAATATTATTTTTCTTGTTTAGTATTAAACCAGAATATTAGTTGAAATATTTGTAAGTAAATGCATATTGCTTATGTGATGCCATGACTGTATTTATTATTTTTATTTTAAGTCATAAAAAAATATTTCGTTTGAAAAAATAAAAGTCATTTATGAAAAGCAAGTCTAATTTCTTATGCTTACATTACAGATTTATATTAAATACACTTAGATATTCATGTGTTTATAATTTTAGTAATCTAATGTGAAGCATTTGTAATGCTAATAAACTAGGTCGTAGAAGTGATAAAAAAGGAAAGTCCATGAAATAAAAATATCTACTTGTCTGTATTATATGCAAAGTTCGAGAAAATCAATTTATCATTTTTTTTCTTCGACTTAATCTGAAATACACATAATCACTAATTATTTCCTAAAATTAGTCCTCCAAACTATTAAATGAAATTTTATTTAATTTTTATGGAAAAAAATTAAATAAAATTTTTAATGCATATTAACTATATTCAAAGGTGTTTTTGTGTCTCTCTTCTTAGCTAGATGAAATTCTTTCCATCTTTTGTCATCATAAATATCATAATTCTTCGAAACTTTATCATTAAATAACATAGTAGATTCTTTTATTCAATTCCTTCTATTAGCTCACACCCACCCTATATATATCTTGTTCAAATTTTCAATCGTTCATAAAATACTTTTTATTCATCCACTCAAGTACAAATACATTTTTTTTAACTTGTAGCGGATGACACTGGATGTTAATACAATTTTTTCAAATATTAATTCAGTAATTAAATTTAATTAATTAATTTTAGTTTTTTTTAGATTTAAGTTGCATGTATCTACCAATAGATGTTTCCAGATGTAAGAGGAAAATTTAATTTGACTTAGTTTTTTTTTTTATATTACTTGTATTTATTTATTTTATTATTTCCAAACGATTTCATTATATTTAAATTTTTATAACTATTTATGTAAAGCAGACGATTTTGAAACGATAAGATTTACAGAAACTTTAATCGTTCAATAAATCGTTTTAAAGATAATAAGAAAAAAATGTTTGGATTTTAAAAATGCGAAGATTTTTATTTTATTATTATATTTAATTTTTGTATAATATAAAAATTTTTTTGTACATTTTTATTTTAATAACTAAAGGATTAAAATTTTTTTACATTTGATGAAATATTCATTTTAATATTAAAATTATATTTTCATTTTGAAATATGCACGAGATATTATTTTACAGATTATTCAATTCACGTGTGGCAACAGGTTTATAACAAATTGATGGAATTCTAAAAATCATTAGTTTTTTGAACTGGAGATTCTGAACTCGCGCTCCGGAAAAAAAAAAATAAAAAACTTTGAATTACGGTGTTAAGAGAACTGTATTCTCTTATAAAAAGGAAGAAAATAACTTTCTTTTTTTTTTTCTAATGATAAAAATTGTTTGTTAAAAACTTATTTACTATTCGCAACTGAACTTTGAAAACATCTGCCTTCATACATCTGCATCATTTTTTTTGATTGCCATGTTATGTAAGTTGCAACATTTTTTTCTATTAAAGAGTTATTAAAATGACACTTTATTTATAAAGGATGATTTTCATGTATAGTTATTTATAGATGTATAAAATTTAATTTCATTTTAGAAAATAATTTTTTTCCGTTAATTTCTAAACACTCTGTTAACCGATAAGAAGTGGAAGTCTTGAAACCAAATTCAGATGCTTATGATATTTAAGAATAAATATGACGTTACATCTATCTCCTCCTAAAACAATCTACTGAAATAAACAATGAAAATAAATTAATAAATAAATATTATAATAAATTAATAAATAATTATTATAATAAATTACTAAATAATTTATTTTTTAATTTTTTGTAAAATAATTTTTTTTTTACATTTAAAAAATTATTGAAAAATTATTTTTAAAAATAAAAAATAAATATTTTTGCATTTAATGTTATGAAATTTGAAAATTATGTTTACCATTAAATCATTACGTACATTTAATTATTTTAACGACATTCTTATTTTTGGTTTATCCAATTATTTTTTATTTTTATTTATTTATTTATTTTTTTTAAACGAGAGAGAATTTCAAAATTCTTTAAAATTTGGTAAGAAAAAAAATTAAAAACCTATTGAAGAATTCAGTTGTGTAAAGTAATTGGAAGTATATGTTGTGTCTTCCGCGAAATCGTAGTTTAATTAAAAACCAGAACAAAAGAAAGAAAATTAATAAGAAAATTTTATTCTTCTATTTTAAAATTCTAATAAAGTACGAACTATTTGTTGAATTGTTTAATTTTTCTGAATATGGTATTCCCCAGAATGAATGCTTATATAAAAAAAAAAATACTTAATTATTGTATTGTTTTTAAAAAAACAATACAATAATTGTAGGGGATATCATTGTAGTTTATTTTAAAGTATATTTGCAATAAATGATTTATAATAACTTGAACAGAATTTCTAACTCAATCTGATATTTTATTTGGGTTTGAATGCTTTTTAAATCCTATTTCCTTTTCAAAGATTAAAAAAAATGCGATTCTTATAAACAATTCGGCAGAAAATGGCAACCTCGTTTATCATTACCTGCGCTGGAATTTCTTAATTTGTCTTGTGATAATTAAAATTAGTGAGAAAATATTTTTTTTTATATTTAAAAATCGAAATTTTAAAAAAAATTTTAATAATAAAAAGATGTTATATTTAACGTTATGAAATCGAATAGAACAGTGATTAAATGGAGACAAAATATAAAAAAAAAAAATTGAAAATTATGTTTACCAATAAGTTATTATTTGCAATTAATTATTCTAACGACATTGTTATTTTTACTTTATCCAATTAATATTCTTATTTTACGACTAAAATATTGTTTTATTTTATCCTATAGGTATTTTTATTTTTATTTTATTCTAATGATATTCTTAATATTTTTTAATTATTAATTAGTTTGGACATAATTATATAACTTAAAAAATATCAAGAATTATAATTTTAATTGTAAATGTATGTCTTTTTTCAATTCCTACTATTAGTTCACACTCTCCCTATATATATCTTGTTCAAATTTTCAATCGTTCATAAAATACTTTTTATTTATCCATTCAAGTTCAAATACATTTTTTGAACTTGTAGTGGATGACACTGGATGTTAATACAGTTTTTTTCAAATATTAATTCATTAATTAAATTCAGTTTTTTTTAAATTTAAGTTGCATGTATCTACCAATAGATGACGCCAGATGAAAGAGGAAAATTTCAACTTAGAGAGTAGGAATTGACTTAAATATTTTTTTTTATATTACTCGTTTTCTTAGAATGTTCATTTTTAAATATTTTTTTATCGAAATTGACATTTTCATCATTGTTATAATAATGATATTTAAGGAGGAAGAATTATTTTTTTCCCCAGAATATTTTTTCTAAGCATGTTCATTTTTAAATATTTTTTATTGAAATTGACACTTTACATCGTTGTTATAATGATATTTACGGAGGAACATTTGTTTTCCATAGAATATTCAAGTGCTACTCGAATTTTACTGAATTATTTCAATAATTTCTTTAAATCCCCATCAAGCAATGCATCCTGTGCATTTTTTATAACTTCCGCATCCATTTCTGATATGAAACGATATTCTCACTTCAGATTTATGTTCTCCCCGAGATTTTTAGTAGAAAAAGAAAGATTTCTTAGATGTATCCATCCAATTTTTTACGAGTTTTCCCCATGTCTTCAGCTGAAAAAAGAAAGAAAGAAAAAAAAAGGTTTACATGATGCACGATAGCCCTAGCAATCTCTTTCCAAGCCATCATGTAATCACTAACCTCCCAGCCATTAAGGTTACCCTGCTTTTCAATTTTTAATCCACGACGAGGAAATCGCGTGCAGATTTTCGTCTGAATCTCGTGACGTCACTGCATCGTCATATCATTTCGACCAATCCGAAAGTTTTAGGTTTCTTGGAAGATTACGTGTAATAATCGGTTAGGTACATAATCTGTCATGGCCCATCTGCATAAAATGAGATTTTAATGACGAAATTTTGCTGCAGAGAAGAAGATTTGATGGCCACTTATAATTGAAGTTAATGCGAATAGAATATCGTTTCTTCTGCCTCGCTTTTTAATAAATCAGTCGGTATGTAATGTTATTAATTGAGTGGTTGTTGGGAAGGTTTTTGATTAATAATTGATCTTCATTATTTTTGGTGACTAAAATATATGCATAGAGAAATATTGCTGGTGATTAATTACAATGCCAGTGTTTATTGAATTTTATATTCTTTATATCTTGTCCCATAGGTTTAATGTTTTATATTCTTGAAATCTAAGCCCATTTTTTATTATCAGTTTTTTTTAAATAGAATACAAAATATAAATAATTTTTGTTATGTCGAGTATATAATATTGATTAAGCTTATTTTGTATTGAGTATTTATCAAATTTGAGATACATTTTCTTAAAGATAATGTGAAACGGTCTGTTTAAATATTTTTTCAAGAAAATCAATATAATTTGTAATTTTTGGAGTGTTTAATGTCAATAGACGAATAGTCTAGTTTTTAAAAAGTATGAACGACGAAACAAGTCGAATATAGTAAGAGTATGGCATGTTGTCGAATGTAGCATAAGTATGGAATGTTGTTGAATGTAGCAAAAGTATGGAATGTTGTCGAATGTAGCATAAGTATGGAATGTTGTCGAATGTAGCAAAAGTGTGGAATGTTGTCGAATGTAGCAAGAGAATGGAATTTGTCGAATGTAGCAAAAATACAGAATAGTGTCGAATAATAATCTGTCATGGCCTATCTGCATAAAATGAGATTTTAATGACGAAAATTTGCTGCAGAGAAGAAGATTTGATGGCCACTTATATTTGAAGTTAATGCGAATAGAATATCGTTTCTTCTACCTCACTTTTTAATAAATCAGTCGGTATGTAATGTTATTAATTGAGTGGTTGTTGCGAAGGTTTTTGATTAATAATTGATCTTCATTCATTTTGGTAACTAAAATATATGCATGGAGAAATATTGCTGGTGATTAATTATATTCTTGATATCCTATATGTGCTTTATATTCTTAAAATCTAAGCCCATTTTTTTCAAAATGATCAGTTTTTTTCAGAGAATATAAAATATAAATATTTTTGTTATGTGTAGTATATAATTTTGATTAAGCTTATTTTGTATTGAGTATTTATCAAATTTGAGATACATTTTCTTAAAGATAATATGAAATAGTCTGTTTTAACATTTCTCAAGAAAATTAAAATAATTTGAAATTTTTGCCTTATTTAATATTAATAAAAGAAACGAGTCTAGTTTTTAAAAAGTATAAACGATGAAACGAGTCGAATATAGCAAACAAAGAATATGGTCGAATGCACTAAAAGTATAGAATATGGTCTAATGTAGTAAAAGTAAGGTCGAATGTGGAAAAAAAAAATATGGTCGAATATAGTAAAAGTAAAGAATATGGTCGAATATCGTAAAAGTAAAGAATATGGTGGAATACAGTAAAACTAAAGAATATGGTCGAATGTAGTAAAAGTATAGAATATGGTCGAATGTAGTAAAAGTATAGAATATGGTCGAATGTAGTAAAAGTATAGAATATGGTCGAATGTAATAAAAGTATAGAATATGGTCGAATGTAGTAAAAGTAAAGAATATGGTCGAATGTAGTAAAAGTAATATGGTCGAATGTAGTAAAAGTAAGAATATGGTCAAATGTAGTAATATAGAATATGGTAAATGAGTAAAGTAAATATGGTCGAATGTAGTAAAAGTAAGAATATGGTCGAATATAGTAAAAGTAAAAAGAATGTAGTAAAAGTATAAATATAGTAAAGTAAAGAATGTGAAAGAATGTAGTATAAAGAATGTGGTCGAATGTAGTATAAAGAATATAGTCGAATGTAGTATGAAGAATATAGTCGAATGTAGTATAAAGAATATAGTCGATAATGTAGTAAAAGTATAGAATATAGGCGAGTGCAGCAAAAGTACAGAATATTGTCGAGTGTAGAAAAAGTACAGAATATAGTAGTGAATTATTCTCTGTTAATAAAGCTCATTTCCTTTTTTATTGTCTATTAAAAAAATAAACATTAATAAAAGATACGAGCTTCATTTAAAAATAATAATTGTCTTAAAAATAAATGCAAAATTAAATTTATTTTATTATTTTATCATAAGTTGCTAATTTTTATGTATTTGGATGGTTGTTCTTACATTGAAACCAAATTCTATATTAAAAAGGAAAATTTAGAACATAAAAGTTATCCAAGAATCCATTTGCTTGAAGAACAGTTTACTTAAAACAGTTTGCAATCCCAACAGTTTGCTTTTAATTAACTATTTTAAATGAAAAAAATATAATAGTATCAATTTATATTTAACTATATTAAATTTTATAGCAACAAAATTCGAAAATAGAATATACCGTTCTAAAGTAAAAATTAATTACATCACTTCTAAAATGAGCTAATTTAAAAAAATCTAATTAGAAATTTCCATAAAAATATCGCTTGAAATGATGTTTTATAAAGAACATATATTCATAACAGAATTTATGATGATGTCATTTTTTCTTTTTGGTAAAAAGTATAACAATCAGTTCAGGCATTATGTATAGATTATAACATATATGTATATAACTGAATAAATAAAAAGCAGATTTTAGAAAGAAAAAAAAGTAGTATTGAGTTGTAATAATATTTGAATGTAATAACATTAGATATTTTTAAAGGAAAATCATAGACTTTAATTCATAAGGGAAATTTTTTTTAAAGGGATTTAGTTAAAAATCTCTCTTTTTAAACATTAATCTTCTTTGCTAATATAATCGTTTTGTTAATCAAATCATTTTTGTTAGTTTTCCTTAAACAAAAAATTTCTTTAATACATATACATTGATTTTGCAACAGAAAAATACATATTGTATAATTTTTTTTCATTCCTGAATAGATAACTAATTTTACATATTTTTTCATTTTACCCTTTAAAATTAAGCTTCTTTATTGTATAAGTTTTAATAATTTTGGATTATTTCCTTAATTAGCTATTATTATCTGTAAAGTATAGGGTAGAAAAATGATTAATGTGTTAAATCAGTTTTTAAACAAAGTAATTAGAAATTGTAATATATGAAATTACAATTCTTTAGCGACTTGTCTTTCATCAATAAAGATTTTTTCATTTGAAGCTATCATTTTTAGATTATAAGAGTGAATTTTTCAGAGTATTAATTTTTAAATTTTCTTTTTTTGAAAGATATTTATACTATATGAAAAAAATAAAACTCTTAAATAATGAAATATTCAAAAAAAAATTACATATTTTCATTTATCAATTCTTTTTTATGTCCTTGTTAAGCTTATTACCGACAAAGAAATTAAATTAATCTCTTCATTTACATTTTATTTGCATTTAACATCTTAAATGGGAGATTTACATGCATTGCAGTTTGCAAATAGTTTAAATATCTATGAACTACAATTTTAAGGGATAAAAATTTGAATTCAAATTTCTTTAAGAATGATAAAAAGGGAAAAAGACTTAATAAAATCCCCATTGGCTTTTATTAAGTATTTTTTATATATTCTAAAAGTTGAATTCTTTAATTTAAAGATTCTAAAGTTGTAATGATCGTAATTTCTTTCATCGAACTAAAATATATGATTCGTAAGAATAAAAAATATATACTTAATACTCAGTAAATGAAAATAATTACAATAAATTAAAAATAAATTTATGAGAATTTTTAATTTTTTTATTAGAGACGAATTAAATTATTAGACTTTTTAGATTAAAATATTCAATGTGATTTTTTTTATTGCCAAATTAAATCATTGTGATAAATTGTTATTTTATTGTTAAGTGATAAATGAAATGTCACTCCAATAGGCAAAAATACAGAATTTTATATATAATTTGCCCGAAAAATTAATTCAGACACTGCATTATACAATATTTTTATTTATTTTATACATTAGTTACAAAATAATAAAGACAAAATCAAGATTCCTGAAAAAGTATAGTTGCAGAAATAGGAATTCATCTTCACTAGCGCAACAGCACCATGGTGGGCCAAGGCCGCCTGTTTACCGACAAATTTTGAGACAGGAGATGTTTTCTTTTTACGGGGTAGGATTGTCAGACCTATGCCCCGTGTTCTAAAGTCATATTAGACCGAGCCCTACGGTATAAAGGGGATTCCGAACCACTACAAGCATCCATGCCATCGCCGAGACTCGAACACGAAAATCTATGGCACCGTGGGGAAGGACGCTAGTCACTCGGCTTCAGGCCGCCAAAATTAAAATTAATAAGAAATTATATTTTTTTCAGAAAAGATTTTGGAATATTATATAGAACACTAATTGATTAAAAAAAAATCGACGAGATTTAAACCGCAAGAATCGAAAAGATACTTGATTTATATATATATATATTAAACATTTATGGGATTCGTGTTTCACTTATGTATGCCACGAACAGCCCAGAATAAGAGGTGGACATCGCTTTCCGGGAGCACTTTTAAAGGATAACTGCCCCACATTTGCTTATCGTACGGGATAAAACACGAAAAATTCCACGAGATAGCCCTGACTATGGATGTAAGATACTTCACACATGCTGTCAAAGTCGTCATCGAGCAGTGACTTCTGAAAGCAGTGACTTCGTGAATACCGCGAGTGAATGCGAACCTAGTCCTTCTGTATATAGCTGTGCGCTGGCAATATAACGGGCGTTTTATGTATTGATCTTCAAAATATTTGTATTGATCTACTACATATATATATATATATATATATATATATATATATATATTCATTAATTTGAGATATATATATATATATATATATCAAATTAATGACGCATATTAATAATTATTTTTAATTTATATTTATTTATTGACATATATTTTAAAAAAATGCCCGAAGTAACGAGATTTTTTGGTTACCAAAAACGAGACAGTCAAAACTCCAGTCGTTACAAGCATACTATATTTCTTTTACAAAGAACGACCTATAAAATTTTGGATGCATTAATATGGTTTTTTTCCCCAGATATTTATTATTCAGTTCCATTTATCAAACTTTATCTAGCGATAATCACCATTTTCGGATACAGCGAACGAATAGTTAATTTCACCAGTTCACATACATAATTCATTGTCAAAAGAATACATTCATTTTACTAACCAAAACATGACAAAGTATTCCTTTGTTGCTCTATCGACAAGACAAACTATCACGGATCCCATTAAATATAAATTAGCAGGTCAAACAAAAAAAATTTCTTTTTGTGTCATATTTATAAAAAAAAATCAGAGTTAATTAAAGCCCAAAAAAATCGACCTGCAGCAATGTCCATCCTATGGTACAGTTGAAGATGAACTACTTTAACGAGAAAGATAACGGCGTAATATTTATCTGTGAAATAATACCACGGAGGTTTGTTTTACGTAAACAATGAAGTGGAAGAAAACGTTGTTTTCCCGATAACTCTCGGTCTGTATCGATTTCCGTTCGGTGCAGAAAAATATAGATACCCTGGCCATCGATTTACAATTCTCTGTTGTTTAATGTTGGGTGTTTACGTAAGGCCGGCCAATAGATTTTATTTGCACGTGCACACACACAGGGCGATAATAAGTAGAGAGTCGGGTGACTATGTGAGCATACTAGTACCAGAATCTCTGTTCGAATCACGGCAGTTAAAAGCTAACTAAACGTTAGAGCTAACAGAACTTTAATTTCGGTATTGATCATATTGTTAAGCGTATGAGAAGTAAATGCAGTGTCCTTTATGAAGTGAGGAAGTTATTTAGAGGAAATCGTATACAATAACTTTTTTTCACACCGACATAGATATTCTAGTAATGATTAAAGAAAGAAATGTGGAAAGTTTGCTAATTTGTTTTTTTTTCTTCATAATCAGTAGAAAGGAGTATTTAAATATAAAAATGTATATTGTATACAATAACTGTTTTTTCACACCACATAGTTTTAAAAGTTAAGATTTTCTAGTAATAATTAAAGAAAGAAATATAGAAAGTCTACTAATTGTTTTTCATAATCAGTAGAAAAAAAGTATATAAATATAAAAATGTGTATTGTATACAATAACTTGTAAGCAATAACTATAATCGTATAATAATTTGTAAGCAATAACTATAATCGTATAATAATTTGTAAGCAATAAATATATAAATTGTATGCAATAACTTTTTTCCACACAGACATAGTTTTAAAATATTCTGATATTCTAGTAATACTATAATTAAAGAAAAAAAAAATGTAAAAATAGATTTTATTTATTGTAGATTTTATATGCACATGAACACACACACACTAGGCGATAATAATAGAGAGTCGGGTGACTCTGTGATCATACTAGTACCACAATCTCTGTTCGAATCACGGCAGTTAAATGCTAACTTAACGTTAGAGCTAACAGAACTTTAATTTCGGTATTGATCATATTGTTAAGCGTATGAGAATTGAATGTGGCCTTCTTTATGAAGTGAGGAAGATATTTAGAGGAAATTGTATACTACAATAACTTTTTTTTCATAGTTCTAAAAATTTCTAATACTCTAGTAATAATTAAAGAAAGAAATGTAGAAAGTTTGCTAATTTTTTTTTTTTTTTTTTCAAAATCAGTAGAAAGAAGTGTTTAAATATAAAAATCTACATTATGTGACTTTGTTTAATTTAGTGATATGTTGTTAATTTAAAATGACTGTTATTAATTCTTTAAAATTGCTATTTTTTAATTAAGTTAGTGATATAACGTTTACTGATATCCAGAGTATCTAATATATCCAGCATATCTAGTATCTAATATATTCAGAGTATCTATTATACAGTATATTCAGAGTAGTATCTAGTATCTAATATATTCAGAGTATCTATTATATAATATATTCAGAGTATCTAGCATCTAGTATATCCAGAGTATCTAGCATCTAGTATATCCAGAGTATCTAGCATCTAGTATATTCAGAGTATTTAGTATACACCAATTTTTATACATAGTTACAAATATATTAAATTTAAAATTCTTAGAAGGCATTCATTACTAATAATTATAGCTAAACAATCAACCTTAGCGCCAGTCGTATTCAGATTCAATTAATGCAATTGTTCTCGCCTGATTGCAATTCTGTTCACAACTAAATATTATTTGCCTTTCTTCTTCTGACAATACTTTACTTCTTGAGGCTCAATTTATATTTCGTTTCCGGAGGTGTCATCAGTGGAATCATTTATTTTCTCCGGCGCTCTTCTTCCCTGATGATTTTGATACCTAGCATTGAGGACATATGAAAGGTGGCACATCTTACATTTGGAATTAAAGAAAAAATATTTAGTCTTTAAAATTAAACAAGTAATATAAAAAAAAAATTTAAAGTCAATTCCTACTTTTTAATACGCTTTTATTAGTTTCACCTGTATGTTTGTTTGTTTGTAACTGACTCCTTGGGCTCGATTTTGCCCTACTTTAAGCGATCAGATTTAATTTAAACGTTGTACACTTATCAAGGACCGACGACAATAAATAGATACGTTTATTATCTCATCATGATTAGGATCGCCAGGATTAGTGATTTTATTTTAACTTATGAAGAGCAATTTAGCTCATCTAGAATGAAAGACATTCAAACCTACGTGGGACAGTGGCACAATGGATCCTGGCTGGCTCGACATATTCGCATTTAGCCTTTGTTTTACTCACAATTAAATTACTGTAATAACTATAGTTCCAGTCCTCCGTACCGGGACCTCATTTAAATATTATAGTTTAAAAACACTCAAAAACACGCTTTTAGAGTTAATCAAGCTAAAAAGTAAAAAATAATTTTTAACATAAGAATAAAATGACTGACGAGAAAATGAATGTCACTGTTCTAAAAGCGTGGGGTGCTTTGTATGACATTTTTAACCAAATTCTGCATTTCGGAATGAAACTAGTGAAAAATTATAACAATTGGTATCGAGCACCCCACGCTTTTAGAACAGTGACATTCATTTTCTCGTCAGTAATTTATTCTTATGTTAACAATTTTTCATTTTTTATTTTTTAGTTTGATTAACTCTAAAAGCGTGTTTTCAAATTATAATATTTAAATGAGGTCCCGATACGGAGGAGTGGTACTATAGTTCTTACAATAATTTAATTGTGAGTAAAACAAAGGCTAAATTCGAATATGTTGAGCCAACCGGGATTCGAACAGGGAATCTCCTGAGCCGTAATCAGGCGCGTTATCCGTTGTGCCACTGTCCCAGGTAGATTTGAACTGTCCCACGTAGGCTTTTAGAACAGTAACATTAATTTTCTCGTCAGTCATTTTATTCTTATGTTAACAATTATTTTTTACTTTTTAGTTTGATTAACTGTAAAAGCGTGTTTTTTAGTGTTTTTAAAGTATAATTTTTTTCACTATATTGCAGAAAAGTCCTTTGCAAATAAATTTGAAGTTTTCCTCCTACACCTGGCGCCATCTATTGGTAGATACATGCAAACTAAATCTAAAAAAAACTGACTCAATCTGGGTGGATGAATAAAAAGTATTTTATTAACGATTGAAAATTTGAGCAAGATATATATATATAGGGAGAGCGTAAACTAATAGTAGGAATTGAAAAAAATGATGCAAATGTTATTTATATTTCACGAAATTCAACTAAGAATGAACAAAAATTATTATTCCTATTTCATCTTTAAAAGAAGGTGACTGTTTTATTAATAGAAAAAAAATGATGTAATTCGCTTACGACAGTAGAATAAATTTATGTATGTATTAAGTATTTTTTACATGATGTTTGGTTATGTTTGGACAAGAGGAAAGATAATTTGTACAAGAAAATTGACATTTTATATAAAAATTTATATTCTTTGATTCAAAGTCTGATTTAAAAAATCTATAGATCCATAGTGAATCCATCAATTCAGATATAAATAAATATTATAGTTAAAAAACACTAAAAAACACGCGTTTAGAGTTAAACAAACTAAAAAGTAAAAAATAATAGTTAACATAAGAATAAAATTATTGACCAGAAAATTAATGTCACTGCTCTAAAAGCGTGGGTGCTCTGCATTTCGGAATGAAACTAGTGGAAAAATTATAACGATTGATATCGAGCAACCCATGCTTTTAGAACAGTGACATTCTTTTTCTCGTCATTAATTTTATTCTTATGTTGACAATTACTTTTTTATTTTTTAGTTTGGTTAACTCTAAAAGCGTGTTTTTTAGTTTTTTTAAACTATAATATTTAAATGAAGTCCCGGTACGGAGGACTGGAACCATAATTCTTACAATAATTTAAATGTGAGTAAAACAAAGGTTAAATGCGAATATGTCCAGCCAGTCAGGATTCGAACAGGGAATCTCCTGATCCGTAGTCAGGCGCGTTACCCGTTGTGCCACTGTCTCACGTAGGGTTGAGTGTCTTAGGTACTTTCATTATACATAGATATGTACTTTCATTCTACATGTATTAGGTACTTTCATTTTAACTCGTCATAAGTTAAAATAAAATCACTAATCCTGGCGATCCTAATCATGATGAGATAATAAACTTATCAAAATATTTTAGTGTCGTCGGTCCTTGATAAGTCTGCAAGGTTTAAATTAAATCTGATCGCTTAAAGTAGGGCAAAAGCGAGCCCAAAGAGTCAGTTACAAACAAACAAATAAACAAACATGCAGGTGAAACTAATAAAAGCGTATTAAAACAAAGTTAAACCGACAGAAACTGAAGAGATACAACGGTGATTTGGATTTTTTTTTGGATGATTACTTGTTGATACACTATTGCCTCAGAAAATATTTCACGATGTTTTTGATCTAAGCACAAAACAATATACTGTTTTTTGAGTATAGTCATTTAGTATATTTGTCAATAGAATTGAATATTTTTATATATCGTCAAAACAAAACACAAAATATCTCAGTTCTTTATGGTACTTTATCTAGTCAAGTATACATGCATATTCAGTTAATTCATTATTTTCCCCTGCTGTCAATAAATCACTCGGGTGTAATAAGTAATTTTTTTAATTTACAGAACATCTTATTTTATTATCCATTTAATGTATGGATTAAAAAAATCCCTATTTATTTTTACATAGTTTACTTGGATCTTTCTACAAAATGTATTTAAAAAAATCGCAGTTCCTTATGGTGTTATATCTAATCAAGTATTCTTACATTTACACGGCTATTCAGTTAATTTCATTATTTCTGCTTCTAAATCAAAAAATAGAGAAGAAATCTCAATTTGAAAATAATCTGTCGTCGCTATATCCATTATAAGCAAACAGCACGTCTATTATTATCTGTTTTTCAGGCATTGTTTGCGGAAATCTTCCATTTAAAGTTCCAGTGTTCCCCGGAAATGCCTTCCAAGACAATATTTCCCCCTCTTTTAATACGATCCTGGAAGTTTAATCAAAGCTCACATCTTGAAAGTATTCTGCATGCTTCAAGGAACCTACGGAAATCCGCTTAATAAATTGGCTGGTAATTGCCGAATCTTGTGGAGCGAATTAGCTCGAAAAGTGATAGCCGAGTGACTAGTGCTTTGGCCTTCGGTGCCACAGATTTCAAGTTCAATTCCCGGCGATGCGATGGATGTTTGCAGTGGTTCAGGATCGCAAGCAGTAGGTCCCGGTCTTAATATAACTGTTACTACTACACCACACCACATCACTGTTCCTAGAGCTGAGTTACCCTTTTACAGTTTGGAAATGATGTGGATAAGAAGTCTGATTGGGCTCTGGGACCCGCTACGGTCATATGATACCGGGACCTACGGCTTAAAGTGGATTCCGAACCACTATATACATCCATAGCACTGCCGGGACTCGAACCGAAACCTGTCGCACCAAGCGCAATAGCGCTAGCCATTTGGCTATCAGCAACTCACCCCCCTCCCCAGGTCTAATACCCCTTACAACTTAAAAAGGAAAGCATCTTTTGTCTCGAAATCTGCCTCCGTGGTATTATTTCATATATAAATATTACGCCGTTATCTTTCTCGTTAAAGTAGTTCATCTTCAACTGTACCATAGGATGGACATTACTGCAGGTTGATTTTTTCGGGCTTTAATTAACTCTGATTTTTTTTATAAATATGACACAAAAAGGAATTTTTTTAATTTGACCTGCTAATTTATATTTAATGGGATCCGTGATAGTTTGTCTTGTCAATAGAGTAACAAAGGAATATTTTGTCATGTTTCGGTTAGTAAAATGAATGTGTTCTTTTGACAATGAATTATGTATTTGGACTGATGAAATTAACTATTCGTTCGCTGTATTCGAAAATGGAGATTATAGCTAGATAATGTTTGATAAATGAAACTGAATAATAAATATCCGAGGAAAAAAAAACCATATTACTGCATCTGAAATGGTCGTTTTCTATAAAACAGGAATGCTTGCAGCGACTGGAGTTTCGACCCGTTTTGGGTAAGCAAAAAATATAGTTAAATTGTTGCATTTTTATTCTGAATATACGTAAAGAATTGAATGCATATACAATAATAATTAATACTTACTAACTTAACTGTACATTGAATGTAAAAATGGAAATAATTAATTTAACTGAACATGTGTGTAAAGGTAAGAATACTGATGAAATTAACTATTCGTTCGCTGTATCCGAAAATGGAGATTATCGCTAGATGGTGCCTGATAGGAGTGGCTTGTGCCCTCCTATCATAACACCATAAAGAACTGAGATTTTGTTTTGTTTAGACGATATATAAAAATAATCTATAGATTTTCACAAATAGGACACAGTTTAAATTATGCAAATAAAGTAACAAATTTTTTGTGATTGTCCTGGGGGTGATGTTTTTTTTTTAATTCAGGATTGTTTAAGTCATTTAATTTTATAAGCTTTCGAAGAACAACCATCATGAATAAAAAAGAAAAAAAAAAGATATAATTTTCTACTTATTTACAAAATAATTATTTATCAGGATGTAATTGCTGAATTTAAAAGATATATCTAATACCATACTAATGTATTCCTAAATTTATAGAAACCAAAACATTAAATGAATATATACAGTTTGCGAAAATAAATATTTACATCTTTCAGCACATAAAATAATTGTATGGAAAAAATAATATTAATAACATTATTGTCTATTTACCTCTACATAGGATGCTTTCAAATCAAAACTTTGATACAAGCGTGTCATCGTGTATTAACTAAAACAGCTTCAAATCGAAATGAATGAAATTAATGAAGAAGTATAAACAGGTTATCGCCTGGAACGGCAAACAAAAATTACAAATTATCGAACGTTCTCCTATTAAACAAGAGAGAAAATTGAAGCAAACACCACCCCGCTTTATTTGGAAGTTTTTACCGCCAAATTTTCTTAATTATGAATCTTCCTTTCCCTCCCCTACTCCATCCCGTAATCTCTCAGCAAATCTTTTGCAAATTTTTAGATCCCTCCCTTCAAAAAATTTCTTTTAAAGTTAAAACTCGGGTAAACTAATTTTTCGTCCTGCTCTTTTGTATTAAATAAATATCCCTTTTCCAGAGGTAAGATCCGGGAAATTTCCTCCCCTGAAAAGGCGGAAGGTAATTAATAATCAAAAATAACAATAACTATTATGAAGATTTGGCAATTACCAGCCAATTTATTAAGCGGCTTTCCGTAGGTTCCTTGGAGCATGCAGAATACTTTCAAGATGTAAGCCTTGATTAAATTTCCAGGACCGTATAAGGGGGTGGATGGTGTGTTGGAAGGCACTTCCGGGGAACACTGGAACTTTGATTGGAAGATTTACACAAACAATGGATGTAAAAACTACCCTAAAAAAACGTGTTGTTCGCGTATCATGGATATAGCGTCGACAGATTATTTCCAAAATTGAGATTTCTTGTCTATTTTTTCGATGTAAAAGCTGAAATAATAAAATTAACTGAATATACGTGCAAAGGTAAGAATACTTGATTAGATAAAACATTGTAAAAAATTAAGATTTTTTTTTTGTTTTAGCGATTTATAAAAATATTCTAATTGTTACAAATTGGTTACTGCTTCAATTACACAGAAAAGCAACAATTTTTTAAATTGTCCTGGAGCTGATTTTTTTTATAAGGCACGGACAGTTATGTCATTTAATTCTAAAAGCTTTCGATGAAAAACTATCAACAATCGAAAGGGAAAAAAAACTCACTTCTTATTTTCTAATTATTTACAAAATAATTATTTACCATGATATAATTTGCTGAATTTAAAAGATATATCTCATAACATATTAATGTATTCCTAAATTTATGGAAGTAAAAAAATTAAATCTTCTTATCTTTATATATTTAAAATTACGAAACTCAAGTTTTAAATCTTGCAGTACATAAAGTAACGCAACGGATAACACGCCTGACTACGAATCAGGAGATTCCCCATTCGAATGTTGGTTGGCTCGACATATTCTCATTTAGCCTTTGTTTAACTCACGAATTAAATTATTGTAAGAACTATAGTTCCAGACCTCCGTACAAGGACCTCATTTAAA
The DNA here is from genome assembly GCA_021605075.1 of Caerostris darwini. Taxonomy (NCBI): domain Eukaryota; kingdom Metazoa; phylum Arthropoda; class Arachnida; order Araneae; family Araneidae; genus Caerostris; species Caerostris darwini. The sequence goes on along the minus strand of BPLQ01002838.1, from coordinate 119,309 downwards.
TTTTATAGTTTAAAAACACGTTTTTAGAGTTAATCAAACTAAAAAGTAAAAAATAATTGTTAACATAAGAATAAAATGATTGACGAGAAAATGAATGTCACTGTTCTAAAAGCGTGGAGTGCTTTGTATGACATTTTTAAACTAACTCTGCATTTCGGAATGAAACTAGTGAAAAATTATAATGATTGATATCGAGCACCCCACGCTTTTAGAACAGTGACATTCATTTTCTCGTCAGTAATTTTATTCTTACGTTAACAATTATTTTTTACTTTTTAGTTTGATTAACTGTAAAAGCGTGTTTTTTAGTGTTTTTAAATTATAATTTTTTTTACTATATTGCAGAAAAGTCCTTTTCAAATAAAGTTGGAGTTTTCCTCTTACACTTGGCGCCATCTATGGGTAGATACATGCAACCTAAATCTAAAAAAACTATAACTAATTAATTAATATTTGAAATAACTGTATTAACGTCAAAACAAAACACAAAATATCTCAATTCTTTATGGTATTTTATCTAATGAAGTATACATGCATATTCAGTTAATTCATTATTCATTATTATTTAATATATTCCCCTACTGTCAATAAATCACTCGGGTATAATAAGTAATTTTTTTAATTTACAGAGCATCTTATTTTATATCCATTTAATGTATAGATTTAAAAAATCCCTACTTATTTTTAAATAGTTTACTTGGATCTTTCTACAAAATGTATTTAACAAAAAATCACAGTTATTTATGGTGTTATATCTAATCAAGTATTCTCACATTTATTCAGTTAATTTCATTATTTCTGCTTCTACATCGAAAAATAGACAAGAAATCTTAATTTTGAAATAAGATCGTCGCTATATCCAATATATACAAACAACATGTCTTTTTTTTGGTAGTTTTTCCATGCATTGTTTGCGGAAATCTTCGGATCAAAGTTCCAGTGTTCCCCGAAAGCGCCTTCCAAGACACCCTTTTAATACGGCCCTGGAAGTTTAATCAGGGCTTACATCTTGAACGTATTCTGCATGCTCCAAGGATCCTACGGAAAGCCGCTTAATAAATTGGCTCGTAATTACCGAATCTTAATAATAGTTATTATTATTTTTGATTATTAATTACCTTCCGCCTTTCCAGGGGAGGAAATTTCCCAGATCTTTCCTCTGGAAAAGGGATGTTTATTTAATACAAAAGTGAGCAGGGCGAAAAATTAGTTTTCCCGGGTTTTAACTTTAAAAGAAATTTTTTGAAGGGAGGGATCCGAAAATTTGCAAAAGATTTGCTGAGAGATTAAGGGGGTGGAAGACGTATTCTGCATGCGCCAAGCAACCTACGGAAAGCCGCTTAATAAATTGGTTGGTAATTGCCGAATCTTAATAATAGTTATTCCTATTAAGGTGGGAGGGTGAAGATTCATAATTAAGAAAATGGGGTGCTAAAAGCTTACAAATAAAGCGGGGAGGTGGTGTTTGCTTTAATTTTCTCTCTTGTTTAATAGGAGAGCGTTCGATAATTTGTAATTTTTATTTGTCGTCCCAGGCGATAAGCTGTCTATATTTTTTCATTTATATTTAATTCATTTCGATTTGAAGCTATTTTAGTAAATACATGACACTCCTGTATCAAAGATTTGAAAGCGTCTGTTTACTAATATATAGAGCTAAATACAAATTGATTGTTATTAATGTTAATTTTAACATACACTGCTTATTACTTCATGTGCTGCAAGATTTAATTGCAAGATTAATCTTTATACATTAATTGAATTTTTTTATTTCTATAAATTTAGGAAAAATTAGTATGATATGAGTTATATCTTTTAAATTCAACAATTACATCTTGATAAATATTGATTTTGTTAATAAGTAGTAATTTCACGTATTTATTTCGGAATTTCTTTAAAATCTTGAAACCACAATAAACATAAACACATTTTACACATAAAACATTGATAGTTTTAATTTTTTTCTTAAACAAATTTTGAAATGAACAGTGTTTGAATTTTCTTTTTGATTGAAAGTATTTAGAGATTGAAATTTCTGTAAACTGGCCTGTTAGTTTAAAGACAATGATTTGGAATTACTTTCATTTGTTCAGTCCGTTGTATATCATTCATTTCACAAATATATCCCGACAATGATCTAAAATTTCATTCATATTTTATTCATTCTTCATATATCATTCGTTTTCTTTATATTTATTAATGCATGACACCGATTTGTAATTTTATTCAAACCCAATATTTGAATTTTTTTTCTTTTGATGGTTGATAATTTTTTCTCGAAAGCCATTGAAACTAAATAACACAAATGCCCCTGCATTAAAAAAAGTATGATCCAAATGACATTAGAGAAGATTATTTTATTTGCACAATTCAAACAGTAACCAATTTGTGACAATCTATAGCATATTTCATATATCGTCCAAACAAAACAAAAATAATCCAGTTCTTTATGGTGTTTTATCAAATCAAGTACTCTTATCCTTACTCGCATATTCAGTTAAATTCTTTATTTACGCTTCTACATCGTAAAATAGACAAGAAATCTTAATTTTGGAAATAATCTGTCGTCGCTATATCCGCTATGAGAATTTGCAAAAGATTTCCTGAGAGATTGCGGGGTGGAGGGAGGGAAGGGGAGATTCATAATTAAGAAAATGGGGAGGTGAAAGCTTCCAAATAAAGCGGGGAGGTGTTTGCTTTAATTTTCTCTCTTCTTTAATAAGAGAACGTTCGATAATTTGTAATTTTTGTCTATAATTTTTCATTTATTTAATTTATTCCGATTTGTAGCTATTTTAGTGAATGCATAATGACACTCCTGTACCAAAGATGTTAAAGCAACTTTTTACAAATATGTAGAGCTAAATAGACAATAATGTTATTAATGTTATTCTCATTGAAAAATGTATATTACTTGATGTTCTGCGAGAATTAACACTTGCTTTTCGTAATCTTTATATATTCATTTAATTTTTGTGTTTTCCATAAATTTAGGTATATATTAATATGGTATGATATATATCACTTAAATTCAGAAATTATATCAGGGTAAATAATTATTTTGTAAATAATTAGAAAATAAAAATGGAGTTTTTTTTTCTTTTGACTGTTCATAAACATCACTGAATTAAAAAAAACATCTCCCCCAGAACAAATAAAAAAAAATTACTTTTTGAAAGCTTCCAAATAAAGCGGGGAGGTGTTTGCTTTAATATTCTCTTTTCTTTAATAGGAGAATGTTCGATAATTTTTAATTTTTGTTTGCCGTTCCAGGCGATAACCTATCTATAATTCTTCATTTATTTAATTCATTTCGATTTGAAACTATTTTAGCAAATTCATAATGACAAGCCTGTACCAAAGATGTGACAGAATCCCTTTACTAATATGTAGGGCTAAGAAGGCAAGAATGTTATTTTTCCTATACAATTTATATTACATTATATGATGCAAAATTTAATACTTTATTTTCGTAACCTTTATCTATTCATTTACCTTGTTTGGTTTGCATAAATTTAGGAATACATTAGTATGGTATGAGATATATCTTTAAAATTCAGCAATTATACCATGATAAATAATTATTGTGTAAATAAATAGAATGTACACGTATTTATTTCAAAATTTTATTAGAAACTTGAAACCACTGTAAACATAAACAAATTTTACACATAAAACAGTCATACAGTTTTAATTTTTTCTGTCCATAAAGCATTGATAAATTTTAATATTTTTCTTAAACCAAATTTTGAAATAGTCCCTGGTTGAATTTTTTTTTTGATTGAAAGTAGTTAAAGATTGAAAGTAGTTAAAGATTGAAATTCCTGTAAATTGGCTTGTTAGTTTCCTGACAATGATTTTGAATTTCATTCATATTTTATGCATTCATTCTTTTTATATTCACAATAATTTGGAAATTCATTTTTATTCATTGCATCTTCATTCATTGTATTCATATATCCCGACAAAGATTTGGAATTTGATTCATTCATTCATATATCATTCATTTTCAGTCATACTTTATTCATTCATTCAGATATCCCGACAATGATTTGGAATTTCATCCATATTTTAAAACTTTCCAAATATCGAATATTGCAAAGAAAAAGTCTAAACGTGATTAAAAACACATTTAGAAGTATCTATAAAAAGTTTTTTTCAGTAGATAAACAGAATTTACTTATAGAAAAAAATTTTTTTTATGAAGATCAAGCAAATACATTTTTGCGAATATAATTCCTACGCATACATGCTACGTTATAAATGGTTTGAAGAAACTGCTAATATTTCAAACATATTTTCCTATAATAGGAGTATCTTTTTATCGAAAAGATATTCCAGTTTTTAGGTCAAATGAATAATAAGCATAAGGGAGATGTTACCATATGAAAAAAAAAGTTATGAGAAAAGGTGCTTTTAAAAAATTGCTGCTCTTGGAGAAATGATCGGAAAAAAAGTATTTAAAAACAAGCTTTTAACAGAAGGATTTAAAATGGCTTTCAGGAAATTTTCCCCTACTGTCAATAAATCATTCGGATATAATAAGTAACTTTTTCTTTAATTTACGGAACATCTTACTTTATTATCCATTAACAATGTATAGATTATAAATAAATACCTACTTATTTCGATCTTTATACAAAATGCATTAAAAAATCTCTCAGTTTTTATGGTATTATGTCTAATCAAATATTCTTACCCTTACATGCATATTACGTTAAAGGCATTATTTTAGCTTCTACATCGAAAAATAGAGAAGAAATCTCAAATTTGGAAATAATCTGTCGTCGCTATATCCAATATATGCAAGCAGGAAGATTTTTTTCTTTTGGTACTTTTTTCATGCATTGTTTGCGGAAATCTTCCAATCAATGTTCCAGTGTTCCCCGGAAGTGCCTTCCAAGACCCCCCACCCCCTCATTTTAATACGGCCCTGGAAGTTTAATCAAGGCTTACATCTTGAACGTATTCTGCATGCTCCAAGGAACCTACAGAAAGCCGCTTTATAAATTGGCTGGTAATTGCCGAATCTTAATAATAGTTATTATTATTTTTGATTATTAATTACCTTCCGCCTTTTCAGGGAAGGAAATTTCACAAATCTTCCCTCTGGAAAAGGGATGTTTATTTAATACAAAAGAGAGCAGGCGAAAGATTAGTTTTCGCGAGTTTAACTTTAAAAGAAATTTTTTGAAGGGAGGGATCTGAAAATTTGTAAAAGATTTGCTGAGAGATTACGGAGTGGAGTAGGGGAGGGAATGATGACTCATAATTAAGAAAATAGAGCGGTAAAAGCTTCCAAATAAAGCGGGGAGGTGTTTGCTTTAATTTTCTCTCTTCTTTAATAGGAGAACGTTCGATAATTTTTAATTTTTGTTTGCAGTTCCAGGCGATAACCTGTCTATAATTCTTCCTTTATTTAATTCATTTCGATTTGAAGCTATTTTAGTAAATACATGATGACACGTCTGTACCAAAGATGTGAAAGCACCCGTTTACTAATATGTAGAAGTAAACAGACAAGAATGTTATTAATGATATTTTTTCTATAAAATACATATTATTTTATATTGAGCAAGATTTAATACTTGTTTTTTGTAATGTTTATAAATTAATTTCCTTTTTTCGTTTTTCATAAATTTTGGAATACATTAGTATGAGACATATCTTTTAAATTGAGCAATTATATCATGATAAATAATTATTTTGCATATAAGTAGAAAATAATAACTGAATTTTTTTTTTCTTTTGACTGTTGATGGCTTCGCATCGAAAAATTTCAAAATTAAATGACATAAATGTCCCTGCATTTAAAACCGTCATTCGAATAACAATTATATAAAATTGTTACTTTTTTTTTGTAATTGAAAGTGTGTACTATTTGTGGCAGTTTATAGAATATTTTTATATATCGTCAAAACAAAACAAAATCTCAGTTCTTTATGGTGTTTAATTTAATTAAGTATTCTTACCTTATTTTCCTTTCCAATGCAGCTGTCAAATACATGAATAGTTGTCTTTATGCCATAAGAAAGGCTGCACCGCAGTTACTCACTTAGCACCACCCAAAGGGCGTGTGTTGCTTAAGATAAGCTGCGGATGCGAGTAACACTATCTCCGCAACGCTCTACGATCCTGTTCGACAAGGAATTATGGCTTAAAGTGGAAGTAAACCACCAGTTTAAACATCCATGGCACTGCTGGGACTCTAACCCAAAACCTGTGCCACCGAACTCCAGAGAACTAGCCACTCCCCTTAGGCACCTTGTATTCTTACCTTTACACGCATAGTCAGTTAATTTCATTAAATCCGCTTCTACATCGAAAAATAGACAAGAAATCTCAGTTTTTGAAATAATCTGTCGTCTCTATATCCATTATAAGTAAAAAACCTTTTTTGGCACTTTTTCCATGCATTGTTTGCGGAAATCTTCCAATCAGAGTTCCAGTGTTCCCCGGAAGAGCCTTCCAAGACACCATCCGCCCCTTCCCCCATTTAATACGGTCCTGGAAGTTTAATCAAGGCTTGCATCCTGAACGTATTCTGCATGCTCCAAGGAACCTACGGAGCCGCCTAATAAATTGGCTGGTAATTGCCGAATCTTAATAATAGTTATTATTATTTTTGATTACTAATTACCTTCCGCCTTTCCAGAGGAGGAAATTTCCCAAATCTTTCCTCTGGAAAAGGGATATTTATTTAATACAAAAGAGAGCAGGGCGAAAGATTAGTTTTCGCGAGTTTAACTTTAAAAGAAATTTTTTGAAGGGAGGGATCTGAAAATTTGCAAAAGATTTGCTGAGAGATTACTAGGGGAGGGAAAGGCGTGGAAGGAAGATTCATAATTAAGAAAATGGGGCTGTAAAAGCTTCCAAATAAAGCGGAGTAGTGTTTGCTTTAATTTTCTCTCTTCTTTAATAGGAGAACGTCCGATAATTTGTAATTTTTGTTTGCCGCTCCAGGCGATAACCTGTCTATAATTCTTCAATTTTGTAATTCATTTCGTTTTGAAGCTATTTTAGTAATTTAATAACAACAAGCCTGCACCAAAGTTTTGAAAGCACCCGTTTACTAATATGTACAGCTATAAACTAACAAGAATGTTATTAATGTTATTTTTACTATAAAATGCATATTATTTTATGTGCTTCAAGATTTAATACTTGCTTTTTGTAATCTTTATAGAAACCAAATTATTAAATGAATATATAAAGTTAGGAATATATTAGTATAGTATTAGATAGAACTTTTAAATTCAGAAATTACATCATGATAAATATTTATTTTGTGAATAAGTAGAAATTTCATTTATTTACTTTAGAATTTCTTTGGAAGCTTGAAGACACGGTAAATAAAAGCAAATATTACACATAAAGGATTTTTAGAGTTTTAATTTTTCTTAAACAAAACTTTGAAATGAGCGCTGGTTGAATTTTCTTTTTGATTAAAAATATTTAAAGATTAAAATTTCTGTTAAGACTTGTTAGTTTTTCGACAATGACTTGGAATTTCATTCATATTTTGTTCATTCTTTTATATATCATTCATTTTCATTCATTTCACTCACATATCCTGACAATGATTTGGAATTTTCTTTCTATTTTATTCTTACTTCATATATCATTTATGTCATTCCTATAACCTGACAAGGATTTGGTATTTTATTCATTCATTCATATATCACTTATTTGTATTCATTCATTCACATATCACTTATTTTTATTTATTCATTCATATATCACTTATTTTTATTCATTCATTCATATATCACTTATTTTTATTCATTCATTCACATATCACTTATTTTTATTCATTCATTCATATATCACTTATTTTTATTCATTCATTCATATATCACTTATTTTTATTCATTTATTCATAAATCACTTATTTTTATTTATTCCTTCATATTTCACTTATTTTTATTCATTCATTCACATATCACTTATTTTTATTCATTCATTCATATATCACTTATTTTTATTCATTCATTCATATATCACTTATTTTTATTCATTCATTCACATATCACTTATTTTTATTCATTCATTCACATATCACTTATTTTTATTCATTCATTCATATATCACTTATTTTTATTCATTCATTCACATATCACTTATTTTTATTCATTCATTCATATATCACTTATTTTTATTCATTCATTCATATATCACTTATTTTTATTCATTCATTCAGATATCACTTATTTTTATTCATTCATTCACATATCACTTATTTTTATTCATTCATTCACATATCACTTATTTTTATTCATTCATTCACATATCACTTATTTTTATTCATTCATTCATATATCACTTATTTTTATTCATTCATTCACATATCACTTATTTTTATTCATTCCTTCATATTTCACTTATTTTTATTCATTCATTCACATATCACTTATTTTTATTCATTCATTCACATATCACTTATTTTTATTCATTCATTCATATATCCCAACAATGATTTTGAATTTCCTTCATTTCTTTATATATCATTCATTTTCCTTCATTTCATTCATTTATCCCGACAATGATTTGGAATTTCATTCATTACTTCATATATCATTCATTTTAATTCATTTTATTCATATCTCCATATATCATTCATTGTCCTTCATTTCATTCACATATCCCGACAATCATTGGGAATTTATAAATATTTTAAAACTTTCCACGCCTGGAATTTTGTAAAGAAAAAGTCTAAAACGTGATTAAAAACATATTTAGAAGTAACAAAAAATTTATTTCAACAGAATTGCCTTATAGAAAAAAAAAAGTATTTTTACGAAGATCAAATAAATACATTTCTGTGAATATAATTCCGACATCATAAATGTTTTGAAAAAACTGCTAATACATCCTTTGAAAGTGCATTTACTATATTAGAAGTATTTTATTGAGAAGGTACGCCAGTTTTGTGTAAAATTAATAACAGGCATAAGGGGGATGTTAGCATTTTGAAAAAAAATATAATAGCAAAGGTGCTTTTAAAAAATTACTGCTCTTGAGAAAATGATCAATAAAAAAAAAAAAAAAAAGTATATAAAAATAGGCTTTGTAACAGAAGGATTTAAAATGGCTTTCAGGAAATTTTCCCCTCCCGTCAATAAATCCCTCTCGTATAATAAGCAACCATTTTCAATTTACGAAACAACTTATTTTATTATCCATTTCATTTATATATTATAAATAAATCCCTGCTTATTTTTACAGAGTTTACTTGGAGTTTAGTACAAAATATATTTGAATATTACTTAATTAAAATTGAACGCTAATTGTGTGTATACACATATATATGAACTAAACGTTTATGAAATCATTGTATAATTTTTCGTTATAAATTATTTAGTCATCAAAGTAAATGATACTTTTTATAACTTTGCTTATACTCCTTATACAATTTTTTTAATTATTAGAAGGAATGTCAATAAGTTTTCATAGGTAACGCCGTAAGAAAACATATATTAGGCGAATATATAAAAAATCACACTTTAATAAAAATTTTGCAAAAAGTATTAAATTCCTGATGTATCACTTCCATTCTTAGTGAGATACTCAAGGAATTACCTATAGCTTGAATCATAAGCAGCTTTAGCCCTGAAGTGTTTATAACTGCTAGTGTTAAACTATATGTATCCCCCGTCTACCAGAAGAAAAGTCCAAAGAGATGCATTGCAAGCATAAGAGTAGCAATTCATTCAGTGATTTCCACTATGTCTGTTGACTTTTCGCCAACCCTACGCATTTGTATGATTTTAGAAAAGTTGCACTTTTTTAAATTCGTCTTCCATTATATCTACATCTTCCTTATATATATATCCACAAAAAGTAACCTATGACATCTAAAAACAGTCGAAGTAATGAGTAATATTCAATATCGAAAACACAGTTGAAACAAGTTGTCTCAATCATTCCTAATTTGGTCTCCTATTTCCTCGTATTCGAAACAAAGCTTACCAAATTCAAATTTCAGGTACCTTTCAAATGTATCAACAAACAATATAAGATAAGACTTTTTCTTTCAACAAATATCACTCGTGAATATTTTTTTAACTTTTACAGAACAATAATGTTTGAGTAATGGATATTTCTCTGAATCATTTTTTGTAGGTATTTATTAGCATTGAATCTCATTTATTACGAATATGCTGAATTCACCTTCGATCTTATCTTACGCTGGAATTATACAAAATGACAATTGCATAGTAAATGGTTGCTTTTTTGATGAATGATAATTGTATTTCCGATGGAGGAGTTCAGTTACAAACTATTACTAGTTAATTTCTATTGCATTAACTGTAACATTAACATAACAAATGTATTTAGAATGTCTTATTAATGCGATACACAAGAGCATTGCATCAGATTACATACCGTAATTAATTAAAATTGGGTATAAAATTTGCATAAGTTGGTTGACAAATTATGCTATCGATGTACTTAAAGTAAAATCGGCGAAAAATGAGCAACAAATGCAATAATGAATAAAACATTTCCAAGAAGTTTCACGGAATGAATAATATAAGTAAATGTCATGTATTAGCAAAAGTGCTGAAGAGTTTGTTTACTTATCTGTTTAAATATTGATCGAAAAATTCTTAAGAAAGATGATGGATTGCTTGGAGGCAGAATAATTTTTCTTAGAAGGGGATTAATTTTCTCAGAAACAATTTTCCAAAGCAATGATTCAGTGGCATAAATAATCATTGAAAAATAGTATTTAATTTTAGATGACATTTAATGATTTTACACTGGATATGTTTTTTACTCAATCTACTAAGTAAATAAATTTCATTTAAGCATAAAAATTGTTGCTTGAGAAAATTGTCTTCGATTTAATTGACTACTTATTGTATTGCCCCTCTAGGGAAATGGGATAAAAAAAAAGAGATACTTCTATCACTGTTGTTATTCCTGCTATAAAGTAGCATAAATAAAGCATAAGCAGCATTCAGAAAAAGTTATATGGAATACGATATTAAAAACTTTTGGAATGGTATATATTCAATAAATAAACTTACCGAAACATTATTTTACTGATGCTGTCATTTATTTTCTATAAACATATGTTTGAAAATTTTTTAAAAATATACAAATGCATAGAATTGGCGAAAAGTTAACAGACATAGTGGGAATCACTGAGGAATTGCCGCTGCTATATGGGGAACACGCCTCTTTGACCGCTTCTTCTGGTAGACGGGTGGTACATCTAGTTTAACACTAACAGTTATTGACACTTCAAGGCTGAAGTAGCTTTTGATTTAACCGATGGGTCATTTTCTGAGTATTTCACTAAAGATGGAGGTGATTAACTTCATTAGAAACTGTTTTCATAAATAATGGCTCATCAGCATAAGAAATCTTTGTATTAGTAAATAATGATTGATTTAGAAAAATATATAAATAATTTTAAAAGTAATATATTTAAATAGACATATGTCGGGATAGGGTCATGGAAAAAATAGTGGCAATTAATTCGAGAGCAGTGGTTTGATTATAATCTAGAAAGCGCGTATGCTTTTAAATTTACAATATATCTGGTTGTTGTATTACTTCTCAATCTGTGGTATTGAGTCTTAAATGAAGAAGGATAAAAATGGAGAGGAATGAGTTTTATTTCCGCTAGAAAACATATAAAGTAGCATAACTAAAGTAAAAAAATGAGAAAAGTAATAAGGAAAAAATTTTGCTAAATACAGATTGCAATTATTATGAATTACAAAGACTATAAAAATTAGTTTCATAAATTTGCAATTTCTGGTTTTAAACATAAAATTTTTATTCTGTTTAAATTAATGTATTTATGCTGTCAGGCGTTTTCTTCATTGGATTATTATTACATTAGATAAATGGTGTCCAAATAAATTATTGTGACACATAGCCATCCCGCGCATCTAGTATGCGCAGGTTTAATACTGACGGGGTTATTGTCATTACTTTCTAGAACGATGAAATTTGCCGGCGACTTTGGCAAGGTGTATAACCGTCTCACATCGACAATCAGGATATCTGGAAGGAGTTTCTCGCAAATGCAGGACAATCACCCTGTAAGAGACCTCCTAACAGTTGGGCTGACATGTTCGTAGGCTGACAGATGGCGCTATTAGTATTAAATTCATATGATTTTTAGTTAGCCCTAAACTTCAAAAGACACGTGTATAAATTTGACAGCTGTTGCACTATTAACATTTTTAGTGAAGCAACTTTTGTTAGTTTGAAAAAAAAATGGATAAAAAGGAATTTCGTGTGTTTAATAAAGCATTGCTTTTTGGCCCAAAAAAAAATACTATTGGATACAAGGCTTGTCTTGATAAACATTATTTGGACTTTGCACCAGGAAAATCAACCGTAGAGAAGTGGTTTGCTAACTTTAAACGAGGAAAAATGAGCACCGAGGACGATGCACGCAGTGGACGCCCCAAAGAGGCTGTTGCCGACGAAAACATAAAAAAAGTCCACAAAATAATTTCTGATAACCGTAAAGTGAAGTTGATTGAGATAACTGAGACCCTAGAGATATCAAAGGAATGTGCTGGACATATCGTGAATGAATATTTGTATATGCGAAAGCTCTGTTCAAAGTGGGTGCCGCGCGAGCTCACAATCGACCGAAAACGACAACGAATTGATGATTCTAAGCAGTGTTTGGAGCTGTTCAATCGTAATAAACCCGAATTTTTGCGTTTATATGTGGCAATGGATGAAACATGGCTCCATCATTTCACACAGGAGTCCAATCGACAGTCAGCCGCGGGGACTGCACGTGATGAACACTAAAAATGCTATAACTTCACTAAAAAGGCTATAACTCACATAGTAATAGAGCAACAGTTGTCAAATTTATACACGTGTCTTTTGAAGGTTAGTGCTAACTAAAAATCATATGGATATAATACTAGTAGTGCCATCTATGTGTCAGCCTAGGAACCTTTCAGTCCATCTGTTAGAATGTCAAAACTTTATTGTTCCTTTTTTTTTGGGAAAATATTTTATAGGAATGATTAAGAAAAATAAATCATATTAATCATTTATTTTTTAAAGTATTAAAAGATATTTATTTACAAAATATTAAATGTCAAAAGGTCATTTTAAGCAAGTATGTATTTATGAAAACTATTGGGCGTTATTCTTTAGATTTTATAAATGTATTTAAAAGATATAGAGCCAAAAAAAAAAAAAAAAAAAAAAAAAAGACTGCATTTAATTATAATAAAGAGTATTGCTTTTTTGATTACATATGAAGAATCCAAGAAAAAAAAATTCACTGTTGTGAGAGTTTTTTTCTTTATGGAGAAAGATTAGAAAGTCCGAAGAAGAAATTTTTGCAACTTAACAAAAGAGGTTCCATTTTTTGTGATATTATATATGTGTTTTTGTTTTGAGAAAATTTTAATTCTAGGTGTGTTTTTTTTCTTTCAGTTTAGCATTTCTTTTAACGTAGTGTAATCAGGAATTTTCTCTCCTTTGCAATGAATATTTTTGTCTCCTTCATTTTAAAATGCAAAAGAAAATTAGTAACAAAGAAAAAAAAACACTCTCTTTGATTTAATTATACTAAAATAAAAAGATTTCGAATCTACAGTATAATGTATATTCATCTATTGAACAACATAATTGTGAAACACATTCTTTATATATATATATGTATACTACTGTGCCCAAAATGTAAGAAAAATTATTTTTTTTTCAAAATGCACTTATGCCAACTTTTAATCCAATTCTCAATGCATGCCAAAAAGTCATCGGCAGGGATGGCTTTCAAAAGGCGTGCCGATTCACTTTGAATCTCTTCAATTGACTTAAGACGGTGTCCCTGGAGTGGTCTTTTGAGTTTAGGGAATAGCCAGCAGTCTCACGGTATGAATGCGGTGGTTGTGGAACGATATGGGTTTCATTTTTGGCGAAAAATACACGAAGAATCAATGCAGTGTGAGCTGGCGCATTCAGTGTTTTCGGTACCAATCGAGATTTGCGTTTGAGGTCCAAAATGGAATTGACAGATCCTTTTGAAATTCCAACATCATAGGGAAGGTCTCTAATTGTAAATCGACGGTTTGCAAGCATCAAATCTTTAATTTTTTTTTTGGACGTGAGCTTCGTCGGTTGAGGTTGAGGGTCGACCAGAGGACTCTTCGTCTTCAACGCGTTCTTCAAAGCCTTCTTTAAGCTGTGTATACCACTTCTAAAAATTTTTTTCCGATATAGGAATCAACATCTACTGCCTTCTGCAACATTCTATACGTTTCCGCAAAAAATTTTAATGCAAGTTCTTTGCTCAATTAATTCAGACATTTCAAAAATCGCCACAACCAGTTTTAGCGTCTCACAAAGTCAAGCGTAACTCAAACACTAATGCATATTTTGACGTCAAATTTCATACAGATGTCAAGGACAGTGCCAGAAGCCTAAAAAAGAAAGAAAAATTGAAATTCCATAAGAACCGAGAATTTTAAATTGAAAATTGTTCTTACTTTTTGGACACAGTAGTAAATCCAGGCACTCATTAAATACAAATAAAGATGCACGGACACTCTCTGTGTATCAAAAGAGAATATATTAAACCCATAACAATACGTCATTCCAAAAACGTTAAAATGCCAATTTAGAATCCTCAAAGCATTCTGGAGCAAAAATACCAGTTCTTTTTAACATTAACGCCAAAATTCACTAACCACATATGTGATAATTCATTTAAAAGCCAGGAATAACTCATGTGAAACATTAAGTAAATTTTATTTTTTGCGTGCATCCACTATAAGCACGTGAAAGCCTTCAGTTCCGTATTTTTAACGAAAGAGCTTTTGTGCTAATGTCACAGAAATGTCTTGATACCCCTCATTCCGGGAATCCATTTTGTTGAGAGGCCACTTAAATCACATCTTATCGGTGCCCGGTTTTTATCCTGAAATATTCAGGAGTGTTTTTACTTAAGCACTATCTTCTTACCGCGGTGTAATTACTCCCCGAAGAGCGGGTCACACCCATTCGGGTCCCAACATGGGCGTGAAAACGTCATTACGCTATCTCGCAGCAATCTGTCTATTTAAAATG
This sequence comes from Caerostris darwini, assembly GCA_021605075.1. NCBI lineage: Eukaryota > Metazoa > Arthropoda > Arachnida > Araneae > Araneidae > Caerostris > Caerostris darwini. The sequence goes on along the minus strand of BPLQ01002838.1, from coordinate 104,246 downwards.
AACGTCCGTCTGTCTATTTAGAGTGGACAACTTTTAATAAATTAGTGTCTCTATCTAAAAGCGTATTTATAGATCGAGTATAGGAAAAAAAAGAAAAGGGAAATTCTGAAATATTTTATCATTACGTTAAACGTTGATGGTTAGGTTCGGTATTTTTAACAGACTGAAGATATTTTATTAACAGCTTCTAGGACATTCTTATTTTACACACATTTAACTAGATGTTCTTGAGTATTCAAAAGACTGCCGAGGAACTGCATGCTATTTAATACTTGGTAAACAGCCTACATTTTTTCCGTTATCCTTTCATATCCTGATGATGATGTGAAATTATGATGTCGTTGAATACCCAAAAGATAGACGAAGAACTGTATGCTATTTCCTATTTATAACCGCTTACATTTACTTTTACATTACTTTTTCAAAATGATTAAACATGAGGGTCTGATGGCCGAATGACTAACGCTCTGACGCGCGGTACCACGAATTTCGGATTCAAGTCTCAGTGGTGCCATTGATGTTTGTAGTGATTCGGAGTCCACTTTAAACCATGGGCATCGGCCTAATATGACTGTGGTGGCTTGTTCATAGGGCTGACAACCCTGCCCCGTAAAAAGAAAATATCTCCTTCCTTGAAAACTGTCAGTAGACAGACGACTTTGGCTTACCATGGAGTTGATGATGATGATCACGAGTAAACATGAATGATGATGTCCTTCAATACTCGAAAGATAACCGAGGAACTAAATGCTATTTATTACTTATAATGGCTTGCATTTTATTTTCCATTATTTTTCAAAAGGAGTAAACTTGATTTGTGAAGTCTTTGAATACTCAAAAGATAGGCGAGGAACTGAATGCTATTTATTACTTATAACCGTTTACATTTCCTTTTCCGTTATTCTTTTAAAATGAATAAATATGAAGACACTTTCAGATACAATAGAAAAAATAGCGGGTAAATGAAAAAAAAACATACTTTACAAAAAATATAAATGTATATATCTATTACATATATATATAATATATATATATGTATTACATATATACATATATATTTTTTTTTGTAAAAACATTTTTTTTCATTTACCCAAAAAAGACAGACGGTTTTTTATTATTGTATCTGAAAGTGTCTTCATATTTATTCATTTTGAAAAAACAATGGAAAAAAAAAGGAAATGCAAGCCATTATAAGTAATAAATATCATTCAGTTCCCCGACTATCTTTTGGATATTCCAGGACATCATCATTCATGTTTACTCATGATCATCATCATCATCATCATCACTGTCCCAACAACTCCATGGTAAGCCAATGTCGTCTGCCTACTGGTAGATTTCGAGACACGAGATGTTTTCTTTTTACGGGGTAGAGTTATCAGCTCTACGACCAACGCACTACAGTCATATTTTGACCGGGACCTACGGTTTAAAGTAGATTCCGAATTACTACAAACATCCATTGCACTGTCGGGACTTGAACCCGAAACCTGTGGCACCGAGGCCTACAGCGTTAGTCATTCGGCCTTCAGATTCTCATACTTGCACATTTATATATATAATACATACATATATATATGTGTGTATTTAATAAATAAATAAATATGTATATTAAAAAAATCTTATAGCGGGTAAATGAAAAAAATATCCTTTATGGGGTTAATAAAGATAAAAAATGTTTTGTTTTCTACAGATGATAATTTTGTATTTCAGATTTTATTAATTATTTTTAACATTATATTTGCCTCACATTTTATTAAGAAGTAATAAAATGAGAAAAAGTGCTATAATATGTAAGTGATTTTTAAAAAAACAGTTTTTGCCTACGCTTCTTGTGGATGTTTTTTGGCACACTTCCTTATATGCATGTTATTGAAATTTCAATATATTTTCAATTCTATATCGCTTTGGGGAAAATTTCCACCTCCGACCGCAGCCGACGTTTATACTTTATTGACAAAAAAATAGTTTCAACTATGTTTTTCATTTTGAATTTAAAATTGGAAAAAATAAGCATACTGATAAAAAAATCAAGAGTAATATTAATTGGAATATTAGAATATTTTGGAAGTATCTCATAAAATATTCAGTCATAATATAAATAAATAAAAATCGAAAGAATTTCAGATTTATCTCTTTAAAAATTTAGCGAATAGTATTGATTCGTCAAAATGGATTTATATGACAAATGTATATATATTATTTTTTTATTACTGATGCTACTAAATGTGCACGTACTGTCAAAGACGTTTGAAATTTGAAAAAAAGGAAGTATATCTTTTTCTCTGATATTAAATATAATTTTTTTGAGTTTTTATTGTTGATAAATCCAGAATCATCAAATGAATATACTGTTTGAATTAAAGAATTGAGTAAAAAACATTTAAATAAGAACTTGAAAAAAAAGATGATTTTATTTTGAATTTGATGTTTAATTTGAAATAGAAAATTAGTTTTTAATGAGTAGTATAGTTTGTAAGTATAATAGATTTCCTTTTAGAAAAGAAAAAGCAACAGAATTACTCGGTATTTCTCATTTAATCTGAAAAAAAAAGGTGATACTACAAGGATGAAAACGGTAACCAGCTTTAATAATTAGAGAATTAAAAAAATAGAATTGACTTTATTAATATTTCTTAATTAAAAAAACTTTCAATATTTAAGAGAATAAAACATTTTAAATCCGAAAAAAAAGTGATATTATGAGGATAAAAACGACAACCAAATTTAATAATTAGAGAATTTAAAAAATAGACATGATTTTATTAATATTTCTTGATTAAAAACACCTTTCAGTATTTAAGAAAATAAAACATTTTAATATGGTGTTGTTTCTTATCCCACTTGGTAGACAACAACCTCTAGACCAAGTCCAAAAACTCCTGTGGTCTCATGGAAGGAGAGAAAGGGGGGGGCAGCTTTTGTTGTGATGGAGCACTGGTAGGTAGAAGTCTGACTTGGCTCTGTGACGCTCACTTTTTACGGGATAGGGTTGTCAGCACTACGGTCAACGTTCTACAGTCCTATTAGAGAGAGACACACGGTTTAAAGTGGATTCCAAACCACTACAAACATTCGTGACACTGCAGGGACTTGAATCCGAAACCTGGGGTACCGAGAGCCAGAGCATTAGACACTCAGCCCTCTGGCCCTTTTTATTATGGTTAATATATTTAATAAAGTTTGTACACTTTATTGTATATTACAGGTTCAATATAACTAATGTAAAACATATGGGATATTGCAATGTTTTGCCCCAAAACTTAACTCCTTTTTTAAATCCATTTTTCTGGTAGTGGAAGCAAATTGAAAATACCATATGACTTAGGGCGTTGTGATCTGTTAGAATCGCTTATAAAAACTCATCGAAACTGTGAAAATCGATTAGATTTTCTTCTATCGATTACTTTAGTTTAGTTGAAATCGATTAGATTTTTGCATTCTTTTGATAGGAATAAAAAATATCTGGGCAGAATGTAGTCACTATGATAATAATACATTTTAATTAAAGATAATGTTTATCCCAATATATTTATAAGACATAAATAATTACACAGATTAAACTATTTTTATGAAATGAATAGTAATATGAGCTTATATTGCACTTCACTCATTTAGAATTAGTTTTAAATATGCATTTCAACGTTTGTAGTTTAACATATCTGATGATAGCTTGGCGATATTTGGCTACAATCTTTATTGTTGGCTATTACTACTCTATAATGTTGGCTTTCCGTGAGAAGGTCTACTATCATACAACGATATTCAAAAGAAATGGCGATAAAGCGCCAACTCTAATACGAAAAGGACCAAGAGCTGTTTGTCTGAATTTTCTGTTCCTTTATAACAGGGAGCCAGGCTCTATTTTATTATTATTATATAGACTTTTCATTTGTTTTGTAATAAAGATTCGAAATTGTAAAGAGGTTTTATGACCACTCTGTATTTTGTTACTGTTGTACTAAACTAACCCCGAGCGTGTATCTAATGCCAATGAAAATAATGCGTGTGGAATTTAAATTCATCTCCTAAAACCAAAAAAAAAAAATGTTCTTACCTTTATTATATATAGAGTGAATTCAACTTTTTGACATAAATTTTTTTATCAATGTAATAAAAAATTTATTTGCACTTCTATATTAATTATTTTTAAAAATACATATATTTATAAATGGCAGAATATTAATTTTAAAAATACATATTAGTAATTCGTCTTTCCACCTTTTTTGTGTATTTCTATAGAGAGTTTCCTTTTCTTATAGACAAACGTTTATGTACATTTCACTATTGGTCTTTCTTATTTCGATGTTTCAATTTTTATGTGCATTTGAAATGGCTAAGTGTTATTTTTTTTAGGTTTGCATAAAAATTCCTTTTTCGTCAGAATTGAAGTCCATTTAAAATTTTAAGCTATATAATCCTCAAAACATACTAAAACTACTAAAGGAAAAGTCTGGGAGACAAACTGAAAAAATTGAGTGGAAAAACTCGTAAAGAGGTTATTACAGATTTTAGACTGGACACGACCGCCTGGCCGAACATCTGGCCAAAATAGGGATTGTGAACTCATATCAGAGTTCCCAATCCCTATTTTGTATATAATATGTGTTTTATGTAAGACAGAGAAAATGAATAAGGCCCATCTACTCGTTTGATTGGGGCTGGACTCCAACTTATAACTGAATAATAATTTGTGTTCTCTTTATTGGAGGGCCAGTCAAAGACTGTCCTGATCACACGGACTTTAATTAACTGATCACTTTGACTTTAATTTTTATCCTTAGAACATTTAAGTTATTTTTAGCTATTTTTAACGCTTTCTGGTCGGTTTTGTTAAGAATGTCTGGTATTTTCCCTTTGTAATTTTGATTTGTTAATATGTTATTTTTCTTTCTACGGTAAGTGGCCAAATTTGTAGGGATTGAGTTCTAATAAAGTCATAGGTAACAATAACAACATAATAAATCTTACAGATTTCAGCTGACCAAAATAGTTACATTGCAAATTACAGATAGTGTATTCGGAAATTAATTGCAAATGCTGTTTTCCATTCAATTTTAAATTTTAAATTCATTCAAAGTACACGTTTTAATATAGATTTTATTATTTAAATTCTAAATGTAGTGAACTTATGCAAATAATAAAAGTTCATTGTCTATAGTTCTACTTCCTGATTTATTAACCGCTATCATTTCTTTGAGAAACAGAAAAATTATTCCTGCGAAACTGGCATAGATTATTATTGACAGACGCAAGAGAAATGACGCCAAATTGATTTTACTTCTTCATCTGTGATTAATGACCTCTTGAAGGAATTATGACACTTATCAACTGCTCGCTCAACTCCTATAATAGAGAAAACAAAAGAAATATAATATAGCTTTTATGCTAAAACCCACAAACTATGTAGCCTGCATATATATTTATATATATATATAAATTTTCTAATTCGTTATAATTCTGGTGTACTTTTTCTTTTCGTATTGATTATGGTAATAATAATAACTTACAACATTATCAATAATTTATTACAATAGAATATATTTCATAAAAATTTACATTTATAAATATTATAGATCTGCTTTTGATGCCTAAATCAAAACAAATTTGTATAAAAAATTGCTTTTGCATTTTTAAAGAAGCCCTTTTTCAGATATCCATTCTGTCCATTATAACACCATTTACAGTTTTCAGATCTGTTACCATTCTGGTGAACACTTTCACACTTTGTATTATTTATTGTATTGTTTTATGTTGCTATTCAAAAAAAATGTATCATACGTATTCTATTGCATATATACTATATAATTATACTATAGCGCTACAAATATTATAAATAATTAAATCATGATATTTAATACAAAAATCAAAATATATATTTTTTATTTTAAAGCATGACCTTTTGAATGAAAATGACTCAATTACAGCATCATGATTTACTGATGTTTTTTTTTCCCAAACATCGTGCACTTTTACCTAAATCATTCACCATTTGAACGAGAGATATGTAGCAGATACAATGTTAGACTGTATGCAACGCGAGGATCCTGCTACACTGCACACACATTTTGTCACCTCGCATGTATAGCATACAGAGGAGAGGGCATCCCTCCCTCTTTCCTTGAGACCTTTTCCTTTTTCGAGTACAATGGAGGCCATTCAAATCTATAGAATTATGACATTCATTAGCTTCCTTCACTTCTCATTGAAGTAGACACTTCCTCAGCCCATAGTCTATCACCAATCACAATGCAACAACTCATGGAGTAGTCCATATTCCATCGATAATTGTTTCGATCGACAATCGCTAATTTCACGAGGTCCCATTATCCCTGATATTGTTTATCTGTTGTCATATTTGAGTGATAGGTTGTTATTATGCACTTGTTAAAGTATATACATTCTTTTCCAGTGGGACAAATGCTACAATATAATACTAATAAAATAATAATAATAATAATAATGAAATTGTAATTCTTATATGAGAAATCTAGTTAATCTTACAGTAAAATTAATTACTATACTTTAATTAATTAGTTTAATTTAATTAATTTTACTGTAATTTAATTTTACAGTAAGTTTTAAGCTTTGAAGTAAGAATTATTAGCAGCAATATTTATATAAGTAAATTTTTCAAAATAAACTTCGAAGATTCTTATTGATATAATACAAAACACTTCATTTTCCGTCCCGCGTTTTGGTTGATTATAATTATCAGCTGATTCATTAGTGCAACATATTAATATAACAAACTGGCTTTACATTAAAAATCGAAATGTTTATTATTATTACTTTATTATTAATACTAATAATAAATTAATAATAATAATAATGAAATCGTTTTATTTTTTAATTGAAATTCTAATAATGGTTGATTTTAATAATAAATTGATTCCTGTGTGTAACATATTAATATAACAAACTGGCATTACATTAAAAAATGATATATTCATTATTATTACTTTATTATTAATGCTAATAATAAAGTAATAATAATAACAATATTAATGAAATCATTCTACTTTTTAATTGTAATTCTTATATTGACAATTTAGCTATTTTATGGATTTAATCTTACAGTAAGGTTAATTACTTTAATTTAATTAATTGATTAATTACTTTAAATTAATTAATATTAATATAGTTTAATTTTACAGAAAGATTTAATCTTTGAAGTTAGAATTATTAGCAACAATATTTGTGGAAGTAAAATATATTTAAAGATAATAATTTGAATTTTGTTATAATGTAAAAAAGTCATAAATCTTTCTATATAATTAAGTTAATGAAATGAATATATCATACGCTTGGCTTGCGACTCAGTAGTACGAATATTTGGGCGAGATTCAATTCGCAGGCGGCTTTGTTGTAGACACTGTTTCAAAAAACGAGGAGACTCGATGGCATTTGTGATGCTCAGAAACGTGCCTCATGAGTCAGACTACTCGGTGGGAGTTTTCCAGGTTTTCTCTCATACGATAAGCAAATGTGGAGTAGACCTCCCAGAGGAAAACAAACTTCAACCATTTTTCAATGGTATAACACAAAACGTAGGTCTGACAACCATACTCCGTAAAAAAAAAATCTCATGTTTCGAAATCTGCCAGTAGGCAGACAGCCTTGGCCCACCATGGGGTCGTTGCGCCATTCATGATGATGATAACACAAAACGCGTTTGGTTGATTTTAATAATGGGTTGATTCCTCTGCGTAATACATTAATATAACAAACTGGCATTACGTTAAAAATCGAAATATTTATCATTATTACTTTATTATTAATATTAAAGTAATAATAATAATGAAATCTTTTTACTTTTTAATTGTAATTCTAATAATTGTTGATTTCAATAATCAATTGATTCATCTATGTAACATATTTTTCTAACAAACTGACATTCCATTAAAAATCGAAATATTTAATTGGGACTCACTAAATGAAAATAAATTCTTTTTTAAAATACAGTGTCTAAAAAATTAAAAATTTAAATAGGGAGACCCTATTTACAAATCGATTTTAAATATCGAACAAAATATTCATTCGAAAAAAAAAGCCTCACAGAAGACAAAGGTTTATTTACGTGTCACTTTCAGGTGATTGATGATGAAATCATTTTTCTGTGCAAGATCACTGTTTCCGCCTGCTAATTCTTTGGGTCTCCAACTCCGCGATATAAAAACTAGATATTCTAAGCAATTTTCTCCTTATTTTTTCAACTTATATATACAAAAAATATCTGGTTTTGATGTTTGGAAATCCGTATCAACTAAAGTTAAAAATTTAAATATCCCCTTGATTTTTTTGCAAAGGTTTCTAAAGGTGTTGAAACGATGCAATGACGCTTTGTTAAAAAAAATATGTGGATTTATTTATAAATGGTGGTAAATAAATTATTAGAAAAATTTGTATAATATTTTTTGTTATACTTAATCGAGAAAAAGAGTTGCAAATATGTATAAAAATGTATTTATATTCTTTCTTGATTTCATGTAGATTATAAATCATTGGAAATTAATGTTTTTACTTAGTAAGAAATTCAGTTTTATGATTGTTTTTTTCTATTCTATGGTGATTTAAGGGCCATGAATTTGTAACTTTTAGAACACTTTAGTTATTTTTTTTAAATAAATCTTAAAAAAAAAAAAACCAAATGTTATTTGAGGCATTTTTATGTATCACTCAAAATATAGAAAGTAAAAAAAAAATATTATTTGGCCTTTAAAAATAGTTAGAGAATTTCCAGTTAGAATAAATATACTGGCATTACATTAAAAATCGAAATATTTATTATTATTAATACTAATGATAAAGTAATAATAATAATAATAATAACGAAATGTTTTTACTTTTTAATTGTAATTCTTATATTGACAATACAGTCTTACAGTAAGATTTATTTCGGCAATTTAATTAATTAATTATTTGATTAATTACTTTAATTTAATTATTGTTACTGTAATTTAATCTTACAATAAGATTTAATCTTTGAAGTAAGAATTATTAACTACAATATTGGTGTAAGTAAATTATTTAAAAGAATCTCCAAAAGATTCTTAATGATATAACACAGTCTCGTGTTTTGGTTGATTATAATAATCAGTTGATTCATATGTGTAACATATTAACATAAAAAACTGGTATTCCATTAAAAATCTAAATATTTAATTGAAACTCAAAAATAGTTTTAAAAATAAATTATTTAAAAATTTAAAAATTTAAATAGAGGGACCCTATTTACAATTCGATTTTAAATATCGAACAAAATATTTAAAAAAAAAAAAAAAAAAAAAAAAAAAAAACATCACAGAAGGCAAAGGTTTATTTACGTGTCACTTTCAGGTGATTGATGATGAAATCATTTTTCTGCGCAAGATCACTGTTTTCCGCCTGCTAATTCTTCGGGTCTCTAACTCGCCGATATAAAAAATAGATATTCTAAACAATTTCCTTCTTATTTTTTTCAACTTATATATACATAAAAAATATCTGGTTTTGATGTTTCGAAATCCGCATCAACTAAATTTAAAAATTTAAATATCCCCTTGATTTTTTACAAAGGTTTCTAAAGGTGTTGAAACGGTGCAAAGACGCTTTGTTAAAAAAATATGTGGATTTATATATAAATGGTTGGAAATAAATTGTTAGAAAAATTTGTATAATATTTTTGGTTATAATTAATCGAGAAAAAGAGTTGCAAATATGTATCAAAAAGTATTTATATTCTTTTTAGATTTCAAATAACTTAAAATTAAATTAATTAATTATTAAAAATTAAAGTTTTTGCATAAATTCAGTTTTTTTATTGTTTTCTTCTATGGGGATTTTATGGGGATGCAATTGTAACTTTTGGAAAGCTTTAATTATTTTTGTTTAAATAAGTTTTAAGTTAAAACAAAATGTATTTTATGCTTATGTATGACTCAAAATGAAGATAACCTTTAAAAATTGTTAGAGAATTTATAAATAAACTTAAATTGATCAAGTTTACACATGTTGATGTATAAGAAAAAAAAAATGTCGTTTCTCAAATTTTCTTTAACTTTTACTAAGAAACTTTTACTATATTTATAGCCGAATTGTTTGCAGATAAGAACAAATAAAAAAATATATTACAAACAGTCTGGAAATTGTCTGCTGTAAAAATTTTTCCTGACTTGGGAAATTAATCTCTAAGTTTTTATTATTTAACTATAAAGAGCTATTTCTTAATAAAAGAATAAATAATAATAAATAAAAGAATAGTTTACTTACAACTCAACTTGAGAATTTAAAAACGATAATTGTATTTTTTATCAACTTATATATTCTATTGATTTTTTTAACTCAGAAATAAAAGGAAGGTTATTAATCCTTTTAGGAGTTATTTTTTTAATCTTTATATGAGATAAGAAGTTTGGAATTGAGTAATTACGTGAGATTTAAATCTTCATTAACACAGAAAATTAATTGATAACAGGAATTTTTTTATTCAAATGCCTCATTTCCTTATTTTTGAATATTTTTTTTCCTTTTCGAGAATAAAGGTATGCATGAGAAAGCAAACAATTATTGATATTCAATACAATGTTGGCAATTAATAATATAATAAAAATTTAATAAGTTTTTGTTAGTATAATTTTGATGCTCCATTAATATCTATTTGCTACCATTTTAACATCTTTTATGATGTATATATATATGTACTGGGTTAAAGTAATTTTTCTGGTTTTTACATAATTGTTTGAAGCCAATGGAAGTAATTTTGTAATCTACATTAAAATGAAAGGCAATATTTTCTACATCATTTCAATTGTATTATTTTGGTTTTCTATTATAGAAGTAACCAAAAGTCAAATAAAGAAATAAGAGAATATTAGAAATTTTTTATTTTAAAAATTTCTTTAAATAGTTTTCAAGCTATTAAACTCATTTAAGTTTAAATTATTTTTGATTTCAAACATACAATTTTATCGTAAGATATGTATCATTTAAAAGATATAAAATTTGGGACATAATTCAGTTACGTGACCTCTTTTAATGTCATATTCTTTAAAATCATTAAAGCACATCTAGGAAACTTAATTTAACTAATATTTTTTATAGCTGTTTAAATTTTATTTAAAAGTAAATCATTTAAAAATAGAAACTAATATTTTTAAGATTCATTTTTTGATGTTGTTTATTTTTATGGCGATCATTTGTAAATTTTGAAAAGCCTAAATTAGTTTTGTTTAAATAAATCTTAAGAAACACACAGGTTATTTTATGCTTTTTTAAGTATCACTCATAATAAAGAAAATAAAAAAAATTTTTGATCTTTAAAAAATTGTTAGAGAATTTATAAATAAACTGGAAGTTGGCAGACGTTGACATAAAAGACGCAAAAAAATAAAATAAAACTTTTCTCCAATTTTCTTTTATTTTTTACTCTGCAGAAAGGCATTTAGTAAAGAATTTAGTAAGAAGAATTAAATTACTTGACACTTTAACCAAGTTTAATCTTCTCAGACTAGAGCAATATACAATTCGAAGTTAGTTAACTATTACTGTCTGTTCAATAAATGCCGTCTGTCAAATGATTTCTGGAAACAAGACATTATAGAATAAAAGATATATCAGAACGGATGTAAAAAAAAAAGTATCTCGACACAAAACTAATTACAAAATTATCAGAATATCTAAAGAAAAAAAATACAAATAGACAGATGAAAGTAGACCGGAACCTTATTTAATTGCTTGACTTGAAAAAAGTTTTTATTACTTACCTCTCTATATTTATAGCCGACTTGTTTGCAGATAAGAACAGATAAAAAATATATTTCAAACAGTCTGGAAATTGTCTGTTGTAAATATTTTTCCTGACTTGGGAAATTAATCTCCAAGTTTTTATTATTTAACTATAAAGAACTCTTCCTTAATAAAAGAATAAATAAATAAATAAAAAAAGAACAGCTACCTTACAACTCAACTTGTGAATTTGAAAACGATAATTATATTTTTTGTCAACTTCTATATTCCATTGATTTTTTGAACTGGGAAATAAAAGTAAAGAATCTAATCCTTTTAAGAGTTATTTTTTTCTTTGTATAAGTAAAGAAGTTTGGTATTCAGTAATTACATGAGATTTAAATCTTCATTAACACAGAACTTAAAAAAAAATAGAAAATTAATTTTTACCTGAAAATATTTTTATTCGTATGCATCATTTCCTTATTTTAGAAAACTTTTTATTCCTTTTCATGAATAAAAGTAAGGATTTTGAGAAAACAAATAGTAATTGATATTGAATACTATTTTGGTAATTAAGGATATATTAAAAATTTAATACGTTTTTATTTAGTGGAATTTTGATGTTCTATTAACATATATTTGATACTATTTTAGCGAATTTTATAATGTGTTCCTTTGTGATTCTCTTACAGTTTGTTACAATTTACTATTTATCGTTTTTTTATGTTTTCTGTCAATATTAATCCTTACAGAAAAGAAATATTGAATCTAAATTACACCAATTGGACTTCTGTTTATTAATAGATCCCTAATTCTGTCTCAAAATTTAATTATTATGAATCAACCGGTATCTCAGGTCGAATGATGCAAATTTCGAGTATTAGGCAATACAACGCTAATTTTATTTTATACAATACTAATTTGTTTAAACATTTGATACGGTTTTGTTTAGTATAATTTTGATGTTTTATTAATATGTATTTGCTACCATTTTAACAGCTTTTATAATGCATTTATTTGCGATTCTCTTACAATCTGGTAATCCCACAATTTAATTATGTTCAAATATAAGTATATCACCAATATAAGTGGTTCAACTCTTAATGTACAATGAAATAATTTATTTTTAATCTCTAAACATATAGTCTAAAAAAGTTCTAACGTTTCACTTTTAGAATCATAATAATCTAGTTTTAAAAATTAAAAATATTCATGATGATGATGGGTGTAATTACATGAGATTTAAATCTTCATTAAATTGAACGTTTTACTGAAACGTTTTACGTCAGATTTGTACTTGACTTTAAATGTTATGTAGAACTTAAACTTTGTTTATGTTGGATATATTTGTTACCATTGTCAAAAGAAGTAAAGGTAAATTATTCTTTATTAAATTGAGAAATAAATATTCAATTTATCAAATGTGAAATTGAAAACAATGTTTTTTATCTAAAACTACAAACTTTTTAATATTGCAATATTTTTTGTTTGGGTCTGAATGGCCGAGTGGCTAGCGCTCTGGCGCTTGGTACCACAGGTTTCGGGTTCGAGTCCCGGCGGTGCCATGGATATTTGTAGTGGTTCGGAATCCACTTTAAACCGTAGGTCCTGGTCCTAGTAGGATCGTAGAGCGTTGCGGGGGCATTGTTACTCCGCGTCCGTATCTTCAAGTTACATGCGCCTCCTGGGTAATGCAAAGTGAGTAGCGCTTGCCTTAAGGCATCCAAAACGTCCATGTCTAAGTGTTTGCCAGCTGCATTAGAACAAAAAATATTTTTTCTTTTATCAAATTCGAATTCTCTCAATTCTCATAATACAGTTAAACAATAATAGCATTTAAAATTGACAAGACACAATGAATTATTTATTTTAACAAAATGTCCACAGACACGGCATAATATTTTGTATATGGGAACAATATTTTATTAAAAATTTAACGAATAGTTTTAAACAAAGTTTACTAAATTAAATAATTACCTATTTATTTACACTATGAACTGATTATCGATTTATTTATATAAATAAATGATTAATGACTTATTTACACAAGTGACCTTTAATCGATTTATTTACACGATATTACCGATTTATATGTGTTGTTTATTACTGATTTATTTACACAATTGACAATACTGATTTGTTAGCATAATTTACATCTAATACTAATTTATTAACTAATTAATTTATTTTATAATTTACATCTTTTAATATAGATTGTATCACTCTAACAAATATTAACATTAAATGAAAATTTAATATTTTTTTTCAGATTTTTAAATTAGAAAGGGGTGTATACTCAAATTGGAGAGGTATTATATATATTTATTACAAATATATTTACACAATTGATACTGATTTCTTTGCTCAATTGACATTGCTGATTTACTTGCACAAACTGACATTGTTGATTTATTTTCACAATTGACATTATTGACTTATTTTCCCATTTTTATTTGCATAGAGAATAACCAAAAGTCGAACGGTGCGAATAAGATGGTTGTGGAATTATACGAGCATCATTTTTGACGTGTCACGAAGAATCAATGCAGTGTGAGCAGGCGCAATCAGTGTTTTCGTTACCAATCGAGATTTGACGCACTTGAGGCCCAAAATGAAATTGATCGATCCTTTTGAAATTCCAACATCAGCAACAAGGTCTCTAATTGTAAATTGACGGTTTGCAAGCACCAAATCTTTAATTTTCTGAACATGAGCTTCGTCGGTTGAGGTTGATGGTCGACCAGAGGGCTCTTCGTCTTCAACACTTCCTCTGCATTCTTTGAACTGTTTATACCATTTCTAAAAATTCTTTCTGATATAGGAATGCTCACCGAACGCCTTCTGCATTCTATATGTTTCCGCAAATAAAATTTAATGGTTTTTTTGCTCAATTAACTCAGACATTTCAAAAATGGAGGGAATCAGCTTTAGCGTCTCACAAAGCTAAGCATAACTCAAACACTAATGAATATTTTGACGTCAAATTTCACACAGATGTCAAGGACAGTGTCAGTGACATAAAAAAGAGAAATTTCATAAGCCTCGGAAATTTCAAATTGAAAATTGGTCTTACTTTTTGGACACAATAGTATACAAGAGCAAATAAAAGGTATGACATAAACATTAAAAATGAATCCTTAACTCGTTTGGGCTCCTTAAAAAGAATATTTCACCTAAAAAGAACAATTCCGTTTACAAATTTACATTTAAATGTCATTTTAAAATACGTACATATGCTCTTCAAAGTGTTATAAAACCTGTACCAGAGAAATGCATTTTATTTTAATTCGTGTAAAAGAATTTCATTATTCCAGACTTCAATTTCGGTTGTATTGTGTCAAATATTTACAAAGCGAAACTATTCTTCCAGTAAGGAGCATTGAAACAATTTTCAAAGCAATTATCATTAAAATACATCATTAAGACAAATAAAAAGGAAAAGATCATATTGTTATGAAAATTTTGCTCTATCTTAACTTTTAATGCGGAAAATCAAAAGCGTTTCGAAAACTGTTTGTTTCCTAACATTCGTGGGGGAAAATGTTAAGTCTCAAGTACTAAAGAGAATTGTTAAGGCTGTCATTTTTACTCTTCTCTGTTTAAAGAATCTTTCGCAACTGAACTAATTATTTATCTAAGAAGAAAATTGTTCAGAAGCAAATAAAATTTTCTTTTTTTGCCAAAAAGCAAATTGAATCCTTCTGAAATAATAGTGTCTCGCTAAAAGGTCTAAAGAATTCATTTAAGATTAAATCTTTGACAGGAAACTTGTTTACAGTATGGAAACAATATCGTTTTGAGTAAATAATAAAAATTAATCAGTCAACGATTACCGGAGAAG
Source organism: Caerostris darwini (assembly GCA_021605075.1). Taxonomy (NCBI): domain Eukaryota; kingdom Metazoa; phylum Arthropoda; class Arachnida; order Araneae; family Araneidae; genus Caerostris; species Caerostris darwini. The sequence goes on along the minus strand of BPLQ01002838.1, from coordinate 88,696 downwards.
TAATTAACTGAAATATACTTACTTTTCAAAGCTGCAGTACCAATCAAAGGATGTGTGTATGTGTTGTTCAAATTTCCAATTAACTTTAACACTAATTACTTGAAGGTCCAAAAACGTTAAAGAAAAACCAATTAACGAAATTGTGAAGGTCAGAATTTCTGTTGAAAAAAAAAATTACAGGAATTGAAACCTTCGCCTACATATGTCTTAGAGTCTAATTGCTTGGCCAACACAAATGACGTAATTTTATCTCTGTTAACGAATGTTTCCTTTTTTAATTAATCGAGATGAATTAGAAAAGTTCTAGCATGAGTTTATTTAGATTCTGTTATGGAAAGATGTAATTCAAAATTGCATAAGAAACTTATTTTGTGTAATATTACAAATGATGTTAATATAAAATTGTATTGCAAGTTTGTAAATAACGGTCCATTTTATTTCAATGAATCTTGCTTGTTATTAAGGTAGTTTATTTTATTTGACATGTTTCTAAAAAATATTTATTTTTGTCTAGAACTAGCAATCACAGTGTTAACTACAGTCCGCATGGAAAATTAACATGTGGCCAAATCGAATAAATTTAAATACAGTGGTGTAATAGGGGGAAAAGATAATTTCGGATGAGCTTTAATTACCGTAAAATAATTTTAATTTCAATATTACTCACTAAATAATGATAGTTAAGATTAATTAAATATTATTAATAACCCGAATATCATGTTTTATATTAGCAAACCATTCTTCATGTCATTCCATTTTCATTCCTAGATGCTACTATATTGCTGGTCGAATCGTGGTTCAGTGGCAACGAGCGTCGATGTTGCAGGTGTTCAATCCACTGGCGGTTTTTAAGAGACAGTTTCAAAAATAGAGGAGACTCGATGGCGTTTATGATTTTCAGCATCTTACCTCGTTAATCAAACTACCTGGTGGGAGTTTTCCGGGTTTTATCCCATTCGATACGCAAATGTAGCATAATTCCCCCTAAAAGTCCTCCCGAACGGATCTACCCTCCTTCTTCAGAGTCACTGAGCAATTCAGACTTCTACCTACGGGTGTTCCATCGCAACAGAAACTACAGCCCCCTTCTTTCTTTCCTTCCATGAGACAACACGGATTCTCGGATTTGGTCTAGATATCGCTGTCTACCAAGTGTGATAAGAAAAAAAAAACCATTGTGCTACTTTCTCTCATTTAATTATTCTTCTTAATTTAAAATTAACTATTCATCATTTTTTTAAATGAACAAGCTGTTTTGTTTAGTGTATATGACATTAACAATCAACTAAATTCTGAAAACTCTGAAAATAATACCATAAAATGCAAGCAATATGCAGCAATGCATATTTTTTTTCTAATGATACTTATCCAGTGGAAGTGTATGTAACAAGCGTGCTTGTAAGGCAGGATTTGATTCCATTGCATGATTGCATAAATTTTTAAAGAGATGAGTAGACTCAATGGTGACTGTAACAGTAAGCTTCTTCATCCAATCTGTTAGCTTCAGAGGTTCATTCCCTGACTTTAGCCAGAGGGAAGGAAGTCCGCTTGGAGGTCGCCACCAATTCATGCATGGTACGCAGCTAAATATCCTAGTATGTCCTTGCAGTGCTCCTGTCCTAGATCTGCTCAAACGGCTTGGACTGGCCACACTAAGAATTTGACCTTCAATGGAGACGAGAAGACATTTACCCTTTGTCATTGTTCGGCCATCGCGTCTCCCTCTCAACTCATCGATTGTATTGGTGCCTCTGTGAGGCAACTGTTGAATGAGGGGAGGACCGTTTACGATCTATTGATGCAGCATGATCTACTGGACTTCGTTTAGGAATTTAAATCAAGGGTACAGTATTACAGGGACAGAATCAACACATTATATGTAGCATAGAATTTAACTGTCTGGTTAGAATTTCTATATTTTTCACTCAAAAAACAAGAAGAAGGGAAACTGAAAAAAAAAGGGAATAACAGAATGTCCTATACATGAGATCCATTTTCCTGAATGCTGCATATGAGAAGTTTCAACAGAAATTTACCAGTTCTACTACTGTGTCCAACAAGTAAGACCAATTTTCAATTTAAAATTCCCGGGACTTATGGAATTTCATTTGTTTTCTTTTTTAGGTTGCTGGCACTGTCCTTGACATCTGTGTGAAATTTGACGTCAAAATATTCATTAGAGTTTAAGTTAAGACGCTAAAACTGATTCCCGCGATTCTTGAAATGGCTGAATTAATTGTCCAAAGAACTTGCATTCAATTTTGTTTGCGGAAACGTATAGAATGTTGTAGAAGGCATTCGATGAGCATTCTATATCGGAAAGAAATGTTTACAAGTGGTATAAACAGTTCAAAGAAGGCAGAGAACACGTTGAAGACGACGAGCTCTGTGCTCGACCATCAACCTCAACCGACGAAGCTCACGTCTTTACAATAAGAGACCTTGCTGATGATGTATGAATTTCAAAAGGATCGATCAATTCAACGTGTCAAATCTTGATTTACCAATCGATATTTGACGCAAACACTGAATGCGGCAGCTCACACTGCCTTGATTCTTCGTGACATTATTGCCAAAAATGAAACCCATATCGTTCCAACTACCGTATTCACACCGTGCGATTTCTGGTTATTCCCTAAACGAAAAAGACCATTCCGGGGCACCGTTTTGAGTCGATTGAAGAGATTCAACGTGAATCGCCGCGAGCTTCGAATGCCAGCCCTGTCGATGACTTTTTAGCATGCATTGAAGATAGGAAAAAACGTTGGCATAATTTCATTGTGCCCGGAGGGGATGACTTTGAAGGCGATGAACTAAATTTGGAAGAATAAGTAAAGAGTTATTGTAAAAAAAAAAAAATTGGTCTTACTTTTATGGCTGAATACTGATCTGAAGTCTAAAAGACAATTTTCCTGATTCGGCAGATCGCATTTAATATAAATCTGCTTCAAATTCTTGACATAAAAACTAGAAACAATCAGAAATAAACGCCAGTGACAGGTTTATAGTCTTGTCAAAGTGTCTTCCTAGTCCAACATCATTCACACTAAAAATGGAGACCAAATCAGACTAATACTGAAGTCAATAACTGAAAGTCCTTTACATCCTGCATAAGAAAAGTTCACACATAAGTTTACAAGTCCCTCATGCGGCAATTAGGACTTGGATCTGGAGTCTAAACGACAATTTTCCTGATTGGGCAGACGTCATTTAATTTAAACTTGCTTTAAATATTAGAGATAAGAAACCTGGAAACAATCAGAAATGAAAACCAGTTTATAGTCTTGTCGAACTGTTCACGCCAATAATAATGATCAAATTATTTAGAAGAATTGTTTTTTTTTCTTTGGTGCTTCTCAAACCGAAGATAAAACTGTCCGAATTTCAGTTCGGTTTGGGTTTATCGCTCTACGGTCATGTTTTAGGCACTTGAGGTTAATTAGACAGGGACCTGTTGTTTAACATAGATTCCGAACCACTAACAAACATTCATGCCATTACCAGGATTTGGAACTGAAGTCTGCGATAACCAGAGCTCTAACCAGTTGGTCATCAGGCCGGGTAAAAAAAATGGTATTGACCAGGTAAAAATTATAATTGGCCGGTTGGTGTCTAATTACAATTTTTACAGAAGTTTACCGACAAGTTGAAAAATATTTGACATTTAAGTTGAATACCGATTGTAATTGGCTGGAACAAGCACAAGAAAGGAATTGCCAACATAAAGAACAGTTTCCTGTTTCTACTTTGCTGTTTCAAGCACTGTATATTTTTCCTCATCTGAAGTTTTTCCAGGATAGTAGCCTGCAGCTGCCACCATGCTAAATCATCAGCATCACCAATGCTCAAGAAAGAAATCGCCACCACAAAGAACAATTTTCTCTTACTATTTCGCTGCTTTCTCATGCACTGTATATATCTCCTCTCTGATGTTTTTCCCTGATAGAGGCTTGCGGCTATCATGTAGCCAAGGAGCTTCGTTAAATACAAATTTGATTGGCTGGAATTTATTTTTGTCTAAGAATTTTATCAGTCGTTTAAATCCATTTTAAACGGTATTCATTCTTCAATGTCAAAAGACCAGAGTGATATTTTTGCAATAAAATTTTAAAGGATAGAATATTGATGCAAGTATTTGACACTAATGCTACTAATTAGTGACTTGGTCTGTTTTCATCCGAAATTCTTTGCCATTTTACTTTGTACCAGTATTCCTCTGAACAAAATCATCCCGTATCACGAATATCAAATTAAGCTTAGTAGATGGGAATGATTAGGACTGTTTTTAATTGATCCTGAGTGTTCTGCTGAAGTGCATATGGTTACCAGGACAGAAGAACAGGGAACGATACTTTTTTCTTCGTACTTTTTTTACTACTTTTTTGTTGAACAATTGGTGGGGTTGGATTACTTCTTTAGAAGGATTATGGGATTTGTTGGAGTCGTTCCGTTATTCTTTTTTCTTTTCTTCAGGGAATCAGTTCTATGGTCAGATTAAAACTGTTACACAGAAAAGAAAAAGGATAGTTTTGATTTGATAGCTTTTGGAACTTTTTTTATATAAATCATGAAATTACAACGAATCAGATAGGATAGATAATAATTAATAATGTTGGATTTAATACGACCTGTCAAAAATTGTTACCTGCCTCAGTAGGTTTTTTTTTCTAGTTGCATTTTAAAAGATTTTAAGATTATTACTTTTATAAAATATTTATGGTTAAAGGATTTATATTGAAAATTATTTATTTTGTCTTTTAAATTTTTTTTGCTAATTTTACAAATTTTTCAAAATCGCATCGATTTTTTAACTAAACTAATAATTGTTGAACTCTTATTTCTTTTTGTTAGTGTTATTCTCACTTCAGAGTCATATAAAAAAAAATATTTAAATAATATATTATTAATGACTATTTTTAATTTAAGAAACTATATTATTAACTTCAAAACAGTGAAAAAAAAAAACGAAACTTCAGAACTTTGCTGGATTATATGGTTAGAAAAGAAAAATAAATTATTGAATTGTATATTGAGAACTCATATAATATTTGTTTTTGAACATAATTAGTTAGTAGGAGTTACAGATTGTTAAAGAATCGGAAAAGAACACATTGTAAAACCTGTTAAAATAGTATCAAATACATATTAATAGAACATCAAAATTACACTAAATATAAGCGTATTAAATGTTTATTATATTGTTAACTGTCAAAATTATATCCAATATCAATTATTGTTTGCTTTTCTCAAACTACTTACACCACAAAAACTTCATTCTGGAATAGGAAAAATAATTTCAGAAATAGGGAAATGATGTAAATGAATAAAAATATTTCCAGGTATTAATTTATTTTCCCTTTTTTTCTTTAAAGTTCTGTGTTAATGAAGATTTAAATCTCGTGTAATTACTCAATACCAAACTTGTTCGTTTATTTAAAGGAGAAAAAATAATTCTTAAAAGGATTAGAGTCCTTCCTTTTATTTCCGAGTTCAAAAAATCAATAGAATATATAAGTTGATAAAAAATATAATTATCGTTTTCAAATTCTCAAGTTGAGTTGTAAGGTAGCTGTTCTTTTATTATTATTTATTCTTTTATGAAGAAAGAGTTCTTCATAGTTAAATAATAAAAACTTAGAGATTAATTTCCCAAGTCAGGAAAAATATTTACGACAGACAATTTCCAGACTGTTTTTAATATATTTTTTTATCTGTTCTTATCTGCAAACAAGTCGGCTATAAATACAGAGCTGTAAGTAATAAAAACTTTTTCAAGTCAAACAACTAAATAAGGTTCCGGTCTACTTTCATCTGTCTATTTGTATTCTTTTTTTTTTTTTTACTTTAGATATTCTGATGATTTTGCAATTAGTTTTGTGTCGAGAACCTTTTTTTGCATCCATTCTTAAATATCCTTTATTCTATAATGCCTTGTTTTCAGAAATTTGACAGACGGCATTTATTGAACAGACAGTAATAGATATTTAACTTCGAATTGTATATTGCTCTAGTCTGAGAAGATTAAACGTGGTTAAAGTGTCAAGTAGTTTAATTCTGCTTATGGAATTCTTTACTAAATGCATTTCTGCCGAGTAAAAATGAAAAAAAAAAATTGGAATAGTACCTTTTTTTACGTTTTTTGCATCAACGTCTGCCAAATTGATATATTCCAGTTTATTTATGTAATCTCTAATAAAGATAGATCTAATAAAGATCAAATAATTTTTTATTTATTTTCTATATATTTTGAATGATAATTGCATAACTTTTAAATATTATACAATTTATTTTTATAGTTGACATTTCCAATTTATTTGCACAATTAACTAATTACTGATTTATTGTCACATTTAACTGGTTATCAATTTATTTACAAAATTTTCAGCTTTGCACAGAATAGTTAGTCTTTCTTTAACGATGTATTTCTTCGAAGATTCAAACTAATTTCGGATATCTTCTACGGGATTCATTTGCATGCACGTACCTAAATGATTTCCTGAATAAAATCGATGCGAGGACTCAACTTCAACAACAGAGAACTTCAACCAGTGAGTAGCACCAATCTGGTAAAATGAGTCTTCTGGTGCAGTGAAAATATACATCAAAGTGTACCAGACTGTTCTGCACTCACATTTGAATAGATTCCAGAGCAAAGAATAGAATAGAATAAAAAAACAATCCAAGGAATAAAGAGTGCGAACAGATAAGGATCTTTAAACTGCAGTTGAGCCTCATTGCCTCACACACATCTCGAAGACAAATTGGGCTCCATTTGATAAAAAAAGAAAAGGACCAAGGCTCGAGTTCTGTAGGGATTTTTTTTTCTTTTCTTTCCCTCGAAGCCCTGAAGGTTTTTTTTCCCCACGTGGACATGGCGGAAAATTGGACCTCAGTGCTGAAACTTTTAACTCTACCTTCCCCCTCACTCATTCCATTTGCTACTCTCGCTTCTCTACTTTTACCGATTCAGCTCTCTCTTGTTCCTCTGCATACTCTCATTTTTATGTTCCACGTGAAAATATCTGTTGCAGCTAAGAGGTAGGAAAAGTTTCACTTTAATCTTTTCTTGTTCCTGCACGAAAAAGTATGGAAGGCAGCAGTGTTTCTGAGTGGTGTTTGTGGATGCAGAAATGGATTTTTATTCGGAAGGGGGATTTTTTTTTAGAAAAGGTTCTACGGTTTTCGTGTGAATAAAATGTTAGAGGAAAAATATAAAATAATATAGTCGACAAAAAGTATTTTTTAGAAAGAAGAATATTATATTTAGTTACACAAAATCTCATTTAAATGTATCATTTATTAAATTAATTTTTATTTTTTCAAAGTATTTTAAAAGCCTTCAGATTCAAATATCTTCTGTAACTCATTATACTCATTATACTTATATTCATTATACTACAAATCAAGATTTATTTGCATAATTGACATTGCCAATTTTCTTGCACAATTTTCCGACAATCTATTTATTTGCATAATTGACATTGCCAATTTTTTTGCACAATTGAGAAAACCAATTTATATGCATAATTGAAAATATTAATTTATTTTTATAATTGATATTACTAATTTATTTGCATAATTTACATTAAAAATTTATTTGTACAATTTCCTTATAATTTCCTCTTTTGTAAAATTGACATTACCAATTTATTTGCACGATTAATTGATTAACGATTTATTGACTTTTAACTGGCTATCGATTTATATACAAAATTGGGATCTTTGCATTGAATAATTAGTCTTTCTTTAACGATATATTCCTTCGAAGATTCAAACTAATTTCGCATTTCTTCCACGGGATTCATTTGCATGCACGTACCTAAATGATTTCCTGAATAAAATCGATGCGAGGCCTCATCTTCAACAACAGAGAACTTCAACCAGTGAGTAGCACCAATCTGGTAAAATGAGTCTTCTGGTGCAGTGAAAATATACATCTAAGTGTACCAGACTGTCCTGCATACACATTTGAATAGATTCCAGAGCAAAGAATAGAATAAAAAAAAACAATACAAAGAATGAAGAGTGCGAACAGATAAGGGTCTTTAAACTGCAGTTGAGCCTCATTGGCTCACACACATCTGAAAGACAAATTGGGCCCCATTTGATAAAAAAGAGGATTAAAGATTGAGTTCTCTAGGATTTTTAGGTGTTTATACTCAGAATTGTGAGTCATGATATATATTTATTAATTTATTTACACAACTAATTTTACTGATTTATTTGCACATTTGATTTTACTGATTTATTTGTACAATTTACCGAAAATTTATTTATTCGTATAATTTATAGATAATCTATTTATTTGCATAATTGACAATGCCAATTTATTTGCGTAATTGACAATACCAATTTATTTGCATAATTGACATTATCAATTTATTTGCATAATTTACATTACAAATTTATTTGCCCAATTTTCCGATATTCTATTTATTTGCATAATTGACAATACCAATTTATTTGCATAATTTACATTATAAATTTTTTTCACAATTAACTGATTACCGATTTATTGACACTTTTAACTGGTTATCGATATACTTACAAAATTGGAATCTTTCCATTGAATAGTTAATCTTTCTTTAACGATATATTCCTTTGAAGATTTCTTCTACAGGATTCATTTGCATGCACGTACCTAAATGATTTCCTGAATTAAATCGATACCAGGCCTCAACTTCAACAACAGAGAAATTCTCAGTAAGGAGCACCAATTTGGTAAAATGAGTCTTCTGGTACAATAAAAATATACATCTAAGTGTACCAGACTGTCCTGCACACACATTTGAAAAGATTCCAGAGCAAAGAATAGAATAAAAAAAACAATCCAAGAAATAAAGAGTGAGAACAGATAAGGATCTTTAAACTGCAGTTGAGCCTCATTGCCTCACACACATCTGAAAGACAAATTGGGCTCCATTTGATAAAAAAAAAAAAAAAAAAAAGACTAAGGCTCAAGTTCTCTAGGAATTTTTTTTCTTTTTTTTCCCTTGAAGCCCTGAAGGTTTTTACCCCACGTGGACATGGCGGAAAATTGGACCCCAGTGCTGAAACTTTTAACTGTACCTTCCCCCTCACTCATTCCATTTGCTTCTCGCTTCTCTACTTTTACCGATTCAGCTCTCTCTTGTTCCTCTGCATACTCTCATTTTTATGTTCCACGTGAAAAGATCTGGTGCAGCTAAGAGGTAGGAAAAATTTCACTTTAATCTTTTCTTGCTCCTGCACAAAAAAGTATGGAAGACAGCCTTTTTGAGTGGTGGTTGTGGATACAGAAATTGATTTTTATTTGGAAAGGGGGGGATTTTTTGTTAAAAGAGTGGGAAGTTTTCGTGTGAATACAATGTTAAGGAAAAATATAAATTTTTCGAGAAATCAAGAATGTTAAATGTTTATTATAAAATAGTCCACAAAAAAAAAATTAAAGTATTTTTTAGAAAGAAGAACATTTTATTTGATTATACTGCGCATTTAAATGTACCATTTATTAAATTAATTTTTATTTTTCCAAATATTTTAGAAGCCCCAGATTCAACTATCTTCTATAACTTCATATTCATCATACTACACATCAAGATTTATTTGCATAATTGACATTATCAATTTATTTTCATAATTTACATTATCAATTTATTTGCATAATTGACATTGCCAATTTTCTTGCACAATTTTCCGATAATCTATTTATTTGCACAATTTTCCTATAATCTATTTATTTGCTTATTTGATAATACTAATTTATTCGCATGTCATTACTAATTTTTTGCATAATTGACATAACCAATTTATTTGCATAATTGAGAATATCAATTTTTTGCATAATTGATATTACCAATTTATTTGCTCTATTAATTGATTACCGATTTATTGACACTTCTACTCTTTCTTTAACGATGTATTCCTTTGAAGATTCAAACTAATTTCGGATTTCTTTTACAGGATTCATTTGCATGCGCATACCTAAATGATTTCCTGAATAAAATCGATGCGAGGCTTCAACGTCAACAACAGGGAACTTTCCAGTAAGGAGCACCAATCTGGTAAAATGAGTCTTCTGGTTCAGTAAAAATATACATCTAAGTGTACCAGACTGTCCTGCGCACACATTTGAAAAGATTCCAGAGCAAAGAATGGAATAAAAAAAAACAGTCCATGGAATAAAGAGTGAGAACAGATATGGATCTTTAAACTGCAGTTGAGCCTCATTGGCTCACACACATCTGGGAGACAAATTGGGCTCCATTTGATAAAAAAAGAAAAGGACTAAGGCTCAAGTTCTCTAGAGATTTTTTTCTTTTCTTCCCTTGAAGCCCTGAAGGGTTTTTTCCCCACGTGGACATGGCGGAAAATTGGACCCCAGTGCTGAAACTTTTAACTCTACCTTCCCCCTCACTCATTCCATTTGCTACTCTCGCTCTACTCTTACCGATTCAGCTCTCTCTTGTTCCTCTGCATACTCTCATTTTTATGTTCCACCTGAAAATATCTGGTGCAGCTAAGAGGTAGGGAAAGTTTCACTTGAATCTTTTCTTGCTCCTGAACAAAAAAGTATGGAAGGCAATAGCGTTTCTGAGTGGTGGTTGTGCATACAGAAATGGATTTTTATTTGGAAGGTGGGGGGATTTTTTGTTAAAAGCGGTGCTATGGTTTTCGTGTGAATACAATGTTAGAGGAAAAATATAAAATAATATAGTCGACAAAAAGTATTTTTTAGAATTAAGAATATTATATTTAGTTACACAAAAGCTCATTTAAATGTATCATTCATTAAATTAATTTTTATTTTTTCAAAGTATTTTAGAAGTCCCAGATTCAAATATTCTTCTATAACTGCAATTTCATCATACTACAAATAATTTATTTCTATCATATTTGGAAAGAAACCATCTTCTTTAAAAAAAATTCATAATGCAGATGTAAAAATTACGATTTGCCGACATGCTATCGTACATGAGTCACGATATCTGTGCACTTCATGACTTGACTTTATCATTGACTATTCAATCATGACTTGACTTTAATCATCATGACTATTCAACCATAACTTGACTTGAATCATGACTTGACTTTATTCAACCATGACTTGACTTGAATTTATCATTGACTATTCAATCGTGACTTGACGAGAATTTATCATTGATTATTCAACCATGACTTGACTTGAATTTATCATTGACTATTCAATCATGACTTGACTTGATCATTGACTATTCAATCATGACTTGACTTGAATTTATCAATTGACTTATTAAATCATGACTTGACTTGAATTTATCATTGACTATTCAATCATGACTTCAATCATTGACTATTCAATCATGACTTGACATTGAATTTATCATTGACTATTCAATCATGACTTGACTTGAATTTATCATTGACTATTCAATCATGACTTGACTTGACTTGATCATTGACTATTCAATCATGACTTGACTTGATCATTGACTATTCAATCATGACTTGACTTGATCATTGACTATTCAATCATGACTTGACTTGAATTTATCATTGACTATTCAACCATGACTTGACTTGAATTTATCATTGACTATTCAATCATGACTTGACTTGATCATTGACTATTCAATCATGACTTGACTTTATCATTGACTATTCAATCATGACTTGAATTTATCACTGACTATTCAATCCTGATTTGACTTGTATTTATCATTGACTATTCAATCTTGGCTTGATTTTATGACTATTGAATCTTGACTTGAATCATGACCATCATTTTATGAATTGACTTTAGCTTTGAGATGTATGCTCGCTGATGTTGCATTATGTCAATTTATCCAAATGCTGTTAAAATACTAGAGATAAAAGAATTTAACAATGGGGAAAATTAAATTATAAAGGAACTACTCTAAAATTCGAAATTCATGATTTCATTGCCCGTGACTGATTGCAGATTCCATTTTAAAAGAAAATATCGTTTTACATACTTTCGGCAACCAAAAGAAACTAAGTAATATGGAAAAGAAAAATAAAGAAATGTATAAAACTGCAGATCAAATAGACCATTATATTTTAACAGTTGAACGATGACTAGAACACATGAAGTACAACTTGTACTTGAAATAAAAAGTGAATAAAAAATAATAATCCCCAGAAAATATAGGGTACTCGATAGCTTACAGTGATACGAGACATTTGGTAGAAATTGAAGTCTCGATGCTGTTTTATAATATGCATCCTCTGACATATCAAATATCCAAGAGTAAGAAAGAACTTATTATCCCAAAGCACTTTGTAGCTTCTTTCTTGATTCTACATATTTTACTCATTGAAAAAAAGTGTTCAACTGCCTCTAGTAATTTGCAGAGAGGGATAATGGATATGAAGTCAGGCCAAATAGATTTTGAAGAATATATCTTTGTGCGAAACCTGGATAGACACGTTGAATACTGCTCCCTGGAAACATGAAATCATCTTCTTCTTTTGAGACGATGAGAAGTCTATGAGAAGATTTAATACTATCCAAATGATTAAATTTCTGAGCATATTTGCCACCCATCCAATGTTCTGTGTTTTTCATCTGTGCTTTCTTTCTTTTCTTTCTTTCTTTTTTTTTTGGATTTTGCAATATAATCTTCCAGTATTTCTGTGAAAGAAAGGTCCGAAGCCTGGCAATGGCATGTATGTTTGTTCGTGGTTTGGAATCTACATTAAACTATAGGTCCATATCTAATTTACCTAAAGTGTGCTCAAAATGACAGCACAGTCACAGATCAAACCTAACCCAATCCTCATAATAACAACATTAATTCATAACAAGTGTATTCCCATTTGGCCACAAATCTTCTACCCGCACTAGGATTAATTGTAATGTATTAAATAAAGACCAAAGTCCCTGGTGTAAATAATATATTTATGTATTTTTACAATTTATTCTTAAAAGCTTTCAAAATAATAAAGAAAAGAACAAAATGTTGCGAGTAGGCATTGATCAAAACCATTTCAGAAATCCGGAAGTGCTAATGGATACAGAATTGTCAACTAACCCAATGTTATACCCAAACTGCTCCTCTCCCCAAACACAACCCACCTGTCAGAAGTGCTTCTCAAGAAACAACAACCCTTCAACGAAACGAACGAAAGAGTGGCGACCGCAACCAAACATCAGCACTTTCAGAATCATCAAAGAGAGGAGGGGGGAAGATAACGGAATCTCTTTAAAAATTCCTGTATATATAACTATTCAGCTTTTCCAATCTCTCATCTCTGAATTCTTTCATCGGCAGAATAATAAAAGAGTATGGCGGGTCAGGGCGGGAGGGGGGGGGCGTTACCTCGCTTGTACCATTCTGGATGGAAATCGAATATTTCAAGCTGTCTTAAGAGATGGATTGAATTTGGTTCTCGGAATCAAATAACCCTTGACAGCCTGTCGCGGTAACGTCACATCCAGTATAACCGTTGCGTTTTTCTCGAGCATCCATGGGCCTGGAGGAAAATATGGGCAAAAATAAACAAAGGAGAAAAGTGAAAAGAAAGACATGAGACGACAATGGAAGCTAATGTATGCCGCTGGCACATGGCATATAAAGTGGGTGTGAGGTTGACAGGAAGGCCGATTGGATGTTAAAGTTGGACTAGGAGTTAGTGGTGGGAAGAATTAAGATTGAAGAGATGGGAAGACCAGACGTGCTTTTCGCATTTATTGGCGCTGTTCTCCAATGAAAAATGATTTCTCCTTTTAAAGAGTATCTTGAGTGTGTTTGTAGGGATTCCAATGATTTAAAATCTGGAGTTTAAAGAGATATTGCAAATTCTTCTTGAGTGTGACGGTTTGTTCAAATTTATTAGAAGACGTTAATTTACTTAGCGTTGCTATGTATTATTTGTCTTGATTTTTTTTATAAAGTATGGCTTTCTGTGTTCTAAAGAATCTTTAATACTTTATAATTGTTTAAATGATATTTCTTATGATTTGAATTTATTAATAGAAATTTATTATTAGAGAGTTATTATGGAAACAATATATATTGAGTTTTGTAATATAGGGTTAAAGGCTTGATGGCAGAGTGACTCTTGCTTTGGTGCTCAGTTCCATAGGCTTCAGGTTCGAGACAAGGTGGGGCCATGAATATTTGTAGTGGTTCGGAATCAACTTAAAGCTGTAGCTCCCTGTCTAATACGACTACTATTAATACACCTTAACATATAACTGTACCTACAGCTGAGTTTCCCCTATACAGTTTGGGATTAATGTGGATGAGAAGTCTGACTGGGTTTTGGGACGCTCTACAGTTATATGGGAACAGGAACTACGAATTAAAACGGATTCCGAACCCCTAAAAACATCCATTTCACCGTCGGTACTCGAACCCGAAATCTGTGGTATATATATTCAGCTTTTCCAATATCTCCCTGGATTCTTCCATCGGCAGAATAATAAAAGAGTCGGAGGACGACAGGGGGGCACTGTGTTTTTCCTCGCTTGTACCATTATGGAGGAAATCGAATATTTCGAGCTGTCTTAAGAGATGGATTGAATTTGGATCTCGAAATCAAATAACCCTTGACAGCCTGTCGTTGGTAACGTCACATCGAGTATAACCGTTGCGTTTTTCTCGAGCATCCGTGAGCCTGGAGGAAAATATGGGCAAAAATAAACAAAGAAGAAAGGGGGAAAAAACGACATGAGACGACAACGGAAGCTAATGTATGCCGGTGGCACATGGCATATAAAGCGGTTGTGAGGTTGACAGGAAGTCCGATAGGATGTTAAAGTTGGACTAGGATTTCGTGGTGGGAAGAATTAAGATTGAAGAGATGGGACACACGTGCTTTCGGCATTCATTGGTGCTGATCTCCAATGAAAAGGGGTTTTTGAAGAGTATCTTGAGTTGTGTTAGTAGGGATCCCATTGATTTAAAATCTGGAGTTTAAAGATGCTTTGTAAATTCTTCTTGAATCCGATGGTTTAGACAAATTTTTAGGAAAAACCTTCATTTGTTATTGTTTTTACTTACAAAATGCATTTTTTTCCGTGTATTATTTGTTCCGATTTTTTTTAAGCAAGGCATAATGTGTTGTAAAGAATCTTTTATACTTTCTGCTATTTAAATGAGTTTCCTTATATGATTTGGATATAGTCGTAGAAATTAATTATTGAAGAGTTATTATAAATACAATATATATTAAATTCTGTAATAATGGATTTGAGGCCTGATGGCAAAGTGACTAGCGCTCTGGCGCTCGGTACCACAGCCTTCGGATTCAAGTCCCAGCGGTGCTATGGATATTCGTAACATAAAATTACAAATGAGCTAATTATGCCTCAAAACAACAACTCACTTGTCAGAGTTCTTTACATCCTATCTTGAAAGAAACATCCATTTAACAATAGAACATAATAGTGGTGTTTGTAATCCGTACATTTATCCCAAACTGGTCCTGTCAACCTCGCACCCGCTTTATATGCCATGTGCTACCGGCATACATTAGCTTTCGTTGTCGTCTCATGTCTTTCTTACCCCATTTGATCTCCTAATCTTCATAATAATAACATTAAAGGCATTCCCATTACTTAAACATCACAGGTCTTCAATCATCCTTCTTAATCCTCATAGGTACAACATTAATTTATAGTAAGATTATTCCCATTAAGTCACAAAAATTCGACACGCCAGGCATTGTTCGTAACATACTAATTAAAACAAAAAGTCCCTGGTGTAAATAAAATCTTTATGTATTTTTACAAATTATTCTTAAAATCTTACAATATAATAAAAGAGACAGCACAATGTCATGAGTAGGCATTGATGAAAACAATTTCAGAAATCCGGAAGGATCCTAATGGATGCGGAATTGTCAACAAAACCCAATGGTATCCCTAAACTGTTCATCTCCCAAAACACAACCTACCTGTCAGAAGTGCTTCTCAAGAAACAACAACCCTTGAATAGAAGAGCGAAAGAGTGGCGACCGCAACCAAACATCAGCACTTTCAGGATCATCAAAGAAAGGAGGGGGGAAGATAACGGAATCTCCTAAAAAAATTCCTGTATATATATTCAGCTTTTCCAATCTCTCCCTGGATTCTTTCATCGGCAGAATAATAAAAGAGTTAGGGGGTTCAGGGGGTGGCCTGCACCGTTCTTACCTCCCTTGTACCATTCTGGAGGGAAATCGAATATTTCAAGCTGTCTTAAGAGAAGGATTGAATTTGGATCTCGGAATCAAATAACCCTGGACAGCCTGTCGCGGTAACGTCACATCGAGTATAACCGTTGCATTTTTCTCGAGCATCCGTGGGCCTGGAGGAAAATATGGGCAAAAATAAACAAAGAAGAAAGGGGGAAAGAAAGACATGAGACGACAACGGAAGCTAATGTATGCCGGTGGCACATGGCATATAAAGCGGGTGTGAGGTTGACAGGAAGGTCGATTGGATGTTAAAGTTGGGCTAGGATTTCGTGGTGGGAAGAATTAAGATTGAAGAGATGGGACACAAGTGCCTTTTGCATTCATTGGCGCTGTTCTTCAATGAAAAGGCCTTTTGAAGAGTACCTTGAGTGTGTTTGTAAGGATCCCAGTGATTTGAAATCTGGAGTTGAAAGAGGATTTGTAAATTCTTCTTGAATGTGATGGTTTGTTCAAATTTGTTGGAGAAATATTAATTTGTAATCGATTTAACTTGGAATATTTTTTTTTCTACGTATCATTTGTACCAATTTTTTTAAATAAGGTATTGTGTTGCAAAAAATTTATTAATACTGCCTGTTATTTGGTATTATGAATACTATATATATGATGGTCTGTAATAAAGGCTTTAAAGTTCGATTGCAAAGCAAAGCAATTGACGTTTGTAGACAAAGATTATTGTGTTGTATGTCGTGGCCTAATTCTCAGTTTTCTGCAGTGTGAGAGGGACTTCACAACCCTGCGTATGGGAGGAGGGAAAGGGGGCCAGTTTCTGTCATGCTTTGGCCCTCTACAGTCATTTTGTGCACACTTTAGTTTAATTGGACCGGGACTTACAGTTTAAAGTGCATTCAATGAATACCCATGTCAGAGCCATGATACGAACCTGAAGCCTGGGGTACCAAAGGCCAAAGCGCCAGCTAATTCACCAACAGGCCATCTCATAATAAGGGTATTCTCATTATGTCACAAATCTTTTACCAACCAGCGATTGTTCGTAACGTATTAATTAAAACAAATCCTTAGTGTAAATAAAATATTTACGCATTTTTACAATTTATTATTAAAAGCTTCCAATAAAAAACACAATGTCATGAGTAGGCGTTGATGAAAACCATTTCAGAAATCCGGAAGAGCTAATGGATGCGGAATTGTCAAATAACCTTATCCTTAAACTGCTCATCTCCCAAAACACAACCTACCTGTCGGAAGTGCTTCTCAAGAAACAACAATGTTTCAATAAAAGTAACGAAAGAGTGGCGACCGCAACCAAACATCAGCACTTTCAGGATCATCAAAGAGAAGAGGGGGGAAGATAACGGAATCTCTTAAAAAAATCCTGTATATATATTCACGTTTTCCAATCTCTTTCCTGGATTCTTTCATCGGCAGAATAATAAAAGAGTTAGGGGGGTCAGTGGGGTAGGGGAGGCCTGCATCGTTTTTATTTCGCTTGTACCATTCTGGAGGAAATCGAATATTTCAAGCTGTCTTAAGAGATGGATTGAATTTGGTTCTCAGAATCAAATAACCCTTGACAGCCTGTCGTGGTAACGTCACATCGAGTATAACCGCTACGTTTTTCTATAGCATCCGTGGGCCTGGAGGAAAAAATGGGGTAAGAAAGACATGAGACGACAACGAAAGCTAATGTATGCCGGTGGCACATGGCATACAAAGCGGGTGCGAGGTTGACAGGAAGGTCGATTGGATGTTAAAGTTGGACTAGGATTTCGTGGTAGGAAGAATTAAGATTGAAGAGATGGCACACACGTGCTTTTTGCATTTATTGGCGCTGCTCTTGTATGAAAAGGCCTTTTGAACAGTATCTTGAGTGTGTTTGTTGGGATCTCAGTGATCTAAAATCTGGAGTTTAAAGAGGTTTCTAAATTCTTCTTGAATGTGATGGTTTGTTCAAATTTATTGAAAAGTATTAATTCATTATCGTTTCTACTTGCAGTACGTATTTTTTTCTGTGTATTATTTGTTATGATTTTTTTGAAGTAATGCATATTGTGTTGTAAAAATTTATTAATACTTTCTGTTATTTATTATTACGAATACAATATATTATATATTATGGTCTAATACATACTAAGAGTTATTATTAATACAATATATCATATATTATGGTGTATTATATCGTAAGGGTTATTATGAATAATATATATCATATATTATGGTATATTATAAAGTAAGAGTTATCATGAATAGAATATTATATTCTATCAGTCAGGGATTGTACGTAATGTAACAAAAACAATTAAAACAAAAACAAAAAGTCCCTGGTGTAAATAAAAGTTTTATGCATTTTTACAATTTATTCTTAAAAGCTTTCAAATCAAACAAACAAAAAAAACTACAACACAATGTCATGAGTAGGCATTGATGAAAACCATTTCAGAAATCCGAAATCGCTAATGGATGCAAAATTGTCAAACTAACCCAAATGTTAACCGTAAACTGCTGGTCTCCCCAAACACAACCCATCTGTTAGAAGTGCTTCAGTTCTAATCCAAAGAAACAACCCTTCAACAAAAGAATGAAAGAGTGCCGACCGCAACCAAACATCAGCACTTCTTTCAGGATCATCAAAGATAGAAGGGGGGAAGATAACGGAATTTTTTAAAAAATTAATGTATATACATTCAGATTCACCAATCGCTTCCCTGGATTCTTTCATCGGCAGAATAATAAAAGAGTTGGGGGGTTAGTGGGATAGGGGTGTCCTGCACCGTTTTTACCTCCCTTGTACCATTCTGGAGGAAATCGAATATTTCAAGCTGTCTTAAGAGATGGATTGAATTTGGATCTCGGAATCAAATAACTCTTGACAGCTTGTCGTGTTAACGTCACATCGAGTATAACCGTTGCGTTTTTCTCGAGCATCCGTGGGCCCGGAGGAAAATATGGGCAAAAATAAACAAGGAAAAAAGGTGGGAAGAAAGACATGAGACGACAACGGAAGCTAATGTATGCCGGTGGCACATGGCATATAAAGCGGGTGCGAGGTTAACAGGAAGATCGATTGGATGTTAAAGATGAACTAGGATTTCGTGGTGCGAAGAATTAAGATTGAAGAGATGGGGCACAAGTGCTTTTTTGCATTCATTGACGCTACTCTTCAATGAAAAGGCTTGAGTTAGTTTGTAGGTATCCCAGTGATTTAAATTCTGGAGTTTAAAGATGTTTTGTAAATGCTTCTAGAATGAGATGGTTTCTGCAAATTTATTAGAAGGACGTTACTTTTCTTAGCATTTCTATGTATTATTTGTCTTGATTTTTTTTAAAGTCAGACCTTCTGTGTTGTAAGGAATGTTTATTACTTTATAATCGTTTAAATTATATTCCTTATGAGTTGAATTTATTAGTAGTAAATAATTATTAAAAGTTATTATGAATAAAATATATATTAAGTTCTGTAATAAAGGTTCAGTGACTAACGCTCTGGTGCTCGGTGATACAGGGTTCCAGTTTTTGCAGTGCCATGGTTATTTGTAGTAGTTCTGAATCCTCTTTAAACTGTAGGTACCGGTCTAATTAGTCTCAACTCCTCACAAAATGACCGTAGAGTGACAAACCAAACCTAACCTAATCCATTTAATAGCAACATTAATTCATAATAAGTGTACTCTCATTAGGCCACAAATCTTCTACTCACTTAAGGATACTTCTTAATGTATTAAATAAAACACAAAGATCCTGGTGTAAATAAAAATTTTATGTATTATTACACTTCATTCTTAACAGCTTTTAAAATACAAAAAAGAAAACGATGTCATGAGTAGTCATTGATGAAAACCATTTCAGAAATCCGGAAGAGCTAATGGAAGCGGAATTGTCAACCAACCCAATGTTATCCCTAAACTGCTCATCTCCCAAAACACAACCCACCTATCATATGTGCTTCTCATGAAACAGCAACCCTTCAACAGAACAGCGAAAGAGTGGCGACTGCAACCGAACATCAGCACTTTCAGAATCATCAAAGAAAGGAGGGGGACAGATAACGGAATGTGTTAAAAAAATTCCTGTATATATATTCAGCTTTTCCAATCTCCTCCTTGGATTCTTTCATCGGCAGAATAATAAAAGAGTTGGGGGTCAGGGGGTAGGGGGCGGCCTGCACCTTTTTTACCTCCCTTGTACCATTCTGGAGGAAATCGAATATTTCAAGCTGTCTTAAGAGATCGATTGAATTTGGTTCTCGGAATCAAATAACCCTTGACAGCCTGTCGTGGTAACGTCACATCGAGTATAACCGTTGCGTTTTTCTCGAGCATCCGTCGGCCTGGAGGAAAATACGGGCAAAAATAAACAAAGAGGAAAGAAAGACATGAGACGACAACGGAAGCTAATGTTATACCTGTGGCATGGCATATAAAGCGGGCGTGAGGTTGACAGGAAGGTCGATTGGATGTTAAAGTTGGACTGGGATTTCGTGGTGGGAAGAATTAAGATTTAAGAGATGGGACACGCGTGATATTTGCATTTATTGGCACTCTCCAATGAAAAGGCCTTTTGAAGAATATCTTGAGTTGTGTTTGCAGGGTTCCCAGTAATTTAAAATCTGGAGTTTAGGGATGTTTGTAAAATTTTCTTGAATGTGATGGTTTGTTCAAATTTATTGGAAAGTTGTTAATTTTTTATCATTTCTACTTGTAATATCTATTTTTTGTTCAGATTTGTTCAGTAAGACATACTATGTTATAATCTTCAATAATTCCTTATTATTTAAATGCGATTCCTTATAGGATTTCAATACAATATATATATTACTGTCTGTAATAAAGGCTTTAAAGTTGAAATGTAAAACAAAGCAAATGACGTTATAAGACGAAAATATTCTATTGTTTGTTGTGTCTAATTCTCAATGTTCTGCAGTGCGGGACGGATATTCCATGTGTAATCTACTGATAGATGGATGGAAAGGGCAGCTTCTGTTGTGATGGATCCCCGTAAGTAGGAGTTTGACTTGGCTCCGTGTCTAGCTGAAGGAGGACAATGCCTTTTGAGAGGACTTGGAACTATCCCGCATTTGTAACGTATAGCAGGAAAACCTGAACAACTACCACCAGGTAGTCCGACTGACGAGGCAATGTGCTGGATATCTCAAAAGTGCCATCGGAATACTCATCAGCGACGCACGTTACCAATTAACGAAAAATTAACGAAATTCAACAAAAATTATCATTTTATGAAATGAAGGAAAAAAAATTGTGAATAAAAAAATTCTAATCGATTCGTTGATCAAAAATCCAATTTTTTTCAAGAATTCTTGTTAATCAATTTAAAAATACTAATTTAATACTGAAAATCAAATTTAATCTTAATTTTAAGATTATGGTCTTACCAGCTATCATGTCAAAAAACTAGCAAGCAGCAAGACATATAGATTCTATCTGACTTGCTGCTTGCTGTAATACGGAAAGTAAGTAATTTCGAACAGGAGTTTTAAATTTAAAAATTGCATATTATCACGGGAATAAATAGATAATTTCAAAAATAACAATTCAACTTTTTTCTTTCAAAATTGCCTTGCATTACGCATGTCTGGCTAGCACGCCCTAACAAGTAATTGATTCGTCCATTTCTATTTCAAAACTGAAAACTTTCAATTGAATATCTGGTAAAACTATGGTTTACTTTCTTTTTCAAATTTTTAATTTAGATATAACTATAAATAATTGCGTATTTTATAATTTTTAAAATGATTATAAGCAATTAATTTTTTTAATATATCTTTAAGCATTTTTAACTTTACATTTTCTTTTTAATTGATAATACAAACTATATTTATCAAATTTATCATTTTTTATTTTATCTTCCTTCCCCACTGCATTCGTTAAGCATTTTATAAATTAGGTATCAAGTAAGAACCAACATAAAGCTTTTAAAAATATATTTAATAGGGTGAAATAATGATGTATTATATAACTTTAATGTTTTCTTAATTAAATCCATTGTTAGCAATTAAGTACTTGATTTGTCATGTGAAATTCAAAACGTATTAGAGTTGTAAAACTCTGATATATTTCACTTTATAAAAATAATTTAAGTTCCTACTGTAAAAAATCGCAAAATACTGTTCAGTAGATACTGCTGTTCAAAAACACAAAATCGTATGTACAAAAATGTAATCCTATATGTCCTGCAGTTATAATATATTCAGTATAGTAACTTCAGATGTATTAAAAAAAGGTCCTGTTTGAGATTATATAAAAAATTTGATATACTGCTCCTATCATATAAAAACATAAAATGCTGCATAGTGTACTTCTATAATATAAAAAAATATCAGAATCCTGTTTAGTACTTTTTTGTTGTACAAAAAATGACAAAGCATTGTATAGCACATTTTTGTTGTACAAGACTGACAAAATGTTGTGTCTTGTTATACAAAATCTAAAAAATATTTTATAATATCTTGCTGTACAACAACTGACACAATCCTGTACAATATTCTGCTTTACAAAAGAAAAAAAACCTCGTGCTAAATACCCTGTTGTACAAAAGGCATCAAAATCATGTATAATATCCTGCAGTGCAGAAGCTGTCAAAATTGTGCATAATATCCTGTTATGCAAAAATTATCCATTATCCAATAATAGAGAGTTTTTGCACACCGTACGTTAGTTACCGTAGGACGTCCGTTAGCTTTTTCTCCCTAGCACGCATGCTCATAGGAAACTGCGCATGCGCGCTAGGGAGATAAAGCAAACGGACGTCCTACGGTAACTAACGTACGGTATGCAAAAACTCTCTAATATAAGTTTTCTTACGCATTGATGTGTTTATTACTGTTCCTGTATAAATCATATATTTGATCAAAATTAATTTGATAGTTGGAATGAGAAATACTTCAAATAACATTTCTATGGTAAGTAGGTGTTTAACTATGCTGCTTTATTTACGATTTAAATATAAAATATGTTGCATCATCTGTTGAAAATTAACATTTTTATATTTTTAATGTACACAAAATATTATTGTAGCTTATAATTGAACAATATTAAAAATGTATGGTGTCTTAAATATATAAGATTTTCTTGAGTTAGAAATTGTTTACTTCTCTCTATTCTTAGCAAAACCTCTTTTTGAGAAGTCAGGTCTGGAGCAATAAACCTCTGTCAGCACACAAACTTCATTATCGTTAAATGAAGAGGCACCATAAGTGTTTTCAAAATATCTCGCCACTTTTAAAGTCACAGACAAAAAATAAACATCTTATACCACTTATTTAACAAAACATCCATGATAAGTAACTTCTAATCTTCAACACCTTTTTTTTGGCAAGAAAAATAAATAAACGCAATCCATCAATAAAAAACAAAGGCGCCAACCCTTGCAGATGGCCACAATACCATGGAAGACATACTAATAAAGCTTATCTGACTCCAAGAGCGAACGGTCTATTTTTATGGTCCCCAATCTTGGATCTGCTAGAACTTCATTTGCCCCGCCTTAAAATAGTGGAAAGGCAGTTTGACGAAATTAGATTCCTCCGCACCTCCATCCCTCTGGGATTTAATTAAATTTTCAGTTCCAGGTACAAATGAGAACGGGGGTCTGTTCGATCTTCTTCTTTGGAGAAAGTGGTATTCCCAGTGCGGATTGGGGAAAGGGGTCGTTCGAATTGTTAGCTTTCCGGTTCGAATTTTCTTGGTTCCAAAGAAGGCAGTTAGCAGGGGGAATAAACGGTGTGGGAAAGTGTCCGTAAGATTACCGACGGTCTGTTGGGTATGTCTCTTGGAAATCCGAATTAATGAAATGGTGGGAAGGATTCCGAAAGAGATTAGGATGGTTTCCTCACGATGGCTTTAGAATGCTGTTCGCAACGTGTAAGTAAAAAGGTTTCGTGGGTTTGGATTCGATGCACCAGTGCCAAATTTCCCTTGGTGACACATTATGGATGCTATAAAGTAGGATGAACTGTGAAGTTTGTGCAGAAGTTTTAATAGCAACAATTAAAGGAAAGTTCAGTTAGTGAAATAGTAGTAAATTTAAAAAATAAACTATGTTTCGGTATTGTTAGCTAATTCACAAATATAACTATTACTAGGTCAAAAATAATTTAATTATGCAACATTTATTCTTTATGTAGTTATTTTAAATAAAATACATGTCTTTCACAATAAAGGGCTCGAAATTGCTCCAAACGGAATACGACAAATTATAAATTATATTTGCTTGACCGAATACAGACAAAGCGATGGAAAGTTTAAAATAGAAACGGACTAATCCATTTCTTGTTAGAGGGTGTTTACTCAGGCTCATTCGATGCAAGACAATTTTGAAAGAAAAGAAAAAATTGTTATTGTAGAATTTATCTATTTTTTCTCCTTTGATAATATGAAAATTTTAAAAATTTATGTTATTTTTATCGTAATTAAAACTTTTCTCGAAATACCTTTTTCCGCATATTACTCCGCTGTGTTTGAATCCATCTGGCTTGACGGTTTGCCATTTTATCACGTCATAGCTGGTAGAACTAAAATTTTAAAATAAAGATTACACTTTATTTTCAATATTAAATTATTATTTTTACAATGATTCCCGAGAATTCTTGGAAAAAAAATCGGATTTTTGACCAGATTTTTTTTTCTTTTTAAATCTATTAGAGTTTTTGGTTTGACAAGTTTTTTTTCAATTTCATAAAATGATAATTTTTGTCTTCTAACGTCCTTTGCTGTTTTTATAGTCCAACTTTAAAGCATTTATTATTTCTCTGGCACAACAGCCCATGATGTACTATGGTCGTCCGCCTACAGGAGGACTATTTTATAGGGTAGGGTTCTAAGCCAGACGTCATCCGTTCTACAGTCATATCAGACCGGTACCAACGGCTAAAAGTTGATTCCGAACCACTACAAACACGCGTGGCCACACTGGGTCTCCAACTCAAAATCTGTGGCACAGAGTATCAGAGAATTAGTCACTTTGCCATCAGGCCTTAAAGCCTTTAATACAGAACTTAATATTTATTGTATTCATAATATTTTTTATTAATTATTGTCTACTGATATATTCAAATCATATAAGGAAATCCCTTTAAATAACAAGAGGTATTAAAGATTCTTTACAACACACAATGCTTTACTTTAAAAACAATTCGGAACATATAATACACATAAAAAATACATATTACAAGTAAAAACGATAACAAATTAATATTTTTGCAATAAATTTGAACAAACCATCACATTCAAGAACAATTTGCAAATTCTCCTTAAACTCCAGATTTTTAATCACTGGGATCCCTACAAACACCCTCAAGATACTCTCAGAAAGCCGTTTCATTGAAGAACAGCGCCAATAAATGCAAACGGCACGCGTGTCCCATCTCTTCAATCTTAATCCTTACCACCACGAAATCCTAGTCCAGCTTTAACATCCAATCGACCTTCCTGTCGACCTCATACCCGCTTTATATGCCACATGCCACTGGCATACATTAGCTTCCGTTGTCGTCTCATGTCTTTCTTCCCCACTTTCTCTTTGTTTATTTTTGCCCATATTTTCCTCCAGGCCCACGGATGCCCGAGAAAAACGCAACGGTTATACTCGATGTGACGTTACCACGACAGGCTGTCGAGGGTTATTTGATTCCGAGATCCAAATTCAATCCATCTCTCAAGACAGCTCGAAATATTCGATTTCCTTCCAGGATGGTACAAGGGAGGTAAAAACTGTGCAGCTCCCTCTCCCCTGACCCCCTCCAACTCTTTTATTATTCTGCCGAGGAAAGAATCCAGGGAGGAGATTGGAAAAGCTGAATATATCTAATAGAAATCTTTTTAAAGAGATTCCGTTATCTTCCCCCTCCTTTCTTTGATGATCCTGAAAGTGCTGATGTTTGGTTGCGGTCGCCACTCTTTCGCCCTTTTGTCGGAAGGGTTGTTGTTTCTTGGAGAACTGCCCTTCTGACAGGTGGGTTGTGTTTGGGAAGATGAGCAGTTTAGGGATAACATTTTGTTAGTTGACAATTTCGCATCTGTTAGCGCTTCGAGGTTTCTGAAATGGTTTTCATCAATGCCTCTCATGACATAGTGTTCTTTTGTTTTTATTACTTTGAAAGCTTTTAAAAATAAATTATAAAAATACACACAGTTTTGTGTATTTTGTGGACTTTGTTCGTAATGTAGTAATTAGAACGCAATCCTTAGCAGGTAGAAGATTCGTAACCTAATAGAAATACCCTTATTATGAATTATTGTTGTATCTGTGACGATGAAAGGGGATGAGTGAAGGCCTGTTTCGAAGTAATTCAAGGATTACAGACACAATTCCTTTTTTAAAATTGTTGTTTCTTAAGATATGTTTTAAAGAACCTATAACAAGTAGGTTGCTGTTTAGAAACATAATTAGTTCATTTGTAACGCTGGATTAGTATACGATTCATTATCCATCATAGGTTCGAGATTTTAGAAATATGTTTATTCAACACCTATTCATGTCATTGCATTTAAAAACAAGCTATGCAAATATTTAAATTGTTCACGTACGCCAAAGTCCTTATATTCCCTGACTGATGACTTATAGGAATACTACTACGAGAAGTTAATTATATTCCTATGAGGAGACTCGATGGTGTTTGTAATGCTCACTACCGGAAAGGAGTTTTCCGGGTTTTTTTCCCATACGATATGCAATTGCTGGTAGTTCCTCCTAAAAGACCCCCAGAAAGCTCTGCCCTCGAGCGACTTGGAGCCAAGTCGACTTTTACCTAAGAGGGCTTCATCGCAACAGATTGATTTCTTTCGTTGCTCTACGGTCATCTTGTGCACACGGTGATTAAACAGACCAGGACCTACAGTTTAAAGCGAATCACTCACAAACATCCATGCCACATCCAGGATTCGAACCTCATACTTGTGATACCAAAGGCGAGAGCGCTAGCCACTTGGCCACCGGGCCGCCCATCACAACAGAAATTGCTCCTTTCCCTCCTTCCATGAAACCATATGGGTTCTGGGATTGGATCTAGATGTTGCTGTCTACCAAGTGAGATAAGAAAGTCCCACTTGATGCTGAGTGACTATCTCTCTGACGCTCTGTATCACTGGTTTCGAGTTCGATTTCCTGCAGTGACACGGATGTTTGTAGTAGTTCGAAATCCACTTTAAACCGTAGACGCCGATTTAAAAGCTCTGGGGAACAATAAATGACTGTAGAGCGACAAACCAGTGGGTTGGGCATAGGTCTAACAACCCTACCCCTTAAAAAATCTCATCTTTAGAAATATAGAAAAACCCGACAGACCGAGATAGCCTTGGACTGTAACCGTCTGTAGACTTGAAGAAATATGGTTAAGGAGCAGGATAATAGAGAGTTTTTGCATACCGTACGTTAGTTACCGTAGGACGTCCGTTAGCTTTTTCTCCCTAGCGCGCATGCTCATAAGAAACTGAGCATGCGAGCTAGGGAGAAAAAGCTAACGGACGTCCTACGGTAACTAACGTACGGTATTCGATAAATTAAAATGACATGCCCGAAGGCTTCCAAGTCTGATGAGCGGTGCCGCGAGAGCAACCCCTCCACATACTACTTAAGGACCCGGCTCGGACGCCATGCAGCATGACTGGCCGGGCAAGGAGATACCAAGCCCCACCCGGGGAATCTGACCAACCACCTCATTTATTAAAAAATAAAAGACAATACATGATACAAAATACAGACATACATACATAATCTTGGTTACATAGGGAAAATTAGACTGATACACTGCAGTTACAGATGACATGGTACAAGCAGAAACAATAACTGGGACGAACACAAAAACAAAATACATAAAATGGAAGAATATAGAAAAATAATTGTTCTCTTTCTTAGGCGTTGAACTAAGTTCATTTGTCCCTGGCAGGAATTAAAGTATCTACTAAAAAAGTCACAGTATTGTGCTTGAATAGCGTTCCGTTTTTGGAGAACAAAGTTTTGATGATGATTGATGATTCAGTGCGATGGATCATCTTCGTCTTCGATGGACTGAAGCGCTGATTGAAGTTTGATCTTCATAATTTCAATCAGTCCCATCTTGGACTTGCTGTTTGAGAAGATGAGGTTCATGGAGATGGAACTGTGGTTAAGTGGGAGGTGCTTGGACCTTATACTGTTCCAAAGAGGGCACTGAACTAACGTACGGTATGCAAAAACTCTCTATTATCTTTATGAAGGACATTCACGGATAGATACTCACATTTGGGGTTAGTTGTAATGAAACCGGAACCATTACAACAGGTAATATATGCCAATTTGCGATTCTTTATGACCAGGATAAAAATTGAAAATGTAAGCAAATGCTTTTCGCTTATGTGAATTGGGAAAAATCGTTTGAATTGTTAAATTCCAGTTTGGGGTTTCTTGGGAAAGAAAGTAACCACAAAGAGAGCTCATCTAATTTTTTTTTCACTTTTTTTACTTCATAGCTTTATTGCATAAAGTATTTTGCAGTAACCAGTTAAAAAAGAGTAGTTTTTGATTAACTGACTTTTTTACCTTTCAAACAAGCTGGTTGAAAGTAATGTATATCATAAGCTTATTGTATGAGTGACAAGGCTGATTTGCTTTATATTGAAAGTAGCAAAATAAGCTTGCATGTTATGCTATTAAAAGTATCGATGGTTTCATAGATACGTCCTTTAAAATCCGAATTAGTGAGAAATATTATGAGAGAAATTAAGATGTTTTTGGTGCCATTTCCCCGCGTGTAAGGAAAGAAAATATTGAAGTTTATATTATAACCTGTGCGTGGCCGAATTTCAGATTTTTGGCTTAGAAGTGGAGTCCTTACATGAATCAATAATTATCTGTCTTTAAATGTGTTAAATATTGCATGTCTCTAATTTTTTTTTTGTGCAAATAAATCAGCGAGTTCTCCAACTTGCACCTCAAGTTACCAACCACAGACAGTTACAGTAGCATTTATTTTTCTTCGACAAATGAATGCTTCATGAAGAATTACAAAAATAAATAAATAGAAAAATAAATTAAATTATTATAATTTTGTAATTAATTTGAACACATTATTCAATTTAGTAATAAATTATTTATGCATTAATTAATATATTTAAATGGATCTTAAACTTTTACTAACGATGCTACTTAAATCACAACTGAAAAAAATTGAAGTTTTAATTGAACATGATATATATTTTAAAATAGAAACGAAATTTTTCTCTTCGACATTCAAGATAACAGCATTAAAAAGAATAGTGGATTTTTAATGGAACGCAAGCATTTTAAAATGAGCAAGCAATTAAATATCAGAAGATTTAAATTAAATTTTTTATATATACATATACCAAAAATACAAAACAACACGCAATAATTTAACGAAAATGGCTGCAAATGGAAATATTTATTTTGATAAATAGAGATAGTTATTATTATGAATCGAAATTCTGCCAAAAACAATAGATTAACTTATAATTATGAATAAAATATTGAATAGGCATTTAAAATAGTGCTGTAATCCTAAGAACAAAGAATTCTCTATTACTTCCCTTATTTATGGGATTAACATGAAATTTATTCAATGGAACTTTCTCGAAAGAATAATCTCTTTCGTTATTCTTCATTATTTACTTAATAATTTGATTGTACCTCCATATTTCACTGACAAATTTCTAGCAGTATAACGTTATTTATCTAATAAATGTAGTGAGTGAATAAAATGTCAAAATACAGGGTAAATATTATTAGATCAGCTCTGTCATTTGAAATGTAAAAGACGATTTCTCAAACTCTTTAATTCTGATACAATGTTATAAATAAACAAGATTATTTTATAACTTATCGCTATTATTCATGCTTTTTTAAAGTTTTCACATGAATAATTTCATTGTATTATTTATTTTAATTAACTCGTTTCAGTTGCATTCTATTTAAAACTTTCATGTAAAATAATAAAATGGTGAAAAATCTATTACATTTTAAGTATTATTACTGTATTGATTACTATTATTGTATTGTACTATTACTGAAAATTGATTTTTTTAAGACAATGGCACTTGGATCTGATAGTATTTGCAGCTGTGTAGTAAATATTCACCATTATTAAGGATAACAGATTCCCTATTATCAAAGTTAATCAAAGAGGGAAAGTTATACCTCCATCCATAATTTGCCATAACAATTTGGAACGAAAATTAGAAGATATGACACTTGAGAGGGTGTTTCATACATTGTTTCATACCTTTCTTTTCATACCTCCCTTTAGGAATTTTATCTTCCAAGGCGTAGAGAAAATGGTTTTTGGTTTACGGATTTAGGGTGCCCATCCTAAATACAGACACTGGAACTTTTCGATCTATAAAAATCTCGATTTCGTAAGTGAAATTATCGATCCATTGATATTATTATTAATTATAAGATCATTCGACAACTCTGGTTTCAGAAGAAGAAGAATTGTTTAGATCTTCAATGTGTTTGATATTTATTGAAATTGCATTGCTTTAAATTATTTAATTTGTATGATTTATAATCACAATCAATATTTGTAAATAAATTCTATCCGATTCTCTATTGGTATGATCAAATAAAAAAGGAAAAACCTTTTTTCTGTATCCATAGTCAAATTAATCGACCTATTTGATCCATTGATAGTCCATTTGATTAGTGAGAATAGTTCAATGCGTTCAATGCGGAAATTTTCAGAATTCTCGAGTCTACGACGAATTTAGTCAGACCGATCTGCGGCATACCTTAAGTATCAGACGCCGTATTATACGAAATCATAATGGGCATAAACTCCAGCCTGTTCAGTCACTTTCAGAAATAAAAGAAAAAAAAAACACTTCTTGTCGACTCGTCACTGAATTCTCCTCTTTCTTCGCCACAAACCTTCCTTTAAGGACCCGCAAGAGGGAGGCAGGTCAGCTTTCCTCACTTCTCATTGGAGTAAACACTTTCTCAACTCATGGTCTGTCACCAGTCACGATGTAATGCCTAATGGTGTAGTCCATGTTCCATCTCTAATTGTTTCGACCTGCGAAGGTCGCACAGGCAGTCGCTAATTTTATGAAGTCTCATTATCCATGACACTGAATATCTGCTTTCAGATTTGAGTGACAGTTTGTTCTCATTAGTACAAAACACTGATTGAGTGTAGTATCCACAAAACTGCTTATCTGCTGTCAAATTTGAGTGATAGGTTGATATTATTTACTTGTTAAAGAATATACATTCCTCTCTCCTGAGAATGGAATGCTACAGGTCTTCTGCATAAAAAATGCTACAATATAGCATTTGTATCTTGATTGAATTATGACCTTTGGTCATAAGTTGGATAGAGTTCATGATACGGTTTCTCAGAAAGTATATCTAATAAACAAAAGTATATTGAAAAAAAATTTATAATCTTTAACAAGTTTATTTACTAGCAAAGTTAATTTTTGAAAAGAACTTCATAATACTTCAATTAGAAATTATTGCAACACTGAAATTAAAAAAAGAAGGGAAAAAAAAAAAAAACTTAATGAAACATCAAAAAAATATTTTACGAGAGCGGAAGAAATTTATAATTTCAAAGATGACTTTCAAGAATAATTGCTTCAGTAATGAAGCAGTAATCAGCAATATCAGAAAACAAAAAAACTCTAACGAATTTGTACGATGTTTCTATATACAATCTCCACCGAGTCTATTTTTCTATGCAACGCATTCTACCAGTAAGATTCTAACCGTTTTACTAGCATGCACAAATCGGGTTACTATAAGTTGCATACTAGCAAATTCAAATTTTCTGAGTCAAATAGAAACTGAAATAATATTCGTCAAATATTTATAAGCACTGAATTTAATTTAATAATTTTCACTTAAAAGGACTTAAAATAATTCAATTTTAAAGCTTAAATAATTTGATTAAAAATAAATTTCCATCAGCATTAAATAAACATCAATACAAATTCTAAAACATTGTTCCTTTCCATTAAATAACTTTTTTTCCGTACACATCTTTTGTCCATTCGATACACTTTCTGAGAAAGCGTATCAATTTAGCAGGTGCACCATTTATGGTCAATCCGGAAACCCCTTAATCTATCTAAGTACATCTGATGCGTATATGCTGGTTCTCATAAAACGCTATTCGGAGATATATTGAACTATCACGCAGAGCCCATGCATCTAGACTGGCCGCTGAGATTTCAACATAATTATTGCAATCCACTCAAACCAGCTACTAAAGTGGGTGGCATTAGCACAGGTTGGATTGATGAAAGAAAATCAAAGGTTTTTGTTACTTTTATTTTAAAATTCTGAATTAGAAAAAGCATTTAATTAAACGAAAAATAGCTAACAATCATATAAAAAAATGAAGAAACGAGCTGTATTATTCAAATAATTTTTTTAATCGTATTTACTTAAAATTCTTTTAAAGATATATTTTTATTTTTTAATAATGATAATTTTAATTATTAATAATTTAAAAATATAAGTATATAATTTAGTATAAAATTAATATTAATTTAATGTATAATAATTTTAATAATAATACTAATTATAAATTTAATTCCTAATAATAATAAGAATACTTTTAATTTTTTTTTTTTTTTATATTTTTGAAATTGTGATAAACAGGAATTCTAAATTTAAATTTTAAATGCGAACAATTATAAAGGGTTATCAATTTTAACAAACTAAGATACTATTTGCTTATAACTTAAAAAAAAAAAAAAAAACGATGATATGTTGAAAAATAAATCTGCAAGCAGTACCATTTCATTACAGAAAATGTTCGCCATTTATTGGTAAACATTATTAAAAAAATCGGTGTGTATTTTTTGGGAAGTTTTCTATATAGTATGACCTACTTTCTATATATTATGAGTGAAGTTGTTAATTTCATTTACGGAAAATTAATAATATAATTTTAGTTCTATTTACATAATCACAAGAACAATTAAACACAATTAAAATATTATAGGCTATTTGATCTGCAGTTTTACCCATTTCTTTCTTTTTTCAAATTTAGCCATCTTGTTTATTTTCTTTTGGTTGCCGGAAAGTACGTGCAATGATTCTTTTCTGTTAGAATTGAATTTTTGACCCATCATAGCAATGAAATCAAGTACCTTTATAAAGGTTTCATTTTCACCTTTGTCAACTTCATTTATCTCTAGTATTTTAACAGCATTTGGATAAATTGAGATAAAGCGGCATCAGCGATCATACATCTCAAAGCACCTAATTAAGTCAAGTCAAGTCAGAACAGAAAAGTCTTCAGCAATGCAAAGTGTAGAAGATCAGAAATTACAATATGAATAGAGAGTAAATGTAAAATACGATAAAATAGACTTTAATGAGTTGATAAAATATAATAACAATCAAAATTGAATAAAATTCTCAATGACAGTTAAAATGAAAGGAATGTTTAAATTCTAACCTAATGACACATAGCAATTGTTGCTACAGTACCATCATGACGAGAAGACAGGTTACAAACATTAACTTTTCTTATTTTAATTTAAAAATTTATACTGATATTTTAAATTGTAAACTTTAATTCAAATTAAATTGTAACTCTTAATTTAAAGTTTCATAAGCCTCACGACTGTCACAAATCCTTGTGATATTTGTGCAATATTTTCAAATCATATGTTTCAGTGATATCTTTCTTTTGTTATGTAGCAGAACAAATTCTTGCCTGACTAAATAAAAAAGTCGAATCTCGAATTGTGCATAGGTATTTGGTAGTGTATGCAGTATATTAGCAGTAAACACAAGACTTGTCTTGACTTGATTTGACTAGGTGCTTTGAGATTTCTACTCACCATACATTGGCATTTTAAATTCGTGTTTGTATTTCGTCATGTAGACTGCGGCCTTTTTTTACCGTTTTAATTAAAATTCGTTTATTTTAGAATCACAATTCTATACTATTTTTAAATGGAATATATATATATATATATATATATATATATATCTTTCAATACACAAAATGTATTCAGCCTAATATATATTTATATCAATATATATATCGAATATTACAATATTTTCTTTCCTTTTTCAAAGCAAGTTAGCATTTGCTGAATTCTGATACAATGATTTTCACCATTGTCTCTTTCCTATCATTTAAAGAAGGTTATTTGGAAGAATGGCATTTCAAAGCTCTCTATCAAAGTCATTCTTTGGGCGTTGTAAATTTAGCAATATGCCATTTACTACAGATGCAGCGATAATTAATTCAAGCGTGTCTCATGAATTCGGATTCAAATGGAAGATTTAATCAAATCTTATTCCGAATTGAGGTTAAATTTAAAATGGCATCCGGTAAAGTAGCTCGACTTGGGGTTTTGCATATCATTAGACAAAGTTTAGCTGGTATGAAATTACAAGTGGTTGAATTCAACAGCTTTGATTAAGGAGGGAATTTCGTATGCAGCCAGGCTTTGAAAATTGTATTTGAATAGCATTATTCTAATGCTTCCGGCTGATTTTGCAGCAATTTGGAGAAGAAAGACTATTTTAAGAAGAATGACTGCCGCTGTGTTTGTTACTTCTTAAAGATGTCACTTTACTAAAAAAAAAAAACAAAAAGTATCGAAAGTTGGCGGTATATATATATATATATATATATATATATATATATATACCGTCTACTTTCAATACTGTTTTGTTCTTTGTATGAGGGTAATGTGAAAATTTGTCGGCCTGACAATGAAAGATTGCGACAAAACGACAAGATTAAACAAGTAATATAATTTTTTTTTTAAAATCAATTCCTACTTTTTCACTCTATTGCAGAAAGTTCTTTATAAATAATTTTCATTCATTTTTTTAACTTTATCTGGCGCCATCTATTGTTAGATATATGCAACTTAAATCTAAAAAAAAATAAAATTAATGAATTAAATTTAATTACTGACGTAATAGTTGAAAAAACTGTATTAACATCAAGTGTCATTCACTACAAGTTCAAAAAAATTTATTTGAACTTGAGTGGATGAATAAAAAGTATTTTATGAACGATTGAAAATTTGAACAAGCTCACAATTTAAATTTAGCTCACACTCTCCCTATATATATAGGGAGAGTAAATAGGATATAGAAGGAATTAAAAAAGAGCAAAAAGTATCGAAAGTTGGTGGTATATATATATATATATATATATATATATATATATATACGTCCACTTTTAATACTTTTTTGTTCTTTATATTAGAGTAAGGTGAAAAGTTCTCGTCCTGATAATGAAAGACTGCGACTTTCAGTTAAAAACAGATTTTATTTTTCTACATAATCTCCCTTGACTTCAACACACTTGGCCCAACGTTTCTCCAACATCAGTATTCCTTCCCGGAAGGGAGAGTCTGGAAGGTTGCGAAAATATTCATCTGCGTCCCTCTCAACTTCTTCATTGGATGCGAAGCGCTTCCCAGAAACAAATTTCTTCATGTTTGGGAACAAATGAAAGTCTGAGGGTGCCAAATCAGTAGAATGGGGGATGGCCGAGCAAGTTGTACCCCAAATTCCACAGTTTTCCGTTCGCCAACGCCCCTTGTGCACAGGTGCGTTGTCCTGGTGAAAGATGGCTTTTTTCTTTTCAATCCAGCAAGATGATGATGCAAGACTAATCAGGTAACGTCGCAAACGCCATATGAAATAATGTCGACAGGAATGCAATCAGGGGATTGAATTATACATGTCGTATAAGAGAAAACCTAAAAAACTCTCACGGAAATTGTTTGACTATTAATGCGAGATGTTTTATGTTTGTATAGACATTTGTATATTTGTATAGACATTTATATATTTGTATAGATATTTGCTTTATATTTGTATCCATACATTCCTGCTTATTATCCATACCTCTACTCTTTTTCTAGTTAAATAGAACTCTGATTTGTGAGCAGACATATTCAGAAATTATAAATTATATATGCGAATATTTTTTATCTTATTTGTTTTTGTAGAATAAAAAAAAATTATATATCACTCACATTACCTGGTGTATTTATTTCAAACATTATAAATCGAAAGATAGTTCACTTAAAAAACAATATTATAAGTAATTAAAACGAG
The DNA here is from genome assembly GCA_021605075.1 of Caerostris darwini. NCBI lineage: Eukaryota > Metazoa > Arthropoda > Arachnida > Araneae > Araneidae > Caerostris > Caerostris darwini. Next base: position 52,513 of record BPLQ01002838.1, on the reverse strand, counting down.
CTTTTCTGATGATTGCCTTAAATTCAATGCAATGTAAATACAATAAAAACTAGTAGATTTTGCCATAATTCTCCCAGGTTGAATCAATTCTGGAAATTGGGAGTCATGAATGGAAACCAATTACTTTTATGAGTGTTTGATATTTTTCTGCTTAATTCATTAAAATAATAGAAATCTTACATAAAACTGTTATGGTATTTGTCAAAATTAAAAATATATTTATATTATTTTATAATATAAGCAGTTAAAGTTCAGATTTACGTTTATCTTCCGAAATCGCTCCATACCATTATGCTCCAAAAAATGAAAATTTATATCACTTTGCATGGAAGACATCGAATCGAGAATCTAGCGGAAGCACCAAAACATCCCTTTCATTTAAAATATACAAATTGAAATAACAGAAAAGGAAATATATCACATGCTTTTTTATACACGGAAAATATACACGTTATAATACACGAAAAACTTAATAATCATGCTTACTTGAAAAATATATGCTCCTCTTTTCATCTTTTTAGAAAAGACTCCCGCTTTTATTACTCTGCGAAATCAATTTAATATGCACCGCTGGATATAAAATATGAATTTAAGCGAGAAAATAGCATCGAGAATTTTGCCTTAAAAATTCGAAAATATTAAATTTGGTATATCTCTAGCAATATAACTGTACATCAAAAGTTTGGTTAAAGGATTTCTTTTAGTGGTCGTTTTTGAGTGAAAATTACATATGAGTTTCCCATTCATTTTTTACTACAAGCGTATTTTAAAGAAATGTGAATGTAAAACTTTTGTGATACATTGATAAAAATCATAATATTCCCCTTCTGGTTTTCGAAAGCCACAGTAGATTAAATTTAAGCGCCTTACGAATCTACTATTGTTCTAGAAATTGGAAGAAATTGAACACATGTAAAATATGTTTCTTTACAAGAACTGTGGATTAATTATGCAAAAATATTTAAACCACGCTTTTTTTGTGAGTTTCGGTGTGTTTGCTTAAAAGTTAGTGTTATTAAACTTAATTGTAAAAGTTTTCTTAAAATAATACCGTTAAACTGTTTTAGATGGTAGGTCCAAACGAAATAAATTGTACAAAAGAATACATTTAAGTACATGATAACTGATTCAAGTGTATTTCAATGTCTGTATTGGTTTGAATTGTTTTATCTCTCTACGGTCATCTTGTGCATACTCTAGGCTAATCAGACCAGGACTTACAGTTTAGATTGGATTCCGAACCACTCACAAATATCTACGCCACCGTGAGCATTCGAACCTAGAGCCTGTGGTACCCAAAGCCACAGCAGTAGTTAATTGGCCATCTGGCCACCCAATGTATGGAAAATTTTTCTTCCAATGCCAAAAACGACTATTGGTATGTGTTACGTCGCCACAGGTTCCCCTGCTTAGGGGAGGTCAACGCCCTATGTCCAGAAAAACATCCTGTTTGTGGGGGTGTCTGGCAGGGGGTGAGGGCCAGGTAGAGAAAGAAGGAATGTAAGAAAAAGGAGTTAAAACTTAGCGACCGAAGGAAAAGGTTCGTGTTAGCGGTCCATCCACGAGTTGCGATGGCTGCATAATTCATTGAGTTCAACCCCAGCGACCATCAAGAAAGGTTGCTTGTGGCAGTCCATCCATGAGCGCGATGACTGCATAAATAATTGAGTGTAACCCCAGTGAAAGGTTATGTGGGCAGTTCCATCCTCGAGTTTGATGACTGCCAAAAATAAAGGAGTTTTTAAATACAGTCCATTAACTGAGTATGAGTCATTATTGGAGTATGCTTCTTGAGTCCGAGCTATCGAACAGTATGCTTGTTATTGTCATAGCATGTTTGGCGTTTCCCAAATTATCGCGGCCTGATGGCCAATTGGCTAGTGCTCTTGCTTTTGATGCTTTAGGTTCGAATCCTGGCAGTGACACGGATGTTGTTAGTAGTTTGGAATCCACGTTAAACTGTAGGTATCGGTCTAATTAGCCTAAAGTAAGCACAAAAATTGCCATAGAGCGACAAACCGAAATAAACCCAGTTTGAGGCGATTCTGGCAATTGGGAGTCATGAATAAAATCTCTAATTCCGTTTCAGAAGGTAGAGATTTTTCTGCTTTATTCATGAAAATAATAGAGACCTTACGTAAAATTCTTATGATATTAGTCAAACTTAAAAATAGATTTATATTATTTTAGGGCATAAGCAGTTAAAGTTAAGATTTACGTGTAGCTTCTAAAATGGCATCACACCATTCTGCTTCGAAAAATAGAAATTTATATCATTTTGCATGAAAGACACGGAATCAAGAATCTAGCGGAAAGACCAAAACATCCCTTTCATTTAAAATATACAAATTGAAATAACAAAAAAATATATATATATCACATGCCTTTTTATAAAAGGGAAAATACACACGTTATAATACACGAAAAACTTAATAATCATGCTTACAGGCAAAATATATGCTCCTCTTTTCATCTTTTTAGAAAAGTCTCGTGCTTTTTATTACTGTGCCAAATCAATTTAATATGCACCGCTGGATATAAAATATGAATTTAAGCGAGAAAATAGCATCGAGAATTTTGCCTTAAAAATTCCGAAATATTAAATTTGGTATATCTCTAGCAATATAGCTGTATATCAAAAGTTTGGTTTAAGGGTTTCTTGTAGTCGAATTTGGTCGGTTTTGAGTGAAAATTACATATGAGTTCCCATTCCTTTTCTACTTCACTAGTATTTTGAACAAATTTAAATGTAAAACTTTTGTGGTACATTGATAAATATCATAATATTCCCCTTCTGGTTTTCGAAAGTCACAGTAGATTAAATTTACACGCCTTACGAATCTTCTATTGTTCTAGAAATTGGAAGAAATTGAACACATGTAAAATATTTTTCTTTACAAGAACTGTGGATTAATTATGCAAAAATATTTAAACCCTGATTTTTTTGTGTTTCGATGTGTTTGCTTAAAAGTTACTGTTATTTAACGTAATTGTAAAAGTTTTCTTAAAAAAATACCGTTAAACTGTTTTAGATGGTTGTTACAAATAAAAGACATTGAACAAAAGAATAAATTTGAGTATACTACTGTGCCTCAAAAAGTAAGACCAATATTTTTTTTTTCAAAAACAATTTATTTATTCGTCCAAATTTTTTTCATCGCCTTTATTACTATGCAAAATCAATTTAATATGCACTACTGGTTATAAAATATGAATTTAAGCGAGAAAATATTATGGAGAATTTTGCTTTAAAAATTCGAAAATATTAAATTTGTTATATCTCTGGCAATATAACTGTACATCAAAAGTTTGGTTAAAGGATTTCTTTTAGTTGTATTCGGTCGGTTTTGAGTGAAAATTACATATGAGTTCCCATTCCTTTTTTTACTTCACTAGTATTTTGAACAAATTTAAATGTAAAACTTTAGTGGTACATTGATAGAAATCATAATATTCCCCTTCTGGTTTTCGAAAGCCACAGTAGATTAAATTTAAGCGCCTTACGAATCTTCTATTGTTCTAGAAATTAGAAGAAATTGAACACATGTAAAATATTTTTCGTTGCAAGAACTATGGATTAATTATGCAAAAATATTTAAATCACGCTGTTTTATATTTTTGATCTCTTTTGATAGATACGTTATTGGGTGTGCTAGCTTAAAAGTCACAGTTATTTAACGTAATTGTAAAAGTATTCTTAAAATAATAACTTTAAACTGTTTTAGATGGTTGTACAAATAAAAGAAATTGTACAAAAGAATACATTTAAGAATATGATAACTGATTTGAATTTTTTCCAGTGACTGGAATGTTTTCTTCCAATGATAAGAATGACCCTCTATATCCATACTGACACTGTGCCCTAATATTTTAAGTATTCATTAAGTATTATCTGAGAGGAAAATGTTTTACAGGGCACGATAACATTTCCATAATGATTTTTTCGATGGCAAAGAAATAAGAACTCTTTTGTGGCTGATATGATTATTTATTTTTTGAACGATCGAAGAAGGTTTTTTTTCTTCATATCCACATCATGGTTCTAATTTATTTTCTTTTATGGCTCTACTAGTTTAGAAATTACACAGCAACACTTTTAACTCGGCAAACAAAATATAAAACTTACTTAAATAGAACTTGTTTCTGACTAGCTATAATAACGACTTTGTAACAGATGTATTTCGTGTCATTTATTGCCCAATTTATTGAACTTTGTGTAAAATAATGTACATATGCACTCATTTTAATGAATTATTGTACTTTATATTATTGCACAATCCTTAAATATTCATGTAAGTCTAATCAATAAAATATTTTCGAAATTATTCTTGCACTTTGTTATTTATGAATCTGAAATCGGGATTTCATTTTTAACTACGGCAAATTCAAAAAATAATAATTGTTTTTAGATGAGCTAACACTATTAGAGCATCAGTTTTTGTTGTGACTAATTCTCAGCGTTCCGCGGCGAGAGGCGGACATTCCGTAATGAGTAATTTCGTTATAATGAGTAGTCTACTCCTGTATGAATGGAAAGTGGGAAGCTTCAGTTGTGATGAAACACTCGTAGGTAGAAGCATGACTTGAAGCAGTTCCTTCCAAGAGTAATTTTAGAGGGGTACTACCCCGCATTTGTATATCATACGGAAGAAAACTTCGACAACGCCCACCAGGTAATTTGACTCAACGGGTAGTATGCTGAACATCTCAAACACCATTGAGTCTACTCTTTTTTTGAAACAGTCTCTACAACCTCAAACTTAAACTCTTGAACCTCAAACTTAATGCTCATCACCGGCGCACGTTGCCACTGAGCCACAAAACAGTTCTTTTTATTATTATTAGCTTATGTACTATTATTAAACATTTTATAAGCACGTATATAAGTTATTTCCAGCCCTGACATTCATTTACGAACGTTAAATAACAACCACTTATATTAGTTACATCCCTCTACAAATAAATCAACAAGAGTCGTATGTTCCTGTAGCTCTCCAACTCACCAGCACTATCTGTCAACAAGTTGACCAATGCCACTTACAGAAAATACCCTCCATTTTTCAAACTGCTTCTCGCCACTCAATAAATAATTCACTGCGACGAGTAAACAGACAGTCAGAGATTCAGGACAACAATAAATCTACTTTGCGCCACATAAATTTAACTTCAAGTTGCTTACGTCTGAAAGCCCTATCCATCCACAAACCATCCGGAGCCCCAAAAGAAAATAGTCACGTAAAACCGCTATCATTCTACAGAGACGATTATCAAAAATTTATGTCCGTGTAACAAAACACTCTCGCCTACTGGTTTTCTCTCTCTCTCCACTATAATGTGGAAACTCGTTAACAAAATCCGTTACTTTTCAACAACGAATAAATCTTGAATTAGTGTGGCTTTCTTAATGAAGTTGGCGTGATATTTAGAGTGGACTCATTCTGTAGTGAAGATGGTGTATACTTAAGACTCTTCAGTGGCTGTAGTAGTAGATGCAGCAATTTCTAAGACGAGAATTTAAACTGGAAGTGCTTTTTAGGATATATAAAGTTCAACAGCTTGCGTGACTCACTTTGCGACTTCTAAAACTGTATAATTTTATCATTAACCTTCCAGAATCGCCGCCATTTTGAAAATCGTTCCGTTATGGCGGCAGATCACATTGTGTTCTAATATTGCAAGTATTCATTAAGTATTATCTGAGTATCTGAGAGGAAAAATGTTTTACAGGGAACCATAACATTTTCATAATGATTTTTTCGTTGGCAAAGAAATAAAAACGAAGTGGTGGTATTAATTTATATTCAAATTTATTACATATAAACTAACAAAACCTTTTATTTCACATACATTGCATACTATGGATTATTTTATAATCTGTTAACTTTAAATAAAATGTAAAACTCTTTTGTGGTTGATATGACTATTTATTTTTAGAACGATCGAAGGTTATTTTTTCTTTATTCATATCATGAGTAATTTATTTTCTTTTATAGCTCTACAAGTTATGAAATTACACTGCAACACTTTTAACTTCGAAAACAAAACGTAAAACTTACTTCAATAGAACTTGTTTCTGAACTAGATGTAATAACGACTTTGTAATAGGCCTATTTCGTGTCATTTATTTCCCAATCTATTGAACTTTGTATAAAATAATGCATGCACTCATTTTTATGAATTAGTGTATCTTATATTATTGCATAATCCTTTAATATTAACGCAAAACTAAAAAATCAATTTCTTAAAAACCTTTTCTTGTACCTTAGATATATATGAATCTGAAATCTAAATTTAATTTTTAGCTATGGCAAAATTAAAAGGATAAAAATAATTAAAAAAATTCCTAAAATCGAATTCGTAGTTGGTTAAAATTAACACCAGCATTCATTTAAGGGTATACTCATAAATCGCAATTTATTTTAAAAATTTATTGCAATTTTCATTTTAATGTACTGCATATAAACTAGTGAAAACTTTTATTTCACATACATTGCATACTATGGATTATTTTATAATCAACAAACTTTAAGAAAATTCTAAAAAATTAATTTTCTTTAGGTTTTTGTGCATTTGATATTTGTTTAACTAAATTTTCTATTTTATTTTTCCCATTGGTTAAAAAATAAATATAATATAACTAAAAGTAATATTTATACGTGTCTGAGTTATTGCCAAATGATAATTTTACCAACTAGCGCAGTAGGTTTCAGACTCAAATCTGCTGGCAGCTCTCGTTACAGTCAGTGTTATAAAAATGATGAGAATAGATGGTGTATCTCACAACATGTATAGATATTTTACATAGAAAATCTTATATAGCGTTTTTTTTTCGGGATTTTGCAATATTAAAATACAATGTGTGATTGTTGCTAGTCCTCACGGAATACAAGGTCCTTTTTAAGAACAACTTCCAATTCCACCTTTTTCAAAAGCAAATAAACAATATTTTTATTTAAAAACCAAACAAATACTTTTTCAATAAAAGCGAGCAAATTTAAGGCACAAATTGAAAAAATAATTTCTGAAAGTGAAATGTTATTTATTATATTAATGTCATTTGATATATAAAAATTATTATTTGTGCATGCCATTATCGTTACTCAGTGGGAACGTGTGGCGTTGGTGAGCATCAGAATTAACGTTCACTCCGCTGTCAGCTTTGTTGGAGACACAAATTCAAAAACCGAGGACTCGCGATGACGTTTGGAATGTCCAGAATATTGTCTCGTTAGTTAGGTTATGGAAGTTTTCCGGTTTTCTCAAATACGATATGCAAATGTGGGGGGAGTTCCACTAAAAGTCCTCCCGAAAGGCACTGCCCTCATTCTTCAGCGACATGGAAACAAGTCAGATTTGTTCCTACGGGCGTCCTATTACAACAGAAGCAGCCCCCCCCCCTTTCCGTACATGTATGAATAGACTACTTATGGAATGGCCGTCCCGCACTGCAAACACTGAGTATTCGACACATACACACAGTCAAGATTTCAATTATTTAGCGCTACTATTAGCGTTTCCATACGTACTATTATTATAAGTTTATAGACAGTTTTTATATGTCATTTCCCTCCCTGACATCCATTTATAAACTTAAATAACAATCATCTCTGTCAGTCACATCCTTTTACAAATAAATCAACAAGAGTCGTATGTTGCTGTAGCTGTCCTAATCACAAGCACTATCTGTCAACAAGTTGACCAATGCCACTTACAGAAAACACTCCCCATTTTTCAAACTGCATCCTGGCACTCAATAAATAATTCACTGCGACGAGTAAACATACAGTCAGAGATTCCGGCCACAATAAATCTACTTTTCGCCACATAAATTTAACTACAAGTTGCTTACGTCTGAAAGCCCTATCCATCCACAAACCATCCGAAGCCCCAAAAGAAAAGAGTCACGTAACACCGCTATCATTCTACAGAGACGATTATCAAAAATTTATGTCCGTGTAACAAAACACTCTCGCCTACTGGTTTTCTCTCTCTCTCCACTATAATGTGGAAACTCATTAACAAAATCCGTTACTTTTCAACAACGAATAAATCTTGAATTAGTGTGGCTTTCTTAATGAAGTTGGCGTGATATTTAGAGTGGACTCATTCTGTAGCGAAGATGGTGTATACTTAAGACTCTTCAGTTGCTGTAGTAGCAGCAATTTCTAAGACGAGAATTTAAAACTGGAAGTGCTTTTTAGGATATATAAAGTTCAACAGCTTGCGTGACTCACTTTGCGACTTCTAAAACTGTATAATTTTATCATTAACCTTCCAGAATCGCCGCCATTTTGAAAATCGTTCCGTTATGGCGGCAGATCACATTGTGTTCTAATATTGCAAGTATTCATTAAGTATTATCTGAGTATCTGAGAAGAAAAATGTTTTACAGGGAACCATAACATTTTCATAATGATTTTTTCGTTGGCAAAGAAATAAAAACGAAGTGGTGGTATTAATTTATATTCAAATTTATTACATATAAACTAACAAAACATTTTATTTCGCATACATTGCATACTATGGATTATTTTATAATCTGTAAACTTTAAATAAAATGTAAAACTCTTTTTTGGTTGATATGACTATTTATTTTTAGAACGATCGAAGGTTATTTTTCCTTTATTCATATCATGAGTAATTTATTTTATTTTATAGCTCTACAAGTTATGAAATTACACTGCAACACTTTTAACTTCGAAAACAAAATGTAAAACTTACTTCAATAGAACTTGTTTCTGAACTAGATGTAATAACGACTTTGTAGTAGGCCTATTTCGTGTCATTTATTTCCCAATCTATTGAACTTTGTATAAAATAATGCATGCACTCATTTTTATGAATTAGTGTATCTTATATTATTGCATAATCCTTTAATATTAACGCAAAACTAAAAAATCAATTTCTTAAAAACCTTTTCTTGCACCTTAGATATCTACGAATATGAAATCTAAATTTAATTTTTAGCTATGTCAAAATTAAAAGGATAAAAATAATTAAAAAAATTCCTAAAATCGAATTCGTAGTTGGTTAAAATTAACACCAGCATTCATTTAGGGGTATACTTAAATCGTAATTTATTTTAAAAAATTTATTGCATTTTTTTCATTTTATTGTACTGCATATAAACTAATGAAAACTTTTATATCACATACATTGCATACTATGGATTAATTTTATAATCAACAAACTTTAAGTCAAAATTCTAAAAAATAATTTTCTTTAAATTTGATATTTGTTTAATAATTTTTCTATTTTATTTTTCCCAGGTTAAAAAAAAAATATAATAATTAATATTTAATGTGTTTGAGTACATTTGATGTTTGCCGGACGGACATCCCAATAGAAATCAAGTCATAAATGATGGGAATAGATGGTGTATTCCAACATGTTGTAATATAGAAAATCTTATATAGCTTTTTTTTCAGGAAATATTAAAATACAGTGTGATTGTTGCTAGTCCTCACGGAATACAAGGTTCTTTTTAAGGACAACTTCCTCCACCTTTGCAAAAGCAAATAAGCATTTTTTATTTAAAAAAACCAAACAAATGACCAATAAAAGATGGAGGCCAAATTGAAAAAATCATTTCTGAGAAAATTTATTAGATGCATTTGATACCTAAAAAAGTGCAAATGCCAGTGGGAACGTGTCTTGGTGAGCATTTTTCAATAGCTTTGTTGGAGACACAAATTCAAAAACCGAGGACTCGCGATGACGTTTGGAATGTCAGAATATTGTCTCGTTAAGGTTATGTTTTCACCAAATACGATATGCAAATGGGAGGAGTTCCTACGATTGAACCACTGCCCACATTCTTCAGCTCATGGAAACAAGTCAGTTTTTCAATTATTATTAGTGTTTTCCGTACATGTATGAATATATATGGAATGGCCGTCCCGCACTGCAAACACTGAGTATTCGACACATACACACAGTCAAGTTTTCAATTATTTAGCGCTAATTAGCGTTTCCATACGTACTATTATTATAAGTCATTTTTATATGTCATTTCCCTCCAGACATCCATTTAGAAACGCTAAATAACATCCACCTCTGTCAGTTACATCCCTTTACAAATAAATCACATGAGCCTTACGCTGCTGTAGCTCTCCTACTCACAAGCACTATCTGTCAACAAGTTGACCAATGCCACTTACTGAAAACACTCCTCATTTTTCAAACTGCACCGTGGTACTCACTTAATTCACTGCTGCGACGAGTAAATAGACAGTCAGAGATTCCGGCTACAATAAATCTACTTTACGCCACATAAATTTAACTTCCAGCGCCATCCAAAAGGCCTATCAATCCACAATCCATCCGAAGCCCCAAAAGAAAAGAGAGTCACGTAAAACCGCTATCATTCTACAGAGACGATTATCAAACATTTATGTTCGTGTAACAAAACACTCTCGCCTACTGGTTTTCTCTCTCTCTCCACTATAATATACTTTTCAACAAAATCCGTTACTTTTCAACAACGAATAAATCTTGAATTAATCTTTCTTAATAAAGTTGGCGTGATATTTAGAGTGGACTCGTTCTGTAGTGAAGATGGTGTATACTTAAGACTCTTCAGTTGTTGTAGTAGCAGCAATTTCTAAGACGAGAATTTTAAACTGGAAGAGCTCTCAGGATATATAAAGTTCAACAGCTTGCGTGACTCACTTTGCGACTTCTAAAACTGTATAATTTTATCATTAACCTTCCAGAATCGCCGCCATTTTGAAAATCGTTCCGTTATGGCGGCAGATCACATTGTGTTCTAATATTGCAAGTATTCATTAAGTATTATCTGAGTATCTGAGAGGAAAAATGTTTTACAGGGAACCATAACATTTCCATAATGATTTTTTCGATGGCAAAGAAATAAGAACACTTTTGTGGTTGATATGAATATTTATTTTTAGAACGATCGAAGTAGAGTTTTTTTTTCTATAACCACACCACGAAGTATCCATGGTTTTGGCATGAGTAATTTATTTTCTTTTATGGCTTTACGAGTTTAGAAATTACACTGCAACACTTTTAACTACGCAAACAAAAAAAGTAAAACTTACTTAAATAGAACTTGTTTCTGACTAGTTATAATAACGACTTTGTAATAGGTCTATTTCGTGTCATTTATTTCCCAATCTATTGAACTTTGTTAAAATAATGCATGCACTCATTTTAATGAATTAGTGAACCTTGCATTATTGTATAATTCTTAAATATTAATGTAAATCTATTAAATAAAATGTGTTCAACTTTTTTTTTGCACTTTTGATATTCATGAACCTGAAATCTGGATTGAATTTTTAACTGTGGTAAAATTAAAGGATAATTGTGTTTAGATAAGCTAACAATACTAGAGTTTAAAATAAATCCTTAAATCGTATTTATAGTTGGTTAAAATTAGCATCGTATTTATTTAATGAGATTATACAGATTTATACAAAAAAAATGCAAAGTTTAGGTGAACAAACATCAAATGTACAAAAACATTAAAAAAAATTAGTATTTTACATTTTATTTAAAGTTTATTAATTATAAAATAATCCATAGTATGCAATTTACGTGAAATAAAAGTTTTTATTAGTTTATATGTAATAAATTGGAAAATAAATTACTACTAATGACCATACCGCTAAATGAATGCAGATGTCATTTTTTAAGTCTAGTAGCGTTAGCACAGCTAAAAACAATTATCTTTTTAATTTTATCATAGTTAAAACTGAAATCAAGATTTCAGATTTATAAATATAAATGGTGATAGAAAAAGTTGAACACTACAGTTTACTACATTTAAATTATAATATTTAAGCATTGAGATTTGCATTAATGTAATCTTACTCAATAATATAAGGTACAATAATTCATTAAAATGATTGCATATATTATTTTATACAAAATTTGTGAAATAAAGTACAGTTGAAAAACAATTTATTCAATAGATTACATATATTATTGTATAATTCTTAAATATTAAAGGTATAATAATTCACTAAAATGAATGCAAAGTTCAATAGATGGGGAAATAAATAACAGTTGAAAAAATTTTATTCATTAGATTTACATTAATATTTTAAAAATTATACAATAATATAAGGTACAATAATTCATTAAAATGAGTACACACTTTTTTTAACACAGCGTTCAATAAATTGGGAAATAAATGACACGAAACAGACCTATTACAAAGTCGTTATTACATTTAGTTTGAAACAAGTTCTATTTAAGTAAGTTTTACATTTTGTTTGCGGAGCTAAAAGTGTTGCAGTGTAATTTCTAAACTCGTACAGCCATAAAAGAAAATAAATTACCTATGCCAAAACCATGGATACTTCGGTGTGGATAGGAAGAAAAAAATTCTTACTTCGATCGTTCTAAAAATAGATAATAATATCAACCACAAAAGAGTTCTTATTTCTTTGCCAGCGAATAACTCATTATGGAAATGTTATGGTTTCCTGTAAAACCGTTTTCCTCTCAGATACTCAGATAATACTTAATGAATACTTGCAATATTAGAACACAATGTGATCTGCTGCCATAACGGAACGATTTTCAAAATAGCGGTGATTCTGGAAGGTTAATGATAAAATTATACAGTTTCAGAAGTCGCAAAGTGAGTCACGCAAGCTGTTGAACTTTATATATCCTGGAGAGCTCTTCCAGTTTAAAATTCTCGTCTTAGAAATTGCTGCAGCTACTACTACTACAGCAACTGAAGAGTCTTAAGTATACGCCATCTTCGCTACAGAATGTGTCCACTCTAAATATCACGCAAACTTCATTAAGAAAGCCGCACTAATTCAAGATTTAATCGTTGTTGAAAAGTAACGGATTTTGTTAATGAGTTTGCACATGATAGTGGAGAGAGAAAACCAGTTGCGGGGAGTGTTTTGTTACACGGACATAAATTTTTGATAGTTGTCTCTGTAGAATGATAGCGGTTTTACGTGATTGTCTTTTCTTTTTGTGGTCTTTGGATGGATTGTGGATGGATAAGGCTTTCGGACGGCAGCTTGAAGTTAAATTTATGGCGCGGAAAGTAGATTTATTGTCGCCGGAATCTCTGACTGTCTGTTTACTCGTCGCAGTGAATTATTTATTTGCAGTTTGAAAAATGGGGAGTTTCTGTAAGTGGCATTGGTCAACTTGTTGACAGATAGTGCTTGTGAATAGGAGAGCTACAGCAACATGCGACTCTTGTTGATTTATTTATAATAGGATGTAGCTGACATGGGTGGTTATTATTTAACTTTAGTAAATGGATGTTATGACAGGAAAAGACTTATAAAAATGTCTATAAAACTTATAATATTCTTGCATACGAAAACGCTAATAATAATTAAAAAACTGACTCGTGCCTCAGTGGCTATATACCCCGCTGGTGAGTGTTAGGTCTGAGTTTCAATCCCCTGCCGGCATTGTTATAAACGTTATTTCAAAAAACGAGGAGACAGAGGGCTTTTGTGAGGTTTAGCATCTTGCCTCGTGAGTCAGACTACATGGTGGGAGCTTTCCGGGTTTTCTCCTTTACGGTAATTGAATGCTACCTAAAATTACCCGCTAAAAGTTCTCCCTGAAAGGCTCTCCTTCATCATTGATATGGACTCAAGTCAGCTGTTTACCTTCGAGTTCTCCTTCACAACAGTAGTCGCCCTTTTCCTTTCATACATGAGTTGACTACTCGTGGGATGTCTGCCCCGCAAATAACAAATGTAATCAAACACAAATTAATATTTTATATTTTACTTAATGTTTACGAAATTTAAATTAATTCATAGTATGCAATGTATGTGAAATAAAAGTTTCCATTAGCTTATATGCAATAAATAAAAATAAAAAATGCAATATATTGAAAAATGAAATACTATTAATACACATCTTCTTAAATGAATACCATTGTTACTTTTAACCACCTACAAATTCGATTTAAGGAATTTTTTAAAATGGAGTATTGTTTGCAAATTTAAAAACAATTATCATTTTAATTTTGCCATAGTAAAAATGAAATATAGATTTCAGATTCAAAAATACCAAAGGTGCAAGGAAAAAAAATTAAAAAAAAAAAATTGATTTATTGGGTTCACTTTAATATTTAAGAATGATGCAATAATGCAAGTTACAATAATTCATAAAAATGAGTGGGAATAAATTGGGAAATAAATGACACGAAATAGACTTATTACAAAGTCATTATTACGTCTAGTTAGAAACAAATCCTATTTAAGTTCGGACGGATTGTGGACGGATAGGGCTTTCGGACGGCAGCTTCAAGTTAAATTTATCTGGCAGAAAGTAGATTCATTGTTTGCCGGAATCTCTGACTGTCTGTTTACTCGTCGCTGTGAATTATTTATCGAGTGCCACGATGCAGTGTGAAAAATGGGGAGTGTTTTCTGTAAGTGGCGTTGGTAAACTTGTTGACAGATAGTGCTGGTGAGTAGGAGAGTTATAGCAACATACGACTCTTGTTGATTTATTTGTAAAAAGATGTAACTGAAATGGGTGGTTTTTATTTAATGTTTGTAAATGGTTGTCAGAGTGGAAAATAACTTATAAAACTGCTTTATATAACTTATAAAATCGTACATACGAAAACTCTAATAATAATTATTGTCGCTGACCCGTGGTTTACTGGCGATATACTACGCTGGTGAACTTCAGGCCTGAGTTTCAATCCCTGGCGACTTTTTTGTAGATACTTAAAAAATGACTTAGTGGTGTTTGTGATGTTCAGTATCTTGTTCTGTTCCGTTGGACTGACTGGCGGGAGTTTCCGGGCCTTCCCCCATACGATACCGGGTAGTTCCCTCAAAACGTCCTCCTGGAATGCATTGTCCTCCTTTTTCAACTGCTTATAAGACTTATAATAATAGTACATATGAAAACTCTAATAATAATTGAAAAACAGGCACTGTGCCCGACTCGTGGTAGTCGATTATTAGTTATCGATCTAGTCTTATTATTGTTAATTATAAGATCACTCGATTGCCGATTTAAAAGCTCTGCTTTTAGAAGAATAAGATTTGTTTAGAATTTCAATGTGTTTGACATTTATTAAAATTCTCGTCTTTGACCGACTCTTGGCGCAATGCGCCACTAGTGAGTATTAGGGCCGAAGTTCAATACGCTGTCGTCTTATTATAAATACTGTTTCAAAAAAAAAGGTGACTCGATGGCAATTCTGATATTCGGCATCTTGCCTCGTGAGTCGAACTATCTGGTGAGAGTTTTCCTGGTTTTCCTCCGTATGATATACATATGCGGGGTAGTTCCCCCCCTAAAATTCCTTTCGGAAAGAACTTCCCTTATTCTTCAGCGATACGGTGTCAAGTCAAACTTCTATTTGCGGGTGTTCCATCACAACTGAAGCTGCCCTCTTTCCCACCATCCCGAAGTAGATTACTCATGGAATGTCCGCTCCGCGCTGCAGGACACCAAGGATTAGTCAGAACAAAAACTGATGATCAAGTATTGTTAGCTCATCTAAAATTAATTATCTTTTTGTATTTGCTGTATTTAAGAAGGAAATCCCGATTTCCGATTCATAAATATCAAAGGTGCAAGAAAAGGTTCAGAAAATTTGATTTATAGATTTACAACAATATTTGAGAATTATGCAGTAATGTAAGGTACAATAATTCAATAAAATGAGTGCATATGTTTTTTTACACAACGTTCAATAGATTGGGAAAAAAATGACACGAAATAGACCTATTACAAAGTCGTTATCACATCTTGTCAGAAACAAGTCTATTTACTGGTAAGTACATTTTAAATTTTGTTTGCGGTGTTAAAAGTGTTGCAGTGTAATTTCTAAACTCGTACAGCCATAAAAGAAAATAAATTACTCGTTCCAAAACCATAGATACTTCGGTGTAGCTAGACGGAAAAAACCTACTTCAATCGTTCTAAAAATAAATAATTGTATCAACCACAAAGGAGTTCTTATTTCTTTGCCATCGAAAAAATCATTATGGAAATGTTATGGTTCCCTGTAAAACATTTTTCCTCTCAGATACACAGATAATTCGTAATGAATACTTGCAATATTAGAACACAATATTATCTGCTGCCATAACGGAACGATTTTCAAAATGGCGGCGATTCTGGAAGGTTAATGATAAAATTATACAGTTTCAGTAGTCGCAAAGTGAGTCACGCAAGCTGTTGAACTTTGTATATCCGGAGAGCTCTTCCAGTTTAAAATTCTCGTCTTAGAAATTGCTGCTGCTACTATTACTACAGCAACTGAAAAGTCTTAAGTATACACCATCTTCGCTACAGAATGAGACCTATCTAAATATCACGCCAACTTCATTAAGAAAGCCACACGAATTCAGGATTTATTCGTTATTGAAAAGTAACGGATTTCGTTCATGAGTTTCCACATTATAGTGGAGAGAGAGAGAGTGAAAACCAGTAGGCTGGAGTGTTTTGTTACACGGACATAAATTTTTGATAATCGTCTCTGTAGAATTATAGCGGTTTTACGTGACTCTCTTTTCTTTTGGGCCTTCGGATGGATTGTGGATTGATAGAGCTTTCGGACGGCGGCTTGAAGTTAAATTTATGTGGCGAAAAGTAGATTTATTGTTGTCCTGAATCTCTGACTGTCTGTTTACTCGTCGCAGTGAATTATTTATTGAGTACCACGATGCAGTTTGAAAAATGGGGAGTGTTTTCTTTAAGTGGCATTGGTCAACTTGTTGACGGATAGTACTTGTGAGTAGGAGATCTACAGTAACATTCGATTCTTGTTGATTTATTTGTAAAGGAATGTAACTGACATGGGTGGTTGTTATGTAACGTTTCTAAATGGATGCCAGGGAGGGAAAGGACATATAAAACTGCATATAAAACTTATAATAATCGTACAGATAAAAATTCTAATAATAGCGCTAAAAAATTGAAAGACTTGCTCTATGTATAATCCTCAGTGTCTGCATTGCGGAACGGCCATTCCGTAAGTAGTCTACTCATAAAGAAACAGAAGAGGGGGGGAGGCACCTTCTGTTGTAATAGGGCATACGTAGGTACAAATCTGACTTGGTTCCGTGTTGTTGAAGAAGGAGGGTAGTGCCTTTCTGAAGAACTTTTAGGGAACCACCCCGCATTTGCATATCGTATTTGATAAAACCGGAAAACTCCCACCACCTAACTAACAAGGCAAGAGGCTAAACGTCCCAAACGCCATCGAATGTCCTTGTTTTTTGAATTTGTGTCTACAACAAAGCTGACAGCGGAGTGAACCTTAGTCCTTATGCTCACCAACGGCACACGTTGCCACTGAGCTACGAGACACGCTTGCACAAATAATAATTTTTATACAGCAAATGATATTAATATAATAAATAAACAGTTGCAGAAATTTTTTTTCAATATGTGCCTTAAATTCGCTTAAAAAATTAGCTTTTAAAGTATTCACTTGTTTTTTTACTAAAAATATTGTTTGTTGGCTTTTAAAAAAGGAGGGATTGGGTGTTGCACATAACAAGTAATATAAAAAAAAAAAAAAAAAAAATTTAAGTCATTTCCTACATTTTTTTCACTCTATTGCAATAAAGTCCTTTACGAATGAAGTTGAAATTTTCCTCTTACATCTGGCGCCGTCTTTTATTAGATACATGCACCTTAAATCTAAAAAAAATAATATTAATTTATTAAATTTAATGAATTAATTAATATTTGAAAAAACCGTCAGCGTCATCCACTACAAGTTCAAAAATATGCATTTGAACATGTGTGGATGAGGAAAAAGTATTTTATTGATTAAAAATTTGAACAAGAAATATATAGAGGGAGAGCGTGAACTAATACTAGGAATTGAAAAAGGACCTTGTATTCAATGAGAACTAGCACCAATCCCAAATTGTCTGATCATATTGCAAAATCCCGAAAAACTACCACTGTGTAAGATTGTGTATTTGTAATATTTATACACGTGGTAAGAATCAACCTCTATTCTCGTCCTTTCTGATAGCAGTGACTGCAACGAGGACTACCAGCAGATTTGAGTCTGAAACCTTCTGCACTTGTTGGTAAAATTACCACTTGGCAATTACTTGGGCATGTATAAATATATTACATTTATTAATATTATACTTATTTTTTAGCCAATGAGAAAAATAAAATAGAAAATTTAGTTAAACAAATATAAAATATACAAAAACATAAAGAAAATTAATATTGTAGATTTTACTTAAAGTTTACGAATTATAAAATAATCCACAGTATGCAATGTATGTGAAATAAAAGTTTTTACTAGTTTATATGCAGTAAATTAAAATCAAAACTGCAATAAATTGGAAAATACGTTGCGATTTATGATTATACACCTAAATGAATGCTGATGATATTTTTAATCAACTACGAATTCGATTTCATTAATTTTTTTAACTCTAAATTTTATCCTTTTAATTTTGCCATAGCAAAAAATGAAATTTTGATTTCAGATTGATAAATATCAAATGTGCAAGAAAAGGTTTTATAAAATTTGATTTATTAGATTTACATTAATATTAAAGGATTACGCAAAAATATAAGGTACCAAAATTCATTAAAATGAGTGCATACATTATCTTACAAGAAGCTCAATAGATTGGGAAATAAATGACACGAAATAGACCTATTACAAACTCGTTATTACATCTAGTCAGAAACAAGATCTATTCAAGTAAGTTTTCACATTTTGTTTGCGGAGTTAAAAGTTCTGCAGCGTAATTTCTAAACTCGTAGGGCCATAAAAGAAAATAAATTACTCATGCCAAAACCATGAATACTTCGTGGTGTGAATAAAGAAAAAAATTTCTATTTCGATCGTTCTAAAAATAAATAATCGTATCAACCACAAAAGAGTTCTTATTTCTTTGCCATCGAAAAAATCATTATGGAAATGTTATGGTTCCATGTAAAACATTTTTCCTCCCAGATACTCAAATAATACTTAATGAACACTTGCAATATCAGAACACAATGTGATCTGCCGCCATAACGGAACGATTTCAAAATGGCGGCGATTCTGGAAGGTTAATGATAAAATTATACAGTTTTAGAAGTCGCAAAGTGAGTCACGCAAGCTGTTGAACTTTATATATTCTACAGAGCTCTTCCAGTTTAAAATTCTCGTCTTAGAAATTGCTGCTTCTACAACTACTACAGCAACTGAAGAGCCTAAGTATACACCATCTTCGCTACAGAATGAGTCCACTCTAAATATCACGCAAACTTCATTAAGAAAACCGCACTAATTAAAGATTTATTCGTTGTTGAAAAGTAACGGATTTTGTTAATGAGTTTTTCACATTATAGTGGAGAGAGAGTAGGCGTGAGTGTTTTGTTACACGGACATAAATTTTTGATAATCGTCTCTGTAGATGATAGCGGTTTTACGTGACTCTCTTTTCTTTTGCGGCTTCGGATGGATTGTGGATGGATAGGGCTTTCGGACGGCAGCTTGAAGTTAAATTTATGTGGCAGAAAGTAGATTTATTGAGACCGGAATCTCTGACTGTCTGTTTACTCGTCGCAGTGAATTATTTATTGAGTGCCACGACGTAGTTTGAAAAATGGGGAGTGCTTTCTGTAAGTGGCGTTGGTCAACTTGTTGACAGATAGTGCCTGTGAGTTGGAGAGCTACAGCAACGTACTTCTCTTGTTGATTTATTTGTAAAATGATATAACTAACATGGGTGGTTGTTATTTAACTTTTGTAAATGGATGTCAGGGAGGGAAATGACTGCGCATAAAATTTATAGTAATCGTGTATACGAAACGCTAATAATAATTAAAAAACTGACGATGTGCCCGACTTGTTGCAGACTGTTGTCCAGTTCAGTGGCAACGTGCGCCGCTGGTGATCATGAAGGCTGAGGTTCAATCCGCTGGCGACTTTGTTGTAGATAGTGTTTTAAAAAAGAAGAAACTCGAGGGAATTTATATTGTTCAGCATCCTACCTCTTCAGCTGGACTACCCGGAGGGTTTCTTTCCGGGTTTTCTCCCCTGCGATACGCAAATACGAAATAGTTCTCCCTAAAAGCCTTCCCGGATAACACTGTCCTCCTTCTCTACCGACGCTAATTCAGAATTCTACCTAAGGGTGCTCCATCAAAACAGAAGCTGCCCCCTCCACCTCCATCCGAGAATACTCATGGGATGTACGACCCGCACTGCAGGACACTGAGGATTAGTCACAACAACAATTGAGGCTGTTGTTTTTGAATGTAGGAATTTCGATTTAAATCATACGTTACAAAAGTAACAGATTCTCATATTATCCAAGGGACAGCACGAGAACATACACGTGAAGCTGCTACGCTGAAACAACAATATGCTACTCAGTTTGAAACGTGACAACATTATACCAAACAATTGAAATGTGGCATCTACACTCCACTGTATTTGTACTTTCTTTAGCATACAGAAAGACGTGTGAGATTTCCATTCGGTTTCATTTATTGAATTTCAAACCAAGTACCTTGTATTTGGCCTACAAATTTATCTTAATCATCCTTAGCATAGAGAAAAACACGAAAAATTTCCGTTCAGTCTCACTTATTACATTTCGAACCAAACCTTCTAGGCTATGAAACACAACCTACTGTACAGTAGGTCATTTGGGCTCGATATCATGGCGGAATAACCTAATTCTTGCGTTATCAGAATGTGATATTTGTTGAGGCAATTTTTATAGATTTAGTAATGATAAAATTCTACAAATACAGCTAGTATTATTTTGGAAAAGTGAAAAATAGATATGTTAAGATATAAGCAAAAGAAAAAAAAACAAATGTAAAATAAAATTACAGTTATCTAGTATAACATTAGTTGTTTTTTGAAGTTTTCAAAAGATAAATATTTTTGCTATAAACTTAAACTGCTCGATTTTTTATGCTATCTAACTTCCACGTATTAGTATATTGGATACTACACTCATGTCCATAAATTAAGGATAATGAAGTTCAGGCAAAGAAAGAGACAGAAGCAAAACAAATTTGACTTATTGGTAAAGTCTATTTATTAAACAAAAGGTAAAGAGCAAAAAAAAAGATGCTATGATGGTTTATGGACATAATTAATAAAAACTGCAAATTATCAATCTGATTTTTTACACCACTCATCAAGCAATGCCCTCCGAGTTCCAAGTTGACAGGTGGGAGGGAGTTGACGTGCAATTCGTCGGCCAAACATAACCCACACATGCTCTATTGATTCAAGTCCGGTGATATCCTCCCAATCCATACGGGTGATATCCTCCAATAAAGGCATTCGTCTACAATGTTTGCACGGTGAGGACGGGCGTTGTCATCCATAAACAGAAATTCAGCACCCATGGCGCCCAAAACAAACGTACATGTTGTTCCAGAATGACATCCCGATAGATGTGGCCTGTCATCGTTACACTCTGAACATGCAGGTCAGTTCTGGAACCAAGAATAATTCCTCCCCAAACGAGCCATCCTGCACCACCGTAACGGTGTCGTCCAATGGTGTTCTCTTGGTGGTAACGGGTACCTGGCGCTCTCCATATGAAAGTCCGGCGAGAATCAGACTGCAAACTAAACCCGGACTCGTCGGAAAACATCACACAAGACCACTGTTGCGGTGTCCACAATTCATGCTCTCTACTCCAGGTTAATCGCAGGCGACAGTGAGTTGCGGTAAGTGGAACACATCTGACAGGCCTACGAGCATATAGACCAATGTGCCCTAAGCGTCTGTACACGGTCTGCCTTGAAACTGTCGTACCGGTAGCTGAAGAGAGCTGACGAGACAGGTCTGATGCTGTGCTCCGTCTGTTTCTTTTGGCAGTAACTGCTAAATATCGGTCCTCATTCGGTGTTGTAACTCGGGGGCGACATGTGCAGTAACATCTACTCACATTACCATCATCTTGGAATCGTTGTCAAAGCCTGGAGATGACACTCTGGGCGATTCCAAGTTCCTCGGATACTTCCAGCTGGGTACGTTCACATTCCAGTCGTACGATAATTCTACCACGCAAGAAATCATCCAAATACTTCCTTTGTGCCATAACTATGCGGTTATTGCACTGAAAGGCTTTTAAAGCGCTTGTGAACAATTTTACTTCTTTGCCACCATTCCTTATATAAACCTCTCTTTCACTCTCGTCATTGTGACGTACTATCAGCGGCATCTGGTGGTTTCCTGTAATTTGCATATTCCTTTTCAAGATGTGTGTGATAATTCTACAGGTGAAATTTTTATTTTAGAGTTCAATATCTGTGTGATTCTGAATTATCCTTAATTTATGGACATGACTGCATTAAAGCTTTCGATAGGTCTCATGCAGTGAATAATAATTTTAAAGTAAAAAAAATAACAATAATTTCGTCTAAAATTATCACAGGACGTAATCGCTTATCTTGTTGTTGAATATTATACTATCGCATTAAAATTATCACAGGACAAAGTCGCTTATCTTGTTGTCTTGTTGTTGAATAATATAGTATCGAAAAACTATTAATTTTTTTTCCAACATTGTAGAAACGGACATTTTGAAGCAAAATACTGCCATTAAATATTATATAATTTTCTGTAAAAAAATCGCTCATAACAGAAGCTGCAATTGTTTTGCAAGCTGCAATTTTTAGTGGCATAACATGCCTTTATTCTAAATATGTAGTCATTATAATCTTTTACATAAGTGTATTATTGTTTGCCTTTTGAAATAAAAAAAAAAAAAAATCCTATAATGTCTCTCAAATATATTCATGTTAAGATTATTAACATGAAATTTGCATGAAATGCAAAACAAAATGTTCAAACGAAATTGTAGGAAAACGTATTAAGTGATAAGACCTTGATCTTCATAACACTATATTCCTACAAGAAAAGAGTGGAAGTTATTTAACTGATGTTAGTGGAATGTAAAATATTATTACAGTATACACATAATTCATAAGTCATTAAATAGATAAAAGTGTGGTATATCGATGTAGTTGTTTTACATAACAAACAATTCCTGTTTCTTTATAAATATATGGTTCTTGTTTTTGTATGACATTAAATTCAACTGAATATGAAATTATCTGACGAAAGATTGCTGACAAAAGGAAATGATTAATTATTTGAAATACATATTTCTTTTTTTTCATCTTATTCCACTTGGTAGACAGCAACAACTACAAAAACAAGTCGCGTGCTGTCTCATAGAAGGAGGGAAAAGAGAGGCATCTTCTGTTGTGATGGAGCGCCCACATGTAGAAGTCTGACTTGGCTCCGTGACGCTGAAGAAGGAGAGCAGTGTTTTCCGGAAGGCACTACCCCGCATTTGCGTATCATAGGAGAGAACTCCTGTAAAATTCTCTCCAGGTAGTCCTACTCAAGAGGAAAGACACTGAACATCACAAATGCATCGAATCTCTTCGTCTTTTGAAACAGTGTCTACAACAATGCCGCCAAGCGCATGGAACTTCAGCTCTGATGCTCACTAGAGGCACACGTTGCCAATGAACCTTGAGTAGGGCATCCATAACTAATAAGTTATATATCTCAGATGATATTAATATAATAAATAAAATTTTAGTTTCTGGAATTGCTTTTTCAACTTGTGCCTCACGTTTTCTTGCTTTTATTGAGAAAAAGTTTTTTGTCTACTAAGAAAGTTGCTTGTTTGCTTTTGCAAATGGATGGCGTGGGTTTGTACATAAATTGGGTGTTTGATTGCTTTGGAAAAAGGAGGCGTTGGGAGCTTCTCATAAAAAGGACCTTGTATTCAACGAGGACTTTCACCAATCCAAAATTGTCTTATCATATTGCAAAATCCCGAAAAACCACTGTATAAGACTTTCTATGTGAATTATTTATACACGTGGTAAAAATATACCTTTATTCTCGTCTTTTCTGATAGCAGTGACTGCAACGAGTGCTAACTCTACTTTGAGTCTGAAACCTTCTGCATCTGTTGGTAAAATTAGCACATTGCTATAACTCGAGTAAGTATAAATATTGCATTTTTTAAGGATAGTGTAAAATAAAATGCAAAAGTTAGGTAAACAAATATCCAATGCACACAAAAACATTAAAAAATTAATATTTTAGATTTCACTTAAAGTTTACGAATTATAAAATAATCCATAATATGCAATGTACGTGAAATAAAAGTCTCCATTAGCATATATGCAATCAATTGAAAAACAAATTACTATTAATGAGCCTACCTCTAAATGTTTGGACATATGAGATTTAAAAAACTACAAATTCAATTTAAAGATTTTTTTAACTTGATTATTCTTGGCACATATAAAAAACATTTATCCTTTTAATTTTACGTTAGTAAAAAGTGAAATCCAGATTTTACATTCACAAATATCAAAGGGTCAAGAAAAAACTGAAAAAAAATTGATTTATTAGGTTACATTAATATTTAAGAAATATGCAATAATATAATGTACAAAAATTCATTAAAATGAGTGCCTACATAATTTTACACAATTCATAGTTCAATAGATTGGCAAATAAATGGCCCGAAATAGACCTATTCGAAAGGCATTATTACATCTTGTCTGAAACAAGTTCTATTTAAGTAAGTTTCACATTTTTTTGCGCAGTTAAATGTGTTGCAGTGTAATTTCTAAGATCGTAGAGCCATAAAAGAAAATAAATTACTCATACCATGGATATGAAGAAAAAAAACCTTCTTCGATCGTTCTAAAAATAAATAATTATATCAACCACAAAAGAGTTCTTATTACTTTACCATCGAAAAAATCATTATGGAAATGTTATGGTTCCCTGTAAAACATTTTTCCTCTCAGATACTTAGATAATGCTTAATGAATACTTGCAATATTAGAACACAATGTGATCTGCTGCCATAACGGAACGATTTCCAAAATGGCGGCGATTCTGGAAGGTTAATGATAAAATTATACAGTTTCAGAGGTCACAAAGTGAGTCACGCAAGCTGTTGAACTTTATGCATCCTGAAGAGCTCTTGCAGTTTAAAATTCACGTCTTAGAAATTGCTGCAGCTACTACTACTACAGAAACTGAAGAGCCTAAGTACACACCATCTTCGCTACAGAATGAGTCCACTCTAAATATCACGCCAACTTCATTAAGAAAGCCGCACTAATTCAAGATTTATTCGTTGTTGAAAAGTAACGGATTTTGTTAATGAGTTTCCACATTATAGTGGAGAGAGAAAGAAAACCAGTAGACAGGAGTGTTTTGTTACACGGACATAAATTTTTGATAATCGTCTCTGTAAAATGATAGCTGTTTTACGTGACTCTCTTTTCTTTTGGGGCTTCGGATGGATTGTGGATGGATAGGGCTTTCGGACGCCAGCTTGAAGTTAAATTAATGTGGCAGAAAGTAGATTTATTGTGGCCGGAATCTCTGACTGTCTGTTTACTCGTCGCAGTGAATTATTTATTGAGTGCCACGACATAGTTTGAAAAATGGGGAGTGCTTTCTGTAAGTGGCGTTGGTCAACTTGTTAACAGATAGTGCTTGTGAGTTGGAGAGCTACAGCAACGTACTTCTCTTGTTTGTTTATTTGTAAAAGGATATAACTGACATGGGTGGTTGTTATTTAACTTTTGTAAATGGATGTCAGGGTGGGAAATGACTTATAAAACTGTTTATAAAACTTAAAAATCGGACATATGAAAACGCTAATAATAATAGAAAAAATGTCGCTGTGCCCTATTTAATATTTAGTGGCGATCAATTATCAATTATTCATCTAGTCATATTATTATTAATTGTAAGAACACTCCATCGCCGATTCTGCTTTATGAAGAATAGTTGTTTAGAACTTCAATGCGTTTGTGCTTTGCCTGACTCGTGGTACAGTGTGCAGCTGATGAGCATTAGTTCTGTGGTTCAACGTTCGATGGCGTTTTTCATGTTTAGCATCTTGCCTTGATATTTAGACTACCTGGTGGGAGTTTTCACCAATTCGATACGCAAATGGGAGAAAACTCCCACTCCCACTAGTTCTTCTAAAAACCCCACTAGTTCCTCCACAACGTCTATCCACTTGTTTCTCCAGAAATTCTCCCTAGTGCCTTCTAAACGACCTCCCGGTAGACCTCCTTCTTCAGAGACACGGAGCCAAGTCAGACTTCTGCCTACGGGTACACGATCACAACAGTGGCTGACCTTCTTATCCTCCTTCCAAGAGTAAACTATTGATGGGATGTCCATCCCGCACTACAGGATACAGAGGATTAGACACAACAACAACTAATGCTGTTGTGTTTGAATATAGAAATTTCGATTCAAATCGTATATCACAGATGTAACAGATTCACATATTTTCCAGGGTACAACGTGAGGACACACATGAATCTGTTGACTGAAAAAACTGTAAAATCATTATGCCACTCAGTTTTGACACGTGATAACATTATGGTATTCGTACACTCCTCTATATTTGGCATACAAATTTTTTATAATTATCCTTAATATAGAGAAAAAAGCGTTGAGATTTCCTTTCGGTCCCTTTTATTGAGTTTCAAACCAAGCAACCTATATATTTGGCCTACAAATTTATCATAATTATACTCAGCATAGACCAATACGAGGGAGATTTCCGTTCGGTCTTGTTAATTGAATTTCAAACCAAGCCTCCTTGGTTTAGAAACACGACGCACTACAGATTAGGTCAATTCGGTCCGAAATGATGGCATAATAACATAATACTTGTATTATCTGATCGTGATACTTGTTGAGGCATTGCAAGATACAGTTTTCGATAATAAAATCTATCATGCAGCTAGAATTATTTTGAAAAATGAAAAATAGTTATGTATTGATAAAAGCGAAAAAAATATATAAAATAAAACTGCAGCTATCTAATATAATATTAGTCATTAAGAAATTTTTCCAAATGATAAATATTTTTGTTAGAAATTTAAATTGCCCAATGTTTTTATGATGTCTACTTTCCACGTATTGTTTGTTATTGGACACTATTAAAGCTTTTGATAGATCCAAAGCAGTGAACAAATTTTTTATGCAAAAAATAAATAAATAAATAAAAATAATTTCGTCTAAAAGTATCGCAGGACATAATCGCTTATCTTGTTGTTGAAAAATATATTATTGAAAAACCAATTAATTTATTTTTTCAGCGATGTCAAACGGGCATTTTAAAGTAAAATACTGCCATTAAATA
This sequence comes from Caerostris darwini, assembly GCA_021605075.1. NCBI lineage: Eukaryota > Metazoa > Arthropoda > Arachnida > Araneae > Araneidae > Caerostris > Caerostris darwini. Next base: position 25,364 of record BPLQ01002838.1, on the reverse strand, counting down.
TTATGTAATTTTCTTTAAAAAAATTATTTTCCGACAACAGAAGCTCGATGTATAAACGGATATTTTCAAGCAAAATAATGTCATTAATTATTATGTAATTTTCTTGAAAAAATTGTTTTCTAATAATAGAAGCTGCAATTGTTTTATCCTTTTAATGACATAACTTGCCTTAATTTAAATATGTTATCATTATAGTTTTTTTACATAAGTGTATTGATGTTTTCATTTAGAAAGAAAAAAAACTCTAATGTTTCTCAAATGTATTCATGTTAAGATTATTAACATGAAGTTTGCGTGAAACGCACGGACAAAATGCAAAATGCCTAAATGGAGCTGTAGGAAAACATATTAAGTAAAAAGACATCGATCTCCGTAACTCTGTATTCCTACATAGGAAAAATATAAATTATTGAACTGCTGACAATGAATGTAAAACATTATTACAATATACATTTAACTTATAAGTCATTAAAGAGATAAAACTATCGTATATTGATGTAGTTTTTGAACATAACAAACAATGCCCGTTTCTTTATAATTATCTGATTATCGTTTTTGTAGGAAATTAAATTCAATTGAATACGAATTTATTTTACGAAAATTTGCTGACAAAAATTGACGAAAAAAATGATTTATTGAATATAAGAAATACTTACTTCTGAGCACATAAAAGTCGTGGTGGTTTTTCAAGCAAGACAAAATGATAACTATTTTTTATAAAAAAACAGTTATATTTTTAGTAAAATAGATTTTTATATAATTATACTAGTTAATAATTATTATATGTTTAATAAAAATAGTTAATAAAATATTTATTACTATTTGAAATGATAACTATTTTAAATAAAAAAAATAGTTACTATTTTCAATTGCAAAGCGTTTTGAATTTGAATCATTATTCGCGGTTAGTGTGTAGCAAATACAGCGTTACTCAAGGTTGTACAAGAGTGGCTGTATGGCATTGCACATGCATTTTCTAATACAGTTTGGGACAACCCAAGTGATACCTCCCGATTTTCCTGAAACTCAAGTGATACCTACCGTCCTGCGAATTTATCGTTCTCATTCCCGGTGTAAACACAGAAACTTTTGTGTCACCATCGTTTGTCATGTTTCGAACCAAACTCCTTGAGTTTGGAAGTATAATGCATTATCCAGACTCACAAAAATATCTCCCGACACGTGGCTCAGGGGTAACGTGCGCAGCTAGTGAGCTTTAAACATGAGGTTCAATCCACTGTGCGGCTTTGCTGTAGACACTGTTTCAAAAAACGAGGAGACTCGGTGTCGTTTGTGATGTTCAGCAACTTGCCTCGTTATTCAGACTACTTGTGGGAGTTTTCCGGTTTTTCTGCAAAAGAATACGCAGATACTGGGTTGTTCCACCTAAAAGTCCTTCCGGAAGGCACTGCCCTCCTTCTTCAGCGACACGGGGGCAAGTCAATTTTACTGCCTGGTCAATTTTACCTCCACTACTTACGGTTTACTCCATCAAAACAAAGGTGCCCCCCCCTTCCCTGCTTCCATGAGACCACACGGGTTCATGGATTTGGTTCTTGGTCTAGATGTTACTATCTACCAAATGGGATAAGAAACAAGAATCACATTAATTGAAAATAATTTTAATAATATTTGCTTATGTTTATGTTAGCTAATACTTATGGGCAACTCCATTTAATATTATACATTGCAGATCAACTCAAAAAACTTTTTGTATTCTGCAAATATTATTTATTGACAGGTAAAAATCTATCTATCTATCTATATATATATATATATATATCCCATATACATCACGTGCTCCATAACAACAGAAGCTGCGCCCTCCTTCCATGAGACCACACGGGTTCTTGGACTTTGATCCAGATGTTGCTGTCGACCAAGTGCGATAATAACGAACAACAACAAGAATATAGCTATATTATTAGGTAATATTATTACAATAGAACGAAACACTAAATAAAAAGATAAAGCAACGCTTTTAAGCACGAAATATGGACCCAATTATGTCAGCAAAGAAAAAAGACATCCTTCACCATTAGTGAAAAGCAGTTACACGCAGCCATACGCAGTCATTGAGTAACCATAGTAACCTATAAAGGTAGCCAGAAGGAAAGACATTAGAAGAAGACGAAGGAAGATAAAAAGAAGAATGGACGGCGGCTTCTGAGAGGCGTATCGCATGTCTCTGCCATCGAATCAGACTGTCAACATTAAGCCACTTGTGCCACAGGATAAGTGGCCCGGGGTAGGGGGTAGGGGCGTAAAAGCTCTGGATGAATGGGAAGTTTAAACAGAAGCACCCTCTTGACTTCAATGGTTCCCAGAAGGATTTTTATTTCGTCCATCAAGCGTGATGAAAAAAAAATGTTTTTTTTTTTCTCTTCTTCTACTTGTCTCGGATTTCGGTTTTGTGTGGTTAAGAAATTGTTGTAGTTTATTTTAAAGAAACCCAATACTGATGTTTTGCGAGGCGATAAATTTCAAAAGGGACAGAGGAATTACAGAGAGATGTCTCTATCGAGTTAATTTGGTTGATGGGTTTTCATTTCAAAGCTATAAGGTTATTAAATATAGCATTGAAGAAAGGGATTGTTAATATTTCTCGTGTATTTAATTGTTATTTATTATTTTTAATCATTATAATATTAAGTTAATTATTATGGGTGTATTTAAATACTATTCTTGTATGGTGTATTTAAATACTATAATACAGAATCTTAGTTGGAAGCGGGATGGCCGAGGGACTAACGCTCTGGCTCTTGGTGCCACAGGTTACGAGTTCGAGTCCCGGCGTTTCAATGGATACTTGCAGTGGTTCGGAATCCACTTTAAATCGTAGATCGCAGTCTAATATGACTGTTGAGCCTAAGTTGAAAATCCTGAAATTTAGAAATGAAAGAAAAACAAAAGCTCATGTTAATGAATCTACCAGTAGGCAGGAGGCCTACTATTGGCTGTTGAGCCAATTTATGAAAAAAAAGATTTGCCTTAAATATAAATGCAAAAATAGCTTTATTTGATTATTTTCGGAATTCAATTTGAACTTATATGAATGTCTGTAGAGCGTTAAGCATAGGGCTGATAAACCTATTTTCTAAAAAGAAGCAACTTCTCATGACTTGTATGTATTGTCTTTTCTATTTTAATATCAAATTCACTCCGTTAATTGGCTACTTAAATCATGTTGTCATTACCATCACATTTTTGTGTAACAGTTTTAGCGCCATGAAATTATTTACAAAGAATAATATATGTTAGCTTAATTTCCACTTGATATAAAGTACCTAGAAAGTTTTAAGGGTATATCCATGGATAAGGAATACAATAATTCCACCTTTACCTTTGTATTTGTCACCGCTGTCTAGTGACAAAGCAACGTCATATTATGTGGATGACCTTTAATGTAAGTCATGATTCAGGGTTTCCTGTTTGACTTTGACGACTGTGACCCAATGCCCCTCCATGTTTTGTTCCGAAGCATTCGCTGTCATACATTACTCGCGTAACAATAGCTTCGGTCTCTCCTATTGCTGCAGCACACAATAACCCACCTCAAAATAGATGCACGTACTATATCAGAACATCGGGTATTAAATGATGAATTACTAATACTGAGGCACATAGCAATGGCTAGAGTCGATTTAGAGTGGTATCTCTCTCCATGCCAAAAATATAGACATTTAATGATGAATTGTCTATTATAAATAAATAAGTATTGTGTAGTAAATAGTTCCGATTTTTGGATTTAATTTACTAATGTATCGCTTTGAACAATTAGTTTAAATTAGAAATTTATTATAAGTATCGGATTAGTTTAAAATCTGAACGATTATGTACTTAGCAAATAATCGTAATCGTTTAAACGTAGAATTCATCGTGACTAATGAAAAGATGGAGGTCTAATGGTCGAATGACTAGCGCTCTTGCTCTCAGTGCCACAAGTTTCGGTTTCGAGTGTCGGCAGTGGCAAGGATGTTTGTAGTGGTTCGGAATCCACTTAAAAACGTTTGGTTTGGTTTGTCGCTCTACGGTCATCTTGTGCACACGAGGGCTAAACAGACCGGGACGTACAGTTTAAAGTGGATTCCGAACCACTGCAAACATCCATGGCACCGCTGGGACTCGACCCGAAACTTGTGGTACCGAGCGCCAGAGCACTAGCCACTAGGCCATTCAGGCCCTGTAGTTGTGTTGTTTCATGTACATAATGGTTTTTCGCTTCTAATATCAAAATTAGTCAGTTGATTGGCTAATTCTGTCATGCTGTCATTACCATAACATTCTTGCATAACACTTTTAGTGGTTGGGTTTGGTTGGCGCTCTACGGTCATCTTGGGCACACTTTAGGCTATACAGACCGGGACCTACAGTTTAAAGTGGGTTCTGAACCACTACAAACATTCCTGGCACAGTCAGGACTCGAACCCGAAACCTGTGGTACCGAGCCGCAGAGCGCTAGCCACTCGGCCACCAGGCCCCTCAAGCATCAGGTGATATGAATCAATTTACAAAGAATAATCTGTGGTAACAACAACCATATCTGGTAATTCTCCTTGATGTAAAGTATGTTATAAATGTATGTTGTTTATGTTAAAGTATGTTGCTATGTATCCAAAGTATGTATGTTATAGGTATTTCCATGCATAAGGAATACAATAATTCGACCTTTACCTTTGTATTAGTCACCGTTATCTAGTCACAATGCAACGTCATATCATGTCGATGACCATTCATGTAAGTCATGACTCAGGGTTTCCTGTTTGACTTTGACGACTGTGACCCTTCATGTTTTGTTCCGAAACATTCGCTGTCATACATTACTCGCGTAACAATAGCTTTGGTCTCTCCTATTACTGCAACACACAATACCCCACCTCAAAATAGATGCACGTACTATATCAGAGCATCGGGTATTAAATGATGAATTGCTAAAGCTCTGGCATGTAGCAATGGTTAGTGTGGATTTAGAATGGAATCTCTCTTGATACGGAAAATATAGAGGCATTTAATGATCAATTGCGTATTGTCTATTTTCCTATGTTACTGTTTAGTAAATAATTCAGATTTTTTTTATTTAATTTATAAATTATTTTGAAAACGAATCGCTTTCTTGTTATTGTAGATTATTACGGAGATCCTTGGCCGCGTAGCGGCCACTAGCTCCTTCTTTGTAGAATGTTAAAACATAGCGGTGGTCTCATGCCCTTTGAGTTAATAAGCAAAATAGATAATTAAATGCCCTTTTTTTTTGAAAGAGAATTATTTATTTAATAAAATTATAAAATGAAAAATATAAAAAATTTCAAAAATGTAGATCTTGATGAAATCAAAATGATGAATGTAATAACCCAGAATGAGCAAAGGTCAAATTAGGAGAAAAAATAACTTAGAAAAGCGAACTTTTTTCATCTAGGCAGTTGTAAGGAATTAATTTAAAATATTTAGAACAGTGCGAGGTCTTTTGCTATGTTTGCGGGAAGAAATATCATAATCATAATTTTGTGGGATATTTAATGCAGGGTTATTGATGTTTCGCATATCATTATAGAATTTAGTAGAAATTTTGTGAACAAATTGTCTTAAACTTGGAATCGAGAGAGCTCGTCTAATATTGTCATTACGAAAGTACCAGGGTGAATTCGATAACATTCTGCGAGTTTTGTTCTCACGCCTTTGAATTATTTCAAAATTTGTACGTGCGACAGAAACCCAAACTGGGCTTGCATAAGCTAATACTGGACAAAGATAAGAGAGATATATTAGAATTTTGAGTTGAAGAATTCTTCTTGACAAGAGAAAAGTTGGGGCCTGGTGGCCGAGTGGCTAGCGCTCTGGTTCTCGATGACACAGTTTTCAGGTTCAAGTACCGGCTGTGTTATGGATGTTAGTATTGGTTAAGAATCCACTAAAAACCGTTTGGTTTGGTTTGTCGTTCTACGGTCATTTTGTGCACACGAGGGCTAAACAGACCGGGATCTACAGTTTAAAACGGATTCCGAACCACTGCAAACATCCATGGCATCTCCGCGACTCGACTAGAAACCTGTGGTACCGAGCGCCAGAGCACAGCCACTCGGCCATTCAGGCCCCGTAATTTGTGTTGTTTTATGTATATAATGGTTTTTCGCTTTTAATATTAAAATCAGTCAGTTGATTGGTTACTTCATCATGCTGTCATTACCATGACATTCTTTCGTAACAGTTTTAGTAATACGAATCCATTTACAAAGATTAATCTGTGTTAACACCAACCAGATCTGGCAATCTGCGTTGCTAGTTATAGCTATTTCCCTGCATGAGTAATACAATAATTTTTACCTTTGTGTTAGTAACGTTATCTAGTCACAAAGCAATGTCATATCATGTGGAGGACCTTTAATGTAAGTCATGACTCAGGGTTTCCTGTTTGACTTTGACGACTGTGACCCAATGCCCCTCCATGTTTTGTTCCGAAGCATTCGCTGTCATACATTACTCGCGTAACAATTGCTTAGATCTCTCCTATTACTGCAGCATACAATACCCCACCTCAAAATAGATACGTATATCAGAACATCGGGCATTTAATGATGAATTACTAACGCTCTAGCATGTTGCAATGGTTAGTGTGTGGATTCAGAATGGTATCTCTCTTCGTACGGCAAATATAGAGACATTTAATGATGAATTGTGTATTGTATATTTTCCTAAGTATTGTTTAGTAAGTAGTTCAGGTTTTTTTATTTAGTTTATTAATTATTATCATGATGAATCGTTTTGTATAATTATTGTAAATTAGATATTTATTATAAGTACCAGATTTAGTTTACAATCTGAACGATTATGTACTCGGGAAATAATCGGAATCGTTTAAATGAGGAAATTATTGTGACTTGGGATGCTTTTGTGATGGGGGCTTAATGATCGAATGACTAGCGTTCTGGTTCTCGGTGGCACATGTTTTGGGTTCGAGTGCCGGCGGTGCTATGGTTGTTTGTAGCGGTTCGGAATCCACTTTAAATCGTACCGAATGATGTACTATATAATATACAAATATCACGTCTAATATGAATATAGAGAGTCGGACATAGGCTGACAACCTTACCCCCTAAAAAGACAACATCTCCTGTCTTGAAATTTGACAGAAGGCTTTGGCCCACCATGAGACCGTTGTATCAATGAACAAGAAAGACAAAATTAAATGTCATAAAAAAAAAACTTGATAAAATTTGAATTTTTGCCGAACTCAAATACTTATTGTTGGATTTACTTCCTTTTACCCTTGTCAACAATGTATAGAAGGTAGGTGTTACTATTTTATCTGTATGTTTAAGCTTGAAGGACTGTTTTTTATTATTGAATTCTAATCGAAATTTTTTTAAGGAATAATGATTCGATTTTAAGCCCGCATAAACTGTTTTAAAAACTAAAGTTTTGTTTTTAAGAATACCTGATCGTTTCGATGTTTCAATAATTGAAAAAGTTATAAAAGAAACATGATCTTAAAAACTTTCGCATGTGGTGTGCTATATATAAAATAATAAAATCGTGTTTTCATCGGTACTGTACGAATAACCATGCACTTTCTGTACTCACTGCATTAAAAGGATTCAATATTAAATCTGATATGATATCAGTCTAATTTTAAAATATTAACGTAAAATAGATTGTATAGAAGGGCAACTGATTAAAATCATGCCACAAAAAGGGATATTCAATTTGTTGACGTAAGATGTTTTTTTAAGACATTCAAAATCATGGTAACATCATGATTTGTTTTTTCACTTCTCATATTTAAGAATATCCAGATTTTTTGAAAAGTACGTAATCTTTAAACCCATAAAATATTAGTGAAAGCGCATTAACATTTAAAAAATAAAAATAAAATTTATTGCTGTCAACTTGTGTTTGTTTTATATTTATCTTTTTTTATTCTGAATTTATTTAAAGATGGTGAAAACAGAGACGTTAATGTCAATTAAATAACATTCAAAATTGCTTTTTATTTATTATTCCTTTTTACCTTTGTATCATTTTTAGTTAAAAGGTAAAAGTTAAAAATGAAAAACCTGTTTTATAACTGTTTTATTTCAAGCGCGAAATAATAAATGAGCTTTTTTTATCTACTATAAAAAGAAATTGATTGATTAGTGAGAGTAGTTTGTAGGTGAGAGTGGGATAAGTCCACCAACCTAAGAGAGTTTTGCAGTAGTACATTTAATAGTGATTTTATATGGGCCAATTTTCAATATTCATTTTGCTGAAATATTAAGTGTGAAATGAAATCAATTTTTTTTTCTGTCTAACCAATTTACTTTCTTTAAAATAATACATTGTATAAGAAGTTCATTTGCTTTCTAAGAAGTTCATTAACCTTACTGAGGGTAATTCCTCGTATTCAGTGGAGAAATATCGCGCATGTTGTTTTGAGCTGAAATTTTGTGAATAAGGAATAAAAACACCTTTGTTTCTTAATTGAACCTGGACTTATCTGAGGAGTGGTGAAAACAGTGACTTTATTGTCAATTAAATAACATATAAACAATACATAATATATAAAATGTTCATTAATCACTATGTAAGCATATATAACGTGTAACATTCACTATGTACGCCTACATAGCGTGTAAACAATACATAACCTATGAATCAATTAAATAACATATAAAATTGTTTTATATTCTTAAACAAAACTGCTAACGTTAAAACAAGTTGATTCTTTTTGGATTCTAAAATGCATATAGTGTTTCCAAAATATTAGATAAAAACCGTTTTTTTTTAATAAAAAGCAATAAAAAATAACACTTTAGATATGACTGTAGCTCCCTAATATTTAATGCATAAAGCAACGTTTCTGGAATGTCAACACAGCTTCTTGCTGCATTGAAAGTACAAACCACTGCGGCGTTTTTTCTTCTTTTAGGCTACTAAAGCACCTGATTGTTTTGCTACCCTTTCCCCTTTATTCCAGTTTCATCTACATTGTAGATTCGTTTTTCTTTGAATTCGTACATTTCAAATACTGCTTGTAAAAATTATAAAGTAGCTTTTGATTTCATTTTTGTTAAAGTTAACGATAAGATTTATGCTTTTCGGGTCTAGTTTTTTTTATTGATATGGATGGATTGCGTATAGGACATAACGTTACACAATATTTACCGGATATTTTTGTCGATTTATTGAAATCACTTTTTATTTGAGAAAAGTTATACGACAATTTTTGAATGTCAAACCTCATTATGTAAAATGGCATACTAAGCCTTCCTATCAAATAGTTTCAATCCCTGTTTCCAATTGATCCCGGATCCAAGAATCCTTATTTTTGAGTCTCGTATAAATGCAAGGCATCTATTAAATATGCAAAATATCCCTTGGGTAAAGGATGATTAGCATTGAGTAATACCATAAAGCAATGAATAATACTGCGTACCAGTTTTTGGTATGGATAATACAGCACATCATTGGTCATGGTGCACGTAATTACGCCAGACATAACTTATTTATCGAACAGGTTTTGTTTCGATTGAAAAGGGGTAAACTGATCTCCAAAAAAATTTATTCTTATGAAAAACATAAATACAGTCTCACAATATATACAACTGGAAATTTTAATCAATGCTTACAAAGAAGTTTACCTTAACCTTTACGCGTTGATTTTTGTCCGGACCGATAATATTTAAACAGTAACAAGGAATGAGAAGATGTAATTTAACATTATATTCCTTCCAAACTGCATCATGCCCTACACTTTTAGCCACCGAAAACAGCGGTGCACGGAATTCCCGATTACGCTGTATTCCTCTATTCTTCTCTATATTTGATTTCGTCAGATGTGTTTGCAAAAGGAGCATCTATATCTATATTAATTTGAATTCCACTACATTCCTTAAGAAATTGTTTTATAAAGTAAAACAATTTTTTACTAATTTCCATTTTGATAAATAGGTTTTTAAAACCTGCTGTTACTATGCTTTAGTATAAATTAATGTATATTATGAGTATTTCAAAATGCAATATAATATTTCTAGATACCAGTAACATATATTGGACCTGATGGCTCAGTGATTAGATGCCAGAGCACTTAATGCCATGGATGTCTGCATTGGTTCGGGATCCACTTCAAACATCAGGTCCAGTTTTAACATTACTGTAGAGTGTTGGAAATAGGGCTGACAACCCTGCCTCGTAAAAAGAGCATCCCCTGTCTCGAAATTTCTCAGTAGGCAGACGGCCTTGGCACGCCATGGGGCTGTTGCGCCAATGAAGAAATAATATAAGTTAGAATATTTGCAATTGTTAATAAAATAAACATTGTCTTGAGATAATAATAAAATTTATTTTCCCATAATATGCATTTTTATACGCAAGCATAGCGGTTGCATAGCGGTGCAACGCGCACCGCTGATTAGCATTAGGTGGAGGTACATTCCACTGCAATTTTGTTGCAGACGCTGTTACAAGAAAAAAAAAGGTGATTCGAGAGTTCTGTGATGTTCAGAATCTTGCCTTATTAGACGGACTGCCTGGTGGGAGTTTTGGGGTTTTCTCACATACGATACGCAAATGTGGGGTAGTTCTCCAGAAGATATTGACCCTACTTCTTCAGTGATACGAAGTTAAAGCTGACTTCTACCTACAGGTGTGCCATCAACAACATAGGATGCCCCTTTCCCTTCATCCTTGAGTAGGATTCCTTCCTGCACCGCCGGATACCAAAGACAAGACACAACAGACAATGCATTTTAATTGACTAATATGAAATTGATATCTTTAAGAAAAGAAACTCATATAAATATTTACAAATTATTAAAAAATCATATTTTTTTACAGAAATGCCACCTTCCAAAATTAAATAAGCACCATTTATAATTTTTAATTGAAACAATTACTTTATTATGTCATTCCAAGTGTTTGTAATTATAATACCCCAATGCTCTGAGTAATGAAATTTCTTAAACTATGTATCTCTAGAGTAAAGAACATTGTTTTATTTGCATATATTAATTTTAAACTTTTATTTAGGTGTCCAGGTTCTTGATTTAACACAACAAGAAGTCAAATAAATGATTGAATTATTTTCCTCTCGAAAATATATTCAGGTAATTATTAAATGAAAGGGTTTATATGTACTTTCAACGTTCTTTTAGAATATCCTGAGGCAGTTGCTTGATACTTGCTTATACGACGCTCAGTATCCGGAGTCAAACAAATTGTCTTTTCATGAAAATCTGCTTTAATAATATATCAAAAGCCACGCATTACAATAAGCTTTTTTTAAAATATTCCTACTGTATTTCCACCGTAAATTAAATAATAGCGGGAAATTACGGTCTCTTTCTTTTATTCTGAGCTCTTCCTTTTAATTACCGAATACTATGAAATTAATTCATTCTCAAATCTCGAAGACGATGGCATTAAGACATGTACTTTTTCCCATTGCTGTTGCCAAACGCGCGTTAATAAATATTTGGTCGAAGTCATTGTTATCTTCTTCAAAAGGCTTCGACGTAAATTTTAATTCAACCGGGGGGATTTTTAGGAAAAGTGTGCATACATATGTATGAGTGCGGAAAAGATTCTTCTTTCGATTTGATATTAGAAGAAAACAAAAATTAATTAATGCCGCTGACGAAATATTTCGGCTTGCTTTCTGATTATTAGTTTCCTTTAAGAAAGGGATGTATAATTTGGGTGGCCATTACTTTTCTTGTTGATGTTAGTTTTGAACTTCTAATATGGCTTCTTTTCTTGAGATTTTTAGACTCACTGCGCGCAATGCTTTGTTTTTTCCTTAATTAATATTGTTCTTAGAATGTACTCCTTCCTATTGAAGGTGGAGAATTAATTTATTTCTGTATATTTTTTTAAGGTCCGTAGTCGTAATAAGTAGTGTTACACGTAACTTAGAAGGGGGAAAAGTATACTTCTGTAATTGTATTAATTTAGAAGAGACAATTTTCGATTATTTCCATAATCTTCTGGTGGTCTTTCTTTTTTTTTCTTCTTGTTCTTTATTTTAATGACGGTTTTTGGCGTTGTTTGTTTGTAAAAATTGTTTAGAAAATGTTAAGTAAATATGTGCGTTTTCCAGATTACAGTTGCTGGTACCATTCTTTTCAATTCTTCCACCTGATATCGTTTGTTGCCATTTTTCATAAAATAAAAAGGAAATTATTTTATTTCGTGACTCGTAATGTAATTTTGAATATAAGCTTTTAAGAATTGTAATAATTGTTTGTGAAAGAATTATTAATGTTTAAGGATTGTTATCGAAAATGGTTCCAGAAAAATTTTAACCAACACAATTATAGGTTAACGACATAAACCTATAATTTAAATGCTGCGATAACCATGCTTTCCAAAAATTAGCCATTGGCAAGAGGAAATTCCTTCAAAATGTTTAACAGGAAGTTCCATAGTTCATTTCGAAGAATGTTCATTGGGTTAATGTCATTGTTGTTGTTCAATAAAATTAATGAATACGTATTGTCGCTTAAAATAGTACGTTGCATTTTGAATATTGTCGAGAATTTATGTTCATGTTAATCAGAAAAATATTGCTTTGTAAAAATTTTTCTCGTGGTAATTTTGGAAAAAGGTAAATACTTCATAAAGGAATCAGTCATCCAGAAAAATGGCTTGGCCCATCGAAGGCATTTTTTAAAAAATTTCTTAGAATTAATAATTAAGTAAGGCAATTAACGTCATGTTAAAAAATGCAAAAAAAAAAAAAAAACGGACACACCTGTGGCTTGTCTATTAGCGAGTTATCCATGGATGTTTGAAAAATCTCCCTGCCGAGCACCCGCCGTTTCCTGCTGAGAAAGACTAATAAAAATATCAATATTAAAGAATGTCGTTTTGACAACTTAATAAAATTTGACACGGGATACCTTCTTTGGCACTTTCTTCCAGATAGTGTAGGTTAGGTAACTTAAATGATGTTAACCGAAAATTACTTTTTAGTTTCGTATTGAATGTTTTGTAATAAAATTAAAAGCAAAATAGTTGCATTTTGAATAATTTAAATCAGAAAAATATTGCTTTTACAAAATTTTAATTTTGTTACTTATATCGTTATGCATTTTAAAAAATACAGTAATATTTCATATTAAAAAAATGTCTTTTACTTAATAAATTTTGAACTAAGCTATACTTTGATTAATTGTCATGCATAATTGAATTTAAAATATTTACATAATACGTTATTGTAATATTAATTATAATAATATAAATACTTTTTAATTGCATAAGTTATTTTTCAAAATTTAAGAATTTCTGATATTTGTTTTTAAAATTTCTCCATTAAAATTACTTCCGCATTTTGCTTGTATATAATTTATTTGTTTTGTAATGGAAATAACTAAATATGCCAGAAAAAATATAAAAAAAATAAATGTAACAAAATGAACATACAGAGTATTTAAAAATTTTTCGCTCAAGACATTAGATAATAAAATTGTTAACAATGTTTTTTTTAAAAGTAAAATAATGGAATAACTTAATTTAGCACTAACAAAATTTACATTTTTTAAAAATTATTTAGAATTAATATTTTAAGTAAGGCAATGATTTATCTTGAAATAATGATAAAATAAGACTTTTTTATGTGAAACATATTCATGCTCTCAAAATGCATAATAAAATAACTAAATAAACCGGGACATGTCCAAAAGGAGTACAGAATCGCAAAAGTAATCGGAAGCCAATCAACCGCTGAAAAAAATTAATAATCGCCCAGGTACAGGAAAACATCGCGGTTAGGTAAACCTTCACAAACGATACAATCCCGAAATCTTATCTGCACGCGAAATAATTTGCATAAGACATAAAAGAGCCTTCCCTTAACGACGCGGCCAACACCTCACCCCGAAATGATAAAATAATTTAACCCTTATCATTGCGACCGAAACTCTCACCCTGCCTTTAAAAACACTTTTCTCGGGCCCACACAGGGCCTGAATCTTCATGCCACATTAACACAGAAAAGGTGGATGGCAAGGTAGCGACCGAGGCCCATAAAAATATGACTCTCCTCACAATAACCGTTCTACTAATTGCGAGGCCCCACCGAATTTTACAGTCTACTAAATTCCGCTTGCTCTCGACACTCGATAAAATGCGACAACTTCACCAGCACTTAAACATCTAAACTCCTGTTCGTTTACGGCCAGTAATTTGCTTAGAAGTCGATGCACAAGCGTTTATTGTTACAAGAGAACGAAATACATTATGATTTTTATGGGTGTAAAGTGTGACCGGGTTGTGAACCCCTCGGTTTTGCTTGTACCCCGAAGTGGGGATTATTCGTGTTAAGAAAGAAAAAGTGTGTTAAATGTTTGCACCGTTGCTAATATCTTCGCACAATGTCTTTTAGTCAGGGCTTTGATTAAAGTTGGATTTATAATGCTTCCGGATTTATACGAAAGTGAATAGAATTTGCTGTAATTTTTTATGGGTTGGATATGATCTATGGCCCTTTAAATTCTGACGCGCTAAATTTTATTAAGTTCAAAATGTATAATTGATATAATTTCTGCTGATTCAACATATTTTTACTACTTTAATGAAATTTTTGATATTTTATATTTAACTGTTATTAAATTTTTAATAAAATTCTTGATTATTTAGTAAGTGGTTATAGTTTCCGAACTCCGGGTACTCCGACCTAAATGCTCTGTCATGAGAGCAACAAGATGATCAATTGGCTAACTCTCTGCCCTTCGGTACTATAGGCTTCAGATTTTAATCATGGCAGTGGCATGGATGTTTGTTATTTGTTCGGAATCCACGCTAAACTGAAGTTACTGGTTTAATTAGACTAAAGTGTGCTCACACTGAACCATAAAAACTGCCGTAATGTAGCAGTTTTAGCAGAAACCAATGTGCACTACATGCGGATGCCTACATGTCATCTGTAATTTCCCCCCAAAAATTTAATGCATACTCCTATTAAGAGTATGTAAAGGATTCACATCGTCCTCCTTTAGTCCTACAGAAGTATATTCAAGCATACAGATATAAAACGTCCATCCACAACAAAATCACACACGCTTTGATATAATTTCTGCTGATCCAACACATTTCAATACTTTAAGATGAAAACTTTTAATATTTTAAATTTAACAGTTATTAAATATTTAACAAAATTCAGGATTAAATATTAAATTGTTATTGTTGTTGTTGTTTTTGAACGCCGGCGACCTTGATCTAAGTGTCCGCCATATGAGCGGCCTGATGGTCGATTGGCTAGCGTTCCGGCTTTTGGTAATCGAATTTAGGTTCGAATCCTTGGGATGGCTTGGATGCTTTTTAGTGATTCTAAATTCATTTTAAACTGTAAGTCCCAGTCTAATTAGCCTGAAGCATGCACAAACTGATCGTAAAGCGACAAACCAAACCAACCCAACCCAAATCCTCCATAAAAACTGCAGTAATGCAACAGATTTAGAATATGCCAGGATGCATTAAATGGGACCGGTTACAAGACGCCTGTAATTTGCCACCAAAACTTTTTACGAATATCCCCATCGATGGTTGAAATCACTCATGAAAGAATCTTCGAATACATTTGTTTGATTTTGATGTTTAGTCGCGTAATTTAAAATAATTCTTATTTAACATTTTTTCGATACTTTTTGTAAATTAAATGAATTGCTTAATATATTATTTTCATTCAATTCTCTCATCTCAGAGGAATATTGAATATATTGCTAGTTTAAACAACAAAAGGAGTTCAAAACAACAATTAAAATTTCGATACATAGATGTTTAAAACCTGTTGTTCATATACTTTAGTAAAAAGAATGTATACGAGTATTAGGAGTATTTCAACATGCAATAAAGTATTTCTAACGATCAGTAATATACATAAAAAGATTTTCAATTGTAGATAAAATAATAGTTTTCTTTAGACAATAATAAGATTTTGAAAATTATCTTCTCATAATGCGTATTTTTATTAATTAATATAAAATTGATATCTTTCAGAACAGCAACTGATATAAATATTTATAAATTATTGAAAAAGAAATATTTTTTCAGAAATATCATCTCTCCAAAGTTAAATAAGTACCATTTTACTCATTTTTATAATTTTGAGTTGTATCGGTTATATTAATATGTCATTTCATGTGTTCGTAATTAAAATACCAAGGCTCTGAGTAACGAAATTACTCAAACTAAATATCTCTAGCGTAAAGAACATTGTTTTATTTGCATATATTTATTTTAAACTTTTATTTAGGTCTCCGAGTTCTTTATTTAACACAAGAAGTCAAATAAATGCTTGAATTCTTTTGCTCTCGAAAATATCTTCAGGTAATTATGAAATGAAATAGTTTAGATGTACTTTCAACGTTCTTTTAGAATATCCTGAGGCAGTTGCTAATTTGAGCTTGGTACTTGTTTATAGGACGCTCAGTATCCGGAATCAAACAAATTGTCTTTTCGCGAAAATCTGCTTTAATAATATATCAAAAGACCCGCATTACAATAAGCCTTTTTTTAAAAAATATTCTTACTCTATTTCTACCGTAAACGAAATTAAATAATAGCGGGAAGTTACGGTCTCTTTCTTTTATTCTGAGCTCTTCCTTTTAATTACCGAATACTATGAAATTATTTCATCTTCAAATCACGGAGACGATGGCATTAAGACATTTACTTTTTTCTCTCATTGCTGTTGCCAAACGCGCGCGTTAATAACTATTTAGTCGAAGTCATTGTTATCTTCTTCAAAAGGTTCGACGTAAATTTTAATTCAACCGGAGGGATTTTTAAGAAAAGTTTACATACATATGTATGAGTGCGGAAAAGATTCTTCTTTCGATTTGATATTGGAAAAAAAAAAAATAATTAATGCCGGTGACGAAATATTTCGGCTTGCTTTCTGATTATTAGTTTCCTTTAAGAAAGGAATGTGTAATTTAGGTGGTCATTGCTTCTCTTGTTGATGTTAGTTTTTGACTTCTAATATGACTTCTTTTCTTAAGACTTTTAGACTCACTGCGCGCAATGCTTTGTTTTCTCCTTAATTAATAGTGTTCTTAGAATGTGCTCCTTTCTATTGTAGGTGGAGAATTAATTTTTTCTGCTTATTTTTTTAAGGTTCAAGTCGTAATAGGTAGTGTTACACGTAATTTAGAAAGGGGAAAATTATGCGTCCGTAATTGCAATTAATTTAGAAGAGACAATTTTCGATTATTTCCAGAATATTCTGGTTGTCTTTCTTTTCTTCTTTTTTCTTGCTTTTTAATTTATTGACAGTTTATGGTGTTGCTTGTTTTTAAAGTTGTTTAGAATATGTTGGGTAAAACTGTGTCTTTTGCAAATACCTGTGCAATTCTTTTTAATTCTTTCTCCTGATATAATTTGTTACCATTTTCATAAAATAAAAAGGAAATTTTTTTTTCTGTTGCTCATCATCTAAATTTGAACATACGCTTTTAATTATTATTATAATCGTTTGCTGAAAAAATTATGAATGCTTAAGAATTGTTATCGAAAATGGCCCCAGCAAAATTTTAGATATCAGATTATATGTTTATTTAGAAATGCAAAACCGAAAATATTTTTGTGTATTTTAAAGAATACTAAATTGTTTTGTTACAGAAATGCAGTAAAAATAAAATATACAGTTAATTTATGAGGCAGAAAAATATTACCGTATGAAAATATTCAAATTTACTTACTTAGATGTGTATTAAATTTTTTTTTCTACTTGGGTAAACTTACAATTTAACACAAACTTTGAAATGTCTAAGTATTAATATACATAATTTTTTCAAAATATGACTGAGACAATATTAGCCTTTATACACTCTTTCCAATTCTATATAATTTCGGTAAGAATATTTCCAAGCAGTATCAATGTTCTCAAATCAGACGTTTGATGTTAGACCCTTCAAATCGAGAATGCTTGGTACATTCTATTGTGGCCCCAGAACCTTTAAATCATGAATGATCCTTTAAAATAAGATTTTGGATTCTTCAAATCAGTGTTATACTATTCCTGAAAAATAGGCTTTGAACCCAACATATTAGGTTCTACAAATAGTTGCCCTCGTTCCACTGTTTGTAGGACCTAATCACAAAAGGATTTTGGATTTTTAAATTCAAGGTTTGTTGAATCCTTATATTGTGGCTCCATAAACCCACGAGTGATCCTCTGTTTATTTGATGAAGGCCTGTTTCATCATATACAATTTTTTAATAATACAATACAATTTTATTCTTTTTTTTAATGTTGTAAATGTCCTTGCATTGTTAGTGATCGATAACTTGATGTCAATATTCAGAGATAATTTTTCTGATTGTTAAAACCGTTTTTAGATCATATTTGGCCAATCTTTTGCCCTTTCGTTTTATAAATGCAACCAAATGCAGCATTATTTAATTAAAGTTCATCAAATTAAGGAAATATTTAAGGATATGCATTTGCAATATAACAATGTGAAGAGAAAAAAAAATTATAAATCATTACTAGGCAATAAATTAACATGTTTCAACCTATACCTACGAAAAACATTTTCATTTAAGAGTATCAGGAAATTAAAAACTTAAAAATCAATTTCAGGTAAGCAATTTCAATTTCAATATTTTTTTTCAAGTTTGTACATTTTTGCTTCAAATCCATAAAAGAATCAAATTTTATGTTGAGTGTACACTTCCTTTAAATTTAAATTCGCTTGACCAAGTAAAACCGAAAAATCAATTTCAAACATTCAATTTTAATTTCAACCTTTCGTACATTAGTTCGTTAAATCCATAAAAAGGAACCAAACTTTATCTGGAGAATAATCTTCTATTAAATTAAAAAATTTATAGTTCACGTTACTTTTTTCGAAAGAAAAAAAATACTAAAAGGTCTTTAGAACTTTACTAGTAAATGCATATCCATCATTTTTTATGTAAAACTTAAGGCTTCCAATCTTTGAATGCTACTTTATATTAAAAATAATTTCTTAAAGAAAGTACTAACTTTGTATCATACAGATCAACATGTCTATACCTATAAAAGTTGTATATACTCACTATAAAGTTGTTGACGTTACTAATTTTGAAAAAACAAATACGGAAAGGTATTCAGGCATTCACTCATAAATGTATATCATCATTCTATATGCAAAACTTCTTAAGGCTTCCAATCTTTAAATGCTACTTTATTAAAATTGATTTCTTAAAGAAAGGATTAACTTTGGATTATACAGTTTAACAAGTTCCTATACCTATAAATGTTGTTATACTACTTATTATGAATCTCATGGACGAGAAATGCTTTTAAAAATTACTCCTTAAAACTCATTCCTACTCCTGCGAAAAAAAAATTCTTCTTAATTCACAAGAAAGTCTGTCTTGTGACAATATAATAGCAGGTGCAGCTAGCATGAAGGAGTTCTCATGTTTGAATCCGTTTGTTCCGTTGTTGAAGCCACTGTTTTCAGAACGAAGTGAGTCGATGACGATTGCGACGAAGTGTATAAAGGACCTGTCGTCAATACTCACGATGCTTGGCAGGAGTATTTCCGGTTTTCAGTTAAATGAAATTTACATATGAGGCTTTTAACTTTAAAAGACCTTCTCGGTAAGCACATATCTACTCCTCATTGCACATCAGTAGGATGGTCTTGCATACATAAGGTGACATGCAAATGAGAATTAATGTGCAGTACACCTATAGTTCGTACATGCTATAGGCGTGCATCTATCTTTCTTTGAAAGAAATCGCCAAAGAGAAGATACTGTGTCACGTGGGACATAATTTCAAAACGTTTTACAAAACTAACTATTGATAATTATTAAATTACAGAATTAATCACTACACTTTCCCTTCAGAGCAAAAGATCACATTCTTTTCAAGGTGTTAATTTTTAAACTTTCCCTCTCTTTTCAACGTATGAATCTAATGAAGACTTTATGGGAAACGTATTCATACTCTCAAAATGCATAATAAAATAACTAATAAACCGGGACATGACCCAAAGAAGTACAGAATCGCAGAGTAATCGGAAGCCAATCAACCGTGGAAGCAAAATAAACTATCGTTCAGGTACAAGCAAACATCGCGGTTAAGTAAACCTTCCGACGATACCATCCCTAAATCTTAACTGCACGCGAAATAATTTGCATAAGACATAAAAGAGCCTTCCCTTAACCCCCCCCCCCCCTTAAATGATAAAATGATTTAACCCTTATCATTGCGACAAACTCTTACCCTACCTTTAAAACCCCTTTTCTCGGGCCCACACAGGGCCTGAATCTTTATGCCGCATTAACAGAGAAAAGGTGGATGGCAAGGTAGCTTGACGGGGCCCATAAAAATATGCCTCTCCCCACAATAACGGTTGTACTAATTGTGAAGCCCCGACACCGAATTTTACAGTCTACTAAATTCTGCCAGCCCTCGACACACTATAAAATGCGACAACTTCACCAGCACTTAAACATCTAAACTCCTGCCCATTTACGGCCAGTAATTCGCTTAGAAGTCGATGTGCAAGCGTTTATTGTTACACGAGAGCGAAATATATGATGATTTTTATGGGTGTAAAGTGTGCTCGGGTTGTGGACCCCTCGGTTTTGTTTGTACCACGATGAGATGAGATGGGAAGTGGGGAGTGTTCGCGCAAAGAAAGAAAAAGCTTGATAAATGTTTGCACCGTTGCTAATATCTTCGCTCTATGCCTTTTATTCAGGGCTTTGATGGAAGTTGGATTTATAATGCGTGCGGATTTATACGAAAGGGAAAGGATTTGCTGTAAATATTTATGGGCTGGATATGATGTATTGCGCTTTAAAATATGACACGATAAATTTTATTAAGTTGAGAATATGTAATCGATATAATTTAAATTAATCCTACATATTTATAAAAATTTAAGATGAAATGTTTATTATTATAAATGTAACAGTTATTAAATCTTTAGCAAAATTTGGGATTAATTTGAACGTTTCTGTTGCGTTTACCGAACGCCGGGGCTCTAATATAAGTCCTCCGTCCTGCATAATTGGCTCCGTAATGCATAGTAGCCTGATGCATAATTGGCTAGAGCTCTGGGATTAGGTACTCCAGGTTTTAGATTCGAATTCTGGTTGTGGCATGGATGTTTGTTAGTGATTGGAAATCAACGTTAAATTATTGGTCCTGGTCAAATTAGCTTAAAGTGAATACACCGAACTTAGAACGACCAACCGAACCAACCTAAATCTGCCATAAAAACTGCGGTAATCTAACAGATGTAGCGTAAACGAGAATGCACTACATGGGGACGGCTACACGGCACTTATTATTTGCCATCAAGATTTTTAACGAATATCCTATCGATGGTATATAAAGATTTCGCATCCTACTCCTTGAATCCAACATAAGTATATTCAAGCCTACAGATTTAAAATACTTAATCACAGCAAAATCACAGATGATTTCAGTTGAGCATTATTTGTGAGTTTTGTAACAAACACCTTTAGTCCGAAAAACCTAAAATGTTTTCCACCAAGCTGTTGTGTCCTTCAGTTAGTGCTTTTACACCATATATCATTTACATATCTACAAAATTCATATCGTGTAAAGACTGAGGGGTTTATTTTCATTTGTTACCCTTTTTTTTAAACTTAAGTGTACTTATGTTCCACTTATGTATGAACACAACAACCCACCGACGGAAAAGAAATAAGAATAGAAACGATAAGAAAAGTTCATTGTTTTGTGGAAGGATATTTTAGGAGTAATTATCTCGTATCTTTTGGAGAAAATCTATAAATTCCTCACTAGGCAGCTTGAAAGGGATAAAAACGCTTTACACGCTTTGTCGTAATCGAATCTCTTGGTTTCTGAAAGCAATGAATGCAATAGACGACCAACTTGATCTTTAAAATACGCTGCGGCCTGATGGTCAATTGACTTGCACTCTGACCTTTAGTATCACAGGCTTCAAGTACGAATCTCGGCTGGGCTATGGATTATGCGTTGTTCGGAATCCACGTTAAACAGTAGGTCCCTTTCTAATTAGACTAGTGTGGATAAAAGGATCGTATTGTGAAAAACCAAACCAAATCTACACGCAATCTGCTCATGCTATTACCGGACCACGAAATAAACAATAATGCTTATTTACAAATATTTGCCCAGTATTTATATATTATATGTAAGATAATCATGGAAAACTCCCACCAAACTGTCCAACTTTCGATGGAAAATCTTGAAATACATTTTCATATCAAATCCTCTTGTTTCTGGAAGTAATGACTGCAATATTCTCCAACATCAGAATCAGACTTTTGCTCTCCTATATAAATAAAATTCTCCATGTTAACACTAGGATAAGAACATTGCCGATTATTAAGATAAGATATTCTTTAGGTGAAAGATTTTTTTTTAAAGTTTATACAGAAGTTTCATGGCAGAGATTGCTTATCAATCTACAATATATTGAACAATTTCAATTTATAAATTTAATATTTCCATACTTTTCTCGTACAAAATCATAGACATATTGAATCCGAATTTCTTGAAGCAATATTCCTTTATACGGCGTGTATTTCCAAAGACGAAATTTCAAATTTCATAGCAATACATCAAAGGACCATAAATAAAATAGTCAGAACCCGAAAGGGAAGTCAGTCTGTACATCCATCATTTTTAGAAAGTAAACATAAACATACATTTTCAAAAGGGCTTGTATTTCAGACATTATTAGGATATTTTATATTAGGTAGTATTTCCATTGTCTAAGACACATATGTGTAGACTCAAAAACTGAATGAAGTTTAAATATATGATTTACATTTCAATTGATTGAAATTTTATTCTGTATAATATTAACTTTATTTTTACTTATTGTAACATTTTTGCGAACTTTAACGAATCCTATTCCTAGAACATTTTTTTAAAATTAAAAATATAATTTAAATAAAAAATTAAATTAAAAATATTTAACGTGCAACTAAATATGTCCACATATGTAACTATTTTAATGTGTGTAAATAGTCTCATATCAATTGTCATAATCTGGTGGGAGTTTTACGAGTTGTCTTCTATGCGAAATTCAAACTCTGGTCAGTTACCACAAAAGGTTTTCTCGGAGGCAATATTATCTCCACAGATAAGTAAGACAATATTATTTCCATATAGGTATATATACATAAGTCGCGTGTTCTTGTGGCACATATATGTGGAACAGAGGACATATCGCCTTTTAAAAAACTTCCAAAGATTGAGAGTTGAAGCTCATTTTTTTGTGATCTTGAGCATCTTGCCTCATTAGTGGCAGTCTCCCGTAAAATTCCTCAAAGAAGGCACTGCCCTCCGTCTTCAGCAGACTTCCCTCCTTCACTTCCCTCCGTCTCCGTCTTCTTACAGAGCCACGTCAGACTTCTACCTACGCTCGCTCCTTCACAATGGAAGCTGCTCACTGCACCTCCGTCCAGGGGTAGAGAAGTTATGGGATGTCCATCCCGCAATGCTGGAACTGATGATTAGTCATAACAGACAATGCATTTTTATTAATTAATATGCAATTGATATCTTTGTGAAAAGAAATTCATATAAATATTTATAGATTATTGAGAAATAAGACTTTTTTTTTTCAGAAATACTATTTTTCCAAAACTAAATAATCACCATTTGACTCATTTTATAATTTTTAGTTGTATCAGTTACAGTACATGGAAAGACTTAATAAAGTAATTACAATACTAATGCTCTGAGTAAAGAAATTTCTTAAAATATGTATCTTTAGCATAAATTAATAATTTGAATATATTAATTTTAAACTTTTATTTAGGTCTCCGGGTTCTTTATTTAACATAGCAAGAAATCAAGAAGATACTTGAATTCTTTTGCTAGCAAAAATATCTCCGGGTAATTATAAAATGAAAAGGTTTATATGTACTTTCAACATTCTTTTAGAATATCCTGCGGCAGTTGCTAATGTGTGCTTGATACTTGCTTATACGACGCTCAGTATCCGGAGTCAAACAAATTGTCTTTTCGCGAAAATATACTTTAATAATATATCAAAAGACACGCATTACAATGAACCTTTTTTTTAATATTCGTACCGTATTTCCATGTAAACGAAATTAAATAATAGCGGGAAGTTACGGTCTCTTTCTTTTATTCTGAGCTCTTCCTTTTAATTACAGAATACTATGAAATTAATTCATTTTCAAATCGCGGAGACGATGCCATTAAGACATTTACTTTTTTCTCATTGCTGTTGCCAAACGCGCGTTAATAAATATTTAGTCGAAATCATTGTTGTCTTCTTCAAAAGGCTTCGACGTAAAGTTTAATTCAACATGGGGGATTTTAGGAAAGGTGTGCATACATATGTATGAATGTGGAAAAGATTCTTCTTTTGATTTCATATTGGAAGAAAAGAAAAATTAATTAATGCCGGTGCCGAAATATTTCGGCCTGCTTTCTGATTATTAGTTTCCTTTAAGAAACGAATGCATAATTTAGGTGGTCATTACTTCTCTTGTTGATGTTAGTTTTTAACTTCTAATAGGGCTTCTTTTCTTAAGACTCTTAGGCTCACTGCGCGCAATGCTTTGTTTTCTCCTTAATTAATATTGTTCTTAGAATGCGGTCCTTTCTATTATAGATATAGAGATAATTTATTTCTGTTTATTTTTTTACGGTTCGAGTTGTAATAGGTAGTGTTACGCGTAATTTAGAAGGAGAAAAAGTAAACGTCTGTAATTGTAATTAATTTAAAAGGGACAATTTTAGAATAATCTTCTGGTTGCCTTTCTTCTCTTCTTTTTTTCTACTTGTTGTTTTCTTTAATGAGGATTTATGGCGTTGTTTGTTTTTTAAAAAAATGTTTACAATATGTTGGGTAAATCTGTGACTTTTCCAAGCGCTGGTGCAATTCTTTTTAATTATTCCGCCTGATATAGTTTGTTGCCATTTTTCAAAAAATAAAAAAATAATTGTTTCCTTTTTGTATCTCGTCATGTAATTTTGAATATGCGCTTTTAGTAATTGCAATAATCACTTGCTGAAAATATTATTAATGCTTAAGAATTGTTAGCGAGAATTTTTCCAGAAAAATATTAAAAGATAAATTAATTTAATGCAAAACCGAAAATTCCTTGATATAGAGTGAAAGTAATACTGAATTATGTTTTGTAATAAAAATAACAAATAAAAGTTTAAAATAATTTATGCATTATATTAAAAATATTACGTTATAAAATTATTTTTATTTAGTTTCTTACTCAAAAATATAAATAAATAATAAATAAAATTTTAATCTTAGTTTGCCATTGTAATATATATATTAAATGATATTATATAATAATATGTGTCCTTATGTATGCATAATTGAATTCGAAATATCAACATACTAACATAATTACGTTGATATATATTT